>JAULJL010000005.1:14657500-15857500 GCA_030761205.1 Fremontodendron californicum | reverse complement strand
AAGCCTAGAAACAAGAGACTTACCTTCCATGGGGTAGTCCAAATCATCATCATCACCAACACTAACATCTTCCAATTCTGGCATCTCATCTCCAACATCCTGACTTTCAGTCACCACCTCACCATTGGCAAGCATGATCATCACCCGTTTGTTTGGACATTGAGATGCAATGTGTCCTAAACCCAAGCATTTAAAAAATTTAATATCTTTGTTCCTTGAAGGATTCGAAATTACCTTGCGTTTTTTCTTGCTAGTACTCTCTTCTTTCCCCTTAGGTGGTTCGGTCTTCCCCTTGACAACAGCCTGGTTATCTTTGTCCCACTTTGGTTTCCAAGGAGTGCTAGAAACCGAATTATACCTTGCTGCCCCATTTCTCTTCAATTGCCTTTCCACCTTCATAGCCATGTGCACCATGTCTTTTATCTCCACATAATGCTGCAACTCAACTACATTGGCTATATCTCTATGCAAACCACTCAAAAATCTAGCCATAGTGGCTTCCCTATCCCCCTCTACATTGGGCCGAATCATAGCCACTTCCATCTCCTTATAGTAAATCTCTACACTCTTAGACCCTTGGGTAAGGTTTTGTAGTTTTTGGTAGAGGTCTCTATAGTAGTGGTTAGGTACAAACCTCTTTCTCATGAGAGCTTTCAACTCACCCCATGTCTCTATAGGCCTCTCATGGTTCCTCCTCCTATTGTCACTAACTGATCCCACCAAATAATAGCATAATCAGTGAATTCAATTACTGCCAACTTCACCTTCTTCTTTTCAGAGTATTTGTGACAATAAAAAATAAACTCAATCTTCTTCTCCTACTCCAAATACACTTCAGGATCAGTTCTACCTTGGAAAGATGGAATTTTAATTTTTATGTTTTCAATGTTCCTATTTTCTCTATCTACCTATTCACAACCCCTTGTATTTCTCCTAGGTCCTCCTCCATGCCTAACTCCTCTAGGCCTACCCATATCAACCTCCTCATCATCTTCTTCTTCGAATTCAAGCCCATTAACCACACTAGGCTCACGCCAACTCCTCTATTTCGCCCACTTTGTAGATTCCTAGTGGCTGCCTCTTGTCTATCCATCTTCTTTGTACTCTCTGCCATCACAAAATTTAGATGTTCAAACTGTTGTTGCATAGCCTGCAACGTAAAGAACGACTTATTCTCTTCCTTGTGTGATGATTCACTCTTATGAGACACCTTGAAGTTGTTGCAAAACAAGATTTGTTAGTGATAAAAGAAATAAGCTCATACACTCCCTTAGTGTTTACACTCAATAAAATATCACTCAAACTCGTGTTTCACTCTTTTAGGCTTTTTCTGTAATAAGCTCACTCCCTCTTTCCTTTTACCACTCTTATTTTCTCTTTCAAGTTCTTTAGGAACTAGTAGAACCCTATCAAGAACTCCCTTGCTTAATTCTAACCAGCACAAGATTCAAGAAAACAAGAAAACAATTAGAATAATGTAAAACAAGAACAATAGGCTAAGAAAAAAATAAATAAAGAACAAGATGAATGACTTTTTTCGAATTCTTTCTTCTTCTTCTTTTTCAGTCTTTTCGAATTCTTTTCTTTTTCTTTTTCTTTTCGAAATGACTTCTTTTTCTCTTTTTTTACGAGACTTTTTGATTTTCTTGATGTCTCAGAATACTTTCTTTCTTTTTTCTTTTGCCCAGTTGAACTGAATTCTAAATTCTTGATTTTTTCTTCAAGAACGACCAAGAATGAATTTTGTAGATCAAGAATGCAAGAAGCAGTAATCTTAATCTAAGTCAACTGACAAGAATGAAACCCCAAAGCAAGACAGCCTAAAAACTATAACCCCAAGACAAGAATGCGTAAAAAGCTATAACCCCAAGACAACAATGCCTGAAACCCCAAAATCCTGTGAGACTGATAAAAAAGATATCCCCCTAAACCCCAATGCAATATGGTAAATAGGATAAAAAGATTAGACCTGATTGGAAACCTGGCTCTGATACCAAATGATGTGAACCCTTAAGATTGAAACCCTTTGAACCCACTAACAATTCAAATATCCTAACCCAAGAAAGCCAAGATTCAGGTTGAAGAATCTAGACCCAATGAAATTTTGTTTCAAGAACCTAGTTTTAGATAGACCCAATGAAATCTTATTTCAAGAACCTAGATTTGGTTGTTGAACGCCACAAAGGAAAACCTTTATAAGTTCTGGAGTTCTTTGAAGAATTAGAAGAGAAAACTCTCTCAATTGATAAAAATCAAAATTACACAACAAACTAACTTGCCATAGGCAGCTAAAGGAACTATTTATATCCCTTCTAACTTAACCTAGGTCGGCTAGGTCTTAAACACAATGATAATATGCCCTAGTCGGCTAACACACTAATAATAGTACTATGGGCTGAACATACTCAAGCCCAAAACCTAATAATTAAAAATTGATCCAACTAGATTAATGAGGTAGCCCCCACAAACCCAATAGACTTAATACAAAAAATAGACCCACATGCCTATATGTTTAAATGAATTAAAACAAGCCCACTCTTGCCACATCAATTAATGAATCAAGATGGCCCCCATACATGCCATGTCAATTAATGAAATAAAGTCAGGTCCACTTCAATTCCCTCTTATGCCACCACTTGTAAAGCTTGGATCACATGGACCAAAGCTGGTTCCTCTTCATTCAAGCCCATATTGAATGTCTTGACCTTGTTTAAAAGACTTGTAGATTCCGCCTAAGTCATTTCCTTGCATTGCTTCCTTGATTCGGCCCAAGTGGAATCCTTGCATTGCTTCTTGAAAACTTGGTCCATCTTGGATCCCATCACACTATAATTTACCTTACCGTCATCGTTGTTTTTGAATCCAAAAACACATCCCATCACTGATTTTAATTTCACTGTTACAGTATTCAATATCACCGCTACAGTAATTGATCTCATCGTCACCGCTGCTTTTAATCTCACTGAAATCAATCTCACACCATCCAAATAGAACCTTAATCACTCTTAACTTCGTTGAGAGAGTCTTCACCAATGCAGTTTGTCGCAACCTAAAAAATAACAAGTTTCATCGCGAGACTTTATTAGTTAAGCGTGACATTGAGGATAACAGAGGAAAAGACGACTTAATTTCTCTTGAAATAAACTGAGGGTTCAAAGACAACCTCGAAAAAGAAATAGAGTCGCCACCAATCTTTTTTTGCAAGGTGTGATCGGCCACCTTAAAATCGGTTTTGTAAAACATTTTAAAATTAATTAAAATATATTTTTCTTAAAACCAATTTCAAAGTCTACGTTTTAAACCAGAGAAATCAAAGAAGCAGGTTCGGGAGTCGATTATAGCGGGCAAGGATTAGCACCCCCACAACGCCCGTATAAATCGGTACCTTATTAATCGTGTGCTATCTCAAATCTCGGTAAAAAAGTTGGTTTTAAATTTGGTATTTTAAAATAATTTCCAATTTGAAGAAAAATAATTCCTTTTTTTAATTGAAAATAGCACGGAGTTTATTAATTCAAAATTTTCCTATATTTTCCAGCAAACCTGGCCAAATATAGAAATTTTTATTTATTTGGAAAAATCGCCGAATCATTTTCATTTTTTGAAAAAGAGATAGTCCTTTATTAATGATAATTGATGGTATCCTCCCCAGCTAATCCGGTAGAGAACTCATGAATTATTTTAACTCGAAAATATCTTTATTTTTAATGAAAATCATTATCCTTTTTTAAAACATTTTTAAAAAGATGAATATGAAAATGTGTGACATAGTAAAAGATGACATAGAAAAATCTAGATGACATAGTATAACCTAAATGACATGATATAATCTAAGTGACATAGTATATGACATGATATAATCTAAATGACATAGTATATTCTAAATGACATAACATAATCTAAATAACATAGTATATTCTAAATGACATAACATAATCTAAGTGACATAGTATATCTAAATGACATAGCATAATTTAATAACATAACATGATAAAAAACATAATAAAATATGCATGAAAATATATATATAAAAAAGTAATGCATGAATATAATAAATCCTAAATGATATGACAAAATAAATAATGACTAAGCAAAGAGCATAGAATAACATGAAATATTCACAACCATATAACAATCAATATAACGCCATGAAATATAAATGAAAACAATAACATTATCATATAAATATTCAAAGCACAAATCATATATTATATAATATGCATGAACATGGAAAATGCAATGCATGAAAGTGTATTTTTTCCTTTAAATAAAGACATGTGTATACCTAAAAAACATATTCGACTATCTTAGGAAAAGATATCAAATCAAAATTTTCTAAATCAAAAATACTTTGTGATTGGTTTGAAAACAATTTCAAAATTTTGGATGAAAAATTTTGGATGAAAACAATTTCAAAATTTTTAAGGCCGAAACCCCCTTAAAAAGGCTTTATTTCCCTAACTTTGAAAACCCGGGTTGACCTCCCTTGACCCAACCTTTATAAAATAATTTTTTAGGATTATAATGACTTAGAAATTAACCTAGGACAGTAGCTATTGTTCTAATCAGCCCCCTCTTAATGCCTTAGCCAAAACAGAAAAGTATTTTCTTCTTGAAATCAAATCTGACTTTTCTTACTAGTTTTAAAACGTGATTTTTTACCTATTTTAAAATTTTCAAAAAACTCTAAAAAAATTATAGGAGACTCTGAAACTATCGAACTCTATGGGAAAAAATTGGTTGAATTTTTGGACTAAGGATGACCTACCCAGAAAATTCATGAAAGTCAAAACATTAGGTGAAAAACTGTTTAACCAAAAAATATTTTTAAACCTTTGATAAAAACACTCAAAAATCAGAACAAAAATGTTGGAGGCTTCTCTAAGATCCTAAAAACTGTGGTAAAAATTTCTAAAAATTTGGACAAGAATTGCCTAATGAAAACAAATCACAGAGGTAGAAAATCCAACTTGACAACCTCTTAATTTTCCACAAGCATGCTTATAAGAGCTTGGCTTTGAGCCATTGATTGGCTTAAGTCAAAAATCGAGTGGGATGATATGAAATGCATGAACAAACAGCAAGTTAAATGCATGAAATGCATGACCTAATGCCTAAATAACATAAAAATGCATGGCATAAAAGATGACCTAAGACCTAAATAGCAATTGTGCATGGCAATAAATACAAACCTATACCTAATATGCATTAAAATGCATGGCAATAAATACCCTGGACCTAATGACCATGAAACATGCATGGAAATACAAGATGACCTAAGACCTAATAGGCATGAAAATGCATGGCAATACAAAGATGACCTAATGCCTAAAATGTCATGAGAAGATGCATGACAATAATACATAACCTAATACCTAATATGAACATGAAACACGCATGGAAGTAACATGAACATATAATGTCTAAATGAACATAATGATAATGCATGAACATGGCACAACAAATACACAATAATATGGAATAATGATGCAAAGCATGAATGAAAGCATGATAGCCAAACAAACATGATAAAAATGCAAACACATAAAGGCAAAAATGTAGAAACTGAATAGTCAAAAATCATGTATAAATAAATGTAGCAAGGTAATAACATAAACACATGGCATGTAAATACGCAAGACATAAATGGAAGCATGTTAGACAAATAATCAGGTTGGAAATGCAAAAATATAGCTAGGAAAATACACAAAAACATGGTATGGCAATGATACAAAGCATGAACAACTTAATGTATTAAAAACAGAAAATTAAAGTTAGTAAATAAAGCAAGTAGACATGAAAATAAATGATAAAAACAGCAAATAAGAACAAGTAAGTAAAGAAAGTTAGAAATAAGCTCCATATCTTAATTATTTTAGAAAACTAAAACATCAAACCAAGCTAACATACCACAACCAACATGGAAATAAATCAAACACAACACAAACACTCCAAGGAGGCATTCGGCCATCATAAAAAAAAGGGTGAAAATTTTGTTTTTTGATTTTTTTCATGAAAACATAAGATAGGAGCCTTGAAGGGAAGTTTTAAAAACCTTTATTACACAATAAAATACCAAGAAATCATATGAAAAATGAGTAAAATTAGCATAGAAAAAAAAAATGCAAGAGTTAGGTGCCAATAGGCTACCTTTCAAATCTATCTTTCAAGCTTCATTCTCTTCTAAATTTTTCTTTGCTTTTGTATCACTTAGCTATTGCTCCAATAATGAAATATTCAGCAAAAAAGAAGACCCAAAATGAATGAAACCCCCCCTTAAGAAGGCAACCAAATGGTCTCTCTAGGTTGACATGATGTTGTCATTTTTTTCCTAGCTAATTTGATCCAAAGGCCACTAGTCAAAGATGCTAAAAATGTGAATTTACCACCATTAGATGAAGGGATCAACTCCTAACAAATAAAGCTGTTCTAAAATATGTTACCATAATGTTGACATCCTTTCTCTTCATTCATTTGACCATGTGGAAAAATTACAAAGGCTCAGTCAAAAAAATAACCACGTTACTATCCATTTTTGGCCTTTGGATGAAAGAACTCAGCAAAACCTCTCCTCCTCTTGGGCTGGCTGAATGGCCCTTCAAATTCAAGCCATCTCTCTATTTTTTAAAATTGCAAAAATGGCTCTCTTCAGTTTTTTCGGTAAAATTGCACTTTAGGTCCTCAAACTTGAATAAATTGCAAATGGACTCCAAATCTGGATTTTATTTTTCCAATACTTCCTAAATAATATGAAATTGAGTTTTGGAAGTTTTCAAAATTTTCCTAGCCCATTTGCTATTTATCCCGGATTTATCTTCTTGAATTTTAGCTTAGTGGGCCCTAAATTTGCCTTTTTTCAAATGAGCTCCGTTTTCGGATTTTTCTTAGCCAATCTTTTCCAAGTAATATAAATTTGAGATCTGGAAGTTTTCATATTTTTTCGAGCTCATTTGCTATTTTTTCCGAATTTTCTAAGAATGCCCTTTAACCTCGGTTTTACTCAGAACAAGTTCGATTTCCAAATTTTCTTTTTCCAGGCCTTTGTTTTATATTGAATTGGAGTTGGTCCAAAAACGCCCAATTCTTACGATCAAATTCCTTTCTGATTTGATTTTTCCTTTTTCCAATATAGAAAATTTCCTCATTTCTCCTCCAATCGGCTCTTTTCTCAGATTTACTTCAAACTAAGCCTTGGGCTATCTTTGTTCACCCACTCTTCATCAATTAGGGGCTTTACTTTTACCGAATCGGGCCATTTCTGCAGTTTTTCCCAATTTCGCCAAAATTCACCAAAAACCCTAATTTCCAGTTTTCTTCCAAATTGACACTTCCTTTGGTTTTCTTCTAAATGCCCTTTCCAATACCCGTAGTCATTGATTATGTTCCATTCAGAACCTCCAATTTCGACCAATTTGATCATTTAAGTACTTTTCCCCAAATTTATCGAATTAGGGTTTCTTTTCTACTGAATCTCCATAACCCATCTTCCAGACTCCATATCCCTCATTGTAGACATCAGATTTTTAAAATTCTTTCACCATTGTTCAATTAAACTTTGGATCTTGATTTTGAATAAGGGTTGACTTTTTTAGTAGTTAACTTTTTGTGATTGATGATAACTCGTATAATTATATAGTTCTTAGTTATGTTTTATTATTGTTTTGTGTCAAATACGAGTTATTATTGCTTAGTCTAATTGTGTTTATGATATTTTATATTTTTATGTAATTTGGTGTTTTTCACGAGTTTCTTTGAGTGATTTCAGATTACTAGGTTAAATCAAGAATTAAGGGCAAATCCAATTCAGTTCCAGTTCCGACACCTTTTGCCATATCAGCTATATCTGGAGTTTCACTGAAGCATTAGGGCTGAAATTCTTACAGTGCATAGTTAAGAGGCATATCTATCTTTTTCATGTTTTACACTTCTTGAAACGGAGTCGTTTTCCCTAGCAAAATCGACCATCAAGTTTGTTTTATGCTATACCGTCTAATCTGTATATTAACTTTGTTTTATGCTTGTTTGGCGACGTGATTTTAGATCTCGTCGTTTAGTTAGATTTTATTGTGAAACTTTTTCAGGTAATCTTTCTAATACAACTCCTACCATGGCTGACAATGAAAGTGTTCATGCTGAAGATGAGAACAGACAAGTACGCACCATGCGTGACTACTTGCAACCAACTCGAAGCTCATCACCCTCTTGTTTTATTTTTCCTCTCAATGCAAACAACTTTCGTTTTAAACCAGGTATGATAGCTTTGCTTCCAAATTTCCATGGGTTAGAATCGGAAAGTGCTTACTCGTTTCTAAAAGACTTCGAAGATATATGTGTCACCTTTAATGACCAATTACAAATGAAATTGTCAAGCTAAAATTATTTCCTTTTTCTTTAAACGATAAAGCAAAAATTTGGTTTCATAATTTAAAACCAAGGTCAATTGGCACATGGCAAGAATTACAAACTGAGTTTCTAAAGAAATTTTTCCCAGCACATAAAACTACTGCTTTGAAAAGACAGATTCAAAATTTCAATCAAAATCAAAATGAAGCATTTTTTCAGTGCTGGGAGCGTTTTAAAGATTTGTTAAGTTCTTGTCCACATCATGGTTTTGAAAAATGGCGTCTTATTAGTTTCTTTTATGAAAGTTTAACTCCCGAAACTAAACAATTTGTTGAAACAATGTGTAACGGTGAGTTTCTAGAAAAAGAACCTGAAGAAGCCTTTGACTACTTAGACCATTTGGCAGATAACTCTCAAGCCTGGCACACAGATAATTCCTCTGAAAGTTCCAATAGATCTAATCTTGTTTCTAACAGAGGTAAATAGCATTTTAGTCAAGAAGATGAGATAAAAGCTAAAGTAGCTAATTTGGCTAGAAAGATTGAAGCCATGCAACTTAGAGAAGTAAAAGAAGTCAAAACGGTTAAAAATGAAGAAAGTTGTGGAATTTGTGAAATCATGGGACACCCCACTTCTGAATGTCCAAACATTCCCATTCTTAAAGAAGCGTTGCATGATCAAGTAAATTCCATAAACACATTTAAAAAGCCTTTTCCTTCTCCTTACTCTGAAACGTATAACCCTGAATGGAGAAATCATCCCAACTTCAGTTGGCGGAATAATAATCATGTTCAGGTACCACAATCTCAAAAGTCGGGCAACACTTTTTCCTATCAACATTCACGTGTACAAACCTTGGAAGAGACATTGCAAGCATTCATGCAAACACAAGCAAATGTGAATAACCAAACTTCACAGGACATCAATGAGATCAAAAACACCTTGTCCACATTGACAGCTTCATTACGCACTCAAGAAAAAGGTAAGTTTCCTGCTCAACCTCAACCTAACCCTTCTACTCAATGTCTTGTTTCTTGCTCCAATGAAACTCAACAGGAAAATGCCAGTTCTATCACAACTCTTCGAAGTGGAAAGGCAATTGACAAAAACATTCCATCAAAAGACCAAGATCCTCCTTCCCCTCCGAAAAGTAACGGTAAGGATGATGGTAAGTCTGAACTTCTTGAAAATTTGGACAAAGAAAAAGGTATGCATCTTGCTCCTTTTCCTCAAAGGTTGCAAACAATAAAGAATTTGAATCAAAATGCAGAAATTTATGAACTTTTCAAACAAGTTAAGATTAACATTCCTTTATTGGATGCAATCAGACAAGTTCCATCTTATGCTAAATTTTTGAAGGACATGTGCACATTTAAAAGGAAACATAATGTACAAAAGAAAGCATTTCTGACGGAAAGTGTGAGCTCAATCATTCAGCACCTTACTCCACCAAAATTCAAAGATCCTGGATGTCCAACAATCTCATGCATCATTGGATACACTAGAATAGAACGTGCATTGCTTGATCTTGGTGCTAGTGTTAATCTTTTGCCTTTTTCTGTTTATCAACAGTTAGGTTTAGGTGAACTCAAGGAAACACCTATTACACTTCAACTAGCTGATCGTTCTGTAAAAATTCCTCGAGGGATAGTTGAAGATGTTTTGGTTCAAATTGATAATTTTTACTTCCCTGTTGATTTTATTGTTTTGGACACACATCCTGTTTCAAATCCAAATGTTCAAATTCCTGTTATATTAGGCCGTCCATTTCTTGCAACTTCTAATGCTCTGATAAATTGCAGGAATGGTATTTTGAACATTTCTTTTGGAAATATGACTTTAGAATTAAATGTGTTCAACATTTGCAAGCAACCTGGTGATGATTCAGAAGTACATGAAATGGATTTCATTGAAGAACTTGTTCATGAACATCTCACCACTACCACATTCCATGATCCTTTAGAAGCTTATTTAATTGAATGTGAGTTTGATAATGCTTCAGAAATTTCACACACTGATTCTTTCTTAAATTGTTTTCAGGATAAGCATCGTTGGAAACAAAAGTTTGAGGAACTCCCATCACTCACAAATGTCACTGTACCATCAACTATTGAACCGCCCAAGCTGGATTTAAAACCATTGCCATCCGAGCTAAAATATTCCTTTTTGGGAAAAATTCATTCTCAATGGAGCCCCCAAGATAAAAGGAAGTTTCTGAATGAGGTAAAGAAGTTCTACTGGGATGACCCTTACTTGTTCAAATATTGTCCTGATCAGATTTTTCGAAGATGCATTCCCGACAATGAGGTAAGTAGTGTAATTAAGTTTTGTCATTCCGAGGCATGTGGTGGTCATTTTTAATCAAAGAAAAGTGCTGCAAAAATTTTACAGTGTGGATTTTACTGGCCAACTTTATTCAAAGATGCATATGAGAATTCTAAAATTCATAAAGAAAGAACTAAAGCCTTTCATGACAAGTTAATTTCAAGAAAAACATTTGATGTTGGGCAAAAAGTTCTACTTTATAATTCTAGACTTCACATATTTCCTGGTAAGTTGAGATCAAGATGGACTGGCCCATTTGTGGTTAAGCATGTGTATCATTATGGAGCAGTTGACATTGAGAATCCTCAAAATGGTAACGTATTCAAGGTAAATGGACAAAGACTCAAACTCTTTTTGGAAAATCATGTTACTCAAGAGGAGGTTGTTTTTCTTTCTGATCCTTGTTTTGAAAATAACTAGATGTAAATATAATTTTTACTAATTTCCAAAAAAAAAAAAAATAATAATAATACATTTTTTTAACCTCGGTTAAATGGCGGATAACGGTACTCCGTGATTATTTAAGTCGGTTCCATCAGCTACCCACAAAACTGATATTGTATATAAATTTCTCTTTCAATTTCTCTTTCATTTTTTTTATTTTTTTTTCAGGATGGATGATATTCTCAAAAGATTGCAGAAACGATTCCCTCCTTTTCCTCGAAATATTTTACTGAAGCTTTACCAAGTTCGATTTGAAAGATTAAGAATGCTTATGCACAAAGGGATTCCTGAAGACATACGTTGGATAATTGAAGCCAAGGTACGTGAAGATGAATATCTTCCTGTTTTGCATTTACCAGGTACAGGTAGAAGCACTTTTGCAAAGAAGCGACGAGCAAAGCGTATGAGTTCAAATTGCCACAAATGTGCACGATGGACGTGTAACGGTAAATGTCGTTCTATTGGGATTCCGTCCTCTAATCAAGATGATAAAATTGAATTCATTAAGGATGGACTGAGTAAGGAGAATTTGGGTAATATCCAACTTTCTCTTGAGACGCATCCTAGTGGAGACGTACAAAGAGAAATTCTTGATTTATGGCCGCAATTCCAAAGGGAATGGCAACATCTTGGGAATCTGATGTTAAAAGACCCTGTTTGCCAGCTTGTAAGAAAACTGGATGGGAAGCATATCCTCGACTCATAGAAGGCGTTTAAGCCGTTTCTGGACGTAAAACCAGAGGAAGATGTGAGCCACAATCACAACTACAATAAATGACTTCTCAGCTTTTGGTTTGATTTGCAATAACTTTATTTCTGTTTAATTTACGTGTTGTTAGATTTGTGTAATTATTCTCGTTTTTTTTTTTGCATTGGTCTTTTACGGTTGATTTTTCTTCTCTTTTTGATTTTCTTCCTGAAATCACGCAAAAATCTTTTGTTAGGTTAACATTTTCTTCTGACAGGTCAAATACACTTTCGGTGACATTATTACTCTTGTCTGATTCATTACTCAGTCCTCTATATATTACACCATGTACTCATTCTCTTTCAGGCACTTGAAAAAAAAAATGGAAAGTACTTCGTCCCAGCGCATTAAAAAAATTTGTGTCATTGGAGGTGCTTATCAAGGGAAAAATAACATATTCGCTGATGAAGCCATAAGAGTTCGAGTAATACTTGCCCAACAAAAGATCCAGTTGATTTATGGAGGCGGTAGTACGAGTTTAATGGGAGCAGTCGCTACATCAGCACACGCCGGAGGAAGTCCAGTTCTAGGAATCGTGCCAAAACTATTCACAGGTTTTTGTGGACCTACCGTGGGTAATGAAATACAAGTCTGGAGTATCCCTGAACGGATAACAATCATGTACCATTCTGCCGATGCATTCATTGCTTTACCAGGAGGTCTGGGTACATTGGAAGAAATAGCTTGTGTGGCTTCTTGGTCATCTTTGGTCACAAATAAGAAACCCATTGGTTTGCTTAATATTAATGGTTATTTTAGTAATTTGCTTTCATATTTAGATAATGCTGTGGATAATAGATTCATGTTTTCAGAGGCAAGGAGAACCATAATTTCTGCTACAACCATTGAAGATTTACTCAAAAAGCTCCAAGCTTATGAGTATTTATCTGCTACGGTTGTTTCGCAAACGCTCGGAAAAAGAAAAAGAGATATGGACGAGCAAGGAGTGGATTGCACTCTGTCTTTGTGACATTATCTAACATTTTGTTTGTTGTGTCTCAGTTATAATAAGTGGTTAGCAACCTCTGCAGGTAATATCTCCTAAATTCTACCTTTAGTAGGGGGTAAGGGACATATTTTGCTAATTTTTTTTATAAAAAAAAAAAAAAAATTGATGTGTTTTAAGCCATTTAGAAGTATTCATTCTGAACAAGGTCTGAGTAAGGGAGACTTGAGACATACCTTGTCAGTTTGATTTCTTTTTTCAAAAAAAAAAAAAAAGTTTGTTGTGTTTTAAGCAATTTAGAAGTATTCATTCTGAACAAGGTCTGAGTAAGGGAGAGTTGAGACATACCTTGTCAGTTTGATTTTAATCTTTTTATGTTTACTTGTTAATTTTTGTTTAGTATTTTAGGATTAATTAGGTTGCATGAGTTTGTTTTGTTTTGAGTCTTAGTTATTCCTATTCTTATGTTATTAGTTCTTTTCTCTTACACATGATTCTTTCATTTGGGTTAATAGACTTACATTGAGGACAATGTAAGAATTAAGTGTGGGGGGAACGATTTAGGATTTCTTTTATTTTTGTCTACTATTTTTTTTTATGAGTCTTTATTATTATTATTATTATTTTAATGTGTTCTAGTTCCTTTTTAATACAATGATGAGATATGAATTGCATAAGTCTAAAACAGATTTATTAGTGAGAAGATTTTCATGAGAATTGAGCTTGATGTCAACCTTTTTATGAGCCAATGTTAATATGATATGTTGATTGAGAAAGAAGCATGTTTAGACTTAATCTGACTTGTATAATCATCCTTGTGAGTTTTTGAGCCTATAATGATTGATGCATTATACAAATTAATCTAATTTCTTTCTTGAGTGCTCTTATGATTACATGATTCTCTAGAACTTGCTTTAAACCGTTTGAGACTATATTGATACATGTGACAACATGAATATGATAGAGGCATTAGGATTATAACCAGAGCCAAACAGCCATCCATTATTAATGTTCTAAGAGAACATCCCCACTAGTGAGCCAATTTGAGCCTACATTAAATATGCTATTTTATTGGTAACCAGAACTTACACCTAGCCTAAATATACTTATATCCTTACCCTTGTTCTAAAGATGGATTATATATTTTGAGACATATTGCAAAAACAAGGGATACTTTTTGAAAATTTGGGTTAGAACGAAAGATAAGTGTGGGGGAGGAGAGAGGCAAAAGTCAAGAGAAAAAGAAAGGGATCATTGTCAAATACATTCCTATATTAAAAAAAAAAAATCTTCTCTTGAACTTCTAGTTAAAGTAAAGAAAAAGATGTTACAAAGTTGGTTAGAATGAAGCAAAGGCTCAACATGAATATTTAGCCTATGTTATTATGTGCTTTATAAGAGTTTTGAGAAGTTTTATTCGTATGATCTTATTATGTCTCTAAACTCTATGAACTCTTTGGAACCTTTGTGATATCTTTATCCTTTTGTTCTTTAACCACATTATAACCCTTTGGCCCCATTACAACCTTGAAAAAAGACCTCTTGATTTATGAAGTTGTATGATCTAAATAGTGGAGAATAGGTGGACAAGCAAGCATATGGTAGAACTGTTTTCATGAGATTAATTGAGTGTAAACACTTTACCACTACTTTAAAGAGTGAAAATCATGAGAGTATAGTGAGAAGTTGAGATTAAGTTGAATATGCACTATTTTGATTGAAATATGTTATGTTAATATTGGCTTAACTCATTTATTTACATTCAAGCATGAATTTTTGTGAAATTCTTTGAGCTATTGATTAGTTTATAAGACTTGTTCAAAGATTGTCTCTAATTTATATTGAAAGGATTAAGAGTAAATATTTTTAGTGTATGTAGTTTACTTATATTTTAGTTTTTCAATGTTTGTGGGTATCGTTCTAGCAAACCCTCACGAGACTAAACTCGTCCACTAGGGACACCTAGGGGTTTAAAGGCTTGTGTCACATGCTAAGTGCCACCGTGATTTCCAACGAAAATGGATTAGATTAGATTTTCTTATTTTATTTTTATTGAGTCGTTGCTAGGGACTAGCAACAATCTAAGTGCGGGGGTATGATAACTCGTATAATTATATAGTTCTTAGTTATGTTTTATTATTGTTTTGTGTCAAATACGAGTTATTATTGCTTAGTCTAATTGTGTTTATGATATTTTATATTTTTATGTAATTTGGTGTTTTTCACGAGTTTCTTTGAGTGATTTCAGATTACTAGGTTAAATCAAGAATTAAGGGCAAATCCAATTCAGTTCCAGTTCCGACACCTTTTGCCATATCAGCTATATCTGGAGTTTCACTGAAGCATTAAGGCTGAAATTCTTACAGTGCATAGTTAAGAGGCATATCTATCTTTTTCATGTTTTACACTTCTTGAAACGGAGTCGTTTTCCCTAGCGAAATCGACCATCAAGTTGGCTGATGTGCAATGACGTCTGTGCTGACCTGTTTTGGTATTTTGACCATATCTTCCGATCCACATGAGCAAATGATCTGATTCCAACGGCTATGGATCCGTAACCGATAGGGGTATATTTTTCTAGAAGACCATTTGATCAGATCGAGCCTCCAACATTGACAAAATCGACCATCAAGCTGGCTGATCAGAATTGTCATACAATATGACGAAAATTGTTAGAAAAATGCACCCACCTATTATACCTACCTTTGAAATTTATAAAGCTTGTCTCTTGTCATTTAGCTCTCCAAAATGTGTATAAATAGAGGGCCTTGGATGAGCATTAAAGACACATTGGTAAGATATTAGCCATTGTAATAAAATTCTCTAAGTTTTCTTTTTCTTTCCTTTCTCTAGTTTTCTTTTTCTATATTTACTTATGCTTCTTACATTTCTTTTCATTTTATTCATATCTAGTATGTGTTTCTAATCATATTGTTGAGGTGATGAGGTGAAGCTTTTGGTAAATGCTAAGGTTAGTCTCTTAAACATGAGCTAAAATGAATCATCATTTATAAACACTAGTATAGATAATATTTTCTTTTGGTTTAAAATCATACTTGCAAAGTAGGGATCTTGATTCATTATTGACAAGGAAAATGGCACAGTAAATGCTTGGTTTCATAACCTTGATTTGTTGTAGACATATACCTTGGCATAAGGAATGCTTGGACTCTTTTTATGAGTTTTGAGGACACCAAATGAACATAATATCATATGCTATGGACGTTGGACAATTTGGACTGAATTGCTAAACCTTCCGATTGGAATCTCCCTTATGTGTGAATTTCAATTGTGTAATAAAACAAGATTAATCTTAGCATAACACCAAGAGTGGATTCTCTAACCTCAACATCTTTTCTTATTGTTTTTATATCTTGTTTAATTTCTTTTATTTTATTTTGTTTATTTTGTTCTCTAATATCTTGTTTATCTTGTTTTGTTGTTGATTCCCTAATATCTTGTTTACTTTATTTTTCTTATATATTTATAAACTTATACTTACTAATACGCTTCCCTGTGGTTCGACCTCGGACACCCGAGAATTTATTACTTGAACATAACCTGCACTTGGGTTTACGACTCTTAATTGAGTCTCCATCAATTGACTTTTTCGAGGTTGACTTTTCCATATTGACTTTTCATGCTTGACCTCTTAAACAAAGTCTCGGAATACCACCTGTAGGATGAGAATAGCTTTTCTGCATTCTAAAACATCACAAGGAAGGAATTTTACCTGATTTAGGGGTTCGAACAAAATTAGGTGTCTACAGCTGCCCCTCTTTGGCTATTACTAAGAATCAGGAATCAGGAAAAGATAAACAAACACTAATTTTGTCCGATTAGTGAAATCTCATTTGAAGGAAAGGAAAGGGAGTTTTCATCCTTCATTTTTTTTTTCATCATTTTTTTTGTTTTTTCATCTCATATTTTTTGATTAAAAGCTGTAAATAGAAGATTTTGTCCTTAAATTAAGCTCCCTGCCTAATCAAGACTCAACCCGTCTTAAGGAAACAAGTTCGATTTGCAAGAGAATAAAATACCTCGATGGTGGTCTCGGGGCCTTATCTTGTCTTGGTGTTAGCAGTGTTGGGTTTAAACAGAAAATACCTCGACGGTGGTCTCGGGGCTCGACTCATTTGATAAGCAGAACGAGTTCGATTTAAACAGAAGAAAATACCTCGACAGTGATCTAAGGGCTCGACTCATTTGAGAAGCAAAACGTGTTCGATTTAAACAAAAAAACAAATACCTTGACGGTGGTCTCGGGACTCGACTCATTTGAGAAGCAGAACAAGTTCGATTTAAACAAAAGAAAATATCTCGACGGTGGTCTCGAGGATCGACTCATTTGAGAAACAGAACGAGTTTGATTTAAAAACAAAAGAAAATACCTCGACGGTGGTCTCGAGGCTCGACTCATTTGAGAAGCAGAATGGGTTCGATTTGAACAAAAGAAAATACCTCGACTGTGGTCTCGGGGCTCGACTCATTTGAGAAGCAGAATGAGTTTGATTCAAACAAAAAAAATACCTCGACGGTGGTCTCGGGGCTCGACTCATTTGAGAAACACTACGAGTTCAATTTAAACAAAAGAAAATACCTTGACCGTGGTCTCGGGGCTCGACTCATTTGAGAAGCAGAACAAGTTTAATTTAAACAAAAGAAAAAACCTCGACAGTGGTCTCGGGGCTCGACCTATTTGAGAAGCAGAACAAGTTCAATTTGGGGAAGCCAAAATTTTCCATGATTCCTGCAATGTTAGCCAAATGCAGTGATGAAAATGACTTGCTTTGGAAATGCTTGTATGTTTCCTAAGGATGAATGCAATCAAATGATTGTGTCATGATTTCTAATCATGGTTTCTTTGAGGTTCATAGATTATCTGACTTCATGACAGAGTCTTCGATTTTTCACTGATGCCCCACTTGAGGAACCTTCGATCAAGATAAATTGTCAAACAGTACCAATTTATGACTTCACTGAAATTCACAAATTTTTCGACGTCATGACGGAGTCTCCAACACATTCATTTTTTATCTTTACTTGGTAAATTTCCCATCATGAGTAATGGCTTCCAAACCTCTTCTAAAATTTAAATCTACTCCTTAGTAATACTCTAAAATCCTTTTATTTAAAAATTTTTATGTTTACTAAACATCATTCAATTTAATAACAAACAAAATGCATCACAAAATGTATGAAAGAAAGTATGAATTAAACAAATTTCATAAAAGGGATAATAAGAATTTATTGCAACACTGTCTTAAAATGACAGAGGTGAATATCAAGGATACAAGAAACAAATGTAGAGTTGTAGGTTGTAGATGCCCCAAATGCAGAATATCTTGGACCCTTCCTTCTTCAATTCATCTGAAATTTCTCTTGAATGAGCAATTTACTTGGGTAACCTTTCGGCTTCCATAGTTGCATCGGACTGAGTTTTTCCTTTTTAATTTGATTTTCAGATACTTTCTCGCCCTTTACACGGAGCATTGATTCAAATCTTAATCAGTACTTGAGCCGCCCTTTACGGGTTTTCAACTCAAGTGTCCCCCATTCGGTATTAAGTCGCCCTTTTGCGGGTTTTCGACTTAAACCTCTCCTTTTACATTCTTTATTCATTTTAAATTTTTTATTTTCTCTTTTTTCTTGTGCTCTACCATGAATTTGAGAATTCTAAATCCTTCCAAGGTAAAAATGTCAATTCAAGAGATGGAATGAATTCTGAGAAAAACCCTTCAAATTAAATATCCATGCTTGATCAAAGCGGACTTTTAAAAGCACGTAATATAGGCCAAGGTTCGGGTTTAGAAAGAAAAGGTAAATAGGCTCAAAATGTGTTTAAGGTTGATTGGGTCAAGGATCATTTCCTGAGGAGAATTCATTCTTGAAACATTCGTCTTTTTTGGAGTTTCTTCTTTTTTAGGATCTTTTTTCATTCTTGGCTTTCATTTGCCATTCTTTGATTTCACAATTTTTTTCGATGGCTCTTTTTGTCATGATTTTTTTCGGAGGTTATTTTTTCTTGCATCTACCCTCCAGTGTAAAGGGTGATCTTTGATCAAGGTTCAAAGAAAGAATGAATTCTTAAGGCTCAAAGGGGTGACTAAGGATAATTTCTTCTAAGTGAAATGAATATGAAAGATGACCATTCATCATATCAAGCTTGAATATTACATTGAAAAGCAATCCTCAGGGGAAATAGATATATATAGAATTTTCATTTTTACATTTGGAATCATTCGAATTTCCATATGCACAGTATCACACTTTTTATATATATATATATATATATATATATTTTATTCTTTTTCTTCTTCAAGCATAGTACTTCTTCAATTCGTCAGCATTTACGGGATTTCTCAAATCATCCCCGTCCATCCGAGTCAGAATCAATGCTCCTCTAGAAAAAACTCTTTTTACCACATAGGGCCCTTCACAATTTGAGCCCATTTCCCTCGCGGATCCTTCACTATAGGGAGAATTTTCCTTAGTACCAACTCCCCTTCTCGAAACTGCCTGGGGTGAACCTTCTTGTTATGGGCTCGAATCATCTTTTTCTGATACAACTACCCATGGCAAATTGCTTTCATCCTTTTCTCTTTGATAAGATTCAACTGTTCATAGTGAGCTCTAAGCCACTCTGCATTCTCTAAACCAACCTCCATCGAAACACGAAGGGAAGGAATTTCAACCTCAATAGGTAACACTGCCTCCATTCCATATACCAAAGAAAATGGCGTAGCACCTGTAGGTGTGCAGGCCGAGTTACAGTATGCGTGAAGAGCAAAAGGCAAGATCTCATGCCAATCTTTGTACACATCGGTCATTTTCTCAACAATCTTCTTGATGTTCTTATTGGCTGCTTCTACTAAACCATTCATTTTCGAATGATAAGGTGTCGAATTATGATGCGTGATCTTGAACTGAGTACACACTTCTCTCATCATCTTATTATTCAGATTGAGAGAATTGTCTGAAATGATTCTTCTTGGCAATCCATATCGGCATATGATTTTCTTCTTGATGAATCTACATACCACTGACTTCGTTACATTAGCATAAGAAACAGCTTCCACCCACTTTGTGAAGTAATTTATGGCCACAAGGATAAAACAGTGTCCATTTGAAGCTTTCGGAGTAATAGGCTCGATCATATCCACTCCCCACATCGAAAATGGCCATGGTGCAGTCATAACATGCAATGGTGATAGAGGCACATGAATCTTATCTGCATATATCTGACAATTATGGCACTTTCGGGAACAACTGATGCAATCTCCCTCCATCGTTAGCCAATAATATCCTGCCCTCATAATCTGTTTAGCAATCATATGACCATTGGCATGAGTGCCACATATCCCTTCATGAATTCCTCAATGATTCTCCAAGCTTCGGCAGACCCGACACACTTCAATAGAACTTGGTCCTTCCCTTTCTTGTAAAGAATCTCACTATCTAGGACAAAACCCATTGCTAATCTCCTTAGGGTCCTCTTATCATTTTCTATTACTTGTTCAAGATACTGTTGACTCTTGATGTACTGCACGATGTCATAATACCAAGGAGGCCATCCGCTTCTTCTTCGATACTCAGGCGATGGGCAGGAGACTCGTATATGCTCATCTTTATTGGCACAACTTTGGCCCCTTCGTTTACTTTAAACATTGACGATAAAGTGGCTAAAGCATCCGCCATTCGGTTTTCTTCTTGGGGGAAGTAGTTGAAACTCATTTCTTCTAATTCCTCTATCAAACTCAGTATGAGCTCTCAGTATCGGATTAACTTTGCATCTCGGGTTTCCCATTCTCCCCGTAGTTGGTATATCACTAAGGTTAGATCTTCAAAAACTTCTAGTGTTTTGATCTTTCTGTCTACGGCAGCACGAAGGCCCATAGTACATGCCTCATATTCAGCAGTACTATTTGTACAATCAAAATCCAATCTAGTAGTGAAAGGATAATAATCTTCTTTTGGGGATATGAGCACTGCATCGATCCCGTGCCCTATAGCATTAGATGCACCAACAAAGTACATTTTCCATATTTTCTTCTTTAGGGGAATCCGATCCTCTTGCGTATCACACATCAATTCTTCATCAGGGAAATCAAAGTTCAAAGGCTCATAATCTTCAACTGCCCGACTTGCTAAAAACTCGGCTACTGCGCTGCCCTTTATATCTTTCTAACTCACATACACAATGTCGTATTCTGACAATAAAACTTGCCATTTTTCCGTTCTTCCTGACAAAGAGGGTGCTTCCAATATATACTTGATAGGATCTAGCTTGGCAATCAACCACGTCGTGTGGTACAACATGTATTGTCTGAGCCTTCGAGCAGTCCAAGCTAAGGCACAACAAAGCTTTTCTACTGATGAATACTTCAACTCATACTCTGTGAACTTCTTGCTGAGGTAATAAATTGCTTGTTCTTTCTTTCCGATCTCATCATGCTGCCCCAAGACACAACCCATAGATCTCTCAAATACTGATAAATACAACATCATTGGTTTTTCCGAAATCGGTGGCATTAATACTGGTGGGTTGGATAGATAGTGCTTAATTTTTTTAAAGGCAATCTGACACCCTTCATCCATTCTCCCGAATCATGTTTCTGAAGTAGCTTAAATATTGGATCACATTTGTCGGTTAACTGAGAAATAAACCGAGCAATGTAATTCAATCTTCCTAGAAAGCCTCTCACTTCCTTTTGAGTACGAGGTGGTGGCAAGTTTTGGATGGCCTTTACTTTATCTGGATCAATCTCGATTCCCCTCTTACTGACAACAAAGCCTAACAACTTCCTCGAAGTGACTCCGAAAGTGCATTTTGCCGGGTTTAGTTTGAGTTGAAACTTTCTTAGTCTTTCAAAGAGCTTCTTAAGATTCGCAATATGCTCATCTTCTCCTTGTGACTTTGTGATCATGTCATCAACATAGACCTCAATCCCCTTATGCATCATATCATGAAACAAAGTCATCATGGCTCTCTAATATGTTGGCTCGGCATTTTTCAACCCAAACGGCATTACCTTATAGCAGAATGTTCCCCACATCGTCACAAACGTGGTTTTCTCCATATCTTCCGGTGCCATCTTAATCTGATTGTACGCTGAGAATCCGTCCATGAAGGAAAACAAAGAGCTCTTTGTCGTATTATCCACCAAGGTATCAATGTAAGGCAAAGGGAAATTATCTTTAGGAATGGCTTTATTCAGATCCCGATAATCAACACACATTTGTACTTTGCCATTCTTCTTTGGAACTGGGACAATATTCGCTACCCATTTCGGATATTTTTCCACTTCCAAGAATCCGGCATTGAACTGTTTTTTCACCTTTTCTTTTATCTTTAACAGCATGTTAGGCCTCATTCTTCTCAATTTCTACTGAATCGGCTTGCAATCTGGTCTTAAAGGAAGCTTATGAAACACAATATCAGGATCCAACCCTGGCATGTCTTGATATGACCATGCGAATACATTGACATATTCCCGGAGTAAAGCTATTAATTCACCCTTTGTTGAAGGCGACAAGGAAGTCCCAATTTTAACCTCCATTATTTCTTCTCCACTTCCCAGATTTATCATTTCTAACAACTCCTTATGAGGTAAAACTTGCTTCTCCTCTTGTTCTATTTTCCTCAATAGCTCTAGAGGTAGACCATAATCTTCAGCATCTTCGTTGATGTCGAAATCACCCATGCAAATGGGTCTTTCAAAATCAATTTCAGAATTATTGATAGGATGGTCCTCATGTTTCGCATCCATACACCTGTAAATAGGTGGGGAAGAAATAATATAGGAAGGCATATAGGCAATGAAAGATTATGAAAGAGCAAAAATGAAAGAATATGGACACATCAAAATAAAGAAAATGCATCGTACTTGTTATTTATTAAATGACGAGTTTTAAACATAAGCCCATACAGAAAAAATTCTTAATATCCTTGGACAAAGATAATTAAGATTGTTTCAAAGTATTACTTTGGGGTAGACCTAAAGACTATAGGAAGCTCGATCGCACTCCAATTTGTTAATCTATAACCTGGTGGACATGGTCTCACCATCCAACCTGCATTTCTATCTTCAATTCCTTCTTCACCAGCCATACAAATCACCATGTCTTGCACCTTCTCGTCTCTGCTCATATGGAACTTCTCAAAGGCCTGTTCAATCATTACCAACACATCATCAGAATCCTTTTCCCCAAACTCGAAGCCAACCGAATAGATACTGTGAAGGATTGGTGGGAAAGTCATGGGCTCCCACTCTATATCCATACCTGAAAGACAGGCCATCCTCCTATATTAGTTTTTCTCAATTTGTCTCCTCTTTTCATGAGCTTTCGGGAGATATCCGAGACCAAACCGATCTTTCTTCCCAGTTACTTCAATTGCCTTGGCCATACCCTGGAGATACTTTCCAGTCCTTTTCCTGCTCTACAAACCTTTCCCACCGTCGTTCTCACTCCCAACCTGGTATTCTTGGATAGCTTTGGCTCTGGAATTTTTCATCCTTCAGTGACGAACACAACATTAACAAATTCTGAAGACCTCAATGAGCATTCCATAGCATTCTCATTCGGTTCTATGTAAGGGAAGTCAGTAGATGTAGAGGCTATGATGTCTTCCTCTCTCGATACATTTACCATGCGTCCTTCTATTCCAAACTTTAATTTTTGGTGGAGAGATGATAGTACTGCCCTAGCAGAGTGGATCCATGGCCTTTCCAATAAGCAGTTATAACACAAGATGATGTCCATAACCTGGAAATCCAGCTTATAGGTACAAGGACCTATCTCTAGCGGGACCTCAATAGTTCCCATTACTTCCCGATGAGTGCCATCAAAAGCCCTGACCATAGTGCGGCTTGGTAGCATGTAGGACATGTCAACCGGTAGTTTAGATAAGGTCGCTAAGGGCATTACATTCAACGAAGAACCGTTATCCAAGAGTACCTGTGGTAGAATATGCCTTTTGCAAGTAGTTGTGATGTGAAGGGCTTTTGTAGATCCAACACCGTTGGGTGGTATTTCATCATAACTAAAGAAGATGTGATCATCAGTCGCTATATTCCCCACCAACCGGTCCAATTTCTCCACTGATATGTTATTAGCCACATATGCTTGATTCAACACCCTTAGCAAGGCATTTCTATGTGGCTCCAAGTTTAGCAACAGTGAAAGGATCAAAATCTTTGCTGGTTGACGGTGCAGTTGTTCTACCACACTATACTCACTATATTTTATGAACTTCAAAAACTCACAAACCTATTTTTCATTTACCGGCTCTTTCACTGGGGTTGAATTCTTCTCCACTCCTTTTGACTGATCCATGTCTATATAGACTGGTTCTGCTATTCTCTTTCCTTTATCAATTCCTCATTCTTTTCCCACTAGACTTTGCGCAACAATTCCAGGGTCATAACATCTACCACTGCAAGTTAGATGCCCCACACCTGTTATATCAGTTGTTGCCTGCTGATTGGAAGAGCCCGACGTAACCACGCTACAATTATATTTCCACGGTGCAGCCTTATTCTCCTTGTACGAGAAAGAAGATGGTAGCTCTGTAATTAATTTGGTGTGATTTCTTCATAAACCGGGGTAGTCTTTCTTTCCTGCTCACTATAGTAGATCACCAAAGGTCTTACCACCCCATAGCCGGTTGTATTCTCTGTAACATCCATTTCTTCATCTGTCTCTTCATAAAATTGGGCCTCGCCCACATCCATCATTCGCTGAACTTTAGCTAAAAAATCTCCACACTCCTGTTTAGTGTGTCTCTTGCATCTATGGAACGGACAATAATCATCGGTCCTAATTGCAACCATTTTCAGACTATCTTTATCCTGAACTATTCTTGCCCTGACCATTTCAAACCACACCTTTATCATCGGAGTCTTCACCTTACTGATGTGTCTTTTCACCTACCAACTTCCCCTGTCAACATTACATTCACCTTCGCCTCAGTATGATTGGCAATAGGTTACCCACAACATTAGTCTCGTTCCTTGATCCGAACTTTACGATCCCAGTTTTGATCAAGCTTTGGATCTTCCTCTTAAAAGCAATGCAATCCTCACTTGAATGCCCCTGAATTCCCGCATGATATGCGCAGTTAGCATTTGCATTATACCATTTGGGATATGGTGGTTTCAAGGGTTGAAGGTATACGGGTGCAACAAGCTGTGCCTGCAGCAGTTTGGGGTATAATTCACCATAAGTTGTAGGAATGGGATCAAGTTAGGGTTTTTGATTATTCCTTGGTGATCGTTGGTCAATGCGCATGACACCCTGGGTATGCGGGATAGTGTTTTGGGGAAGGGTTATTTGTGGGGATACGCCAATTGGGTATGGCTGTTGCGGTATGGTTGTGTAAGGGAATGGGTTTTGGGTAAGGTGGTTCACGGCAGGGTAGTAAGTATTGTATGCCGGGTAAGGTGTATAGGGTTCAGTAGGTGTATAGGGTGCAGGAGATGTATAGGGTCTAGGAGGTGTATAAGGATAATGGTTATAGCTAACTGCATGAGTTTCCCCTTCTTTCTTTTTAGCGGGGATTACTTTCCTTGGAGTTGAAGATTCTCCATCTTCCGTCTTGCCACTCTTAATGGCGATTTCTATCATTTCGTCGGATATAACCATATCCAAAAAATACTTAGTGGCACTCCCCACCAATTTGTCATAGTATGGTGCCTTTAAAGTGTTGATGAAAAGCACCGTAGTTTCTTTGCTGCTCAGAGGGGGTTGCACTTGAGTGGCCAAGTCTCTCCACTTTTGAGAGTACTCCTTAAAGCTCTCAGTAGTTTTCTTTTCCATATTATGCAACGACAACCTGTCAGGTATCATATCAGATATGTGCTTATAATGTTCCATGAAAGCTCTAGCTAAATCCATCCAAGAACGGATCTTAGTCCGGGTCAACTGATTAAACCATCGGGTTGCAGAACCCGTTAAACTATCCTGGAAGTAGTGGATGAGCGGTTTTTCATCTTTATCATATCCTGTCATTTTTCGGCAGTACATGGTTAGGTGTACTGATGGGTTGGTGGTCCCATTATACTTCTCGAAGTCTGGCACTTTAAACTTATGAGGAATTACTGTTGGGATTCGGCTCATGCTCAAACAGAGATAATGTATAATTTAATCAACAAGTTAAAACATACAACGCAGCGGAATCAAAATAAAACATAGAGATACTGAATCCCTCCATGGATCTGCCTTTGAATTCAAAATGATCAGCCTGTCAAGAACAGATAACAATCAAAATCTCATACCTCTATTTTGAAGATTGCCAAATCCTCAAGAGAGATTCTTGATGTTCTTATTCTTGTACACAAAGTTTGCTTGTCGAAAACCAAAGTTGTCCAATTATCCGACCTCCTAACAATAATCCACACAGGTGATCTGAAAGCCTTCACAAGGTTGAGATTATGTTTTGCCAAGAAGGTGCTAGTAGTCTAGGTTGTGGAAAACCTTCCTCCTCTACCTTAATTAGCCTAAAGAAAACGAAAGAATCGTATTCTCCTTTTTCTATAGTGTTCGACTGATTCTCACTTATTAGGGAGAGAGGCGTCGATTCAGGTATTCTCTTAGAGAAGAGGCGGCAACAACATTAGCCTATATATAAGTACGTTTAGTGTATGCCAACTCTTGGACTAACTGCACTAAAGCCCTTATACATATTATTGAATATTCACAATAAGCCCACAACACTTAATGAATATTTAATCTGGCCCAATCTCATTTTAATTTCATTAATCACCTTTTGTGTGTGACCCATTATGCCCTTAACATGTTGGCAATAAATACAATAAATTCAATTAAGAATTTCCTATTTATATTTATAGATCATGAGCGGCATCTAGCAATGTATCATGACCACCCAAATGCCAAGAGAGTCATCAAGCTTCGACTAGCCTTTCGTGTATGTCTCTGTAATTCGATCCCTTCATCAAATATCCCGGGATAGGAAAGAGCATGATTCAGTGTCTACTTTTAATCCCATTCCATATTAGATCTGCAGCTTTAATATTAACTCCTTAAGTATTGCCTTGGTCAAGGACTTCCATAAGTTAATATAAGCCAGATACATGTGAGATATGTCCCCTTAATCACTTGGGGTGATGAATCCTCTCTGGACCAGTCATTCATCTTCGTATGCTTCATGTCATACCCAATAACACCCTACTATAAGCATCCTCATGATTGGGACCCGTTCGTTATGAAACTAAGTATGACAGTTCACATACAAGATGACCTGGTGTCACAAGTCAAAGGATTACTTACACTATTGACACATGAGAGTATTTACCATAGACACTTGAGTCAAATACCAAATGGAACTCTCATAGCGGGTCATGTTCAGTGAACTTGTTCAACTAACAAGCACCCACATGTTATCCCCAAATATCTCTATACTGATCAGTTGCATGCATCAAGTGCATGAAGGCTTAACATATGCCAGTCTTTGAGCATTGTCAATGCCCTGTCTTGACAATACAATGACCAGGAACAGTTTTAGAAACACGGTATTGATGCATAAGGATCCTCATAATTGTAACACTTTACAATTCCTTTGCAATGCCATTGTGTCTCATGGGCTTTATCTTCACAAGTCATTTATAACAATTATAACAATACTTATGGATAAAGAAATACCTCAATTATAATTAATAAACTATAATGTGCAATACATGAATAAATAAATAGTGTTTTACAAGCCTAACTAGATTGGCTTGTAGGGCTAACACCAACAATTACCAAGCCGTGTACCAGACTCATCTCCTTGGCATCCAGACTACCAAATAATTCTGCACCCTTTACCGCCCTTAGCCTTTTTCCAATAGCTGATATTTTTTCTGAGATTCTGTAGATTCAATCTTCTTTAGTTCAGCCAATTTTGCCTTCTCCTTCTCAGCAAGCTCTTCAAAGTCTGGGACATCAACAACATCTGTTGGGTCAGCCCCAATATTAACCTTTCCGGGAGCATAATTCTGTGCTTCAGCCATCGGCTGAATATAAAAAAAAGACGTTGCCCCTGTTGGAAGCTCATTTCCCACATTCTGGGATGTTTGGCCATTCAGCTGCACAACTTCAGGTCAGCCTTCTTGATTCACCACCCATTTTCCTGTAACAAAATTCTCACCGGCCCTTTCTGTCGAAGCATGGTATTTATCATTTCCATGAGTTTAGCCATCTGCTCTCTTGACTCTTCCTGAGATTTAGCTAGTTGCTCTTACAGTTCCCTCTGAGCCCATTCCATCCTTTCAATACGAGCAACATGGTCATTCTCCATAATTCTGGCTTATGATCGGGTATTATAACGGTGCCGAAAATCTAGTTCTTTCGGAGTGCGTTCAATTTTACCTTTAATTTTTTAAAAACCATGAATTAGAATTTTTTGCACATTCTTTATGTTTTATTATAAGTGAATGAATGAATGACTAAATGTGAATGAATAAATGAAATGAATAAATAAATGATTAAGTACATGAATAATAAATATAAAGGAAAGAATAAATGAATGATTATAAATATGAATAACTGTACGAATGAATAAGTATATAAAGGAAAGAATAAATGAATGATTATAAATACAAATAAATGTATGAATGAATTTGAAAGTATTGGCCCCAGGATAATTTCAACCAAACGGTCTTTCATTGATTTCTGAATTTAAATACATCAAGGATATAACAAGATCACTGCCTAAGGCAATCCAACAGTTTGCCCATCTATTTCAAAGTGTCATTACAAAGTGCCGGTCTTAGAGTAACCCCCTCGGATCTTGGACTTTCCTTCACAGTCCCCTTTTGGATTGCCTTGCCTTTCAATCTGGCCCGTAATCATTCACTCTCCAACTGGCCTCTTGATACATCAACAGAAACAGCACTATGTGAGCTTTTCTTAGCTTGCTTCTCTTGCCCAAGTCTGTCGGCTCAGGCTTCTTCCTGCTTCACTCTCTCTTTCCAATAGCTATTCTCTTTCCTAAGGTTTTTGACTTTTTTCTCCCATACCCCGGAAGTCTTGATGGTCCCTTCAAATTTTAGGTCGAAAGGGAACCTTTTATTTTCCAAGTGTAATTCCTTGAGATCGCCCCTGAGGTGTCCCTTTCTCTCTTGACCTTTTCCATTTCTCTTTCCCAAACTGATTCTCTATTTTTCAGGTCCTTGATCTCTTCTTGAAGTCGGGCAATCTCTTTGCTCATTTGGGTCTTTTTTTTTCAAATTCTGACCTTGCAATTTCTAGCTCCGATGGCACTTTCTTTGGTGGTGAATTCATGAATTGAACCTCTTCCCAGTCAGATGTCAACAATCTATCATTAATCCTTATTTCCCTCCATACCATGTAGTCGGGTGTGACGATGTCGGCATATCAAGCCACCTTTATCTAATGGGTCTTCTTCCATGCTTCAATTATTTCCTGCACCTTTCCAGTCCTCTCCGTAAGTAAACTCTGATAAACCTAGTTTATGAGTCGCGACTGTGAATTGTCGAGACTCGACCTGTCTTTACACCAACAGAGGTGCGTAACTCACAGCTCCCCAAATTCCAAGTAGTGAAACCCCCGGGTTGTCCCCACATTTATACTTGATCAGCATAGGAACCATCCACGGAGCTCTCCAGCTTACCATCTCACCTTTAAGATTCCTAAACATGTTGATCCATTGCTCTTCATTTCTGTCCTCAGACCAATCCTTTTTAAGGAATTCACTGATTGATACTACGGACTTCATGTACGGCTTGAAGGATTCCAGAAGTGACTTTGAATCCAAACATATAGGAGTTGCACACATCCCTTGAATCTCCCTTGTCCTTCCCTTTTACAAAAATTCAAAAATCGGATAGTTTTCGCTATGATGGTTTGAGATGGGTTGATCTTCTGTTCCAACTTCTCAAAGAAATCAAACATGGCCACATCCACATGAACCAATAACTTTGGAAAGATAACTAACCCGTAAATGGCTAAAGAAAAGATGTCCCTAGCTTTTTCTTTATCGGAGTGACTCAATATCAATTGTCAGAGAATCTCCCATGGAATACATTCATTTTTCTGCTTCTTATCCACATGATTCTCAACCCATTTTATATCCATTCCCCTGATCCTAGCCACTTTCTTCTTGAAACCTGCGGGTTTCACATCCTTCAAATACACCCGATCTGGACCAGAAAACTCAATACGTAACAATGCCGAGTATTCTTCAATAATTGGGGTCATATCCTCCTTGTTGAAAGTGAAACATCTATAAGCAGGATTCCAAAATTGCACCATGACTTGAATCAACCCACTATTGACCCTGGTCGGGATTAAAAGTGCTATGTCTCCATATTTATGGGTGAAGGCTCTTTTTTCTGATACATTCCACTGATTCCAAATGTCAGCCAACCCTCGGAGATTATTCTGTCTAAGATCCATCTTTACCCTTTCTGGCAACACTCACACATAACCTTTCTTTAAGCAATCACCATCCTCCCTCTGAGCTTTTTTCGATCGTGCCTTAACTACTGCATGATCTTCTGTTACTGAAATAACCTGACACTCCATGAAAGTCCTTTAGGTTGGCGATTATCTCGAGGCCAATAAACTTCAAGTGCATGATGGTGTCAATGATGCATGTCAAAGAAAAAAAAACAAAAAAGAAATAAATTAGTAAGGAAATGAATTCACAGGTATGAAACAAATACAATATGCTAATCAAAAAATTGTCCCGAAAATTTTAACAGAATTTCGGCATTACGATGCCTTTGGAACGAAATAACAAACTTATTATGGGCGATACGATGTTCGTTCATCATCACCCGATTTGTAAAATCCAGAATATAGAAAGATGGTAAAAGGTTGGAAATGTTCCTCCATGTGTTCTTAGCTTCGGGTATCTAAAGAAAATTCGGCATGGCTTCGCCTAAGTTCACTATATGAAGGTGAATCGGTTCTAAAGGCCCCAAATTGTTCCTCACTGTCATCGGTGAAGGCTAGTAAGGAACCCCGATAAAAGCAGGTTCAATTTGTTAGAGTATATTTTCCTAAGCCCATAAGGAGGATCAATCATGAAGACTTTAGGTACTTTATACTTCGGAAGTGTTTCACTAGCCCATACGGAGGGTCAATCACAAAGGCGTAGTTACTTTACTTCCAGTTAAAAAGGACGGAACCCGGGTAGAGAGTTCATGTTATGCAAATGCAAGTGTAGTGTGTGGGGAGGAACAAAGCAAACCTTTCCCACCTATTCTACACCCCTTATTCTAAATACCCCAATAAGATTAAAAATGTAAAGCATCAATTAAGCAAAGAATAAATATATGCAACAAAATAACCAGAGAACAATAATAATATGCATGCACATGAGTATGGACATATTTAAAAACATTTTATTATTTTCAAAATTCTCCTTATTATTGAAAAATGTGGAAATTAAAATTAAATACCAAATAAAAACCAACAAAACCGAGACTTTGATAACACACGACTAATTCTATGCCTGACTCTCTAAATGTCCCCAGTGGAGTCGCCAAGCTGTCGCAACCTAAAAAATAACAAGTCTCATCGCAAGACTTTATTCGTTAAGCGTGACATTGAGGAAAACAGAGGAAAATATGACTTAATTCCTCTTGAAATAAAATGAGGGGTCAAAGACAACCTCGAAAAAGAAATAGAGTTGCCATCAATCTTTTTTGGCTAGGTGTGATCGATCACCTATTAAAATCGGTTTTGTAAAACATTTTAAAATTAATTAAAATATTTTTTTAAAACCAATTTCAAAGTTTGCGTTTTAAACCAGAGAAATCAAAGAAGCAGGTTCGAGAGTCGGTTACGTGCGGGGAAGGATTAGCACCCCCACAATGCCCATATAAATCGGTACCTTATTAATCGTGTGCTATCTCAAATCTCGGTAAAAAAAGTTGGTTTTAAATTTGGCATTTTAAAATAATTCCCAATTTGAAGAAAAATAATTCCTTTTTTTAATTGAAAATAACCTGGAGTTTATTAATTCAAAATTTTCCTATATTTTCAGCAAACCCGGCAAAATATAAATTTTTTTATTTATTTGGAAAAATCTCCGAATCATTTTCATTTTTTAAAAGAAAGATCTTCCTTTATTAATCATTGATGATATCCTCCCCAGCTAACCCGGCAGAGAACTCATGAATTATTTTAACTCAAGAATATCTTTATTTTTATTGAAAATCATTATCCTTCTTTAAAACATTTTTAAAAAGATGAATATGAAAATGTGTGACATAGTAAAAGATAACATAGCAAAATCTAGATGACATAGTATAACCTAAATGACTTGATATAATCTAAGTAACATAGTATATGATATGATATAATCTAAATGACATAGTATATTCTAAATGATATAACTAATCTAAATGACATAGTATATTCTAAATGACATAACATAATCTAAATGACATAGTATATTCTAAATGACATAACATAATCTAAGTGACATAGTATATTTTAAATGACATGATATATTCTAAATGACATAGCATAATTTAATAACATAACTTGATAAAAAAACATAAAAACATTATAATAAAATATGAATGAAAATATATATAAAAAAAAAAAGCAATGCATGAATATGAATAAATCCTAAATGATATGACAAAATAAATAATGACTAAGCAAAGAGCATAGAATAACATAAAATATTCACAACCATATAACAATCAATATAACACCATGAAATATAAATAAAAACAATAACATTATCATATAAATATTCATAGCACAAATCATATATTATATAATATGCATGAACATGAAAAATGCAATGCATGAAAGTGTATTTTTTCCTTTAAATAATGACATCTGTATACCTAAAAAAGATATCCGACTATCTTAGGAAAAGACATCAAATCAAAATTTTCTTAATCAAAAATACTTTTTGATTGGTTTGAAAACAATCTTGAAAATTTTGGATGAAAATAACACTAAGGCCGAAACCCCCTTTAAAAAGGCTCTATTTCCCTAACTTTGAAAACCTGGGTTGACCTCCCTTGACCCGACCTTTATAAAATAATTTTTTAGGATTATAATGACTTAGAAATCAACCTAGGATGGTAGCTCTTTTTCTAAATCAGCCCCCTCTTAATGCCTTAGCCAAAACAGAAAATTATTTTCTTCTTGAAATCAAATCTGATTTTTCTAACCAGTTTTATAATGTGATTTTTTTTACCTATTTTAAAATTTTTAAAAAACTCTGAAAAAATTATAAGAGACTCAAAAACTGTCGAGCTCTATGGGAAAAAATGGCTTAATTTTTGGACTAAGGATGTCCTACCAAAAAATTCGTGAAAGTCATAACACTTGGTGAAAAACTGTTTAACCAAAAAACATTTTTAAACCTTTGATAAAAACACTAAAAAATCAGAATAAAAATATTGGAGGCTCCTCTAAGGTCCTACAAACAGTGGTAAAAATTTATAAAAATTTGGACAAAAATTGACTATTGAAAAAAATCACAAAGGTAGAAAATCCAACTTGGCAACTTCTTAATTTTCACAAGCATGCTCATGAGAGCTTGGCTTTGAGCCATTGATTGGCTTAAGTCAAAAATCAAGTGGGATGATATGAAATGCATGAACAAACAGCAAGTTAAATGCATGAAATGCATGACCTAATGCCTAAATAACATAGAAAATGCATGGCATAAAAGATTACCTAAGACCTAAATAGCAATTGTGCATAGCAATAAATACAAACCTAGACCTAATATGCATGAAAATGCATGGCAATAAATACCCTAGACCTAATGACCATGAAACATGCATGGAAATACAAGATGACCTAAGACCTAATAGGCATGAAAATGCATGGCAATATAAAGATGAGCTAATGCCTAAAATGTCATGAGAAGATGCATGACAATAATACATATCCTAATACCTAATATGAACAAGAAACATGCATGGAAGTAACATGAACATATAATGTCTAAATGAACATAATGATAATGCATGAACATGGCACAACAAATACACAATAATATGGCATAATGATGCAAAGCATTAATGAAAGCATGATAGCCAAACAAACATGATAAAAATGAAAACACGCAAAGGCAAAAATGTAGAAACCGAATAGTCAAAAATCATGTATAAAGAAATGTAGCAAGGCAATAACACAAACACATGGCATGGTAAATATGCAAGACATATATGGAAGCATGTTAGACAAATAATCATGATGGAAATGCAAAAATATAGCTAGGCAAATACACAAACACATGGTATGGCAATGATACAAAGCATGAACAACTTAATGTAGTAAAAACAGAAACTTAAGTTAGTAAATAAAGCAAGTAGACATGAAAATAAATGATAAAAATAGCAAAATAAGAACAAGTAAAGAAAGTTAGAAATAAGCTCCATATCTTAATTATTTTAGAAAACTAAAACATCAAAACAAGCTAACATACCACAACCAACATGAGAAATAAATCAAACACAACACAAACACTCCAAGGAGGCATTCGACCATCATAAAAAAAGGGTGAAATTTTTGTTTCTTGATTTTTTCATGAAAACATAAGATAGGAGCCTTGAAGGGAAGTTTTAAAAACCTTTATTACATAATAAAATAACAAGAAATCATATGAAAAATGAGCAAAATTAGCATAGAAAAAGAAAGAAAAATGCAAGAGTTAGGTGCCAAAAGGCTACCTTTCAAGCTTCCTTCTCTTCTAAATTTTTCTTTGCTTTTCTATCACTTAGCTATTGCTCCAACAATGAAATATTCAGCAAAAAAGAAGACCCAAAATGAATGAAAACCCCCCCTTAAGAAGGCAGCCGAATGGTCTCTCTAGGTTGACATGATGTTGTCATTTTTTTTCCTAGCTAATTTGATTCAAAGGCCACTAATCAAAGATGCTAAAAAATGTGAATTTACCACCATTAGATGAAGGGATCAACTCCTAACAAGTACAGCTGTTCTAAAATATGTAACCATAATGTTGACATTCTTCCTCTTCATTCATTTGACCATGTGGCAAAATCACAAAAGCTCAATAAAAAAAAATAACCACCTTACTATCCATTTTTGGCCTTTGGGTGAAAGAACTCAGCAAAACCTCTCCTCCTCTTAGGCTGGCCAAATGGCCCTTCAAATTCTAGCCATCTCTCTATCTTTTTAAATTGCAAAAATGACTCTTTTAAGTTTCTTCAGTAAAATTGCACTTTAGGCGCCCAAACTTGATTAAATTGCAAACGGACTCCAAATCCGGATTTTCTTTTTCCAATACTTCCTAAATAATATAAAATTGAGTTCTGGAAAATATGTAACCATAATGTTGACATCCTTCCTCTTCATTCATTTGACCATGTGGCAAAATCACAAAAGCTCAATAAAAAAAATAACCATCTTACTATCCATTTTTGGCCTTTGGATGAAAGAACTCAGCAAAACCTCTCCTCCTCTTAGGCTGGCCAAATGGCCCTTCAAATTCCAGCCATCTCTCTATCTTTTTAAATTGCAAAAATGACTCTTTTCAGTTTCTTTAGTAAAATAGCATTTTAGACCCCAAACTTGATTAAATTGCAAACGAACTCCAAATCCGGATTTTCTTTTTCCAATACTTCCTAAATAATATAAAATTGAGTTCTGGAAGTTTTCATAATTTTTCGAGCCCGTTCGCTATTTTTTTCGGATTTATCTTCTTGAATTTCAGCTTAGTGGGCCCGAAATTTGCCATTTTTCAAATGAGTTTCGATTCCGGATTTTTCTTTGCCAATCTCTTCCAAATAATATAAAATTGAGATCTGGAAGTTTTCATAATTTTTCGAGCTCATTTGCTATTTTTTCCGGATTTTCCAAGATTGCTCTTTAACCCTCGAAATCTCGATTTTACTCAAAACAAGTACGATTTCCAGTTTTTTTTCCAGGCCTTTGTTATATATTGAATTGGATTTGGTCCAAAAAGGCCCAATTTTTACGATCAAATTCCCTTTCGATTTGATTTTTTCTTTTTCCAATATCGGGAATTTCCTCGTTTCTCCGTTTTCCCTCCAATCAGCTCTTTTCTCGGAATTACTTCAAACTGAGCCTTGAGCTATCTTTGTTTACCCACTCTTCATCAATTAGGGGCTTTAATTTTACCGAATCGGGCATTTCTGCAGTTTTCCCTAATTTCGCCAAAATTCACCAAAATCCTAATTTTCGGTTTCTTTCCAAATTGACTCTTCCTTTGGTTTTTCTTCCAAATGGCCTTTCCAATACTCTAGTCGTTGATTATCTTCCATTCAGAACCTCCAAATTCGACCGATTTGATCGTTTAAGCACTTTTTCCCAAATTTACGAAATTAGGATTTTCTTTTTACTGAATCTCCATAACCCATCTTCCAAATTCCATATCTCTCGTTGTAAACCTCGGATTATCAAAATTCTTTCACCATTGTTCAATTAAACTTTGGATCTTGATTTTGAATAAGGATTGACTTTTTCAGTAGTTGACTTTTCGAGGTTAACTTTTTCGAGGTTGACTTTTTTTAGATTGACTTTTCATGCTTGAACTCTTAAACAAAGTCTCGAAATACCACCTGCAGGACGAAAAGAGTTTTTCTGCATTCTAAAATATCACAATGAAAAAATTTTACCTGATTTAAGGGTTCGGACAAAATTAAGTGTCTACACAGTTGAAGCTCATCGCGCTGTGGTTTTTCTATTAGAGCGTGCTAATCATGTTATTTCATTTTACTTGATTAATAAACGTGTATAATTAATTAATTGTGTCATACTCATGTCAATCCATTTATTTGTTATAGATTCTCTCTTTGACATAACACGATTACATCTCACTAACAGGAATTGTCAGTATCCTAAACCCTAAACGAAAAATATAAGCACATAAATAATTACATAAAAAAATATTACTTAGTTATTTTTGAACGTGTGTAACTGAAATGTATAAATTACTATTAATTTTTAACAATAATTATTATTTTATATAAAAATAATAGGTTAATGTGTAAATTGACCCCTAAAGTATATATATATTTTTATGATTTGGTATGTAAAAAAAAATCACGATTAGGTATCTAAACTTGTATTTCGTCAATTAAGTTACTCCAAGTGGCTAATGTCATTACATAAATGCTAACTTAGCCTGATCGGCCAATAAAAAATCAACACGTATCACAATCAATGCCACATCAGCATTTTCCATGTCATCAATTTATTTTTTTTCATTTTTCATTTTTTTAGATTTGTTTTGAAAATTAAAAAAAATTAAATAATTCAAAAAATATTTTTTATTTTATTTATTTTAAAAATTTTAATTCAAAAAAGTAAAATTCTAATTCTAATTTTTTTTCTCTAAAATGCTGACGTAACATTGTTGACATGTATAAGCTGCCACGTTTCGCATTTTTATTGATAAAAAAATGACATGTCATCAGACCGTTAGTCATGGACTAACGTGGGTGACGAAAGTAAAGTTTGGATACCTAATCATGAATTTTTTTTTCTTTAAACACAAAATCGTAAAAATGGATATAAGTCGAAAAACAATTTATGTAATAACCCAAATATAATTTTATTAATTTCATAGATTCTTTAGCTGTGTAAATGTCAAATGTATCACAAAGTAAAAGATGAATAAGCTCTTACCAAACACAATGATGATTTAATCACCATATAGGATCACAAATTCACAATGGAACACAATGATTTAAGAGAATCACCATACAATACATATATTGATCACTTCTATATATTTTGAGGGTGATCTTTCCGTACCCAACGTCAATCACTCTATATCTATAATGGAATCCTTAACCATTGGCATTTTAGGGTTCAATTCAATGGCCCCATCCAAAATGAAGCCTCTTAAGTTTTGAAAGATCCAACTTCGTTTTACAATTAATGCATTGCGGAACAAAATGCATATAAAATTATTTCCTTGTCAGTATTCAATGAACCAATAAGAATCCACTGGACTTGCAATGAAAGGAGCAAACTGGCCCCCATTCTCATTGTTAACTCTACAAGACAATGGTTAACCAATTTGTATAATTTACAGACAAAAGCTCTTTCTCTCTCTCTCTCTCTAAATAATTTATAGACAAATGAAGGCATTGTTTCAGTCCAGGTAAAAGAGAGTCACAATTTTCCGGAGATTCTTGGCTTCTTGGCATGTTTCCATGAGCAACTTGCTATCATGGAAGGCAAAGCAAATGACTTGCTGTACATGTGAAATGATGTCCCAATTACACAGCCTGCAAATTTGACCATAGATAGCATTGTAAGATGTAATTTTGTCTACCAAACTACACAGAAAATCAAGAATCCAATAGCAACAAAACTATTGCAATTGATGCTATAAATGTTTCCTGCATGTAAAACTTGGGTATACTGTAGATGGCTTCACCAGTTCATAAGCAAAATGATGAGCTCAATAGGAGACTATGCTGTAACAAGCTGGATAGTCTTCAAGCAAGTTACTGAACAAGTTTTGTAACTCAAATCATATTCTGCGGCAGCCAACAGATGGTAATGCGATGGGAGATAATATAGATGGAAGAATTAGACTATGATGATGGATTTACATTATAAAACTTGCATTGTTTTATGGGGTTACTTGTGATTTATATTTTAGGTTATATGTACTAGTCTTACTTGTTTACCAGTACAAGGCAATGGAGGATGATATCTCTGCTATTTTTAGTTCAACGCAGCTTATGATGATGAATTGGATATTACTGATAATTATTTCTCTAGGCCTCTTGCATATTACAGATAATTGTTTCTCTATGCCTTCTCTATTATTCCAATGTTCCTCTCTTTCTTCCCTTTTTTCCCTCCGAGTTATCTTCGATTGCCTCTTTTCTGTCTCTCTACCTCTTCATCCCATGGTACCAAACTAGGTGTATAATGGCAATCTATGACCTAGCAATAATAATTTAGCACAAGCTAGCATTGCATTCTCCAATTTTTCCATAGTAGTCAATTAGCTTAGAAAAATATTTCAGCTGTGTTCATATACAGGCTTCACCAAAGTCAAACTGAATAGTGAATAAGCTAATTTGACTAAAACCAAACTGAAGAGTGAATAAGCTAACTTTACTAAAGTCGAAATGACTAGTGCCTCACACTAAACCAGCTTAGTAAAGATTACTGTTCCTCAGAGTGGAGTTAGAGTTGCATAACTATGAGTTTCCGCTAGTTATCCAATGCTAATCAAAGTTAACAAAGCTCGCTTAAGTGTTCCCTTGGTTGCGATAACTGCTTAGCAACTACCTTGTCATTCAACCATGTAAATAAGCGGCTCAGGAATACTGCCTTTAAGTTAATAGAATGGCCACTATCAGCTTCGCTTGAGATCTTATCACAAGCTCATTATTATTACCTTGAAACCCAAAACCTATGACCGATTCTACCTGCAGGTTTGCTGAAAGGATGACTGGAAGAATACAGAGTTATGACAAACCTGCTGGCTTCTATCAGAGGGAGATGATCATTATAAGGCTTCTCTATCACAGTTTTCACCTGAAAATTTGAGAATAAAACATTAAATTCACCCAAACAGCAATATGCAATTTCACTTTCAGTTTCACCTTCAGAATTAATTTGAGATCTTCAGTAAAACATGTTTAAAACATCCAATTTACAATGTTTAATGATCCAACTGCACAGAAGGCATGGAAACTCTTCATTACAACCACTGGCTCCCAGTGCTTGGACCATGGTGGCCACAATCTTCTATAAAGCAATAAAATCCAAGCATAGAAACTTAGAAATTTGAGTCGTATTTATGCCCCAGCACGTAAGCCAAGGATCTCTTTAATTATGCTTTTAAAAAAAATTACAACAATGAGAATATGAAGCCAAAATTGTCAAAAAAAATCACATTCTTACTTAAGTAATGCAGAAGAAATATAACACTGAATTTGCCTTACTATTGATAAAGAATATCCATTCACAATGTGCCTTACTAGATGATTAGGGACCAAAAAATGAAATTTTCCAATAAAAATTTCAAACGCCTATGAGCCTTATGAGCTAAATTTTCTCCTCACTATTGCATGCAATAATAATAATCTATTATATAGTGCTTAATACAAAAGCAATATCATCATTAAGTTACTGCATGCCTGGGACTGGTGAATAAAAAAATTAGACTAGATACTTGAGAAATCATCTGTGGCCACAAGCCACATTCCACATTGGGAGTGCAACAGGTAAATCCTTGGCATATGGCTGTTTCCCAATGACACCAAAAGCAACTCAAGTTAGAACTTCCAGTTGATGGGCCAGCAGTGTTGCATCAGTAATGCTTCATCGTAAGAAATGAACATGATATAACTTGAGCAAACTGAGTTTAACAGCATGCCTTTCAGGTTTCAAGAACTGATTATGAATTTTCAATAAAATCTCCTTCCATTGATATAAAAAGCAACATGTTTACTCATTAAACAAACAAATTTAAGGAAAATAGCAGTGTCAGATGAAGCCATAATAATAACCAATGGCACAGGCAACAAGTTTCCTAAGGATGACTTAAATGCTATTACCACATACTTACCTTATCTAACAATTCCTGACTCTCAGGTGGTTGTTTCTTCAAGCTTTGTGGTAATATTACTGTAAGCAACTCTGGTTTCTCTGCTCTTAAAGCACCTCTGATGACAGCTGCATTAGTACCTGATGCACCTGATGTATAAATATGGTTTTTCTGCAAACAATGTTAGCAGCAAGGTCAAAACAATTTTAGGTGGAAAAAAATATATTTTCTTGGAGAACAAGGATTGTGAGACTCGGAACACTTCAACATGCAACAAGTATCCATTGTCCTCATATAGAAAAGGAAAAATAAAAACTTGAAGCATGGCACTCACAGTTATAACTAATGCATAGCTAAGAATCTCAATAAGCTCTTGGTGCATGAATCCCATATTCCGTGTTCCAAAAAACCCAATAGCTCTAGGCCCTTGCTGCTGAATTGCTAATAACTCCTGCATAATATATGACCATAGATAGAAGTTAGCAGTCAAAACAAATTCCAAAATACTAAAATCAGTAAATGTTTCAAGCTGCAACGAAGACCTTGGCTAAGACATGAATTACATACCATTTATGATTAAAGGTCAATATCAGATGGACAAAGGTCCTCTGATCATCTAGTTATAATTAAACCAGATACATTAAGTTAAGGTAATAGTGGTGTTCCCAAACTTTCATTTCACAAGCTACCTAAGGTTCTTGCAGAGTCGTATATCATGAAACAAGGCTCTCAGAAAGAGACACAGGTAGACATTTGCAAAAATCCATTATAACCAACAAATTACTGGCAAAGAAATGGCATCCATAGTACAGGCTCAGTTCTTTACTGTCATCCCCATAAATCAAAACATACACAACTTTGGAGTGGTAACGTCCTTTATAAAAATCACATACCTGCAAATAATCTACATCAGGAACTGGTTTCAACTCTGAAACCATAACTGCCCCTGATCCTTCCACAATAGATTGGGCTTGTGTTGGAATCTGCATCCCTGTATCTTCATCAGAACTAAATAAGCAAACTGCATTCCCCTCTTCATATCTATAGCCATCCATGTCTTGATCTCTTCTTGTATGTCCAAAAAGCCACTATACCAGTACATAAAAACAGAGTTCCTGACAGTAAATCATTAGTGAAAACCAACTGCCCACGAAGAGTGGTGATCAGCCAAGGCCTCAGATTAATTTTGAGACAAGTTGAAAGTTGAGTATCCTTCAATCAATATAATAGAGTATGAAAGAGATGCATTTACACATGGCAGAACATTCAGTTTAGACATAGATTCAACAACTTGGATGAAATATCTGTTCTTGCAAACTTAATACGAAAAATTGTGAAAAAAATGTGATGCGGATTAGATTGGTGTCACCAGGTAACATTAACATAATTAATGGATACAAGAAGATTGATGAATGAGATGCAAACTTTACAAAGTTAGGGAGCCAATCCAATGAATTGGATAAACAATGCAAACCTTTCTTGCCCAAGCAACTTAAATAATCAACTTTAACAAGCAAGCACCCCATGGAGCATTTGCAAAAACAAATTAGAATATTGTTTTACTCTTCAATAAAACTCATTATAGGATCTTAATTAAATACAATATGCAAGACTGATGCCTTGGAAATATCCTTTTTCAAGCAAAGGAAAAAATCCTCACAATTTACACCCAGGATTACACATGCTTTTTTACTTTAATTCGGAAGAATATGCAAATTCGAAGGCAATAATCAAACAAGAAAGGAGTGCCACCAAAAAGTTTTTGCTAGCCTGTGATCAACCACAGAATTGCTAACACAAATCATTTTCTCTTAATTTTCAGAAAAAAAAAATGCACTTCCCTGTTTTCTATTTAAATATTTATCTTCCTTTCAATTAGATACTCCACATTACAAACAGCCTTAGGTCATTACCTTCCAACAGAAACTAAAACATTTGGAGTGGAATCTATGTCACAGTCCTTGCTAAAGATGCCATAAACCAATAGAACCAATACAGGATCGTACCTAACAAATCCCCCCTCCCCCTTCAATCAAGTATCTAATTTATTTGGGGTCCAATTTCTCCTATTCCCAACGGTAACCTGCCATCCCCATGTTGTAGGGTTCGAGGATGGATTTTTAGGGATGTCAGTGGGGCTGCAGATTATTAATTATCACCAGGAGTGCACATGATTCTGTCCCTGATATTAATTTTTTTTTTCTTTTGATTAACATATTGTAGATTTATGATTTATGATTTACCAACTTAACATCTGAGTAGTGATATATCAAATATAGATAATGTATGCAAAGGTCTAAGCGAAATAACATATCTAAGTAGTCCTACCATTCATTGAACACCCTTACAATTTCCTATCCAACAATATAACTAATTCTACATCAGAGACAGATCTAAGCGAAATCACATTCATTGACAATCGCTAGACTTAGGTAAAATAGATACTCCTTTTGGGGTTGCAGCTACCAGAGGCGGAGCCTCATGGAAGCTTGAGGGGGCCTTGGCCCCCCAAGATTTTAAAAAATTCTTAGTATATATATAAATATATATATATATATATATATATATATATTAATAATAAATAAATAAATTTAAATTGATTTTTTAAAATTAAAATTGTTATTTTTTTTTTCATAATTCAATTTTATACATTATTATAATTTAAGAGGAGTTAAAATCATAGTACTATTTCTTTTTATTTTTGTACACATCAATTATTATTTACAAATCTTTAAAATTAAAAGACTTGTAATTTTAAATTACAATCATATGAACTTAATACAAATCAAATTAACTTTTGACTTTTAATAAAACTCCAAATTTTCAACCAAGTATCATATATGTGTTTTTTCTTTTCTTTCTAGCTCACTAGAATTTTTCCTCTTTATATAATTTTTGCACTTTTAATTTTACTCTAGATCTCTATCTCATGTTGTCACGCAATCTTGTTTAAAAAAAAAAATCAGATTGGAATTCATTTTATAAAAAGTTATGATAGAATCATAATCTGTAATTTCAAAGTTTCAACTTCATTTTTTTAAAATTATATTTATTTATTTTTGTCAATGAAAAATATATTGTTTAGCGATTGGTTTATTTACTTTTTATTTCAATTTTAAATTGCCAAAAAAAGTTCTCATAATTCATTAAAAAGACTGTAATAAGTAATTTTACTATAAACAGTGTTACATGCACTCATCTCACATATTCATTTCAAACACTCACTTCTTATCTAGGAACTTAAGTGAAAAGTACTAAAATTTTGAAAACTTATATATTATGATTTATGTGTGTGAAATGAGTACAATATTAAATGAATGTATATGATCTTTTTCTTTCTACTATTAATTTGAAATCTTTCTATCTTTAGAAGTTTAATGCTATCATAGTAATATTTTATTTTATAATTTTATGAGATTGATTACTTTTTATTAATATATTATTTGCATATGTATATATATGATAAAATAAATTTAATATAAAATATAATATTAATTGATCCATTCAAAATTAAATATCAAGTTCCGGCAGCTAATATTACCTAAGTGTTCATAACCTTTTTTTTCTTCTCAAGAACATATTGCCATTCTCAGACAGAGAATGCTACAATAGGGCAGATACTTGTCTCACCATTTTCAAAATTTTCTTGAGCGGAATCGAACGAATATAATTAATCCAAATGACACGTTTTGATTCTTTTTCTAAAAATCAGCAATTACATAAATGACTCCATAGATTCATAATTCAGCCAGTTTAAGTCAATTAGGATTAAATAAATAACACAAGCTTCAATATCTAGCAATTCTAAGAAAGACCCAAGCAGAAACTGAAAAACCCAACTTCAATAACAAGTTAATTTTCCCATAAAAAAATCAAAACAGAACAGAAATAAGAGCTTGAAAAGAGAAAAACTTTATTGAGAATACCTTTTGCTTGGAGAAAAAATGTGGGTTTCTTCTGAAAGTACATGAGTGATGAGAAGGAGAGGAGAAACTGAAATTAGGGTTTGCAGAAGAGAGAAAAGAAGAGCAATAAGAAGAAGAAGAAGGAGTTCTGGTGGGAGTGGTTAAAGGCAAAAGCAGCCTCATTGGTAAAGGTATGCTCATTTGCTTATTATTAACTGATTATTCTCCTTGTTTCTTTCTTTTTTATTTCTGGGCAGCTTTTCTTTTCTCTCTTCCCTCTGCCTACTTGTAGCTGTAGGAGAGTAGTGTAGTATAGTCCTTAGAGATTTTTTTTTTTTTTTTTATCCTTTTTTCTTTTCTTAGAAAGGTTAGTGAAAGTCGAAAAAAAAGGTATTGGTTAAAAATAAAAAGGGAGGAAAGATTTTTCTTTGGGAAAATTAAAGTTAGTGCATGAGAATGTAAACAAATTCATGATCAATGGTTTTATCTATTATAATTACTGTTGTGTGTAATATGTGGAACTTTATATATTTGCAGTGTAATTAGATTAGATATTTATTGTATGAAAAAATTCAAAAGATCGAAATAAATTGCATATAACAATTAAGAATATGTCTATTATCTTATAACAAAATATATAATATCTTATAAAAAAAAATAAAAGTAATCCCTCAATTGAAGGGCAGTTGCTTGTCACGTGACAAGTAAATGTAATTTCTTTTCTTTTTTTGTAATTTTTTATAATTATTATGTATTATATTTATGTTATTTTTTTGAATTATAATCGTATTAAGGGTATTACATATATATAAAATTTGACACGTTATGTATAGATTTTGAAATATTCGTGCATATGTGTTGTGTTAATGTTATTTTTTGTGTTATAGTTATTTTTTCGTGTTCGTGTTGGGTATGAAATTATTAGGTCTAATTAGCACTATTCAAATAACTCCCAATTTCGTGTCCCATTATTTTTTTTTTGTATCGTGTTGATAGATTTTGACACATTCGTGTTGTGTTAGTGTTATTTTTTCATGTTGTATTGTGTTTTAATTATTTTTCATGTTCGTTTCATGTCCGAAATTGCTAGGTCTAATTGATACTATTCAAATAATTCACAATTTGTGTCAAGTTTGTTTTATATAAATTTCGACATGTTCGTGTATTCATGTTGTGGCCATGTTATATTTTCGTGTCGTGTCATATTTTAGTTATTTTTTTATGACATGTTCGTGTGTGACACTATTCAGATAACTTCTAGTTTTGTGCTACATGTTGTATAATGATTGATTATTTATTTGTTTTTGAAAAATAAAGTCAGTAATTTTTTTATTTTTATATTATTGAATAAAAAATTATTATATTGATAAATGATCGGTAAAAATTAAAAATATTGAATAATAATATGAGATGGGTTGATGTAAGTAATTTTCTTTTTTTTTTTAACTTTTGATGTTAGGTAAAAAAAAATTATGATGATTAAATAGTAAAAAAAAATCATGTTGAATAATGTTATAAGTTATAAGTTATGAGTTATTGTATGATGCTATAATATTTTAAATAGTTGTATCCCCTAGGGTTTTCCCTTTAGTGGGAGTTTAGTCTTGTTTCTTTCAAAATTTGTCTCTCCAATTGTGCGTCTCTTTATTTTTCTTTTTATTCTAATCTAGCTTTTGTGACAATAATGGACAAAGGGTTAGAAGATATGTGGAAGAAACTCTCTTTAACTAAGGCTGAACGGGAGGAGGTGATCATTGAGAATGAATGGATGGATGAAACGTTGACCGAGGGAAAGAATTGTTTGATAGGTAAGGTGCTCACTCGTAAAGGAGTCAATCTGGAGGCTATGAAAAACATTCTTATTAAAGTTTGGAAGCTGCAAATGGTTTGAAAATTCGGGAAGTGGGAAACAAAATATTTCTGTTTCAATTCGGGAAGTGTATGGAAAAAGACTGGATTTTGCTGCAACAGCCTTGGAGTTTTAATAAATCTCTGATAGTTTTTGAAGATTTTATCGGATCTATGCAGCCTGAATCAGTGGTTATGGATCGTTGTTCATTCTGGATTCAAATCCATGGCATACTGCTCGGGATGATGAACATTAAAGTGGGTATGGCTTTAGGAGAATCCATTGGGAAATGATTAGCTCATAAAATACATATTTTATGCCCTTTCTATTCTTAGTTTTAGTTATGTTTTCGATCTTTATCTTGATTACTTATATTATATTTTTGAATTCTAGGTATATTTAAGAGAATGAAGTGAAAAGATATCAATAATGATGGTAAATAGCTTACAACATTATAATCACAAGATCGAAGAAGACTTGAGAGTCAAAAAGATCAATTTTTGATTGCAAAGCAAGAAAGCAGATTTGACATCTGGAGCTTGTTTCAAGGAAAACATGATGTTAAAGTCCTTATTTGAAGAAACTTCTTTCTTGCCTTTTAAATCTTACTTGAATACCTTTCCAACGGTAGTTTACATGCCCAAATCGGAGAAGAAATAGTAATTCAAATCAGCCGAGAAAATGCTAGAAGATGCATCAGAAAAATAGCTGTCAGAAGCTCGGCGCCATGGCGCCCATAATTCGGGAACAACACGTGAAAACTTGCCAAAAACACAATTTTCTGCCTCCTAACTTACTTGTGCGGTAAGGACTTGTTTTCAGGATTTTAAAACTCTATAAATACCATCTTTTGAGCCACAAATTAAAGATGTTTTTGATTATTATCAATATACTTCTTCTTCTTCTTCTTCTTCTTCTCCATTCTCTTAGTTTCTCCTTAGTTTTATTTTCTTTTTATATTTATGTTAACAATGCCTATGGTAGGCTAAACTCCTTTTTGGTTAAGGGTGATTAAAGTCCTGGAACATGTTGTGTAATTGATTTTGAGATTCTATCTATCATTAGTTTTGTATCAAAGTTGCTTATGTTCTTCTATAAGAATTGTTCATGATGTTGTATTGATTTGTTTAGGTTGCAAACTAGATATATCTTGATAATTATCTAATGCTAGTTTAGGAGACATGATACGTAGCTTGTTTTGATTTCCTATTCAATAGTGGCAATTTGTGATTAATGATTGTGGTCAAGTTTTCGCTAATTGCAAAGTGGAACATACCTAAGTTAAACAATTCATGTTTATGCTTTTGTTGCTTAGATCAACCTATCTTTCTCATCATAAAGCTGCTATCAAATTATATTTAGAGATGTTTATCCTAGGTTGTTTGGTAGTTAGATATTAAATAGTGGCGTTTGTCCTATTTAACGACGAACTAAGGAAGGATTGGGGTAACACGGGAGGTTGTTATCTACGGTTGTTAATTTTGATAGATAATTGATGTTGATAGGTCCGAAATTGATTCTTAATATTGTTTAGTGGTGGAGAATGAAACCTTAACCATACTTTTCTCTTATTTGAATTCTTCTATTTACTTATTTGCACTCTTATTATTTTGATTTGCTTTACTTTTAATTATTTCAAAAACCCCCTTTTCCTTTATTTTCTTTTCTTGTTCTTTGAATTGAAGTAATAAACTAATAATTTATAAATTGAAATCCAATCCCTGAGGACCGACCATTGCTCACTACTATACCTTACAATTGATCTTTTTAGTGCAAGGATTAAGTAAGATACGCTCTTTTGAGTGCATCAAGTTTTTGGCACCGTTGCCGGGGATTGTTTTCCTTAATTTATTTTTTACTTGGTTTATTTTTAGTTCTGATTAGTTGTATATATTTTTATTTTTTTTATTTTCTTGTATATACAGGTCTTCTTTTTAATCAAAGCAATGAGAGATGGCATGGAACTTCATGGTGGATCATCCAATCAATTTGTGCCCACACTTTCAAGAAGATACTTCTCAACAAGCCTATGATTTAGGGGGATTTCAAGGCCATCAAGGGTACCAAGGAAAACAATATGATTTTTTCTCAAACACTTACAATACGGAATGGTGGGATCATACTAATTATGGCTACTCAGTACATCATCAAGAAGTAGATCCTTATGCCAATTACACTCATCCAACTAGCTTCAATCAACCATGGGCTCAACAACAAGATCTTTTTGAGCCACCACATGTGACTCTAAACTCAGGTACTTCTTTAGCAGACCTTGTCCATACTTTTGCTACTAACACTTTGAAATTTAATCAAGAAACAAGGGAAAATCTCCAGGAAACAAGGGAAAGTCTCCAGGAAACAAGGGCAAGTATCTTGAGTTTGGAAACGAAAATGAGCCAATTGGTTAGTGGTATGGTGCAATTGGTAAAACAAAGATCTAAAGAACTACATGAACAACTCTTTTCCCAAACTATGATTGATCCAAAAGAGAATGCTAGTCCCAAACAATTTGAGGATGAATCAGAAAATCCAAGGAACCCAAGGATGAGACAAAACCAATGATGGATTCACTTCTTAAGGATAACAAAGTTAAAATTTCAATTGAGAGTACTTCGACATCTAAGGTAACTTTTAAGGTTCCAATTTCTACTAATGTTTCTTCTCCACCTTTTCTTAGTAGATTCACAAAGTTCAAAAAGGAGGAACATGAACAACACATGCTGGAAATCTTAAACAGCTTGTTTGTGGATGCCATTCAACAAGTACTAAAATATGCACCATTCCTCGATGAGCTATGCACCACAAAGGATGGTGGAATAATAATTGTGACGGAGAATGCATCCACTGTTGTGCAAAGAAACCATCCTACAAAAAGTACAAATTTGGGAAATTTCATGTGTAAGCCCAAAGATCCTAAAATGCCAAGAAGGGGTATAGGTTAGGTTGAAGACAATCAATTAAGTGCTAATTGGGAGGCACCCTAATTGGTGAAGGCATTACCAACCTGCCATACTCAAATTTGCTTTCTTTTCCTTTCTCTTTTATTACGTTTATTTGTTAATTGTTTGTTTAGTGTTTTAGGCTTATTTAGGTTGCATGTTTTGTTTTGAGTCTTAGTTATTTTTATTCTTTTGTTTATTAGTTCTTTTCGCTTACATATAATTCTTGCATGTGGGGTGATAGTATTACATTGAGGACAATGTAAGAATTAAGTGTGGGGGGAAGAATCTAGGATTTTTATGTTAGATTTTTTTTTTTTGAGTCTTTTAGTGTGTTTTTAGTTCCTTTCAATACAATGATGAGACATGAATTGTGTAGGTCTAAAACTGGTTTATTAGTGAGAAGATTTTTCATGAGGATTGAGCTTGAATACTATTTTTCATGAGCCAAGTTAATATGATATGTTGATTGAGAAAGAAGCATGTTTAAACTTAATATTGACTTATATAAACATATTTGTGCGTTTTGAGCCTATATGATTGATGCATTATACATATCAATCTAATTTCTTTCTTGTGTGCTCTTATGATTACATGTTTCTCTAGAACTTGCTTTAAACCATTTGAGACTATATTGATACATATGACAACATGGATATGATAGAGGCATTAGGATTTTTACCAAGACCAGATCAGCCATCCCCTATTGATGTTCCATGAGAACATCCCCATAGTTAGCCAATTTGAGCCTACATTGAATAAGCTATTTCTTTGGTAACCATATCTTTTACCTAGCCTAAATATACTTATATCCTTACCCTTGTTCTAAAGATGAATTAGAATGTTTTGAGACATATTGCATAAGCAAGGGATATTTATTGAAGATTTGGGTTAGAAACAAGAAATAAGTGTGATGGGGGGGGGAGAAAGGCAAAAGTCAAGAGAAAAAGAAAGGGAACATTGTCAAAATACTTTCCCATATTGAAAAAAAAAAGAGAAAGAAAAGAAAAAAAAATCAATCATCTCTTGAACTTTTGGTTAAAGAAACGATGTTACAAAGTTAGTGAGAATGAAGCAAAGGCTCAACATGAACATTTAACCTATGTTATGATGTACTTCTAAGAAATATTGAGAATGTTTTATTTACATAAATCTGATTATGTCTCTAAATTCTATGAAGCCTTTGGAACCTTTGTAATATCTTTTATCTTCTATTCTTTAATCACATTTCTACCGCTTGGCCCCATTACAACCTTGAATAAAGACCTCTTGATTCATGAAGTTATATGATCTAGATAGTGGAGAATAGGCGGACAAGCAAGCATATGGCAGGACTGTTTTCATGAGATTGATTGAGTGCGAACACCTTATCACTACTATACTGAGTGAAAATCATGAGAGTATCCCATGTGAGAAGTTGAGATTAAGTTTAAATATGCATTATTTTGATTGAAATATGTTATGTTAATATTGTCTTAACTCAAATCATTTACAATCAAGCATGATTCTTTATGAAATTCTTTGAACTATTAATTAGTTTATAAGACCTATCCATTGATTTTTTCTAATTTATATTGGAAGGATTAGTTGTAATTATTATTTTTATTTTTCTTATGTTTTCAATGTTTGTGGGTATCATCCTAGTAAACCCTCACGAGACTAAACTCGTCCATTAGGGACACCTAGGGGTTTAAAGGCTTGTGTCACATTCTAAGTGCCACCGTGATTTCCTACGAAAGTGAATTATATTAGATTTTCTTATTTTATTTTGTTTTGCTCGAGTACTAGCAAAAAGCTAAGTGTGGGGGTATTTGATAAGCTCATAAAATACACATTTTATGCCCTTTCTATTCTTAGTTTTAGTTATGTTTTCGATCTTTATCTTGATTACATATGTTATATTTTTGAATTCTAGGTATATTTAAGAGATTGAAGTGAAAGATGTCAATAATGATTGTAAATAGCTTACAAAATAATAATCACAAGATGGAAGAAGACTTGGGAGTCAAAAAGATCAATTTCTGGTTGTAAAGCAAGAAGGCAGATTTGACCTTCGGAGCTTGTGGCAAGGAAAACATGAAGTTAAATTACTTATCTAAAGAAACTTCTTTCTTGAATATTGAAGATGACTTGATTACTTTTCCAACGGTAGTTTACACTGTCGCAACCTAAAAATAACAGGTGTCATCGCAAGACTTTATTATTCGTTAAGCGTGACATTAAAAAAACCGAGGAAAAGTCGACTTAATTCCTCTAGAAAAACGAAGGTTTTGAAAATAACTTCGAAAAAGACATGGAGTCGCCACCAATCTTTTTTGGCTAGGTGTGATCGACCACCTATTAAAATCGGTTTAAAAAATATTTTAAAATTAATTAAAATATTTTTTAAAATCAATTTCAAGTCTGTGTTTTAAACCAGAGAAATCAAAGAAGAGGGTTTGGGACTCGGTTACGTGTGGGGAAGGATTGACACCCTCACAATGCCCGTATAAAACGATACCTTATTAATCGTGTTTTATCTCAAGTCTCGGTAAAAAGTCGATTTTTAATTTAGTATTTCAAGTTAATTCCCAATTTAAAGAAAAATAATTCCATTTTTTAATTGAAAATGATCCGGAATTTATTAATTCAAAATTTTCCTATATTTTCCAACAAGTGTGGCAAAATATAGAAATTTTTATTATTTTGGAAAAAATTTCGAATCATTCTCGTTTTAAAGAAGATATTCCGTTATTAATGATAATTGATGATATCCTCCCCATTGATGATATCCTCCCCAGCAAACTCGACAGAAAACTCATGAATTATTTTAACTCGGGAATATCTTTATTTTATTGAATATCTTTACCTTTTTCATAACATTTTAAAAAAAAATGAATATGAATATGTGTGACATAAATAAAATGACATAGCAAAGTCTAGATAATATAATACAACCTAAATGGTATGATATATTTAAATGTCTTAGCATATTCTAAATGAAATGAAATATCCTAAGTCATATGATATATTCTAAATGAAATGAAATGACCTAGGTAACATGATATATTCTATATAAAATGTAATATCCTAAGTCATATGATATATTCTATATGAAATGAAATGATTTAAATGACATGGCATATAATCTAAATGACATGAAATGACATAAAACATAAAATAATGCTATCATGTAATATGCATGAAAATAAAAATAAAATAATAATGCATGAACATAATATATACTAAATAATATGACAAAATTAAATAACTAAATAAAAAGCATAGGATAACATGTAATATTCAAAACCATATAACAATTAATATAATATCAAAAATTTAAATCAAAGACAATAACACCATCATGAAAATTAACATAGCAAAAATCACATATTAATGCATGAATATGGAAAATGCAATGCATGAGAATGTATTTTTCCTTTTAATTAAGAAAATCTGTATATCTAAAAAGATATCTGGCTACCTTAGGAAAATATATCAAATTAAATATTCTAAAACCAAAATACTTTGTGATTGTTTGAAAACAATTTTGAAAAGCTTAGATTAAAAATAAAAACTTAGCTAAACCCTTTTTAAATGGCTCTAATGTCCTAAGTTTAAAATTTCGGACTTGACCACCCTTAACCCGAGATTTAAAAAATCATTTTTAGAGTTTAAAAAGGCTTAGAAACTACCATAAGTCAGTAGCTAAAGTACCCTAATTCAGTAGCTAAACTTAACCAAAACAGAAAAATGATTTTCCTTCAAATTCAATTCTGTCTCTACTGTCAAGTTTTAAAGCATGATTTTTTACCTATTTTTTAAAATTCAAAAAAATCTAAAAAACATACTGGAGACTCAAGACATGTAAAACTACACGGAAAAAAATCGTCTTACTTTTTTTATTAAAGATGACTGCCCAGAAAAATCGGGAAAGTACAAGTACTGGGTGAAAAAATTGTTTTACCAAAACACACTTTTTTGCCTTTGATAAAATCATTTAAAAATCAAAGTAAAAATGTTAGAGACTCTCCTAAAGGCTCACTAACCGTATCTAACACTTTTGAAAAGTTAGGCAAAAATTGGCTAAGTAAAAAAAATAACAAAGGTAGAATAATCAATTTGACAACTCTTTAATTTTCCACAAGTATGCTCAAAATGAGCATGACTTTGAACCATTGATTGGTCTAAGTCATAAATCATGTGGCATTGACATGAAATGCATGAAAATACAACAAATATGATGCATGAAATGCATGATTTAAAACCTAAATGACATGAAAAATGCTTGGCGTCAATAAAATGACCTAGACCTAAATGAACTTGCATGGCACTTAATGCAACCTAAGTCTAAAATGCATGAGTATGCATGGCAAAGCAAACCAAACCTAAATCTAAAGAATGCATGGCAATAACACAAACATATGGAATGCTTAAACAAAATACACAACCAAATATCATGAAAATGCAAACCTATCAACTAGCATGACAAAAATGCACACACAAAGCTTAAAAGAGAGGGGTGGCTGAATGGTCCCATACTATAAAATGAGGAGGGCATTTTCACAAACACATAATATACTAATCATGCAAGATTAAAGAATAATACTCAAATCATGCAAATATAAAGTAAAGGCATGAAAATCAATAGGCATTTTCACAAACACATAGATTAAAAAAATGTAAAACATAAACAACTTAATCAATTTGAAAATGGAAAATAAAAAATGCAAGACAAGTAAAATAGACATGATAACAAGATAATAGACTCAAAAATTGAAACAAGCAAGCAACTAAATCCAAACAAGCTTCATGTTTATGTATTTGAAGAAGATTAAAAGCATCAAAACTTGTTAAATATCACTAATAACAATAAAATAAAAAATAAAACAGCAACTACACTAAAAAAAAAAAAAAAAAGTCATTCGGCCACGCCTCAAGTCATGAAAAAAAAAATTTCTCAAAGCTTTTTCCAAGAAAGTATAAAGAAGAACTTGAATAAAAATATTAAAAACACTTATTTTCAAAAGAAACTCACCAAAATAATAATCAAAACAGAAAATCAAGAATAGAAAATAAAGGAAAGTGCAAGAGTATGGTGCTTAAAGCAACCTCTAAAAGTTATATTGCAAGCTTTTTCTCTTCTAACTTTCTTTTCTTTTCTAAACTTTTCTTTTCGCCTTTCAAAAATGGAGAGAAATCAACCAAACAAGATTGAATAGAGAGTGAAAATGAAAGAGAGCCCCCTCATCTCCCTTGTAGTGGCCGAATGGCCTTATTTTGCTAGGATGTTGTCATTTTTTCTTCAACCAATTTTGATCCAAAGGCTATTGATCCAAGATGTTTAAAATGTGAAATTATCACCCTTAGATTAGGTAATCAGCTATCCATAATTACAGCTGTTCAAGAATCTTAAGCCATTATGTTGACATTCTCCCTCTTCATGCATTGGTCCATGTGGCTTAATTACAAAGGCTTGATAAAAAAATAACTACCTTCCTCTTCATTGTTGGCCTTTTGATTAAAAATCAGAAAATATTTTCCCACCCTTAGGCCTTGGCCAACTGACCCCTCATCTTACAACCCAATCTCCATTTTTTCAAAAGGCAAGAAAAGCCCTTTTGGTTTCTTGGGTAAAATGACCTTTTTGCCCCCCAACATAAATAAATAGCAAACGGACTCCAAATTCAAATTTTCTTTTTTCAATACTTACAAAATAATAAAAAATTGAATTCTGGAGATTTTCAAAATTTTCCGAGCCCATTTGCTATTTATTTGGATTTTTTCTTCCAAATTTGCCCTTTTGTGCTCCCAAACTTTACCATTTTTTAAACGAGCTCCAAATCCAGATTTTTCTTCACCAATATATTCCAAATAATTTAAAAGTATGATCTGGAAGTTTTAATAATTTTTGGAACTCATTTGGTATTTTTTTGGGATTTATCTGCTTGAATTACTACATAATGGGCTCGGGATTTGGCCATTTTACAAGTCTGATTTTCAGATTTTCTTCAAACTGAGCCTTGGGCTATCCATGTTTAATCACTCCTCATCCATTAGGGGCTTTAGTCTTAGGGAATCGGGCCATTTCTGTAATTCTTCCAAATTTCACTGAAATCCATCCAAAACCCTAATTCTCGATTTTCTTCCGGATTGACTTTTGTTTCAATTTTTTTCTTCCAAGTAGCTTCTCCATTACCCGTAGTCAGTGCTTATCTTCCATTTGGAACCTTCAATTTCGACCAATTTGATCATTTAAGCACTTTTCCCTAAATTTCTCGAACTAGGGTTTCCTTTCTACTGAATCTCCGTAATCCAACTTCCGAATTCCATATCTTTCAATGTAGACCTTGGATTATCAAAATTCTTTCGCCATTTTTCAATTGAACTTCAAATCTTGATTCTGAATGTGGGTTGACTTTTTGAGGTTGACTTTTTGAGGTTGACTTTTTTAAGTTTGACTTTTTATGCTCGCCTTCTTAGGCTAAGTCTTAAAGTACCACCTACAGGATGAAAAAAGTCTTTTTACTTTCTGAAACATCAATTTAGGAAGAAAACATACCCATTTTAGTGGTCTGGACAATATTAGGTGTCTACAGCTGCCCCTCTTTGGCTATTGCTGAGAATCAGTGATAACTCGTATAATTATATAGTTTTTAGTTATGTTTTATTATCGTTTTGTGTCAAATACGAGTTATTATTGTTTAGTCTAATTGTGTTTATGATCTTTTATATTTTTATGTAATTTGGTGTTTTTCACAAGTTTCTTTGAGTGATTTCAGATTACTAGAATTAAGGGCAAATCCAGTTCAGTTCCAGTTCCGACACCTTTTGCCATATCAGCTATATCTGGAGTTTCACTGAAGAAATAAGGCTGAAATTGTAACCGTGCAAAGTTAAGAGGCATATCTATCTTTTTCATGTTTTACACTTCTTGAAACGGAGTCGTTTTCCCTAGCGAAATCAACCATCAAGTTGGCTGATGTGCAATGACGTCTGTCCTGAGCAGTTTTTGCATTTTGACCATATCGTCCGATACACATCAGTAAATGAGCTGATTCCAACGGCTACGGATCACTAACTGATAGGGGAACATTTGTCTAGAAGACCATGTGATCAGATAAAGCCTCCAATATTGAAGAAATCGACCATCAAGTTGGCTGATGTGCAATGACGTCTGTGCTGACCTGTTTTTGTATTTTGCCCATATCTTCTTCTCCACATCAGCAAATGAGCTGATTCAAACGGCTATGAATCAGTAACTCATAGGGGAACATTTTTCTAGAAGACCATGTGATCAGATCAGGCCTCCAAGATTGACAAAATCGACCATCAAGTTGGCTGATCAAAATGGTCATACAATATGACGAAAATTGTTAGAAAAATGCACCCACCTATTATACCTACCTTTGAAATTTGTAAAGCTTGTCTCTTGTCATTTAGCCCTCCAAAATGTGTATAAATAGAGGGCCTTGGATGATTGTAGAGGATCATATTGTACATTGGTAGGATATTAGCCATTGTAATAAAATTCTCTAAGTTTTCTTCTTCTTTCTTTTCTCTAGTTTTCTTTTTCTTTATTTTCTTCTTCTTCTTTCTTTCTTTTATTTCCTTCTTAGATTCTCTTTAATTTTATGTTTATGTTTACAATGCCTATGCTAGGCTAAACTTCTATTTGGTTAAGGGTGATTTCAAAGCCCTAGACATGTTTTGTGATTGATTTTCAGATTCTATCTATCATTAATTTTCTATCAAAGTTGCTTATGTTCTTCTACAAGAATTGTTCATGATGTTGTCTTGATTTATTTAGGTGTACAACTAGATAGATCTTGATAATTATCTATTGCTAGTTTAGGAGTCTTGATCCGTGTAATTGTCTTGATTTCCTATTCATAAGTGGCAATTTGTGATTAATGATTATGGTCAAGTTTTCAATAATTGCAAAGTGGAACATAACCTAAGTTGAACAATCCGAGCTTATGTGTTTGTTGCTTAGATCAACCTATCTTTCTCATCATAAAGCTGCCATTAAATTGAATTTAGAGAGCTTATTCTAGGTTGTTTAATGGTTAGAGATTAAATAGAGAGCTTGTTCTATTTAACGACAAACTAAGGAAAGATTGGGATAACAGAGCTTGTTGTTATCTACGGTTGTTAACTTTGATAGTTGGTTGATATTGATAGATCTGAAATTGATTCTTAATGATGTCTAGTGGTGGAGAATGAAACCTTAACCATATTTTTCATATTTGATTCTTCTTACTTACTTGTTTTCTTACTTTTCTAGTTTGCTTATTTTTAAAAGTATATTTATTTTTATTGGCTGGTTATACCGCCTAATTTGTATATTAACTTTGTTTTATTTTTATTGGCTGGTTATACCCCTAATTTAGTATATATATTTTTATTGGCTGGTTATACCGCCTAATTTAGTATATATATTCTTATTGGCTGGTTATACCGCCTTGCATCTTATTCTTATTATTTACTTTAGTTTAAATCTGGCTTCAAAAACCCCTTTTCTTTTATTGTGTTCTTGAATTTAAGTTTTAAACTATCAACTTATAAACTAAAACCCAATCCCTGAGGACTCGACCCTTGCTAACTATTATACTTACAATTGATCTTTTTAGTGCAAGGTTAAATAAGATACACTCTTTTGGGTGCATCAAATTTTTGGCGCCGTTGCCGGGGATTGCTTTCTTTAGTTTATTTGTTACTTGGTTTATTCTTATTTTCAGTTCTAATTAGTTTTATTTTCTTGTACATACAAGTTTTTCTTTTCAAATTTTAAAAAAAAAAAAATGGAATTGAGCAATCTAACACTTGAAGAGTTGGTGGCATACATGAACATGGAGAATCAACAAGCCAATCTCACCTCCCCAGTTCAACAATTGGCCATGGGAGGATGTCAAGGCCATCAAGTGTTCCAAGACCAACAGTATGATCATTACTCAAACACTTACCATGAGGGATGGTGGGATCATACTAATTATGGCTACTCGAAAAATTACCAAGAAGTAGATCCTTATGCCAATTACACTCATCCATCTAGCTTCAATCAATCATGGTCTCAAGAACCAGATCTTTTTCAACCACCACATATGACTCAAAACTCAGGTACTTCTTTAGAAGATCTTGTACATTCTCTTGTTACTGATACTTTGCAATTTCAACAGGAAACAAGGGCAAGCATCCAGAGTTTGGAAAGGCAAATGAGCCTATTAGCTAGTAGTATGGTGGGATGGGTAGCACAAAGATCTGAAGAACTCCCTGCCCAAACGATGATTAACCCAAAGGAGAATGCTACTATTGTGACCTTGAGAAATGAGGAACAAGATGAGGATGAGACAAAACCAAAGATGGATTCACTTCTTGAGGATAATGAAGCCACCATTCAAATTGAGAGTACTTTGACACCTCAGGTAGCTTTTAAGGTTCTTATTTCTACTAATGTTCCTTCTCCACTTTTTCCTAGCAGATTTGCAAAGTCCAAAAAGGAGGAACATGAACAACAATTTTTGGAAACCTTAAACAGCTTGCTTGTGGATGCCATTAGACAAGTACCAAGATATGCACAATTCCACAAAGAGCTATACCCCACCAAGAATGATGAAATAATACGTGTGGGGGAGAATGCATTGGCTGTTTTGCAAAGAAAACTTCCTCCAAAACGCAAAAATCCGAGAAGTTTCATGTCTAAGCCAAAAGATCCTAAAAAGCCAAGAAGGGGAATTGGCTAGGCTGAAAACAATCAATCAAGTGCTAATTGGGGGAGGCAGCCTAATTAGTGAAAGCATTGCCAAACTGCCATCCTCAGATTTGCTCTCTTTTTCTTTATCTTTTTCTTATGTTTCTTTGCTAATTGTGTTTAGTGTTTCTAAGTTCATTTAGGCTGCATAAGTTTATTTTGTTTATTAGTTCTTTTCACTTACACATGATTCTTTCATTTGGGATTAATAGCATTACATTAATGACAATGTAAAAATTATGTGTGGAGGGAAGAATTTAGGATTTTATTTAGAGTGTTTTGTTTTTGAGTCTTTTTATGTTGTTTTTCTTTCTGATCCTTGTTTTGAAAATAACTAGATGTAAATATAATTTTTAATTTTTTTAACCCCGGTTAAATGGCGGATAACAGTACTCCGTGATTATTTAAGTCGGTTCCATCAGCTACCCACAAAACTGATATTGTATATAAATTTCTCTTTCAATTTCTCTTTCATTTTTTTTTTCAGGATGGATGATATTCTCACAAGATTGCAGAAACGATTTCCTCCTTTTCCTCGAAATATTTTACTGAAGCTTTACCAAGTTCGATTTGAAAGATTAAGAATGCTTATGCACAAAGGGATTCCTGGAGACATACGTTGGATAATTGAAGCCAAGGTACGTGAAGATGAATATCTTCCTGTTTTGCATTTACCAGGTACAGGTAGAAGCACTTTTGCAAAGAAGCGACGAGCAAAGCGCATGAGTTCAAATTGCCACAAATGTGCACGATGGACGTGTAACGGTAAATGTCGTTCTATTGGGATTCCGTCCTCTAATCGAGATGATAAAATTGAATTCATTAAGGATGGACTGAGTAAGGAGAATTTGGGTAATATCCAACTTTCTCTTGAGACGCATCCTAGTGGAGACGTACAAAGAGAAATTCTTGATTTATGGCCGCAATTCCAAAGGGAATGGCAACATCTTGGGAATCTGATGTTAAAAGACCCTGTTTGCCAGCTTGTAAGAAAACTGGATGGGAAGCATATCCTTGACTCATAGAAGGCGTTTAAGCCGTTTCTGGACGTAAAACCAGAGGAAGATGTGGGCCACAATCACAACTACAATAAATGACTTCTCAGTTTTTGGTTTGATTTGCAATAACTTTATTTTGGTTTAATTTACGTGTTGTTCGATTTGTGTAATTATTCTCGTTTTTTTTATTTGTCTTTTACGGTTGATTTTTTCTTCTCTTTTTGATTTTCTTCCTGAAATCACGCAAAAATCTTTTGTTAGGTTAACATTTTCTTCTGACAGGTCAGATACACTTTCGGCGACATTATTACTCTTGTCTGATTCACTACTCAGTCCTCTATATATTACACCATGTACTCATTCTCTTTCAGGCACTCGAAAAAAAAAAAGAAAAAAAAAATGGAAAGTACTTCGTCCCAACGCATTAAAAAAATTTGTGTCTTTGGAGGTGCTTATCCAGGGAAAAATAACATATTCGCTGATGAAGCCATAAGAGTTGGAGTAATACTTGCCCAACAAAAGATCCACTTGATTTATGGAGGCGGTAGTACGAGTTTAATGGGAGCAGTCGCTACAGCAGCACACGCCGGAGGAAGTCCAGTTCTAGGAATCGTGCCAAAACTATTCACAAGTTTTTGTGGACCTACCGTGGGTAAGGAAATACAAGTCTGGAGTATCCCTGAACGGATAACAATCATGTACCATTCTGTCGATGCATTCATTGCTTTACCAGGAGGTCTGGGTACATTGGAAGAAATAGCTTGCGTGGCTTCTTGGTCATCTTTGGTCACAAATAAGAAACCCATTGGTTTGCTTAATATTAATGGTTATTTTAGTAATTTGCTTTCATATTTAGATAATGCTGTGGATAATGGATTCATGTTTTCAGAGGCAAGGAGAACCATAATTTCTGCTACAACCATTGAAGATTTACTCAAAAAGCTCCAAGCTTATGAGTATTTATCTGCTACGGTTGTTTCGCAAACTCTCGGAAAAAGAAAAAGAGATATGGACGAGCAAGGAGTGGATTGCACTTTGTCTTTGTGACATTATCTAACATTTTGTTTGTTGTGTCTCAGTTATAATAAGTGGCTAGCAACCTCTGCAGGTAATATCTCCTAAATCCTACCTTTAAAATTTGACATTGGAGACAATGTCATATTTTAGTATGGGGTAAGGGACATATTTTGCTAATTTAAAAAAAAAAAAAAAATTGTTGTGTTTTAAGCCATTTAGAAGTATTCATTCTGAACAAGGTCTGAGTAAGGGAGACTTGAGACATACCTTGTCAGTTTGATTTCTTCTTTTCAAAAAAAAAAAAAAAGTTTGTTGTGTTTTAAGCAATTTAGAAGTATTCATTCTGAACAAGGTCTGAGTAAGGGAGACTTGAGACATACCTTGTCAGTTTGATTTCTTCTTTTCAAAAAAAAAAAAAAAAGTTTGTTGTGTTTTAAGCAATTTAGAAGTATTCATTCTGAACAAGGTCTGAGTAAGGGAGACTTGAGACATACCTTGTCAGTTTGATTTTAATCTTTTTATGTTTACTTGTTAATTTTTGTTTAGTATTTTAGGATTATTTAGGTTGCATGAGTTTGTTTTGTTTTGAGTCTTAGTTGTTCCTATTCTTATGTTATTAGTTCTTTTCTCTTACACATGATTCTTTCATTTGGGTTAATAGACTTACATTGAGGACAATGTAAGAATTAAGTGTGGGGGGAATGATTTAGGATTTCTTTTATTTTTGTCTACTATTTTTTTTTATGAGTCTTTATTATTATTTTTAGTGTGTTTTAGTTCCTTTTCAATACTATGATGAGATATGAATTGCATAAGTCTAAAACAGATTTATTAGTGAGAAGATTTTCATGAGAATTGAACTTGATATCAACCTTTTTATGAGCCAATGTTAATATGATATGTTGATTGAGAAAGAAGCATGTTTAGACTTAATCTGACTTGTATAATCATCCTTGTGAGTTTTTGAGCCTATAATGATTGATGCATTATATAAATCAATCTAATTTCTTTCTTGAGTGCTCTTATGATTACATGATTCTCTAGAACTTGCTTTAGACCTTGTTGAGACTATATTGATGCATGTGACAACATGAATATGATAGAGGCATTAGGATTTTTAGCCAGGGCCAAACAACCATCCCTTATTGATGTTCCAAGAGAACACACCCTTAGTGAACCAATTTGAGCCTACATTGAATAAGCTATCTCTTTGGTAACCATAACTTGTCCCTAACCTAAATATACTTATATCTTTACCTTTGTTCCAAAGATGAATTAGCATGATTTGAGACAAGTTGCAAAGACAAGGGATATTTTTTGGTTAGAAACAAGAAATAAGTGTGGGGGGAAAAGAAAAGAAAAGTCAAAAAAAAAATATATATATATATGAATCATCTCTTGAATAATTGGAAAAAGAAAAAGATGTTACAAAGTTGTTTAGAATGAAGAAAAGGCCCAACATGAATATCCGGCCTAGGTGACTATGTACTTGTAAAGAGTTTTGAGAAGTTTCTTTGTATAATTTTTTTATGTCTCTAAACTTTATGAACTCTTTGGAACCTTTGTGATATCTTTATCCTTTTGTTCTTCAACCACATTACAAACCCCTTGGCCCCATTACAACCTTGATTAAAGACCTCTTGATTTATGAAGTTGCATGATCTTTTAGTGGAGAATAGGTGGACAAGCAAGCATATGGTAGAAGTGTTTTCATGAGATTGATTGAGTGTAAACACTTTACCACTACTTTAAAGAGTGAAAATCAAGAGAGTATCCCATGTGAGAAGTTGAGATTAAGTTTGAATATGCACTATTTTGATTGAAATATGTTATGTTAATATTGGCTTAACTCAAACTATTTACATTCAAGCAAGATTTTTTGTGAATTTCTTTAAGCTATTGATTAGTTTTTAAGACTTGTCCAATGATTATCTCAAATTTATATTGGAAGGATTAGTTATAATTAATATTTTTAGTTTTTCTTATGTTTTCAATGTTTGTGGTTATCGTCCTAGTAAACCCTCACGAGACTAAACTCGTCCACTAGGGACACCTAGGGGTTTAAAGGCTTGTGTCACATGCTAAGTGCCACCGTGATTTCCTACGAAAATGGATTAGATTAGATTTTCTTATTTTATTTTTATTGAGTCGTTGCTAGGGACTAGCAACAATCTAAGTGTGGGGGTGTGATAACTCGTATAATTATATAGTTTTTAGTTATGTTTTATTATTGTTTTGTGTCAAATACGAGTTATTATTGTTTAGTCTAATTGTGTTTATGATCTTTTATATTTTTATGTAATTTGGTGTTTTTCACAAGTTTCTTTGAGTGATTTCAGATTACTAGAATTAAGGGCAAATCCAGTTCAGTTCCAGTTCCGACACCTTTTGCCATATCAGCTATATCTGGAGTTTCACTGAAGCAATAAGGCTGAAATTTTAACCGTGCAAAGTTAAGAGGCATATCTATCTTTTTCATGTTTTACACTTCTTGAAACGGAGTCGTTTTCCCTAGCGAAATCAACCATCAAGTTGGCTGATGTGCAATGACGTCTGTCCTGAGCAGTTTTCGCATTTTGACCATATCGTCCGATACACATCAGTAAATGAGCTGATTCCAACGTCTACGGATCACTAACCGATAGGGGAACATTTTTCTAGAAGACCATGTGATCAGATAAAGCCTCCAATATTGAAGAAATCGACCATCAAGTTGGCTGATGTGCAATGACGTCTGTGCTGACCTGTTTTCGTATTTTGCCCATATCGTCTTCTCCACATCAGCAAATGAGCTGATTCAAACGGCTATGAATCAGTAACTCATAGGGGAACATTTTTCTAGAAGACCATGTGATCAGATCAGGCCTCCAAGATTGACAAAATCGACCATCAAGTTGGCTGATCAAAATGGTCATACAATATGACGAAAATTGTTAGAAAAATGCACCCACCTATTATACCTACCTTTGAAATTTGTAAAGCTTGTCTCTTGTCATTTAGCCCTCCAAAATGTGTATAAATAGAGGGCCTTGGATGATTGTATAGGATCATATTGTACATTGGTAGGATATTAGCCATTGTAATAAAATTCTCTAAGTTTTCTTCTTCTTTCTTTTCTCTAGTTTTCTTTTTCTTTATTTTCTTCTTCTTCTTTCTTTCTTTTATTTCCTTCTTAGATTCTCTTTAATTTTATGTTTATGTTTACAATGCCTATGCTAGGCTAAACTTCTATTTGGTTAAGGGTGATTTCAAAGCCCTAGACATGTTTTGTGATTGATTTTCAGATTCTATCTATCATTAATTTTCTATCAAAGTTGCTTATGTTCTTCTACAAGAATTGTTCATGATGTTGTCTTGATTTATTTAGGTGTACAACTAGATAGATCTTGATAATTATCTATTGCTAGTTTAGGAGTCTTGATCCGTGTAATTGTCTTGATTTCCTATTCATAAGTGGCAATTTGTGATTAATGATTATGGTCAAGTTTTCAATAATTGCAAAGTGGAACATAACCTAAGTTGAACAATCCGAGCTTATGTGTTTGTTGCTTAGATCAACCTATCTTTCTCATCATAAAGCTGCCATTAAATTGAATTTAGAGAGCTTATTCTAGGTTGTTTAATGGTTAGAGATTAAATAGAGAGCTTGTTCTATTTAACGACAAACTAAGGAAAGATTGGGATAACAAAGCTTGTTGTTATCTACGGTTGTTAACTTTGATAGTTGGTTGATATTGATAGATCTGAAATTGATTCTTAATGATGTCTAGTGGTGGAGAATGAAACCTTAACCATATTTTTCATATTTGATTCTTCTTACTTACTTGTTTTCTTACTTTTCTAGTTTGCTTATTTTTAAAAGTATATTTATTTTTATTGGCTGGTTATACCGCCTAATTTGTATATTAACTTTGTTTTATTTTTATTGGCTGGTTATACCTCTAATTTAGTATATATATTTTTATTGGCTGGTTATACCGCCTAATTTAGTATATATATTCTTATTGGCTGGTTATACCGCCTTGCATCTTATTCTTATTATTTACTTTAGTTTAAATCTGGCTTCAAAAACCCCTTTTCTTTTATTGTGTTCTTGAATTTAAGTTTTAAACTATCAACTTATAAACTAAAACCCAATCCCTGAGGACTCGACCCTTGCTAACTATTATACTTACAATTGATCTTTTTAGTGCAAGGTTAAATAAGATACACTCTTTTGGGTGCATCAATCAGGAATCAGGCAAAGGTAAAAAAATGCTAATTTTGTCCGGTTAGTGAAATCACATGTGAAGAGAAGGGAAAGGGGTTTCTTTTTTTTTTTTTTTTGAAAAAAAAAAGCTGTAAATAAAAGATATTGTCCTTAAATTGAATTCCCTGACTAATCAAGGCTTGGCCTGTTTTAAGGAAACGAGTTCGATTTGCAAGCGAAGAAAAGACCTCGACGATGGTCTTGGGGTCTTATCCTATCTTGTGCTAACCTTATTGGCATGGGTGAAACCAAAAATTGAAACAGATTTGGATTTCAACCAGGGATTGAAATGACATGGGTAAAACTAGAAATTTGAAAAAGATCTGGATGAAACCAGAAATTGAAAAGCATGGGTGAAACTAGAAATTTGAAAAAGATGTGGGTGAAACCAGAAATTGAAAAACATGAGTGAAACCAGAAAAAGAACTGGATGAAACCAGAAATTGAAAAACATGGGTGAAACCAGAAAAAGATCTGGATGAAACCAGAAATTGAAAAGCATGGGTGAAACCAGTAATTGAAAAAGATCTGGATGAAATCAGAGATTAAAAAAGGCATAGATGAAACCAAAAATTTGAAAGTGATCTGGATGGAACCAGAAATTGAAAAGCATGGGTGAAACCAAAAATTTGAAAAAGATCTAGATGAAACCAAAAATTGAAAAACATGGGTGAAACCAGAAAAAGATCTGGATGAAACTAAAAATTGAAAAACATGGGTGAAACTAGAAATTGAAAAAGATTCGATGAAACCAGAGATTAAAAAAGGCATGGATGAAACCAGAAATTTGAAAGTGATCTGGATGGAATAAGAAATTGAAAAGCATGGGTGAAACAAGAAATTTGAAAAAGATCTGTATGAAACCAGAAATTGAAAAACATGGGTGAAACCAAAAGTTTGAAAAAGATCTGGATGGAACCAAAAATTGAAAAACATGGTATGAAACCAAAAAAAATCTGGATGAAACCAAAAATTGAAATGGCCTGGAAATTAACTTGAAGGATTTGAGAGAGGATGCAAATGCTTGATGGTGTAAATGCAAATGTCTTGGATTGATGCAGATGCAGATGTCCCTACGAATCATGTTCATGTAAGTGGTTCATGAATGATGTAATTGTAGCTACAATGAAGATGCGACGATCCTAGAAATGATGCACTTGCTTGAGATGATGCGAATGCAAATATTTATGAAGGATGTACTTGTAAAGTTAGAATACAGATGCTCATGGAATAGTGCAAATGAAAATATCCATGAATGATGCAAATGCTTGCTGACACGGTGCAGATGCAAAGCTTAATAGAGAGATGAGCGTTCATGAATGATGCAAATGCCCCCAATCATTTTTCTAGGCTTTGGCTTAGCCTTTCCCGTTCATTTTTCCTCTTCACATCAAAGTATATTTTTAACTGCTTTTTCAATCTTTGGCTATTCTTTTTGCCCCAACAGTTTTCAAACTCTTATCAACAGAAATCTGCTTGCTGAGTTTTATTTCTTCTTCTCATATTTGGAAATCAAGGATATCCCTAGTAATTTCACACCTTTGGATTAGAAAAACTCTTCTCTCATGACAACATCAAAAATGGGTATTTCAAAAAAAAAAAAATTGCTTATTTTATGAAAACTTCTGAGTCAAAAATTTTAACCCCACAATGTGTAATGTACAGGTCTTTTGAAGACTGATGATCACTGTTAGAAATTTTCCTAAGTGTCAATTTGGGTTTTTCAACTTGAATTGACAAGGCTTGGTACAACATGATTTTGGTTTTTCCAGGAAAACTTTACAGCAAAAAATGTATGTCCCTTCTAAGCTCACAAATGGAACAGGTTTTATAAATCATGAATTCATTGAGAACCAAACAAATTCAACATTTTTTAGTTTCAATATCAAGGTATTTTGACAAGCGTCAAGATTGGCTGGGATGTTTAAACTGGAAAGTTGATTTTGGAGAAAAAAAGTTTCAGTTTTTGAAATCAATCATCCAAATGAGAGTTGACCAATTTGGGAGGTTCAGGAATTTCTAGATGTTCCTCGATGACCATTTCTTTAAGATGATCTTCTCTTTTGTGGTATCGACACTATCATAGATGGCATCGGAAATTTCCATTTTACTCTAGACCTCCCGTTTTTGGGTTTTCGCCCTAGAGTCCCATTCTCTCCATTTTTTTCTTTTTTTATTTTTTCATTGTTTTACCATGCATTTGAGAATTCTAAATTCTTCCTTAGTGAAATGATAATTTGATGAGATGGGATAAAATCTGAGGAAAAAACCCTTCAAGTTAAATATTCATGCTTGATCAAAATGAGCTTTTAAAGCACGTAATGTAGGCCATGGCTCAAGGTTCAGAAAGAAAGGATAAATAGGCCCAAAATCTATGTTTAAGGGTAATCAGATCAAGGATCAATTCTGGAAGAGAATTCCCTTTTCGAAGCATTTATCTCTTTTTGGACTTTTAATTCCTTTTTGACCTTTGCTCTTTTTCTTCTTTGCTTTTAATTTTTTTTTCGCCATTGCTTTTTCACACACTTTTTTTTGTGTATTTTTCTTTTGTTTTGTTCTTGGCTTCCATTTCGCCATCTTTTCTTTTTCCTTTTGACAGAGTGAGCCCATATTCATTCGGGGCTCCATTTGCTTTGTATCTGTCTTTGAGCTAAGACTCGTTTTTCCATGATCTTTGAGAATGCAAAAACTTCATGGTTCTAAAAGGGCACAAGAATGCAATCTTGGATCTTCATTGGACCACTGATGGATCCCAGATAATATCAGCTAGCCCCGACAAAACTTTGAGAGCATGGGATGTTGAAACAGGGAAACAAATCAAAAAGATGGCAGAACACTCTTCTTTTGTGAACTCGTGCTGCCCATCACGGAGAGGGCCACCTCTTGTCGTTAGTGGATCCGATGATGGAACTGCTAAACTTTGGGATATGCGTCAGAGAGGTGCCATCCAAACATTTCCCGATAAATACCAAATTACAGCTGTAATAACCAATTTTCGTCCGGGTCGGATTCGAATCCGACCCGGACCACCAGCAAGCCCATTTCCCAACCCGATCCGCGGGCCCAAACCAAGTCCGATCCGCCGGTCCAAACCAGGCCTAAACCAGGCCCAATTTTCGGCCCCTTTTCAACCAAGCCCAACCCAACAGCAGAAACCCTCCCCCCACACGCCAAACCTTGGCCACCTGACACCCTGCCCTGCCACCAGCCACCCTCCCCTGCCACACTCAACCTCCTGGCAACCCATCCCCACACGCCACCCACCTGCACACTCAACCTCACGCCACCCCTCAACCCCTCCATAAAGCCCCCATCACCAGCAAAAAAAAAAAGAGAGGGAGGGGACCCCGATTCGGAGGCCCTCAGGCAGCCAAAGCCCACATTCGGACCCCAGAAAACCAAAGGGGGTCCTCAGCCAGAGATCGGACCCCCAGGGTCCGATCCTCCACAAAAGGCACCTCAGCCATCTGGTCCTCTTTTTTCTTTTTCTTTTTTTTTCGAAACAGACCCCCCCAAAAAAAAACCACCACCGGAAACACCCAAAAAACCTGCAAAAAAACCAACCAGCACACACAAAAAAAACCAACAAAACCAAATCAAACAAAAAAAAAAGGTTTTTTTGGAAACCTAGATCTACGCATCTCTGGCAAGATCCGGGCAAAACGGAGCCCGGATCCGTGACGAGGGGGTCGAAACCCCCTCGGATCTGAAATTTGGAGTTCGCCGGTCGCCGGCGAGCGGCGGCCGGCGACGGTGGACGGCGGCCGGCATGGCGGTCCGGCCGCCGGCTTCTGGGTTCGGGGTGGTTGGTTTGTTTCTGGCTGAGAGAGAAAAGAGAAGAGTGAAGAGAAGAAAAAAAAAGGGAAAAGTGAAAAAAAAAAGGGTTTTGGGGTTATTTATACGGTGCCAAAACGGCACCGTATCGGGGAAGCGGGTCGAGGTGACCCGCGCGTCGACCCGCGGGTCACCCGCTTTTTTTTTTTTAAAAAAAAAAACCCTCGGCGTCAAAACGACGCCGTTTTGCCCAGGGTCCGCGCGTGGACCCGCGGGTCGACCCGGGGTCCGCGCGCTGACCCGGTCCGAAAAAAAAAAAGACAGGCTTCAAAACGACGCCGTTTATGTCCCTGGAAGCGGATCGACCCGGGGTCCGCGCACCCGACCCGTTTCGGCCCAAAAAAAAAAGATTTGGGCCAGGATCGGACCTGGCCCAGCAGGCCAGGCCTGATCCTGGCAGCCCAGACCTTGATTCTGGGCCCCAAAAAAAAAAAAGAAAAAGAAAAGAGAAAGAAAAAAAAGAAAGAAAAAAAAAGAAGGAAAAGAAAAAAATAAAAAATAATAATAATAGTAATTTAAAAAAATATAATAATATAAAAAAAATCAAAATCAAAAAATCAAAAAATTAAAAATTAAAAAAAATAATAATGATACCTAAAAAATAAAATAAAAAAAGAAAAAAGAAAAAAAATATAAAACAAAAAAAATTTCACGATTATCGATTTAGATTTTGTTATTTTTGATTTTATTCAGGTAGTCGAGTACGAGCAAAGAGTTTTGTGAAGATAAAGTCCGGCATTTTAAATTTCGGATTCTCGACATTTGACAGGTATGATTTTAATTTTCTTATTTATTTTCATTAGTATTTGTATTTATTTATTTTCGTCCGGCATTCGATATATTTTTATTATTCTGTTTCAATTTTAAAATATTAAAATAATAATTTTTCTAATTAACACATGTCTTTTAAAATCATTTTCGGTAAGTAAAATTCTCTAAAAACGGATTTCTTTCTCGGGATGGTCGAAGTATCAATCGTTCTTTGAAATGGTCTGACTAAGAATAATAATCGAAACATTATCGAAAATATCGGAATGGTTCGGGAGTTATTCTTACATAGATAATTTCTTTTATTTCGGAAATAATTATTAAAAGCATTTTAATTTAACTTTAAAAAAAAAAAAAGGATTTTTAATAATAAATGCAAATGACCGACGACGGAATTCGAAGGACGTCACGGTAGTGATTCCTAAGATATCTTGAGGTGCGAGAATTTCGTTAAATATCACCATGAGTGGTGGGAGTATTTAGCGACATGCTCGATACAAAAATTCGTTTTCGTTTAAAAAAAATGGAAATCATCTAAATAAAAAAAATGAATAAAGAGCGAATGTTTATTGCGCTCGATATTTTGCCATGCTCGTGTTTTTAATATTACGATTCACATGTTTAATTTTATAGTTATATGTTAAGCCGTATGCATCCGGTATTCAAATATTCGCATCATACGCATTTAAATAAAAAAAATGGATGTAAATTGCCGACGACGGAATTCGAAAGATATCACGGTTGTGATTCTTGAGATGTCTTGAGGTGAGAAGATCTCATTAAATACCACCGAGAGTGTCGGGAATATTTAATGAGTATTTTCGATAATAAATTTATGTTCACTTTCGATTTTTAAAAAATTAAAAACAGTTCAAGAAAATTCAAAAAATAATAAACATGTTTTTTTTTTAAAATAAAAGAAAAGAAAAGAGAATTAGTTTTAAATATCGATGTTAAATCCATTAAATCGAGATTTAAGATAACACGTGATCAAGTGGTACCGTTTTCTAAACGGGCGTTGCGGGGGTGCTAATCCTTCCCCGCACGTAACTGACTCCCGAACCCGATTTTGTTTTCTCTCTGGTTCAAAGCGCAGACTTCGAAATTGGTTTTACAAAATGTTTTAATTATTTTTAAAATGTTTTACTAAAATCGGTTTTAATAGGTGGCCAATCACACCTAGCAAAAAAGATTGGTGGCGACTCCATTTTTTGTTGTTTTCAAAATTCGTCGTAGCGGTCGAAAAAATCGTTATGAAATCTTTTGGCTCAAAAGGGGTGACTATGGATAATTTCTTCTTGTGAAAGGGATAAGAAAGATGGCCATTCATCATATCAAGCACAAATATTCTCATTGAAAAGCAATCCTCAGGGGAAATAGATAATCAAAATTTCATTTTACATTTTGGAATCATCCGAATTCTCATATGCATGATATCCCAATTTGTTCTTTTTCTTAATCGCACCCCCAATGATTCATGCGTTAGTCCCATCCTTTTTCACCATATAACCATCATTTCCACATATGATGCCCCAATTTGATTAACCATGAGAATTTGTATCAACGAGGAACATAGCAAGTCTAGGTCTATTTTGAAAAAATTGAGTTTCAAATCTGAGTTCTTTGAAGAGACAAGGAGAATATGACCCAAAAACGGGTTTTCTCTGGGACATGGGATAATCTAGTTTAATCATTGTGCCCCTGGGTGTCAATCATGAAGTGATGTTTGGGCAATTAGTGTTTTGTGGTCATTGGTAAAGGTCATGAATGTTTTTAGCACAATCTTGACACACACTAAATTACCATGATCTAAATTCTTGAAAGAATGTCTCATTTGTTTGAATTTCAAAGAATTCAAAAAAAAAAAATTCAAAAAATTCGTTCCTTTGTTCATGGCCTAGACTAGGATTTACATATTTGTTTATTCTGTGATGACAATGTTTTTTTTTTTAATTTTATTTTATGAAGTTCCATCGTTCATATTCCTTGAGCATTAGGTCTTTCAAGTGTTCCCGATTCATGGGGTTTAGTCATAGAGAAGCCCAAAAGAGAGGGGGAAAGAGTATTGGGTCATTTTTAACAACGATCATCAATATTCTCGAGACTGTCCATTATTAAAACTTCCTTAATGTTTTTTTTTTTGGCAAATTCAAATTATTGTTAAAACACAACAAATACAAAGCATTTAAAATTCAAAATTCATTTAATTCATATGAATGTCACCATAAGACAAGTTTTTTCATCATGAGGTATGAAACTACATGCATAAAAAATTCCCTCTTGACATGTTCTCCCTAATTCAAACTGGCTATTCCTTGGTACTCTTTTCGACCTTTCCATCTACTTCTCCCATTATGACATCCACAATGGTCTCATTATTCCCATTCAGTGGATTCTCCATGCTGTCTGACCTTTGTTTCTTCCCCACATCTAACTGCCCTTTTTTTATGAGTGATTGAACCTTCCATTTCAAACATAGGCAATTTTTGTGGAATGTCCCCGAATCCTATAAAGATAATCACAATATGCATTCTTGTCATACCAGCTCGAATATAGGGGTTGGATAGGCTCCACTAGAACTTTAGTGAGGAGTTGCTCTTCGATCAGCTGGGGCAATAGTTCAGAGTAAGACATGGGGAGTGGCTCAAACTGATCTCTTTTTCGGATATTCTTCGATTTCCTTTGACTGACAAAAGGTTGAAAATTTACTTGATTCTGAGAGGCCATTGGGTATAGTATGAACCCTGGGTACATAGTTCATAGAAGGACAAGGTGGTTGGTATGAAGTAGCCTGAATATACAGGGCAAAGTCTCGCATGGCTTGGACATCTTCCTCTTTCTTTTTGGGTGTCTTATTTCTCTCTGCATTAAATGTTTTACCTCCTTCGAGTTTCCCAGCCTTGATAGCATTTTCAATCATTTCCACGGAGATTACCATATCCGAAAAAATCTTCGTGGTGTTGCCAACAAGTCTATCGTAGTATGGGGCCAGTAGTGTATTCATAGAAAGGACAATGGTTTCCTTCTGAGTTAAAGGCGGTTGTACTTGGGTGGCCATGTTCCTCCATCTCTGAGCATACTCTTTGAAGCTCTCAGTAACCTTTTTCTCCATATTTTGCAAGGTGAGACGGTCATGTGTCATGTCGGTCACATGCTTGTAGGGTTTAGAAAAGCCCTGGCCAAATCATTTCAAGAGCGAATATGATCCTTGCTCAACTGACTATACCACCTAATTGCAGACCCGCTGAGGCTATCCTGAAAGTAATGAATCAAAAGCTTATCATTATCTATGTGACTTGCCATCTTTTGGCAGAACATGGTAATGTGGGTTGATGGATCGATCGTCTCGTCATATTTCACAAAGTCAGGGACCTTGAATGTAGGAGGAATGACTAAATTGAGGACCAAGCATCGTTCTTTTGCATCCATACTCCCGAATATGTCTGTATTTTCTACTGCCTGGAGCCTTTCATCTAGCAACTGATATTTCCCTTGGGAATCTGCCAACTCAACCTCGCTCGAGTCAACCATATTTAGTTTTGCTTGTTTAGCTGGATCATCTAAATTCAGAATATTGCTGGGATTAACTGTATTCTGGCCATTTAACATCATGACCTCACACTAACCCTCTTGTGCCTCTAACCCTTCTCTGGCAGCCAAGTTTTCAGTGTATCCCTTTCCCTTGATTAGGATAGGCATCAGCTCCATCAATTTAGTCATCTGATCCTTAGATTCTGCTTGAGACTTTGCCAGCTATTCTCGCAATTCTTCCTGTACCCTTTCTATTCTTTCCATTCAGGCTACTTGTTTATTCTCCATAGTACTAGCCTGTAGTAAAAGGGTACTCAGTACTTCTTATACCTCTGATTTGAAATGGAAATTCTTTCAAAGACTCTTAAAGCCAAGCCAACTTCTGTTTTATTCCCCCCAAATGAATGTCATGATAAATGAGCCATGAATGCAATTTGATGTACGTGAAGCCTAAACAATATGATGTATGGACATGTACAGTGGAAACATGCTGACATATATGTAATAAATGCAATCACGATGCTAACATGCTACAAGCAAAGGATAAACAGACCAACGCATGGATATATGTAAATGAATAATCATGTATATTTCAATGTATTTCCCCATGAATGATCATATACATTATGAATGCAATATGATGTCAATTATGATGTATGTAAACAATGAATGATTGACACAGAGTATATACCAAGAAAATCATGCTGACCATATGTATCATGAATGCGACCTAATGTTAACATGATATATGTAATAAGCAAATTAGTGCATGAACATATACAAAAAAATTTATGCTGACTATGTTTGTCATGAATACCACCTAATGCTACCAAGATACATGTATGAATGTATGGTATGACAAATAATTGATCGGATGCAAAATGCAAAAGGGAAGATATCACGGAGGAAATAAGAAGCGGAGGAACTTAATCATCAACATCTCATAAATTTGAAGCATAATCAATTCATTCCCATATCAACATTCACAATAGTATAAAGCATGTTTACAAAATTTGTGCAATGGTTAAAACTGTCTTTACAAGCACTTTATTTTTCCTAGCATCCTAAGGCTATAAGAGCCGACTACTGAAAAAGTGAAATCCTAGTACATCATATCAGACCGAAGTCTTTCTACATCATTGCCATAAATCTCCAATCCTAATTACGTTTTCCCGGCCCTCTATCAATCAGTCTTGTTGGATCGATCCACTTGATCTCTATAAGAGATTGCACTTTCTTTTTGAAGGCTATACAGTCTTTAATGCTATGGCCAGCAATTCCACAGTGATAATCACATCTTATATTTGGATTATACCACCTAGGATACGGTGGTAACAAGGGTTTCAGCGGGACACAGGCAACCATGTGATTTTGGATCAATATAGGGCGAAGCTCCTGGTAGCTGATTGGAATAGGATCATACTGCTATTGAGTCTTGTTTTTGGGTTGTTTCTTAGTCGCACATGGCCTAGGAGTTGGGGCACTTGATGGCTGTACTATGGTCCAAACCGGAGTGTTTACATAGGGAGATGGCGGAATAACAAGGCAAGGGTATGGATTTGGACTCGGGACCCTTGGAAGTTGTACATAATTCGAGGTTTCTATCCCCGATGCTTGATATAGTGATTGATGAGGGAAATAGTACGAACTGGCAGTTGGTGGTGATGGAGTGGGATTCAGGAATCCAGTAGTGGTCATCCCAATGGAAGATTGGACCATAGTAGGGTGGGGATATTGGTTTGGACCTAAAACAGTTTACAGGTATGGTACAGGATCCGAGGTTTCTATCTTTGGTATCAGCCTCTCGGGTTTAATCATTTTCACGATTTGGTCCATAATTTCATCAGGATTGCAACCTTTGTGGCATTGACAAGTGCAGGATCCAGCAATGATTGTATGTTCTGGACCTAATGGTTTTGGTTGATCCGAAGGCGATGTAAAGCCTTGAGAAAGTTCCCCCGTACTCTTACCCATATCCTCAAACAATTTCATCATTTTGGCAAGCTGTTATTTCACCTCCTGGATTTCATGCCCAAATTCTTCTTATTGCGTTCCAAAGCACCCAATCGTTCCTCCGATTCATTCCTCATATCTCGATCCCCTTCCATGCAAATGAAAATGTCATGAGATTTAAAATACAATTATGAAGGTACATGCTCTATTCTTATGTGCATGAATATAGTGATTATTAATGCATGAACATATACAGAGAAATTATGGTGACTATATATGCCATGGATGCAATCTAATTCCAACATGATGAATTTTTTATAAAAAATGAATAAATTGATGTAGAGGTATATACAAATAATGACCATGCATGTCATAAACATATTCTACAATGAATGACCATGCATGCTATGACTGTAACATGATGTTAGAATGATACATGCAAAGAATAAATGAATTAACACAAAGGTATATACAAAGAAATTAACCAATGATTACACGGAATTGGTTGGACCTAAATCTTTGTAAACACCTAATTTTGTCCGGACCCTTAAATCAGGTACATTTTCTTCCTAAATTGATGTTTCAGAATGCTAAAAGGTTTTTCTCATCCTGCAGGTGGTACTCCGAGACTTAGTCTAAGAAAGTAGACAGAAAAAGTCAAACTCAAAAAAGTCAACCTCAAAAAAAGTCAACCCCAAAAATGTCAACTACTAAAAAAGTCAACCCACTTTCAAAATAAACATTTGAGGTTCAATTGAAAAACGGTGAAAGAATTTTGATAATTCGAGGTCTACATTGAAAGATATGGAGTTCGAAAGTTGGGTTACTAGATTCAGTAGAAAGAAAACCCTAATTCGGGAAATTTGGGGAAAAGTGCTTAAACGATCAAATTGGTCAGAATTGAAGGTCTCAAATGAAATATAAGCACTGACTACGGGTAATGGAGAAGCTACTTGGAAGAAAAACTGATAGAAAAGTCAATTCGAAAGAAAACCGAGAATTAGGGTTTTTTGGTGGATTTCGGTGAAATTTGGAAGAATTATAGAAATGGCCCGATTTGGAAGATCTAAAGCCCTTAATTGATGAGAAATAATTAAACAAGGATAGCCCAAGGCTCAGTTTGAAGAAAATCTAAAAATTGGACTTGTTTTGAGCAAAACCGAGTTTCGGAGGCAAAAGGGCAAAATTGGAAAACATGAGAAAAATAGCAAATCAACTCCAAAAATTCTGAAAATTTGCAAATATCATTCTTAAATCATTTCAAAGAGATTGGTGAAATAAAATCTTGATTCAGAGTTCGTTTGCAAAATGGCCAAATATCGGGTCTCCTATGTAGTAATTCAAGCAGATAAATCCCGAAAAAATAGCGAACAAATTCCAAAAATTCTGAAAATTTGAAAATCTCATTCTTAAATTATTTGGAAGAGATTGGCGAAATAAAATCTTGATTCGGAGTTCGTTTGCAAAATGGCCAAATCCCGGGTCCCCTATGCAGTAATTCAAGCAGATAAATCCCGAAAAAAATAGTAAATGAGCTCCAAAAATTATGCAAAATTCTAGATCACATTTTTAAATTATTTTTAAGAGATTGGTGAAGAAAAATCTGGATTCGGAGCTCATTTAAAAAATGGTAAAGTTCGGGTGCATAAAAGGGGTAATTTCGGAAATAAATCCAAAATAAATAGCAAATGAACTCGAAATTTTTTTAAAACTTCCAGAATTCAATTTTTTATTATTTTGGAAGTATTGAAAAAAGAAAATTCAAATTTGGAGTCCGTTTTCTATTTATTTAGGTTCGGGGGGCAAAAAGGTTATTTCACCAAAGAAACCAAAAAGGGCAAAATTTGTAATTGAGGAAAATATGAAAGAAGAAGGAATTGCTAGGATTTTTCTTCCCTTGGTCAGCCAACATAGAGGATAAGAAGGAAGCTTGAACAATTTAATTCCCTTGTCACTAACAAGCCACATGCTACCACTAACACCTTGCAAATGGTCCCCCCTTCATCCAATGGCTTAGATGCCTTGTAGGAAAGTTGAATGCACCATCCAATGGCCAAATTTAAATGCCAAGATGACATTTTTATTTTTCATAAAAGAACCCTCATCTAATGGCCAATAATGGAAGAAAAAAGATGAGCACAATTCATCCAAGGGTGAGCATCCATTCGGTTAAGCAAGGGAGTGCATGGGATTGTCTCTTTTCATCCAATGGCTTAGGCCATATACAAGGGCTGAGTACACATGTCGAGGGCTGGATTTAATCTACAAGATGTCATTTTTATGTTGCCCTCATCCAATGACCAAGAATGGAAGAGCACAACTCGTCCAAGGGTAGGCACTCAAGGGAGCAAGCAAGGGAGTGCATGGGATTAGTCCTCTTTTGCATCTAAGGGCTAAGGTTACTGCAAGGGCTGAGTACACATATTAAGGGCTGCTATCAATTGGCAAGATGACTTTTTTATGTTGTCATCAGAATATCTTAATCTAAAGGCCAAGATTGGAGGAGAAAAAGTGTAATTCCCATCCAAGGGTTAGAGGGCCATTCGGCCAAGGCTAAAGGGAGGGGGGTGATTTCATTTTTTCAAAGGTTTTTTGGCTGGAAATAGTATCTAATTTGGCAAAGAAAAAGGTTTTGAAAGAAATAAAAAAAAAAGGTTTTCAATAGAGAGCTTGAAGGTAGTCATCTCTACCAAGCTCTAGCATAGCTTTCTTCTTGATTTCCATGGTGTTTTCTTGCTTTTTTACCATGTTTTCCTACTACATTTTTCATAGAAATAAAGTTTTTTAATGTTTACTTATGTTTTCATCTCTTCTTCTTCATTAAAATGGTGGAAAACAAATTGTTTTTTTACACGGATTCATGCTATGATCGAATATGGCACATTTACTTGCCTTTGGTTTTCTTTTTTCTTCCTTGCATGTTGTTGTGAAAAATGATTTTTAAAAGGTTTTTTAGAGTATTCTAAGGTTCTTATTTTTTTCAAAAGATGAAGCAAAAAGGTTGAAATGGCTACATGATCTTGGCTAGACCAAGTGACCATGGTTAGGAAAGAGGCTATGCCCATTTTTACCTACCATGAAGCTCACCTTAATTTTTTTGTTTAACATGGTTTATTTTCTGTTTTATTGAGATAGAAAGGCTTCATGATCTTGGCAAGACCAAGTGATTATTGTTAGGTGAGAGGCTATGCCCATTAATACCAACCATGGAGCTTAACTTTCCTTGTTTTACTTACTAGTTTTGCTTGTTATTTGTTTTCCATGTCTATGTTAAATTTTTTTATATATGTTCTTTACATTATTTTCTATGCTATATTTACTTATATATTTCATTTCCGTGCTTGATATTGTATCCTTGTATATTCTACCATTGTTGTTCATATGCTCATGTTGTGTATTTTTTTCATGTATCATGTCTTACATGTTTGCATTTTCTTTATTTTGTTCTGTTACCATTCGACAAACTTCATTTTTTGTATGCCTTGCATGTGCATTTTCCTTTTGCTTCTTAACTTTTTTGCATCTCTATGTCATGAACTTGTACATTTTGATTTTAGTATGCCATGTGCTTATGAAAATGCTATGATAAAATGCCATCATTTTTTTCATGACCATTCGGCAACTCCATTTTTGTATGCCTTGCATATGCATTTTCCGTTTGTTTCTTAACTTGTTTGTATCTCCATGCCATGAGCTTGTGCATTTTGATTTTAGTATGTCGTATGCTTATGAAAATGTCATGACATTATGCATCTTAATATTATTTGTCATGTACTTGTGTTATTTACTAGATAGGGTTGCATTAGAGCATCATGTAGCTACATTTGGCTTCTTCATGCATCCCTTGCCTTGTCATGCATTTGCATTTTGTTTAGGTAATATGCTTTGCATTATCATATCTTGAAATTGTGTATTAGTTGCTGTTTGTTCCAGCGTTGACATTAGTTTCATTGGTCATTGTATGTTCATAGTATTGCTATGCATGTTCATTACATTTAGGTCTAGGCCATATTGGTATTGCCATGCATATTGAGTCTTAAATCACATTGGTATTGTCTTGCATTTCCTTTACCATTTAGACCTTTAGACCATGCATTTCATACATTTCATTTGCTGTATGTTCATGCATTCCATGTCATTGCCACTTGATTTGTGACTTAGGCCAATCAATGGCTCAAAGTCATGCTCTCTTGAGCATACTTGTGGAAAATTAAGGAATTGTCAAATTGATTGTTCTACCTTTGTGATTTTTTTCACTTAGCCAATTTTTGTCCAAGGTTTTTAAATGTTTAGCTACTGTCCTTAGGTCTTTAGGATGATCTCCAACAATTTTTACTTTGATTTTTGAATGACTTTATCAAAGGCAGAAAATGTGTTTTGACAAAACAGTTTTTTTTTTTACCCAGTACTCGAACATCTCCGATTTTTCTGGGCAGTCATATTTAATCAGAAAATTAATCCAATTTTTTCTCGTGTATTTTTACATGTTCTGAGTCTCCAGTATTTGTTATATATATATATATATATATATATATATTTATTTTTAAAAAATAGGATAAAAAAGCGTGTGGCAAAACCGGATAGTAGAGGCATATTTGAAATCAAAAGAGGAATAATGGTTGAATTTGGCTAAGGCATTTAGAGGGGGCTGAGTAGAAGCTTTAGCTACTGACTTAGGTTAGTTTCTAAGCCTTTTTAAACTTTAAAAATGATTTTATAAGTCTCGGGTTAAGGGTGGTTAAGTTCGGGATTTTAAACTTAGGAAATTAGAGCCATTTTAAAAGGGTTTGGTAAGGGTTTTATTTTTTATTCAAGTTGTTACTCAAAATTGTTTTCAAACAATCACAAAGTTTTGTCTTTTTCGAAAATATAATTTGACATATTTTCCTAAGGTAGCCGGATATCTTTTTAGATATACAGATTTCTTTATTTAGAGGAAAAAATACATTTTCATGCATTGCATTTTCTATGTTCATGCATTTTATTTAAATGAGTGATTTTTGCTTTGATATTTCCCATGATATTATTATTACTTTGATTCACATTTTATGATGTTATATTGTTTGCCATATGATTTTGAATATTTCATGATATCCCATATTTTTTTTATTCAGCCATTTATTTTTGTCACATTATTTAGCATATACTATGCTCATGCATTTTTATTTTATTTTCATGCATATTTTATGATAGCATTATTTTATGTTTTATGACATTTCATCATATTCCATGTCATCTAGGTTTCATTATTTAGAATATGTCATGTCATTTAAAATATGCCATATCATTTAAAATTGCCATGTCATTTAAATCATTTTATCTCATTTAGAATATACCTTGATACTTAGATTTTTCATTTTACCTAGAATACTATGTCATTTAAATTATATCATATCATTTAGGTTGCATTATATTATCTAGATTTTGCCATGTCATTTTATTTATGTCATACATGTTCATGTTCATATTTTTAAATGTTTTGAAAAAGATAATGATTTTCAATAAAAATAAAGATATTCCTGAGTTAAAATAATTCATGAGTTCTCTACCGGGTTTGCTGGAGGGAATATCATCAATTATCATTAATAAAGGAATATCTTTCCTTCAAAAAACGAGAATGATTCAGAAAGTTTTCCAAATGAATAAATATTTCTATATTTTGCCGATTTTGTCGGGGAATATAGAAAAATTTTGAATTAATAAATTCTGGATCATTTTCAATTAAAAATGGAATTATTTTTCTTAAAATTGGGAATTAACTTGAAATACTAAATTAAAAACCAACTTTTTACCGAGACTTGAGATAACACACGATTAATAAGGTACTGATTTATATGGGCATTGTGGGGGTGCTAATCCTTCCCCGCACGTAACCGACTCTCGAATCCGCTTCTTTGATTTCTCTGGTTTATAACGCAGACTTGAAATTGGTTTTAAAAATGTTTTAATTAATTTTAAAATGTTTTATAAAACCGATTTTAATAGGTGGCCGATCACACCTAGCTAAAAAAGATTGGTAGCGACTCCATGTCTTTTTACGAGGCTGTTTTCATACCCTCGACCGTTTTTTTCATTTCAATTTCGAGAGGAATTAAGTCTTCTTTTCCTCTGCTTCTGTTTGCCCCTCACTCGAACGGGTCCCCGCGATCGGGATCATGTATCGACGCATTCATTTTTCTAGAGGAATTAAGTCGACTTTTCCTCGTTTTTTTAATGTCACGCCTAACGAATAATAAAGTCTTGCGACGAGACTTGTTATGTTATTGTTATTTTATTTAGGTTGCGGCAGCTTGCCGACTCCACTAGGGACTATTAGAGAGTCAGGCCAAGAATTAGTCGTATGTTATCAAAGTCTCGGTTTGTTGGTTTAACTGGTATTTAATTTTAATTCCCATATTTTTTAAAATAAAGGATAATTTTGAAAATAGTAAAATGTTTTAAATATATTCATATTCATTCACATGCATTTTATTATTATTTTTTAGTTATTTAATGTTGTATATTACAATTGTTTGTTGGTTAATGCGTTACACTATTCTTGATCTTTGTTTTAATAAATTGTTGGGGTATTTAGGATAAGGGGTGTAGAATAGGTGGTGAAAGGTTTGTTGTTCCTCCACACACACTCACTTGCATTTGCATAACATGAACTCTCTACCGAGGTTTCGTCCTTTTAAGTGGGAGTAAAGTAACTACGCCTTCATGATGATCCTCCGTATGGGCTAGTGAAACACTTTCGGAGTATAAAGTACCTAATACCTTCGTGATGATCCTCCGTATGGGTTTAGGAAAATATAATCTAACGAATTGAACCCGCTTTTATCGGGGTGCCTAACTAGCCTTCACCGGCGACAGTGAGGAGCAATTCGAGGCCTTTAGAACCGATTCACCCTCATATAGTGAACCTAGGTGAAGCCATGCTGGATTTTTGTTAGATACATCGAAGTTAGGAACACATGGAGGGACATTTCTAACCTTTTATTACCTATTTTTACATCTCAAATAAGTTTTGTAAGCTGGGCAAAGATGAACGTACATCGCCCGTAATAAGTGTGATACTCCGCCCCAAAGGCACCGTGATGCCTATATAAGTAGATATTGTTGGGACAAGTGTTCACTAACTTTTTGAAATTCAAAATACATTTTTTTTTCAAATATTTTTGCATTTTTCTATGCATGTGTGATAGAGCATGTACATTCATGGTTGTATCTTTGATCTCATTCTTTGCAATAAACGGTTAGTAATAATAATCTCATTTGATGATTTCATAAACATTCGTTAGTTGAATAAGAATTACAAAACCGATAGTGTTACATGAACATTTGCATATTATACCATATTAGGATCCACTACCCCGAAGTTCTTTTGAAAATAATATGTTTGGCTTTTCATACAGAAAACATGTTTATAAAGATCATAGATTAAATTTTGAGGCAAATTTTGCATAGTGAGATATTTGAATAATCAAAATTTGGTCCCACCAATTTCGTGAAATCATTGGGCATTGTATATACCTTTGTGTTAATTCATTTGTTCTTTACATGTATCATTTTGACATCATGTTACAGTCATAGCATGCGTGGTCATTAATTGTAAATACATTTATGACAAGCATGGTCATTATTTGTATATACATGTGTATCAATTTATTTATTTTTTAAATGCATCATGTGGCATTACATTACATCCATGGCATACATAGTTATCATGATATGCTCATGCATTAATCTGTCCTATTAACATCAGGATACATTCATGACACACACGGTCAACATGAGTTTCTTTGTATATACTCTGTGTCAATCATTCATTGTTTACATACATCATAATTGACATCGTGTTGCATTCATACTATATATGATCATTCATTGGGAAATACACTGAAATATACATGGTCATTCATTGCATAGATCCATGCATTGATTTATTTATTCTTTGCTTGCAACATGTTGGCATCGTGATTGCGTTTATTACATACATGGTCAGCATGTTTCCACTATATATGTCCATGCATCATTTTGTTTATTCTTCACATGCATCAAATGACAATCATGACTCATTCATCATGACATACATTTGGGGAAATAAAACAGAAGTTGGCTTGGCTTTAAGAGTTTTGAAGAAGCTTCCATTTCAAATCAGAGGTATAAGAAGTATTGAGTACCCTTTTTAATACAGGCTAGTGCTATGGAGAATGAACAAGTTGCCCGAATGGAAAGGGTACAGGAAGAACTGCGAGAACAGCTGGCAAAGTCTTAAGCATAATCTAAGGATCAGATGACTAAATTGATGGAGTTGATGTTCGTCGTAATTAAGGGAAAAGGATACACTGAAAACTTTCTCGCCAGAGAAGGGTTAGAGGCACAAAAGGGTCAAATAAGGTTGTAATGATGAATGGCCAGAACACAGTTAACCCCAGCAACACCCTGAACTTAGAGACCCAGTTGAACAGGAAAAATTGAAAATGGTTGAGTCAAATATGGCTGAGTTGACAGATTCCCGAGGGAAATATCAGTTGTTAGATGAAAGGCTCCAGGTAGTAGAAAATACAGACATATTCGGGAGTGCGGATGCGAAAGAACGATGCTTGGTCCTCAATTTAGTCATTCTTCCTAAATTCAAGGTTCCTCACTTTGTGAAATATGACGAGACGACCGATCCATCATCCCACATCACCATGTTCTATCAAAAGATGGCAAGTCACATAGATAATGAAAAGCTTTTGATTCACTGCTTTTAGGATAGCCTCAGCGGGTCCGCAATTAGGTGGTATAGTCAGTTGAGCAAGGATCAGATTTTCTCTTGGAATGATTTAGCCAGGGCTTTTCTAAACCAGTACAAGCATGTGACCGACATGACACCTGACCGTCTCACCATGCAAAATATGGAGAAAAAGGTTACTGAGAGCTTCAAAGAGTATGCTTAGAGGTGGAGGAACATGGCCACCCAAGTACAACCGCCTTTAACTCAGAAGGAAACCACTGTCCTTTCTGTGAATACACTACAGGCCCCATACTACGATAGACTTGTTGGCAACACCACGAAGAATTTTTTGGATATGGTAATCTCTGGGGAAATGATTGAAAATGCTATCAAGGCTGGGAAACTCAAAGGAGGTAAAACATTTAATGTAGAGAGAAACAGGACGCCCAAAAAGAAAAAAGAAGATGTCCAAGTTGCAAAAATGACATAGCATGAGGATGAATGTCGTGGCATGTAAATGATGTGGTAAACGAATGACATGGCATAAAAATTAATGTCATGTGAACGAAATCGACATGGCAAACAAAATGACATGGCATGAGAATAAATGTCATGTGAATGAATGACGTGGCATATGAATAAATGTCATGTGAATGAATGACATGGCATATGAATGTCATAGCATAATGAATGACATGGCATATGAATGACATGCCACGTGAATGACATGGCACATTTTGAGGACATGGCATGTGAATGATATGGCATATAAATGACATGGCATAATGAATGACATGACATGTGAATGAATGTCATGTAAATGAAATCGAGATGGCAAACAAAATGACATGGCATATGAATGACATGGCATGAGAATAAATGTCATGTGAATGAATGACGTGGCATATGAATAAATGTCATGTGAATGAATGACATGGCATATGAATGTCATAGCATAATGAATAACATGACATGTGAATGACATGGCATATGAATGACATGGCACATTTTGATGACATGACATGTGAATGACATATCATATGAATGACATGGCATAATGAATGACATGACATGTGAATGAAATCGACATGGCAAACAAAATGACAAGGCATATGAATGACATGGCATGAGAATAAATGTCATGTGAATGAATGACATGGCATATGAATGTCATAGCATAATGAATGACATGGCATATGAATTACATGGCACGTTAATGACATGGCACATTTTGATGACATGGCATGTGAATGTCATGGCATAATGAATGACATGGAAAAATCAACAAGATGGCATCATCATAAAATATTCATAATCACATCATGATCACATGTAAACATCATTAGTTTAAATGAGTTATTCATATGAGGAATCATATAAATATCATATGTCAGAAAATTTTACCGTGCTTCCTGGCAAAGCTTGGAAAATAATTCTTTCATATGATATTTACATAATTCCGAGTAAAATGAAAACCATACGTTTCGGTTCTATAAACACGTGCGTTGAATAATTCCCTAACCTCCCCGACAGACCCGGCAAAGATCAGGAACTAATTCTCGCCAAATGTTTAATAAACCGAAAAATACATTTTTATGACAAATTAAGTAAAAACATTTTGAAAATGTAATGCCTGGAAACGTATTTCTTCCTTAGAGTAGGACACTCGTATACCTAAAAAGGTATCCGACTACCTTAGGAAGAGACCTAAATCGGATTTTCAAAATCAAAAGACTTTGGGCTCAGATTAAAAAATTTGAATTTTTGGATGAAAATGGCCTCTTGGTCGAATCCCCCCTCTAAAAGTTCTATTTTTCCTAGTTTTGAAATTCGGGTTGACCACCCTTGACCCGACTTTTATAAAATCAAAATTTATGATTAAAACGACTTGGAAATTAACCTAAGACAGTAGCTAATGCCCCAAATCAACCCCCTTTTAATATCTTAACCAAAACAGAAAATTAGTATTTCTTAAAAACAAAACTGACTCTCACTAGCAGTTTTGGAAACCGATTTTTTTACCCTTCTAAACAATTTCAAAGAAATCTGAAAAAATTATGAGAGACTTAGAACATGTTGACCTCTATAGGAAAAAATCAGCTTAATTTTTGAAGCATGGATACTATGATCGATTTTACCAAAAATCAAGATAGTGGGTTGAAAACTGTTTTGCCAAAATTCATTTTTAAACCTTTGATAGAAAAATCCAAAAATCACAACAAAAATACTAGAGGCTCCTTAAAGGGTCTAAAACATGTGGTTAAAAAATCTTTAAATTTGGACAAGGAATACATGGTGACAAAAATCAGAAAATCCAACTTGGACAACATTTCATTTTTCCACAAGCATGTTCATGAGAGCTTGGCTTTAAGCCATTGGTTGGCTTAAGTCAAAAATCAAGTAGGGATGAGATGAATGTATGAACATGAAGCAACAAATAGGGGGATCTATCATACCACAAATCAATCAAGAGTTAAAAACATGAACACAACCAACCAAGCAAACCACATCAAGCAAGAACAAGCACAAAATCATCATACACCATTCGGCCAAGGATGGAACATGTAAGAATTTTTTTGACAAACTTGGTTATTTGATAAAACATGAAAAAATCTTTTGGAACTTGTTTTGAAAAACAATTTTATTTCATGAAAGAAAATAAAATAAAAATGAAAATCATAAAGGAATAACAAAATCATATGAACAAAGCATGGAGGAGAGCATGAAAGAAAATAGCTAACTTGCTGTAGCTTTCCAAATCAAATAGAGTAAGAAAATCTCTTATTTTTTCCTTATCTTCTTTTTTTCCTCCCTTTTTCTCCCTTTTTTTTTCTACTGCCTTAAAAAATCTGACCCCCCACTTCGAGCTTAGTGATGGTCGGCCCTCTCAAATAATACGAGAGTCTGCTCCCTTTTCTTTTCTCCCCTCTAAGCCCTTGGATCCAATGTCCTCCTCTTTTATCCATCAATCCAAGGCATTAGATCAAGATATTTTCATGACAATAAAAATGCTATCTTGCAATTTGATCTTGGCTATTGAAGGATGTACTCATCTTTCTACCAAGCACCTAGGCCATTGGATGGACAAGATATTTTCATGACATTAAAAATGGAATCTTGCAATTTGATAGTGACCATTGGATGAATTTAATCAAATCTCACCCTTCGTTCATGAGCTGACCAGCCAAGAGCCTGGAATATCCCAGCAATTCCTTCATCTTTCATATTTTTTAATTGCAAATTGGCCTTTTTCGGTTTCTTCAGTAAATTGCATTTTGGCCTCAGAACTTGATTTTATTGCAAACAGACCCCAAATTCGATTTTTCTTTCTCCAATCCATCAAAATAAATATAATTTTCAGATATGGAGATTTTCAGAATTTTTTGAGCTCGTTTCCTATTTTTCCCGAAATTATCATTTGGATTTTCCAGTTTGTGCACCCAAAATTCACCTTTTTCATTTGAACTCCGATTCTGGATTTTTCTTCACCGATCTCTTCCAAAAATTATAAAACTCAGATCTGGAAGTTTTCATAATTTTTGGAGCTCATTTTCTATTTTGCCCGGAATTATCTTTGGGAATTTTTTCGAGTTAGTGCACCCGAACTTCGCTAATTTTCAAATGAGCTTCGATTCCGGATTTTTCTTCACCAATCTCTTCCAAAAATTATGAAACTCAGATATGGAAGTTTTCATAATTTTTCGAGCTCGTTTGCTATTTTTCTCGGAATTATCTTTAGGAATTTCAGGTTAGTGCACCTGAACTTTGCCAGTTTTCAAGTTAGCTCCGATTCTGGATTCTTCTTCACCGATTTCTTCCAAAAATTATAAAACTCAGATCTGGAAGTTTTCATAATTTTCCGAGCTCGTTAGCTATTTTTCTTGGAATTTTCTTTAGGATTTTTTTAGAATGCCCTTCAATCTCTGAAACCTCGGTTTTACCCAAAACGGGTTCCATTTTTGGATTTTATTTTTCTACTTCCTTTGTCCTATAATGAATTTGAGTTGGTCCAAAAATGCCTAATTTTTATGATCAAATTCCCCTCCGGTTTAGTTTTCCCCCTTTCAAACTCGGGAATTTTCTTGCTTTTTCGTTTTTGCCCTAAACGGCTCTTCCTTGGGATCCATTTCAAACTGGGCCTTGGGCTATTCTTGTTTACTCATTCTTTATCAACTGGGGGCTTCAATTTCACCGAATTGGTCCATCTTTGCAGTTTTCCCCAAATTTGCAAATTCACCCTTTTTAACCAAAACCGTAATTTTCGGTTTTCCTTCCAAATTGACTCTTCCTTTGGTTATTCCATTTGGAACCTCCAATTTTGAACAATTTGATCGTTTAAGCACTTTTCCCCAAATTTTCCGAATTAGGGCTTCCCTTACACTAAAATTTTCACAATCCCTCTTCCGAACTCCATATCTTTTGTTGTAGACCTTGAATTATCAAAATTCTTTCACCATTGTTCAATTCAACTTCAAATCTTGATTTTACTAAGGGTTGACTTTTTTAGTGGTTGACTTTTTAGGGTTGATTTTTTGGAGTTGACTTTTCAGAGTTGACTTTTTTTGGATTGACTTTTCATGTTCAACTCCAAATCACAAGTCTTGGAGGACTATCTGCAAGATGAGAAGAGATTTTCTGCATTCTAAAAAATTAGGGATTCGGACAAAATTAGGTGTCTACAGATATACTGCGGGTTCTTAATGACCAAATATTTTTTGGGGGATAAGGGATCTGGTTTTCTCTTCAAACAAGAGGGGTAGTAACACTATAGTTTTTTTTTCGATTAATATGTATAATTGGGGTTTTTAAGTTGGGAGCCTAGCACTTCTTTTGCTAGATGGGTAGACAATAAATAGGTTTTCTTTAATTCTTGAATTTGGTCATTCTACAGTTACAAAGAGGGATTTTAGGGGATGCAAGTCATTTTTTTGACTTCAAAAGTAGATTACACTAGGTTGTGCTTAGAGGAACAGGTTCGAGAATAGCTTTGTTACTTGTGCTTGTCTACTTAACTGTTTGATTCGAACTATACACCATTCGGATATACTGTAGGATCAAAGATAGTGCTTCACTTACATTATTCAGAAAGCTATTATTAGCTTGTATTATGTGGATATCATTGATTTTCTAATGGTTGCAAAGCAGTAACGCGGATTCGATGAATTCATCTTGCAACAAAATGGTTGTTGAATTATGGTTTTATACAGATCGGTGCTTGATAAGCAGTATTGTGGATTCGGTGATTCATCTTGCAATATAGGGGCTCTTTAGGGGATCAAGTATCTTAATGCTTGAAGGGTAGTTTTTTAGGCTGTCGATGTTTCTTTCATTATTGCTTTGTATACGGCTAAATAAGAAAGCATTGGTTTATTATTTGTATCAACGGGATTCACCGGGGTTTCAAGCTTATGCTTGAAGGGTTGTTTAGGTTGAATGCATCACTGATTACATTTTGAAAGGGAATATTAGGGTTCAGGATTTTTGTTTGAAGGGTAGTTTCATTATTTGGTTTTGGGCATTTGTTGGTATATCCATATCCAACTCTTGTGACTCTCTTTATTTTTAATAAAAGTACTATGCTGTTCAAAATAAATAAATTTTTAATTTTTTTTTTCAAGACGATAGAGTACGGATCCTAAATCGACCTGTGAGTCAACTTGCTGACCAACCTCTTTAAATACATCGTTTAAAAATAAAACAATAAATTAATAAATTAATAAAATAAATTTTTATTATATTTTATTTTCCTGAGCTGGTCAGGTACGAATCCTCAATCGACCCGCAAGTCAATGTACGGACCAACCTTTTTAAATACATCATTTAAAACTAAAATAAAAATAATTTAATAAAATATATATTTTTAATTTTTTCTCGAGACGATCAGGTACGGATCCTAAATCAACACGCGAGTCAGCGTGTGGACCAACCTCTTTAAATACATCATTTAAAAATAAAATAAAAAACTAAAAATAATTAATAAAATTATTTTATTTTTTTTGAGTGGATCGGGTAGGGATCATAAATCGACCCGCGAGTCAATGTGTGGACCAACTCTTTTAAATACATCATTTAAAATTAAAATAATAATAAAAAATTAACTTTTTTTCGTACAGGTCGAGTATGGATCTTAAATTGACCTGCAAGTCAACGTGAGAACCAACCCGTTTAAATATATGATTTAAAAATAAAATAAAAAACTAAAAACTAAAAACTAAAAAACTAATCAAAAATTAATAAAATAAATTTATTTTTTAATTTTTCCCGAATGGATCTAGTACGTATCCTAAATCGACATGCGAGTCAATGTGTGAACCAACCCATTTAAATAAATTATTTAAAAATAGAATAAAAAAGTAAAAATCTAAAAGCTTTAAAAAAACTCAGTACGTGTCAAGCAAAGGAGCTCGACATGTGGTGAGTGTTGTCGATTTTCACCACGCAAGTGCACGTATCGTAACAAGTAATATAATGAAAAGTAAAGAGTCGAACCCACGAGGAATTGCTAATAAATTTGCTAAGTACTAAAATTAACATACTCAATCTTATCTAAACAATTAATTAAATATAGTAATTAAAAACTAAAATCAAAAGAAACTGATACTGAAAGCAAGTAAATTAAAAAGATGAATTCAATTAATTAATAAAAGCCTAGGATTAAAATTTTCCTCAATACTTCGCTTAAATCTCTCTCTACCTCTTCACTTGATTAATGATCCTAATTTGTTAACCTAGAGTTCTATCTTATTTATAAGTGTCTGTCGATGGTCTTATAAAAATATCCTTCCTAACCAATTAATTATATGTCTATGATAATTGAATTAAAGAAGAACTCATTAAGCTTAGGCTCTAACAATGGTTAGACATGACAAGTATATTTCTACCCTACCTGCAGATTAATTCATCCTAATAAATGAATATGAAACATATGTCAATCAATCCATGTCTAACACTAAACTCCCTATGTCTAGTTGTATTTAGGTTAACAAATCAATCTAATTGGTGGCCAATCGATTAGAAGCATTAAGAACAAGAATGAACAAACAACTCAACAAACCATTAAATCAAGCTAGAGAGAGAAAGTAAATTCAAACTACATGTTGAGCTCTATTGAAATCCTAGTAAAAGAAATTAGTTCATGATAATTAATGAAAACAAATAATCAAATAGTTTCACCATCATCAACAACACAAGCAAAATAAAGAATAGAAATGAGGAAACTAAGAGTTGTCAGTTCTTGAATCTTCCAATCTTCTTGAGAGAGAATTCGATGGCAACTATCTTCTTGAGAGAGAATTAGGTTTCTAGGTATCCAATCCTCTTTATTCTGACCTAAAAGAGTCCTATTTAAAGTGTCCAAGGCCTCTTGGAGTCCGAAACTTCGTTCCCAAGCAAAACAAGTTAGTTTACATTTTTTTTGCGTGTTACTATTCACCTCCTGGCGTCGCGGCGCCAACATTTTGCCTGTTCTCCGGATTCTGTCATTTTCGCGAACTTCGTCAGCTGTTTTGACTAGGCAAATCTAGTCCGATTTTGACACGTCTTATATTGTTGGAAAGGTATGGAAGTCAACTTCAAAGGTCAAGAGGTGGTTCTCTCATTTGAAGTCTTTAAGATCAAGTTTTTCTTGAAAGAAGCTCCAGAGGTCGAATCTGCCTGCTCATTGGTTTGCATTGTTTTTCATGTTTTGTACCTCGAAGCTCCAGATCACCTTGGACCTATAAAAACACATAAATAACAACTAAATAACTATTTTAAACATAAAATAGATAAATAAAACAAATATAAAAACATTTAAAACTAATCAAATATTAATAAAATCCTCAAAGACTTAACCGATTCAAAAGCATAAAAGGTGGCAAAATAACTATATTTCGTAGAGTTATCAGCGAGTAAGACCGATTATTTTTTTTGGTGTGACAAAATTATCCCTAACCTATTTCAAAAATTTCCTTTGAGTCTCACGGACTCAATTTTAATATATAAAAGATGATAAATAGATATCAAAATTGGATCAAATAACAAAAGTCAAAGTCCACAAACCCAAAAATTAAAATAGTACAACCGAAATAAAGAAAGCCAACACAAATTTCTAAGTCCAAACTTCCAAATCCTTTAATCGGAACCCAACGGAAAGAAAAATAAAGCTTTGATAATTAAGAAAATAAATCTATCTATTACTAACATTAAAAGCAATCCCCAATTGCATGAGAGACAAGAATTAAGAATTTTGAATCCATGCTTAGTTGACAACTAAGTTTGGGTATTAAGGGGGTTGGAGGGGTTAGTTTGGATATTTTCAATTTTTTTATTGAGAAGGAAAAGAAAGGAAAGGAAAAAAAGATGGTGAAAAAATTGTGTTCGTGTTATTTTTTATGTGTTCAAAATATTATAAATTTATACAATTTTTACACGTTAATAATTCGTTTTATGAAGATTTTGACACGTTCGGATATTCGTTTGTGTTCATATTATTTTCTTGTGACGTGCTCGTGTTATTTTTTTGTATATTCAAATTATTATAAATTTATATAAATTTTTACATATTAATAATTTATTTTATGTGGATTTTGACATGTTCGTGTATTTGTGTTGTGTTCATGTTAATTTCGTATCGTGTCGTATTTTAATTATTTTTTCCACGTGTTCGTATCATGTTTCAATTCATCCAAATATTTTGCATAGTTTGTCATGATGATTCAATTTAGAGAAAATTGTGTGTGTTCATGTCATGTCCCAATTCATCTCATATTTCGCATAATTTGTCACGATGATTTAATTTAGAGAAAAAAATTGTATGTTCGTAACATGTTCGTGTTATTTTATTGTGTGTTTAAAGTATTATAAATTTATATAAATTTTTACACGTTAATAATTCATTTTATGTAGATTTTGACACGTTCATGTATTTTTGTTGTGTTCATGTTGTAGACACCTAATTTTGTTCGGACCCCTAAATCAGGTACGTTTTCTTCCTAAATTGATGTTTTTGAATGCTAAAAGGCTTTTCTCATCCTGCAAGTGGTACTCCGAGGTTTAGTCTAAGAAAGCAGACAGAAAAAGGCAAACTCAAAAAAAGTCAACCTCGAAAAAAGTCAACCCTAAAAAAGTCAACTACTAAAAAAGTCAACCCACTTTCAAAATCAAGATTTGAGGTTCAATTGAAAAACGGTGAAAGAATTTTGATAATCCGAGGTCTACATTGAAAGATATGGAGTTCGAAAGTTGGATTATGAGATTCAGTAGAAAGGAAACCCTAATTCGAGAAATTTGGGGAAAAGTGCTTAAACAATCAAATTGGTCAGAATTGAAGGTCTCAAATGAAAGATAAGCACTGACTAAGGGTAATGGAGAAGCCATTTGGAAGAATAACTGATAAAAAAATCAATTCGAAAGAAAATCGAGAATTAGGTTTTTTTGGTGGATTTCAGTGAAATTTGGAAGAATTGCAGAAATAGCCCGATTCAATAGGACTAAAGCCCCTAATTTATGAAGAGTGATTAAACAAGGATAGACCAAGGCTCAGTTTGAAGAAAATCTGAAAATTTGACTTATTTTGAGCAAAACCGGGTTTCGAAGGAAAAAGGGCTAAATTGGAAAATATGGGAAAAATAGCACATGAACTCCAAAAAATTCAAAAATTTGTAAATCTCATTCTTAAATCATTTCGAAGAGATTGGCGAAAGAAAATATTGATTCGGAGTACGTTTGCAAAATGGCCAAATACCGGGTCTCCTATGTAGTAATGCAACAGAATAAATCCCAAGAAAATAGCAAATGAACTCCAAAAATTCTGAAAATTTGCAAATCTCATTTTTAAATTATTTGGAAGAGATTGGCAAAATAAAATCTTGATTCGGAGTTCGTTTGCAAAATGGCCAAATATCGGGTCCCATATGTAGTAATTCAAGCAGATAAATCCCGAAAAAATAGCAAATGAGCTCCAACAATTATGAGAACTTCCAGATCACATTTTTAAATTATTTGGAAAATATTGGTGAAGAAAAATCTAGATTCGGAGCTCGTTTAAAAAATGGTAAAGTTCGGGTGTATAAAAGGGGTAATTTCGAAAATAAATCCGAAATAAATAGAAAATGGACTCGAAATTTTTTGAAAACTTCCAGAATTCACTTTTATTATTTCAGAAATATTGAAAAAGTAAAATTTGAATTTGGAGTCCGTTTTCTATTTATTTAAGTTCGGGGGGTAAAAAGGTCATTTCACCAAGGAAACCAAAAAGGGCAAATTGGTAATTGAGGAAAATATGAAAGATGAAGAAATTGCTGGGATTTTTTCTTCCCTTGGTCAGCCAATATAGAGGAGAAGAAGGAAGCTTAAGCAATTTAATTCCCTAGTCACTTTCATGCCACATGCTATAACTAACACCTTGCAAATGATCCCCCCTTCATCCAATGGCTTAGGTGCCTTGTAGGAAGGTTGAATACACCATCCAATGGTCAAGTTTAAATGTAAAAAAGACATTTTTATTTGTCATAAAATAATGCTCATCTAATGGCCACGAATGGAAGGAAAAAGATAAGCACAATTCATCCAAGGGTGAGCATCAATTTGGTTGAGCAAGGGAGTGCATGGGATTATCCCTTTTCATCCAATGGCTTAGGCCATCAAAAAGGGCTGAGTACACATGTTGAGGGCTGGATTTAATCTACAAGATATCATTTTTATGTTGGCTTAATCCAATGACCAAGAATGGAAGAGCACAACTTATCTAAGGGTAGGCATTCAAGAGGGGCAAGCAAGTGAGTGCATGTGATTGGTCTTCTTTTGCATCTAATGGCTTAGGTTAATCTAAGAGCTGAGTACACATCTTAAGGGCTGGAATCATTTGGAAAGATGACATTTTTATGTTGTCATCAAAATATCTACATCTAATGGCCAAGATTGGGGGAGAAAAAGTGCAATTCTCATCCAATGGTTAAGGGTGAATTCGGCCAAGGCTAAAGGGAGAGGGGGAGTTTCATTTTTTCAGAGGTTTTTGGCTGGAAAACAGTAGATAATTTGGCAAGAAAAAAGGTTTTGAAAGAAAAAAAAAAAAGGTTTTCATTAGAGAGTTTGAAGGTAGTCATCTCTACCAATATCTAGTCTAGCATTCTTCTTCATTTTCATGGTGTTTTCTTGGTTTTTCTATCAAGTTTTCCTACAACATTTTTCTTAGTTTTAAAGTTTTTTTAATGTTTATTCATGTTTTCATCTTCTTCTTTAAAATGGTGGAAATAATTTTTTTCTTAGAGTTTCATGCCATGGCCGAATGGCTCATTTTTCTGCCTTGTTTTTTTTTTTTCTTTTCTTTTTCCTTGCATGTTGTTGTGAAAAATGATTTATACAAGTTTTTTTTAGTATTCTAAGCTTTTGATTTTTACAAAATATGAAGAAAAAAAGGTTGAAATGGCTACATGGTCTTGGCTAGACCAAGTGATTATGGTTTGGTGAGAGGCTATGCCCATTTGACACCATCCATGAAGCTTACCTTATTTTCTGTTTTACATAGTTTATTTTCTGTTTTGATGAGATGGAAAGGCTTCATGATCTTGGCAAGACCAAGTGATTATGGTTTGGTGAGAGGCTATGCCCATTTGATACCATCCATGGAGCTTAACTTTCCTTGTTCTATTTACTTATTTTGTTTATAATTTCTGCATGTCTATGTTAAATCTTGTGTATACATTTTCTTTACATTATTTTCTATGCTATATTTGTTATATTTCATTTCCATGCTTGGTATTGCATCCTTGCATATTCGAATTTTGTTGTTCATATATCCATGTTGTGCATTTTTTTATGTACCATGTATTACATGTTTGCATTCTCATAGTTTTGTTTCATGCATATTCGGCCATTCCATTTTGTATGCCTTGTATGTGTATTTTTTTCTTTTGTTTCTTAGATTGTTTGCATCTCCATGTCATAAACTTGCATATTCTGATTTTAGTTGTCTTGTGCTTATGAAAATGCTATGAAAAAAATGCCATCATATTATTTCATGCATATTCGGCCATTCCATTTTGTTTGCCTTGCAAGTGCATTTTTCTTTTGTTTCTTAACTTGCTTGCATTTCCATGCCATGAGCTTGTGCATTTTGATTTTGGTATATTATATGTTATTGAAAATGTCATGACATTATGCATTTTGATATGGTTTGTCATTTATTTAGGTCATTTACAAAGTAGGATTGCATTAGTCTCATGTGATCATTTGGCCTCTTCATGCATCCCTTGCCTTGTCATGCATTTGCATATTGTTTAGGTAACATGCTTTGCATTATCATATCTTGAAATTGTGTATTAGATACTTTTTGTTCCTGCATTGACATTAATTTCATGAGTCATTATATGTTCATAATATTGCTATGCATGCTCACTACATTTTAGGTCTAGGCCATATTGGTATTGCCATGCATTTGAGTCCTAAATCACATTGGTATTGTCATGCATTAATATGCTATTTAGGTCTTAGGTCACATTCATTTTCATGCATATTTATGACATATTAGGTCCTATTCACATTTACATTATCAAGCATTGCATGCATATAGAGTTAGAATAGCATTTATTGCCATGCAAATTCATGCTAGGCATTTAGGTTGCCATGAATTATCATGCATTTCCTTTACCATTTAGACCTTTAGACCATGCATTTCATACATTTCATTTGCTGTATGTTCATGCATTCCATGTCATTGCCACTTGATTTGTGACTTAGGCCAATTAATGGCTCAAAGTCATGCTCTCTAGAGCATACTTGTGGAAAATTAAGGAATTGTCAAATTGATCTTTCTACCTTTGTGATTTTTTTTACTTAGCCAATTTTGTCCAAGGTTTTTAAAATGTTTAGCTACTGTCCTCAGGTCTTAAGGATGATTTCCAACAATTTCCACTTTGGTTTTTGAATGAATTTATCAAAGGCAAAAAAAATGTGTTTTGACAAGCAGTTTTTTTTTTTTTCACCAGTACTCGAACATCTCTAATTTTTCTGGGTAGTCATCTTTAATCAAAAAATTAATCCAATTTTTTATCATGTAGATTTACATGTTCTGAGTCTCCAGTATTGTTTTTGGAAGTTTTAGAATTTTTAAAAATAGGCTAAAAAATCATGTGGAAAAACCGGATAGTAGAGGCACATTTGAAATCAAAAGAGGAATAAGGGTTGAATTTGGCTAAGACATTTAGAGGGGATTGGATAAAAGTTTTAGCTACTGTCTTAGGGTAGTTTCTAAGCCTTTTTAAACTCTGAAAATGATTTTATAAATCTCGGGTTGAGGGTAGTTAAGTCCGGGATTTTAAACTTAGGAAATAAGAGCCATTTTAAAAGGGTTTAATGAGGGTTTTAATTTTTATTCAAATTTTTCTTCTAAATTATTTTCAAACAATCACAAAGTTTCATTTTTTTTAGAAAATCTGATTTGACATATTTTCCTAAGGTAGCCGGATATCTTTTTAGATATACGGATTTCTTTAATTAAAGGAAAAAATACATTTTTCATGCATTGCATTTTCCATGTTCATGCATTTTATTTAAATGTATGATTTTTGCTATGATATTTTCCATGATATTACTATTATTTTAATTCACATTTTATGATCTTATATTTTTTTGCCATATGATTTTTAATGTTTCATGATATCCTATGCTTTTTATTTAGTTATCTTTGTCACATTATTTAGCATATACTATGTCCATGCATTATTATTTTTATTAGTATTTTCATGCATATTATATGTTAGCATTATTTTAATTCCATGTCATTTCTTGTCATTTAGATCATATTCCATGTCATTTAGGTTATTTCATTTATAACATGCCATGTCATTTAAAATATGCCATATCATTTAGAATTGCCATGTCATTTAAATCATTTTATCTCATTTAGAATATACCATGATACTTAGGATTTTTTTTTTTTTTTACCTAGAATATACTATGTCATTTGAATTTGTCATATCATTTAGGATGCATTATATTATATAGATTTTCCATGTCATTTTATTATGTCATACATGTCCGTGTTCATATTTTTAAAATGTTTTTGAAAAAGATAATGATTTTTCAATAAAAAATAAAGATATTCCCGAGTTAAAATAATTCATGAGTTCTCTACCGGTTTTGCTGGAGGGAATATCATCAATTATCATTAATAAAGGAATATCTTTCTTTCAAAAAATGAGAATTATTCGAAAAGTTTTCCAAATGAATAAAAATTTATATATTTTGCGGATTTTGTCGGGGAATATAGAAAAATTTCGAATTAATAAATTCCGGATCATTTTCAATTAAAAATGGAATTATTTTTCTTAAAATTGGGAATTAACTTGAAATGCTAAATTAAAAACCAACTTTTTACCGAGACTTGGGATAACACATGATTAATAAGGTACCAGTTTATATTGGCGATGGGGGGTGCTAATCCTTCCCCGCACGTAACCGACTCCCGAACCCGCTTATTTGATTTCTCTGGTTTATAACGCAAACCTGAAATTGGTTTTTTAAAAAAATATTTTAATTAATTTTAAAATGTTTTACAAAGCCGGTTTTAATAGGTGGCCGATCACACCTAGCTAAAAAAGATTGGTGCGACTCCATGTCTTTTTACGAGGCCGTTTTCATACGCTCGACCTTTTATTATTTCTAGAGGAATTAAGTCGTCTTTTCCTCTACTTCTGTTTCCCCTCACTCGAATGGTTCCCCGTGATCCGGGATCACGTATCGACACCTTCATTTTTTTTAGAGGAATTAAGTCGACTTTTCCACTTTTTTTTAATGTCACGCCTAGGGAAAATGAATAATAAAGTCTTACGATGAGACTTTTGTTATTTTTTTTTTAGGTTGCGACAGCTTGGCGACTCCGCTGGGGACTTTTTAGAGAGTCAGGCCTAGAATTAGTCGTGTTTATCAAAGTCTCAATTTTGTTAATTTAATTGGTATTTAATTTTAATTCATACATTTAAAAAAAAATTAAGAAGAATTTTGAAAATAATAAAATGTTTTTGAATATGGTCATACTCATGTGCATTCATTTTATTATTTTTCTCTAGTTATTTATGTTGTATATTATAATTGCTTGTTGGTTAATGCGTTACACTATTCTTGATCTTTGTTTTAATAAATTGTTGGGGTATTTAGGATAAGGGGTGTAGAATAGGTAGTGACAGGTTTGTTTTGTTCCTCAGCACACACTGTATTTGCATTTGCATAACATGAATCCTCTACCCGGGTTCCGTCCTTTTAAGTGGGAGTAAAGTAACTATACCTTCGTGATGATCCTCCGTATGGGCTAGTGAAACACTTTCAGAGTATAAAGTACCTAATGCCTTCGTGATAATCCTCCGTACGGGCATAGGAAAATATACTCTAACGAATTGAACCCGTTTTTATCGGGGTGCCTTACTAGCCTTCACCGGCGACAGTGAGGAGCAATTCGGAGCCTTTAGAACTGATTCACCCTCATATAGTGAACCTAGGCAAAGCCATGTCGGATTTTCGTGAGATACACCGAATTTAGGAACACATGGAGGGACATTTCTAACCTTTTATTACCTATTTTTACATCTCAAATAAGTTTTGTAAACCGGGCAAAGATGAACGTACATCGCCCGTAATAAGTGTGATACTCCATCCCAAAGGCACCGTGATGCCTATATAAGTAGATATTATTGGGGCAAGTGTTCACTAGCTTTTTTTAAAATTGAAAATATCAAAACATTCTTTTTCAAACATTTTTGCATTTTTGCACATTTCATGCATGTGTGAATAGAGCATGTACATTTATCGTTGTATTTTTTATCTCATTCTTTGCAATAAACGGTTGGTAATAATAATCTCATTTGGTGATTTCATAAACCGGTAGTGTTACATTAACATATGCATATTGCACCATAGTTAGGATCCACCACCCCGAAATTCTTTTGAAAATAATGTGTGGTTTTTCATAGAGAAAACATGTTTTAAAAAATTGTAGATTAAATGTGGTGGCAAATCTTGCATATTGAGATTTTTCAATAATCAAAATTTGGTCCCACCATTTTTGTATAGCCATTGATTTCTTTGTATATACCATGGTGCCAATTCATTTATTCTTTGCATATATCATTTTGACATCATGTTACAGTCATAAGCATATATGCTCATTCATTGTAGAATATAGTCATAGTCAGCATAATTTTTCTATATATATCCATGCAGTAATTTGCTTATTCTTTACATGCATCATGTTGGCATCAGGTTGCACACATAACATACATAGTCATCATAATTTCTTTAAACGCTTCATGCATTAATCATTAGTATATCCATGCATATAGGAATAGAGCATGTACATTCATCATTGTATTCTTAAATCTCATGACATTTTCATTTGCATGAAAAGGGTTCGAGATATGAGGAATGAATCGGAGGAACGATGATGGTAACTCAATTAAGAGTTGTAAACCCAAGTGCAGGTTATGTTCAAGTAATAAATTCTCGGGTGTCCGAGGTCGAACCACAGGGAAGCGTATTAGTAAGTATAAGTTTATAAATATATAAGAAAAAGAAAGTAAACAAGATATTAGGGAATCAACAACAAAACAAAATAAACAAGATATTAGAGAACAAAATAAATAAAATAACATAAAAGAAATTAAACAAAATATAAAAAACAATAAGAAAGGATGTTGAGGTTAGAGAATCCACTCTTGGTGTTATGCTAAGATTAATCTTGTTTTATTACACAATTGAAATCCACACATAAGGGAGGTTCCAATCGGAAGGTTTAGCAATTCAGTCCAAATTGTCCAACGTCCATAGCATATGATATTATGTTCATTTGGTGTCCTCAAAACTCATAAAAAAGAGTCCAAGCATTCCTTATGCCAAGGTATATGTCTACAACAAATCAAGGTTATGAAACCAAGCATTTACTGTGCCATTTTCATTGTCAATAATGAATCAAGATCTCTACTTTGCAAGTATGATTTTAAACCAAAAGAAAATATTATCTATGCTAGTGCTTATAAATGATGATTCATTTTAGCTCATGTTTAAGAGACTAACCTTAGCATTTACCAAGAGCTTCACCTCATCACCTCAACAATATGATTAGAAACACATACTAGATATGAATAAAATGAAAAGAAATGTAAGAAGAAAAAGAAAACTAGAGAAAGGAAAGAAAAAGAAAACTTAGAGAATTTTATTACAATGGCTATCCTACCAATGTATCAATGTCTATACAATCATCCAAGGCCCTCTATTTATACACATTTTGGAGGACTAAATGACAAGAGACAAGCTTTACAAATTTCAAAGGTAGGTATAATAGGTGGGTGCATTTTTCTAACAATTTTCGTCATATTGTATGACAATTCTGATCAGCCAGCTTGATGGTCGATTTTGTCAATGTTGGAGGCTCGATCTGATCAAATGGTCTTCTAGAAAAATATACCCCTATCGGTTACGGATCCATAGCCGTTGGAATCAGATCATTTGCTCATGTGGATCGGAAGATATGGTCAAAATACCAAAACAGGTCAGCACAGACGTCATTGCACATCAGCCAACTTGATGGTTGATTTCGGTAGGGAAAACGACTCCGTTTCAAGAAGTGTAAAACATGAAAAAGATAGATATGCCTCTTAACTTTGCACTGTCAAAATTTCAGCCTTAATGCTTCAGTGAAACTCCAGATATAGCTGATATGGCAAAAGGTGTCGGAACTGGAACTGAATTGGATTTGCCCTTAATTCTTGATTTAACCTAGTAATCTGAAATCACTCAAAGAAACTCGTAAAAAACACGAAATTACATAAAAATATAAAATATCATAAACACAATTAGACTAAGCAATAATAACTCGTATTTGACACAAAACAATAATAAAACATAACTAAGAACTATATAATTATACGAGTTATCACACCCCCACACTTAGATTGTTGCTAGTCCCTAGCAACGACTCAATAAAAATAAAATAAGAAAATCTAATCTAATCCATTTTCGTTGGAAATCACGGTGGCACTTAGCATGTGACACAAGCCTTTAAACCCCTAGGTGTCCCTAGTGGACGAGTTTAGTCTCGTGAGGGTTTGCTAGAACGATACCCACAAACATTGAAAAACTAAAATATAAGTAAACTACATACACTAAAAATATTTACTCCTAATCCTTTCAATATAAATTAGAGACAATCTTTGAACAAGTCTTATAAACTAATCAATAGCTCAAAAAATTTCACAAAAATTCATGCTTGAATGTAAATAAATGAGTTAAGCCAATATTAACATAACATATTTCAATCAAAATAGTGCATATTCAACTTAATCTCAACTTCTCACTATACTCTCATGATTTTCACTCTTTAAAGTAGTGGTAAAGTGTTTACACTCAATCAATCTCATGAAAACAGTTCTACCATATGCTTGCTTGTCCACCTATTCTCCACTATTTAGATCATACAACTTCATAAATCAAGAGGTCTTTTTTCAAGGTTGTAATGGGGCCAAAGGGTTATAATGTGGTTAAAGAACAAAAGGATAAAGATATCACAAAGGTTCCAAAGAGTTCATAGAGTTTAGAGACATAATAAGATCATACGAATAAAACTTCTCAAAACTCTTATAAAGCACATAATAACATAGGCTAAATATTCATGTTGAGCCTTTGCTTCATTCTAACCAACTTTGTAACATCTTTTTCTTTACTTTAACTAGAAGTTCAAGAGAAGTTTTTTTTTTTTAATTTTTTAATATGGGAATGTATTTGACAATGATCCCTTTCTTTTTCTCTTGACTTTTGCCTCTCTCCTCCCCCACACTTATCTTTCGTTCTAACCCAAATTTTTAAAAAGTATCCCTTGTTTTTGCAATATGTCTCAAAATATATAATCCATCTTTAGAACAAGGGTAAGGATATAAGTATATTTAGGCTAGGTGTAAGTTCTGGTTACCAATAAAATAGCATATTTAATGTAGGCTCAAATTGGCTCACTAGTGGGGATGTTCTCTTAGAACATTAATAATGGATGGCTGTTTGGCTCTGGTTATAATCCTAATGCCTCTATCATATTCATGTTGTCACATGTATCAATATAGTCTCAAACGGTTTAAAGCAAGTTCTAGAGAATCATGTAATCATAAGAGCACTCAAGAAAGAAATTAGATTGATTTGTATAATGCATCAATCATTATAGGCTCAAAAACTCACAAGGATGATTATACAAGTCAGATTAAGTCTAAACATGCTTCTTTCTCAATCAACATATCATATTAACATTGGCTCATAAAAAGGTTGACATCAAGCTCAATTCTCATGAAAATCTTCTCACTAATAAATCTGTTTTAGACTTATGCAATTCATATCTCATTATAGTATTGAAAGTAACTAAAACACACTAAAAACACACTAAGTCTAAACATGCTTTTTTTTTTTTTTTTTTTTTTGAAGAAGAAGAAGATTAAATCAAACTGACAAGGTATGTCTCAAGTCTCCCTTACTCAGACCTTGTTCAGAATGAATACTTCTAAATGTCTTAAAACACAACAACTTTTTTTTTTAAATTAGCAAAATATGTCCCTTACCCCCTACTAAAATATGACATTGTCCCCAATGTCAAATTTTAAAGGTAGAATTTAGGAGATATTACCTGCAGAGGTTGCTAACCACTTATTATAACTGAGACACAACAAACAAAATGTTAGATAATGTCACAAAGACAAAGTGCAATCCACTCCTTGCTCGTCCATATCTCTTTTTCTTTTTCCGAGCGTTTGCGAAACAACCGTAGCAGATAAATACTCATAAGCTTGAAGCTTTTTGAGTAAATCTTCAATGGTTGTAGCAGAAATTATGGTTCTCCTTGCCTCTGAAAACATGAATCCATTATCCACATCATTATCTAAATATGAAAGCAAATTACTAAAATAACCATTAATATTAAGCAAACCAATGGGTTTCTTATTTGTGACCAAAGATGTCCAAGAAGCCACGCAAGCTATTTCTTCCAATGTACCCAGACCTCCTGGTAAAGCAATGAATGCATCGGCAGAATGGTACATGATTGTCATCCGTTCAGGGATACTCCAGACTTGTATTTCCTTACCCACGGTAGGTCCACAAAAACCTGTGAATAGTTTGGCACGATTCCTAGAACTGGACTTCCTCTGGCGTGTGCTGATGTAGCGATTGCTCCCATTAAACCCGAACTACCGCCTCCATAAATCAACTGGATCTTTTGTTGGGCAAGTATTACTCCAACTCTTATGGCTTCATCAGCGAATATTTTATTTTTCCCTGGATAAGCACCTCCAAAGACACAAATTTTTTTAATGCGTTGGGACGAAGTACTTTCCATTTTTTTTCAAGTGCCTGAAAGAGAATGAGTACATGGTGTAATATATAGAGGACTGAGTAGTGAATCAGACAAGAGTAATAATGTCGCCGAAAGTGTATTTGACCTGTCAGAAGAAAATGTTAACCTAACAAAAGATTTTTGCGTGATTTCAGGAAGAAAATCAAAAAGAGAAGAAAAATCAACCGTAAAAGACCAATGCAAAAAAAAAAACGAGAATAATTACACAAATCTAACAACACGTAAATTAAACCGAAATGAAGTTATTGCAAATCAAACCAAAAGTTGAGAAGTCATTTATTGTAGTTGTGATTGTGGCTCACATATTCCTCTGGTTTTACGTCCAGAAACGGCTTAAACGCCTTCTATGAGTCGAGGATATGCTTCCCATCCAGTTTTCTTACAAGCTGGCAAACAGGGTCTTTTAACATCAGATTCCCAAGATGTTGCCATTCCCTTTGGAATTGCGGCCATAAATCAAGAATTTCTCTTTGTACGTCTCCACTAGGATGCGTCTCAAAAGAAAGTTGGATATTACCCAAATTCTCCTTACTCAGTCCATCCTTAATGAATTCAATTTTATCATCTCGATTAGAGGACGGAATCCCAATAGAACGACATTTACCGTTACACGTCCATCGTGCACATTTGTGGCAATTTGAACTCATGCGCTTTGCTCGTCGCTTCTTTGCAAAAGTGCTTCTACCTGTACCTGGTAAATGCAAAACAGGAAGATATTCATCTTCACGTACCTTGGCTTCAATTATCCAACGTATGTCTTCAGGAATCCCTTTGTGCATAAGCATTCTTAATCTTTCAAATCGAACTTGGTAAAGCTTCAGTAAAATATTTCGAGGAAAAGGAGGGAATCGTTTCTGCAATCTTTTGAGAATATCATCCATCCTGAAAAAAAAAATAAAAAAAATGAAAGAGAAATTTATATACAATATCAGTTTTGTGGGTAGCTGATGGAACCGACTTAAATAATCACGGAGTACCGTTATCCGCCATTTAACTGGGGTTAAAAAAAATTATATTTACATCTAGTTATTTTCAAAACAAGGATCAGAAAGAAAAACAACCTCTTCTTGAGTAACATGATTTTCCAAAAAGAGTTTGAGTCTTTGTCCATTTACCTTGAATACGTTACCATTTTGAGGATTCTCAATGTCAACTGCTCCATAATGATACACATGCTTAACCACAAATGGGCCAGTCCATCTTGATCTCAACTTACCAGGAAATATGTGAAGTCTAGAATTATAAAGTAGAACTTTTTGCCCAACATCAAATGTTTTTCTTGAAATTAACTTGTCATGAAAGGCTTTAGTTCTTTCTTTATGAATTTTAGGATTCTCATATGCATCATTTCTGAGTTCCTCAAACTTTTGTTTCCAACAATGCTTAACTTGAAAAGAATTTAACAAAGAATCAGTGTGTGAAATTTCTGAAGCATTATCAAACTCACATTCAATTAAATAAGCTTCTAAAGGATCATGGAATGTGGTAGTGGTGTTATGTTCATGAACAAGTTCTTCAATGAAATCCACTTCATGTACTTCTGAATCATCACCAGGTTGCTTGCAAATGTTGAACACATTTAATTCTAAAGTCATATTTCCAAAAGAAATCTTCAAAATACCATTCCTGCAATTTATCAGAGCATTAGAAGTTGCAAGAAATGGACGGCCTAATATAACAGGAATTTGAACATTTGGATTTGAAACAGGATGTGTGTCCAAAACAATAAAATCAACAGGGAAGTAAAAATTTTCAATTTGAACCAAAACATCTTCAACTATCCCTCGAGGAATTTTTACAGAACGATCAGCTAGTTGAAGTGTAACAGGTGTTTCCTTGAGTTCACCTAAACCTAACTGTTGATAAACAGAAAAAGGCAAAAGATTAACACTAGCACCAAGATCAAGCAATGCACGTTCTATTCTAGTGTTTCCAATGATGCATGAGATTGTTGGACATCCAGGATCTTTGAATTTTGGTGGAGTAAGGTGCTGAATGATTGAGCTCACACTTTCCGTCAGAAATGCTTTCTTTTGTACATTATGTTTCCTTTTAAATGTGCACATGTCCTTCAAAAATTTAGCATAAGATGGAACTTGTTTGATTGCATCCAATAAAGGAATGTTAATCTTAACTTGTTTGAAAAGTTCATAAATTTCTACATTTTGATTCAAATTCTTTATTGTTTGCAACCTTTGAGGAAAAGGAGCAGGATGCATACCTTTTTCTTTGTCCAAATTTTCAAGAAGTTCAGACTTACCATCATCCTTACCATTACTTTTCGGAGGGGAAGGAGGATCTTGGTCTTTTGATGGAATGTTTTTGTCAATTGCCTTTCCACTTCGAAGAGTTGTGATAGAACTGGCATTTTCCTGTTGAGTTTCATTGGAGCAAGAAACAAAACATTGAGTAGAAGGGTTAGGCTGAGGTTGAGCAGGAAACTTACCTTTTTCTTGAGTGCGTAATGAAGCTGTCAATGTGGACAAGGTGTTTTTGATCTCATTGATGTCCTGTGAAGTCCGGTTATTCACATTTGCTTGTGTTTGCATGAATGCTTGCAATGTCTCTTCCAAGGTTTGTACACGTGAAGGTTGATAGGAAAAAGTGTTGCCCGGCTTTTGAGATTGTGGTACCTGAACATGATTATTATTCCGCCAACTGAAGTTGGGATGATTTCTCCATTCAGGGTTATGCGTTTCAGAGTAAGGAGAAGGAAAAGGCTTTTTAAATGTGTTTATGGAATTTACTTGATCATGCAACGCTTCTTTAAGAATGGGAATGTTTGGACATTCAGAAGTGGGGTGTCCCATGATTTCACAAATTCCACAACTTTCTTCATTTTTAACCGTTTTGACTTCTTTTACTTCTCTAAGTTCCATGGCTTCAATCTTTCTAGCCAAATTAGCTACTTTAGCTTTTATCTCATCTTCTTGACTAAAATGATATTTACCTCTGTTAGAAAAAAGATTAGATCTATTGGAACTTTCAGAGGAATTATCTGTGTGCCAGGCTTGAGAGTTATCTGCCAAATGGTCTAGGTAGTCAAAGGCTTCTTCAGGTTCTTTTTCTAGAAACTCACCGTTACACATTTTTTCAACAAATTGTTTAGTTTCGGGAGTTAAACTTTCATAAAAGAAACTAATAAGACGCCATTTTTCAAAACCATGATGTGGACAAGAACTTAACAAATCTTTAAAACGCTCCCAGCACTGAAAAAATGCTTCATTTTGATTTTGATTGAACTTTTGAATCTGTCTTTTCAAAGCAGTAGTTTTATGTGCTGGGAAAAATTTCTTTAGAAACTCAGTTTGTAATTCTTGCCATGTGCCAATTGACCTTGGTTTTAAATTATGAAGCCAAATTTTTGCTTTATCTTTTAAAGAAAAAGGAAATAATTTTAGCTTGACAATTTCATTTGTACATTGTTGGTCATTAAAGGTGACACATACATCTTCGAAGTCTTTTAGAAACGAGTAAGCACTTTCCGATTCTAACCCATGGAAATTTGGAAGCAAAGCTATCATACCTGGTTTAAAACGAAAGTTGTTTGCATTGAGAGGAAAAATAAAACAAGAGGGTGATGAGCTTCGAGTTGGTTGCAAGTAGTCACGCATGGTGCGTACTTGTCTGTTCTCATCTTCAGCATGAACACTTTCATTGTCAGCCATGGTAGGAGTTGTATTAGAAAGATTACCTGAAAAAGTTTCACAATAAAATCTGACTAAACGACGAGATCTAAAATCACGTCGCCAAACAAGCATAAAACAAAGTTAATATACAAAATTAGGCGGTATAACCAGCCAATAAAAATAAATATAAACAAATTAGGCGGTATAACCAGCCAAAAAAAAAATAAATATACTTATAAACTTATATACTTAGTATTGCTTCCCCGGCAACGGCGCCAAAAACTTGATGGTAACTCAATTAAGAGTTGTAAACCCAAGTGCAGGTTATGTTCAAGTAATAAATTCTCGGGTGTCCGAGGTCGAACCACAGGGAAGCGTATTAGTAAGTATAAGTTTATAAATATATAAGAAAAAGAAAGTAAACAAGATATTAGGGAATCAACAACAAAACAAAATAAACAAGATATTAGAGAACAAAATAAATAAAATAACATAAAAGAAATTAAACAAAATATAAAAAACAATAAGAAAGGATGTTGAGGTTAGAGAATCCACTCTTGGTGTTATGCTAAGATTAATCTTGTTTTATTACACAATTGAAATCCACACATAAGGGAGGTTCCAATCGGAAGGTTTAGCAATTCAGTCCAAATTGTCCAACGTCCATAGCATATGATATTATGTTCATTTGGTGTCCTCAAAACTCATAAAAAAGAGTCCAAGCATTCCTTATGCCAAGGTATATGTCTACAACAAATCAAGGTTATGAAACCAAGCATTTACTGTGCCATTTTCATTGTCAATAATGAATCAAGATCTCTACTTTGCAAGTATGATTTTAAACCAAAAGAAAATATTATCTATGCTAGTGCTTATAAATGATGATTCATTTTAGCTCATGTTTAAGAGACTAACCTTAGCATTTACCAAGAGCTTCACCTCATCACCTCAACAATATGATTAGAAACACATACTAGATATGAATAAAATGAAAAGAAATGTAAGAAGAAAAAGAAAACTAGAGAAAGGAAAGAAAAAGAAAACTTAGAGAATTTTATTACAATGGCTATCCTACCAATGTATCAATGTCTATACAATCATCCAAGGCCCTCTATTTATACACATTTTGGAGGACTAAATGTCAAGAGACAAGCTTTACAAATTTCAAAGGTAGGTATAATAGGTGGGTGCATTTTTCTAACAATTTTCGTCATATTGTATGACAATTCTGATCAGCCAGCTTGATGGTCGATTTTGTCAATGTTGGAGGCTCGATCTGATCAAATGGTCTTCTAGAAAAATATACCCCTATCAGTTACGGATCCATAGCCGTTGGAATCAGATCATTTGCTCATGTGGATCGGAAGATATGGTCAAAATACCAAAACAGGTCAGCACAGACGTCATTGCACATCAGCCAACTTGATGGTTGATTTCGGTAGGGAAAACGACTCTGTTTCAAGAAGTGTAAAACATGAAAAAGATAGATATGCCTCTTAACTTTGCACTGTCAAAATTTCAGCCTTAATGCTTCAGTGAAACTCCAGATATAGCTGATATGGCAAAAGGTGTCGGAACTGGAACTGAATTGGATTTGCCCTTAATTCTTGATTTAACCTAGTAATCTGAAATCACTCAAAGAAACTCGTAAAAAACACGAAATTACATAAAAATATAAAATATCATAAACACAATTAGACTAAGCAATAATAACTCGTATTTGACACAAAACAATAATAAAACATAACTAAGAACTATATAATTATACGAGTTATCAAACGACTGGATGCTTTGGAACGCAATCAATAGGAGTTTAGACATGAAATCCGGGAAGTGAAAGAACAACTCGCCAAATTGCTAAAAAATGTTTGAGGATATGGATAAGATTAAGGGGGAACTTTCTTAGGGCTCTGCATCGCCTTCGGATCAACCAAAATCTTCAGGTCCAGAACATACAATCCTTGCTGGATCCTACGCTTGTCAATGCCACAAAGGTTGCAATCCTAATGAAATTGTGGACAAAATCGTAAAAATGATTAAACCTGAGAGCCTGATACCAAAGATAGAAACCTCGGATCCTGTACCATACCTGCAAACTATCCTAGGTCCAAACCAATGTCCCCACCCTACTATGGTCCAATCATCCATTAGGATGATTACTACGGGACCGAATCCCACTCTATTACCATCAACTGCCAGTTCATACTATTTCTCTTATCAATCACCTTATCCAGCATCTGGGATAGGAACCTCGAGCTATGTACGATCTCCAAAGGCCCCGTATCCAAATCCATACCCTTACCATGCTATTCCGCCACGTCTCTATGTAAACACTCCGGTTCGGACCTTAGTGTCACCACCAAGTGCCCCAACTCCTAGGCCATGTGTGATTAAGAAACAACCCAAAAAAAAGACTCAAGAGCTGTATGATCCCATTCCAATCAGCTATCGAGAGCTTCTCCCTATACTGATCCAAAATCACATGGTTGCCTATGTCCCATTGAAACCCCTGTTACCACCATATCCAAAGTGGTATAATCCAAATGCAAGATGTGATTATCACTGTTGAATTGTTGGCCATAGCGCTGAAGACTGTAAAGCATTAAAAAAGAAAGTGCAATCTCTTATAGAGATCAAGTGCATCGATCCAACAACGCTGTTTGATAGAGGGTTGGGAAAGCGTCACTAGGATTGGGAGATTTACGGCAATGATGTAGAAAGACTTTGGTCTGATATGATGCAATAGGATTTCACTTTTTCAGTAGCCGGCTCTTATAGCCTTAGGATGCTAAGAAGAATAAAGTGCTTGTAAAGACAGTTTTAACCACTGCTCATGATTTTGTAAACATGGTTTATACCATTGTGAATGTTGATTTGGGAATGAATTGGTTGTGCTTCAATTTATGAGATGTTGATGATTAAGTTCCTCCGATTCTTATTTCCTTCGTGATATCTTCCCCTTTGCATTTTACATCCGATCAATCATTTGTCATACCATACATTCATACATGCATCACGGTAGCATCAGGTGATATTCATGACAAACATAGTCAGCATGATTTTTCTATATGTTCATGCACTAATTTACTTACTACATACATCATGTTAGCATTAGGTCACATTCATGACACACATGGTCAGAATGAGTTTCTTTGTATATACTCTGTGTCAATCATTCTTTACATTGCATCAGAATTGACATCGTGTTGCATTCATAATGTAAACGATCATTCATTGGGAAATAATCTAAAAAATACATAGTCATTCATTGCATATATCCGGGCATTGATTTGTTTATTCTTTGCTTGCAACATGTTGGCATCGTGATTGCATTTATTACATACATGGTCAGCATGTTTCCACTATATATGTCCATACATCATTTTTTTTATTCTTCACATGCATCAAATGACAATCATGGCTCATTCATCATGACATACATTTGGGGGGAATAAAACAGAAGTTGGCTTGGCTTTAGGAGTCTTTGAAAGAATTTCCATTTCAAATCAAAGGTATAAGAAGTACTGAGTACCCTTTTAATACAAGCTAGTGCTATAGAGGATGAACAAGTTGCCCGAATGGAAAAAATAGAAAGGGAACAGAAAGAATTGCGAGAACAGAAAGAATAGAAAGGGTTAGAGGCACAAATGGGTCAGAATGAGGTCGTAATGATCGATGCCCAGAACACAGTTAACCCCGTCAATGTCCTAAACTTAGATGATCTAGCTGAATAGGCAAAGTTGAAAATGGTTGCAATAAATGAGGTTGAGTTGGCAGATTCCCAAGGGAAATATCAGTTGTTAGATGAAAGGCTCTGGGCAGTAGAAAGTACAAATGTATTTGGAAGTTTAGATGCGAAAGAACGATGTTTGGTCCTCGATTTAGTCATTCCTCCTAAGTTCAAGGTCCTTGACTTTGTGAAATATGACGGGACGACCGACCCGTCAGCCCACATCATTATGTTCTGCTGAAAGATGACAAGTCATATAGATAATTGTCGCAACCTAAAAAATAACGAGTCTCATCGCAAGACTTTATTATTCGTTAAGCGTGACATTAAAAAAAACCGAGGAAAAGTCGACTTAATTCCTCTAGAAAAAAGAAGGTTTTGAAAATGACCTAGAAAAAGACATGGAGTCGCCACCAATCTTTTTTAGCCAGGTGTGATCGGCCACCTATTAAAACCGGTTTTATAAAATATTTTAAAAATTAATTAAAACATTTTTCTAAAACCAATTTAAAGTCTGCGTTTAAACCAGAGAAATCAAAGAAACGGGTTCGGGACTCGGTTACGTGCGGGGAAGGATTAGCACCCCCACAACGCTCGTATAAAACGATACCTTATTAATCGTGTGTTATCTCAAATCTCAGTGTAAAGTTGGTTTTAAATTTACTATTTCGAGTTAATTCCCAATTTAAAGAAAAATAATTCCATTTTTAATTGAAAATAATCCGAAATTTATAAATTCAAAATTTTCCTATATTCCCCAACAAACGTGGCAAAATATAGAAATTTTTATAAGTTTTGGCAAACTTTCCGAATCGTTCTAATTTTTTGAAAGAAAGATATTCCTTTATTAATGATAATTGATGATAATCCCTTCAGCAAACCCGGTAGAGAACTCATGAATTATTTTAACTCGGGAATATCTTTATTTTTTATTGAAAAATCATTATCCTTTTGAAAACATTTTAAAAGATATGAATATGTATATGCATGACATAAATAAAATGACATAGCAAAATCTAAATAATATAATGCATCCTAAATGATATAATATAATTTAAATGCCTTAGCATATTCTAAATGAAATGAAATGTCTTAAGTTATATGACATATTCTAAATGAAATGACCTAGGTGACATAATATATTCTATATGAAATATAATATCCTAAGTCATATGATATATTCTAAATGAAATGAAATGACCTAGGTGACATAATATATTCTATATGAAATAAAATAACCTAGGTAACATAATATATTCTATATGAAATGACATAATTTAAATGACATGGCAAATATGGATGATATGGCATATAATATAAATGACATGGAATATAAAATAATACTATCATATAATATGCATGGAAATAAAAATGAAAATAATAATGCATGAACATAGCATATGCTAAATAATATACCAACAAAAAATAATTAAATAAAAAGCATAAGATATCATGAAATATTCGAAGACATATAATAAACAATATAACATAACTCAAAATCATAACAATATCATAGAAATTATCATAGCAAAAGTCACATATTATATAAAATGCATGAATATGAAAACTGCAATGCATAAAAATGTATTTTTTCCTTTAATTAAGAAAATCCGTATATCTAAAAAGATATCTGGCTACCTTAGGAATTATGTCAAATTAAATATTCTAAAACCAAAATACTTTGTGATTGTTTGAAAGCAATTTTGGAAAAGCTTGAATTGAAAATAAAAACTGGGCTAATTTTTTTAAAAATGACTCTAATTTTCTAAGTTTAAAATCACGAACTTTACTACCCTTAACCCGAGACCTAAAAAATCATTTTTAGAGTTTAAAAAGGCTTAGAAACTACCCTAAGTCAGTAGCTAACCTTCCTAATCAGCCCCCTCTAAGTAACTTAACTAAAACAGAAAAATGATTTTTCTTTAAATTCAATTCTGATTCCACTGTCCAGTTTTAAGCAACGATTTTTTATCCTATTTTTAAAACTTCAAAAAATTCTGAAACAAATAATAGAGACTCAAGACATGTAAAACTACACGGGAAAAAATCATTTTAATTTTTTGATTAAAGATGGACTCCCAAAAAAATCGGAAAAGTACGAGTACTGGGCGAAAAAAAACTGCTTTGCCAAAATACATTTTTGCCATTGATAAAATCATTTAAAAATCAAAGTAAAATATTTAAAACTCACAAAATGGCTCACAAACAGTAGCTAGGACTTTTTGAAAGTTAGATAAAAATTGGCTAAGTAAAAAAAATCACTAAGGTAGAATAATCAATTTGACAAACTTTAATCATCCACAAGTGTGATCAAGAGAGCATGACTTTGAACCATTAATTGGCCTAAATCATTATTCAAGTGGCATGAACATGAAATGCATGAAAAAAATACAGCAAGTATAGTGCATGAAATGCATGAGTTTAAACCTAACTGTCATGAAAAAATGCATGGCATCCATATAGTGACCTAGACCTAAATGAACTTGCATGGCATTTAATGCAACCTAGACGTAAAATGCATGAACATGCATGGCAAATAAACCAAACTTAATAACTAAAATATGCATGGCATTTTCACAAACACAAAGCATGCTTAAACCAAAAACTCAAACAAATATCATGCAAATGCTAACCTATCAACTAACATGGCAAGAATGCACATACAATGCAAAAATTCAAGGAGTGGCCGAATGGCCTATGTAACTAGCAAACATGGCATTTTCACAAACACTTGGTATATTAGCATGCAAAACTAAATCAAATGTCATGCAAATGCAAAAACCTACCAACTAACATGGCAAAAATGCAACACACAATGCAAAACACATGGAGTAGCCAAATGGCCTCAAGCTCCAACAAGCATGTCATTTTCACAAACACTTGATATACTAACATGCTCAACTAAAATATAACACTCAAATCATGCAAAAACCACACAAGCATTTTCACAAACACTTGATATACTAAATCTAAAACATGCTCAACAAAAATATAAAGCTCAAATCATGCAAAAACCACACAAGCATTTTCACAAACACTTGATATACTAAATCTAAAACACCAACAAATTTAAACATCATGAAAACAGAAAATTAAAAATGCAAAAACATGATATTCAAATCATAAATGGCAACAAACAAAGCAACCAAATTAAAATATAACTCAAGTATATGAAGTAAAATAACATTTAAAACATTATGATCAAAGAAAATAACATCAAAAACATGATAAAATAAACCAAAACAACAACTTAAATAAAGAATGTAGGCCATTCGGCCATGGTAAGTATATTGTAAAAAAAATTGTAAAAAATATATTTAAGAAAGAGATGAATGAAGAACTTAAGAAGAACAATAAAAAACATTGATTTAAAAAGGAAACTCACCAAATAGTAATAAAAATAGCAAAAACAAGAATGGAAAATCAAGAAAGTGCAAGAGTTGGTGCTCAAGAGCAACCTCAAGAAGCTATATTTCAAGCTTTATCTGTTCAAACTTTCCTTTCTTTTCTAAAATTTTTATTTTTGCCTTCAACAAAAGAGAGAAAAACCAAGTAAAAACCAAGAGAACTCAGCAAAAATAAAGTGAGAAAATTAAAATTCTGAACCTCCCTCATGCTGGCCGAAACCCCCCTTTTAATGAGCAAGGATATTGTCATTTTTTTGTAACCAATTTTCCATCAAATGGATAATAATTCAAGGTGAAAAAATCATTAAATTATCACCCTTAGATTAGCATATCAGCTGTCCCAAATTACAGCTGTTCAAGAATAATGTTGGCACTCTCTCTTGGCCTATGTGGCTTAATCACCATGGCTTGATCAAAGAGAATCTCTAACTAACTCTTAATTTTTAGCCATTTGATTGAAAAATAAGAAGCTTCCTCCTTCCTTTGGACCTTGGCAGGCCAACACTTCTCTTTTCCAGCCCAAGTCTGATTTTTTGAAAGGCCCAAAGAAGCCCTTTTCGGTTGCTTGGGTGAAATGACCGTTTTAATACTTCCAAATTCAATTTTTATTTTTTTAATACTTCCAAAATAATAAAACATTGAGTTCTGGAAGTTTTCAAAATTATCCGAGTCCGTTTGCTATTTATTTGGATTTTTTCTTCCAAAAATGCCCTTTTATGCCTTTACATTTTACCATTTTTTAAACGAGCTCCAAATGAAGATTTTTCTTCGCCCATATCTTCCAAATAATTTAAAAGTGTGAGCTGGAAGTTTTCATAATTTTTGGAGCTCATTTGGTATTTTTTCGGGATTTATCGGCTTGAATTACTACATAGGAGGCCCGAGATTTGGCCATTTTGCAAACGAACTCCGAATCAATATTTTATTTCACCAATCTATTCCAAATAATTTAAGAATGAGATATGCAAAATTTCAGAATTTTTGGAGTCCATTTGCTATTTTTTCGAGATTTATCTTTTTAGAAGATTGTAGCTCATTTGCTATTTTTTCGGGATTTTTCTTTTTGAATTACTACATAAGAAGCCCGGGATTTGGCCATTTTGCAAACGAACTCCAAATCAAGATTTTATTTCTCCAATCTCTTCCAAATAATTTAAAAATGAGATTTGCAAAATTTCAGAAGATTTGGAGCTCATTTGCTATTTTTTCGGGATTTTCCTTTTTGAATTACTACATAAGAAGCTCGGGATTTGACCATTTTGCAAACGAACTCCGAATCAAGATTTTGTTTTTCCAATCTCTTTCAAATGATTTGAGAATGAGATTTGCACATTTTTAGAATTTTCGGAGTTCATTTGCTATTTTTCCCAAATTTTCCAATTTTGCCCTTTTGCCTTCGAATCCCGGTTTTGCTCAAAACAAGTCCGATTTTCAGATTTTCTTCAAGCTGAGCCTTGGGCTATCCCTTTTTAATCATTCCTCATCCATTGGGGGCTTTGGTCTTACCAAGTCAAGCCATTTTTGTGATTCTTCCTGATTTCACCGGAATCCACTAAAAACCCTAATTCTCAGTTTTCTCCCGGATTGACTTTTCTTTTGGTTTTTCTTGCAAGTGGCTTCTCCTTTACCCATAGTTAGTGCTTATATTTCATTTGGAACCTTTAATTTTGACCAATTTGATCGTTTAAGCACTTTTCCCCAAATTTCTCGGATTAGGGTTTTCTTTCTACTAAATCTCCAAATCCCATCTTCCGAACTCCATATCTTTCATTATAGTCCTCAGATTATCAAAATTCTTTCGCCATTTTTCAATTGAACTTAAAATCTTGATTTTGAAAGTGGGTTGACTTTTTGAGTAGTTGACTTTCTGGGGTTGACTTTTTCGAGGTTGACTTTTTTGAGTTGACTTTTTTGAGTTTGACTTTTTCTGCTCGCCCTCTTAAACTAAGTCTCGGAGTACCACTTGCAGGATGAAAAAAATTCTTTTTACATTCGGAAACCTCAATTTAGGAAGAAAACATACCTGTTTTAGTAGTCCGTACAAAATTAGGCGTCTACAGCTGCCCTTCTTTGACTATTGCTGAGAATCAGGAATCAGGCAAAGATAAACAAACACTAATTTTGTACAGTCAGTGAAATCACATGTGAAGTAAGGGGAAAAGGGTCTATCATTTTTTCATATATTTTTTTTTTGAAAAAGCTGTAAATTGAAGTTTTGTCCTTAAATTGAATTCCCTGACTAATAAAGGATCGACCCGTCTTAAGGAAACAGATTCAATTTTCAAAAGAAAAAATTGTGCCTGAAGGTCTTAAAAATGGTGCCCGAAGGTCTTTAAAACTGTTGCCCGAAGGTCTTTTAAAAATTCTGCCCGAAAGTCTTTTAAAACTGGTGCCCGAAGTTCTTTTAAAACTGGTGCCCGAAGGTCTTTAAAATGGTGCCCGAAGGTCTTTAAAACTGGTGCCCGAAGGTCTTAAAAAAACTAGTGACCGAAGGTCTTCAAAATGGTGCCCGAAGGTCTGTAAAACTGGTGCCCGAAGGTCTTAAAACAATTGGTGCCCGAAGGTCTTTAAAATGGTGCCCGGAGGTCTTAACAAAATTGGTGCTCGAAGGTCTTTAAAATGATGCCCGAAGGTCTTTAAAACTGGTGCCCGAAGGTCTTTAAAACTAGTACCCAAAGGTCTTTAAAATGGTGCCCGGAGGTCTTTAAAACTTGTGCCCGAAGGTCTTTAAAAATGGTGCCCGAAGGTCTTCAAAATTGGGATTTGAAAATACCTTGACGACGGTCTCAAGGTTCAACTCGTCTGATAAAAAAATGAATTCGATTTAAAACAGAAAGAAATTCCTTGATGGCGGTCTCGGAGTCCGAATCTTTTGAGAAGCAAAACGAGTTCTCTTTGAGGAAGTTCAAGTTTCCCTGATTTCTGCACTGTTAGCTAAATGCAATGATGAGAATCTCATGCTTTGCAAATGCTTGTATGTTTTCTAAAATAAATGCAATCAAATGATTGTGCCATAATTTCTAATTCATGGTTTCTTTGAGGTTCACAGATTATATGACTTCAGGACAGAGTCTTCAATTATTCGTTGATGCCCCACTTAAGGAATTCTTCACTCAAGATATCTTGTCAAACAGTCTCAGCTTTTGTCTCTCGTTGAAGTTCACAGATTTCTTGACTTTGCAACGGAGTCTCCACCACGTTCACTGTTTTGTTTTCTTGGTGAACTTTCCAAACCTTTCCCAAGATTTAAATCTATTCCTTAGTAATACTTTGAAATCCCTTTATTTAAAGATTTTTATTACTAATCATCATTCAATTTAATAACAACCATAATGCATCTTAAAAGTGTATGAAAGAAAATATGAATCAAGCAAAAATTGTCATGAAAAGGATAACAATAATTTATTGCAAGAAATGTTTTTGAAATAATAAATATCAAAGATATAAGAAACAAATGTAAGGTTATAGTCTGTAGATACCCCGGATATTGAATATCTTGGACCCTCTTTTTTCAGACCATCTGAAATTTCTCTTGAACGAGCAATTCGCTTGGGTAACCCTTAACTTCTGTAGTTACATCAGACTGAGTTGTTCCCCTTTCCTCTAATTGTCAGATACTTTCTTCCCCTTTACACGGAGCATTGATTCAAACTTTGATTAGTACTTGAGCCGCCCTTTGCAGGTTTTCAACTCAAGTGTCCTCCGTTCGATATTAAATCGCCCTTTACGGGTTTTCGGCTTAAACCTCTCCTTTTACATTTTTTTTTTATATTCTACCAAGCATCTGAGAACTCTAAATGCTTTCCAAGGTAAAGATATCAATTCAAAAGATGGGATGAAATATGAGAATAACCTTTCAAATTAAATATCCATGCTTGATCAAAATGGGCTTTTAAAGCATGTAATGTAGGCCAAGATTTTGGTTTAGAAAGAAAGGATAAATAGGCCCAAAATGTGTTTAAGGGTGATTTGATCAAGGATCATTTCATGAGGAGAACTCATTCTTGAAACATTTGTCCCTTTTTGGACTTTTTTTTTTTTTTTGCTTTGTTGGCTTTCATTTTCCATATTTTTTGATGGCTTTCTTTTTGCCATGATTTTTTATTATCTTTCCTCGTATTTGCCCTCTAGTATAGAGGGTAATCCTTGATCAAGGTTTAAAGAAAGAAATAATTCTTAAGGCTCAAAGGGGTGACTAAGGATAATTTCTTCTTAGTGGAAGGAATATGAAAGATGGCCATTCATCATATCAAGCATAAATATTCTTTTTGAAAAGCAATTCTCAGGGGAAATAGATATATAGAATTTATATTTTTACACTTGGAATCATTCGAATTTCCTTGTGCACAACATCACACGTTTTTTTTTTTCAAGCATAATACTTCTTCAGTTCATCAGCATTCATTAGGATGTCTAAAATCATCTCCGTCTATCCGAGTTAGAATCAATGCTCCTCCAGAAAAAGCTCTCTTTACCACATAGGGTCCTTCCCAATTTGGAGCCCATTTTCCTCTCGGGTCCTTTACCATAGGGAGAATTTTCCTCAAAATCAACTCTCATTCTCGGAACTGCCTGGGACGAACCTTCTTGTTGTGGGCTCGAATCATCCTTTTCTGATACAACTGCCCATTACAAATTGCTTTCAGTCTTTTCTCCTCGATGTGATTCAACTGTTCATAACGAGCTCTAACCCATTCTGCTTCCTCTAGGCCAACTTCCATCAAAACCCGAAGTGAAGGGATTTCAACTTCAATGGGTAGCACTGCTTCCATCCTGTATACCAAAGAAAACGGTGTTGCCCCTGTAGATGTGCAGGCCGAAGTACGATATGCATGAAGAGCAAACGGCAAGATCTCATGCCAATCCTTGTATAGATTGGTCATCTTCTCGACAATCTTCTTGATATTCTTGTTTGCTACTTCTACTGCGCCATTCATCTTCGGACGGTAAGGTGTCGAATTATGATATGTGATCTTGAATTGAGTACACACTTCTTTCATCATCTTATTGATCAAATTGAGAGCATTATCCAAAATAATTCTTGCTGGCAACCCGTAACGGCATATGATTTCTTTCTTGACGAATCTGCATACCACCGACTTTGTTACATTTGCATAAGACGCAGCTTCTACCCACTTTGTGAAATAATCTATGGCCACCAAGATGAAACGATGTCCATTTGAAGCTTTCGGGGTAATAGGCCCTATCATATCCATTCCCCACATTGAAAAGGGCCATGGAGCAGTCATGACATGTAATGGCGAGGGCGACACATGAATCTTATCTGCATAAATCTGACATTTATGGCACTTTTGGGAATAACTGATACAATCTCCTTCCATCGTCAGCCAATAGTAACCTGCCCTCATAATCTATTTAGCAAGCATGTGACCATTAGCGTGAGTGCCACATATCCCTTCATGGACCTCTTCTATGATTCTTCGAGCTTCGGCCGACCTGACACATCTCAATAGGACTTGATCTTTCCCTTTCTTGTAAAGAATCTCACTGTCTAGAACAAAACCCATTGCTAACCTTGTCAGAGTCCTCTTGTCATTCTCTATTGCTTGTTCTGGATACTGTTGACTCTTAATGTACTGCAAGATGTCGTTATACCAAGGGAGACCATCTGTTTCTTCTTCGATACTCAAACAGTGGGCGTAAGATTCATATATGCTCATCTTGATCGACACAACTTCCGCCCCTTCATTCACTTTAAACATTGATGACAAAGTAGCCAAAGCATCTGCCATTTGATTTTCTTCTCGGGGAAAGTAGTTGAAATTCACTTCTTCAAACTCCTTTAATAAACTCAGTATGAGTTTTCGATATTGGATTAGCTTTGCATCTCGGGTTTCCCATTCTCCTCGTAGTTGGTAAATCACCAAGGCTGAGTCCTTCGAAAACTTCCAATACTTTGATCTTTCTATCTACTGCAGCACGAAGGCCCATAATACATGTTTCATACTCGGCAGTATTGTTTGTACAATCAAAATCCAATCTAGTAGTGAAAGGATAACAATCTTCTTCTGGGGATATAAGCACTGCACAGATTCCATGCCCCATGGCTTAGATGCGCCATCAAAGTACATTTCCCATACTTTCTTCTTTAGGGGAATATCATCTGTTTGCGACACATACATCAAATCCTCATCTGGGAAGTCAAAGTTCAATGGCTCATAACCTTCCACTGCCCGACTTGCTAAGAATTCAGCCACTGCACTGCCCTTGATAGCTTTTTGACTTACATATACAATGTCGTATTCTGACAATAAAACCTGCCATCTTGCCGTCCTCCCTGACAAAGAAGGTGCTTCCAACATGTACTTGACTGGATCCAGCTTGGCAATCAGCCACGTTGTGTGATACAACATATACTGTCTGAGTCTTCTAGCAGTCCAAGCTAAGGCACAACACAACTTCTCTACTGACGAATATTTCAACTCATAATCTGTGAACTTCTTGCTGAGCTAGTAAACTGCCTGTTCTTTCTTTCCAGTTTCATCAAGCTGCCCCAAAACACAACCCATGGATCCTTCAAATACTGATAAATACAGTATCATTGGTTTATCCGGAATATGTGGCATTAATACTGGTGGGTTTGATAGATACTGCTTAACCTTTTCAAAAGCAATCTGACACCCTTCATCCCATTCTCCTGGATCACGTTTTCATAGTAACTTAAATATTGGATCACATTTGTCGGTTAATTGTGAAATAAACCGAGCAATGTAATTCAAACTCCCCATAAAGCCTTTTACTTCCTTTTGAGTGCGAGGTGGAGGCAGATTCTGAATAGCCTTCACTTTATCCGGATCAATCTCAATTCCTCTTTTGCTGACGACAAAACCCAATAATTTCCCTGAGGTGACTCCAAAAGTGCATTTTGTCGGATTTAGCTTGAGTCTAAATTTCCTTAATCGTTCAAAGAGCTTCTTAAGATTCGCAATATGCTCCTCTTCTCCTTGTGACTTTGCAATCATATCATCAACGTAGACCTCAATTCCTTTATGCATCATATCATGAAACAAGGTAACCATGGCTCTCTGGTATGTTGCCCCAGCATTCTTCAATCCAAATGGCATTACTTTGTAGAAGAAGGTTCCCCACATTGTAACAAATGTGGTTTTCTCCATATCTTCCGGTGCCATCTTGATCTGATTGTATCCTGAGAATCCGTCCATAAAAGAAAATAAAGAACTCTTCGCTGTATTATCCACCAGAGTATCAATATGGGGCAAAGGGAAATTATCTTTAGGGCTGGCCTTGTTCAAATCTCGGTAATCTATGCACATCCACACCTTGCCATCCTTCTTTGGTACCGGAACAATATTTTCCACCCATTCTGGATATTTTGCCACCTCTAGGAATCCAGCATCAAATTATTTCTTCACCTCCTCTTTTATCTTTAAAAGCATATCAGGCCTCATTCTTCTCAACTTTTGCTGAATTGGCTTACATTCTGGCCTTAAAGAGAGCTTATGAACCACAATATTCGGATCTAACCCTGGCATATCTTGGTAAGACCATGCAAATACATCCACATACTCCTGGAGCAAAGCTATCAATTCACCTTTTATTGATGGTGATAATGAAGTTCCAATTTTGACTTCTTTTATCTCTTCACCATTTCCCAGATTTATCATCTCCAATAACTCCTTATGAGGAAGTACTTGTTTCTCCTCTTGTTCTATTTTCCTCTGTAGATCTAGAGGTAGACCATAATCCTTAGTATCTTTATTAGCCTCAAAATCGCCTGTGTAAATGGGTCTTTCAAAATCAATTTCAGAATTACTGACAGGAAGGTCCTCATATTCCACATCCGTACACCTGTAAATAGGTGGAGAAGAAACAATATAGGAAAATATATAATGAAAACAAAATAAATAACAAAAATGAAAGAATATGGACACATCAATATGGATAATGCATTGTGCTTGTTATTTATTGAATGAAAATGTTTAAAAAGCCCATTACAGAAAAAAACTCTTAATATCTCTGGGTAAAGATAATTAAGATTGCTTTTTTAAAAAGTATTACTTTGGAATAGACTTAAAGACTATGGGCAACTCAGTCGCACTCCAGTTGGTTAGTCTATATCCTGGTGGATAAGGTCGCACCATCCAGCTAGCATTAATTTTGTTTTCCTTAGTTGCGTAGACCTCCACATCATACATCTGCTCATCCCTATTCACCTGGAATCTCTCGAAGGTTTGCTCTATCATTACGAGCACATCATCAGAATTCTTTTCTCTGGATAGAGAACCGGCTGAGCGGAAGCTATGAAAGATAGGTGGGAATGTCATAGGCTCCCACTCAATATCCATACTCGTAAGACGGGTCATCCTCCTTTGTCGGTTCCTTTCAACTTGTTTCTTTTTCTCATGGGCCTTCGAAAGATACCCTAGGCCAAATCGATCTCTCTTTCCTTTTACTTCTATGGCTCGAGCCATCCCCTGAAGATATTTCCCGAGTCCTTTTCCAGCCCTGCAGCCTTTTCCTATGGTGGTTCTTAGCCCCAGCCTTGTGTTCTTGGACAGCCTCAGTTTCAGAATTTTTCGTCCTTCAGCGACGAAAACTGCATTTACAAATTCCAAAAACCGGAAAGAACACTCCACAGCATCTTCATTGGGCTCCACATAAGGAGATTCAGTTGATGCGGAGGCTATTATGTCTTCCTCCCCTGATACCGTGATCAACCGGCCCTCCATCACAAATTTCAGCTTTTGGTGGAGAGACGAGGGTAAAGCCCCAGCTGAATATATCCATGGCCTTCCTAATAAGCAATTATAAGATGGATTAATATCCATGACCTGGAAGTTCACTGTATAAATGCACGGGCCTATCTCTAGAGGAACTTCAATGGTTCCCATAACTTTTCTCCTAGTTCCATCAAAAGCCCTGACCACTTTGCAACTAGGGATGGCAATGGAGGGGGCGGGGGCGGATTTTGCAGTATCCGCCCCCGCCCCGGCATAGTACTGCTCTGCCCCGCCCCCCGCCCCGCTCTGCCATGGATGTTGAAATTTCAATACCACTACCACCTCCATGGATGTCGGTTACATCCATAACCGCCCCGCTCCGCCCCATTTGATATTTGTTAATTATTTTTAATTTTTTCAAATAATAAAGCATTTTAAAAAAATTTAAATATAAATTAAATATAAACATGTTTCTAATATAGGAAGAGAAAAAAATAAAGTATTAGGTTTAAGTTTTTAAAAATAAAAATAAAAATAATAAGTTTAATTATACTATTTTATTATTCATTTAAAAGCTAAATATGTAAGGGTAAAATTGTAATTTTAGTATTCGGAGCGGGGCGGTGCGGAGCAGGCAATTACCATGATTGCTCCATCCCCGCCTTTCAAACAAAAAAAACTGCACCGCCCCGCTCCGCCTCCATTGTTCAAAAAAAAAACCTCTCCATTCGGATCGGATCAGTTCGAAATCCATCGGTCGGATCGGGTTTTGCCATCCCTACGTGCAAATTGGTATCATATGGGATATATCCACTGGCAATTTGGATAGGTTGCTAAAGGCATGACATTTAGTGAAGAACCATTATCCAAAAGGACTTTCGGTAATATGTGCCCCTTACAAGTGGTAGTTATATGGAGAGCTTTCGTCGATCCAATACCATTGGGTGGTATCTCCTTATAGCTGAAAAATATGTAGTCATATGCTGCGATGTTTCCCACCAACCTATCCAGCTTTTCCATTGATATATTATTAGCCATGTCTGCTTGATTTAATACTCTTAACAAAGCATTTCTGTGTGGTTCTGAATTTAAAAGCAAGGATAAGATTGAGATCCTAGCTAGTTGACGTTGCAGTTGTTCAACCACGCTATACTCACTATGCTTTATAAATTTTAAGAACTCACAAGCTTCCTTCTCACATACTGGTTCTTTTATTCTGTTAACGGGGCTGATCCCCTTTCTGTTTCCTTTGGCAAATCCATCTCAATATTGATTGGCTCGACGACCTTCTTCCCTTGATCAATTCCTCTGTCTTTCCTTGCTACCCCTTGTTCAACGGTCTTCGGAGCATAACACCTCCCACTTCGAGTTAAATGCCCCACACCTGTAATATCTTACTGGCCTGAAGACCCGGCTATAACCATGCTGCAGTCATATTTCCATGGTGTAGCCTTGTTTTCCTTGTATGGAAAGGAAACAGGTAAATAAATGATTAATTTGGGCGCATTTTCTTCCATGACTGGCATAACTTTTTCCTCTGGTTCGTCATAGTAGATGATTAGGGGTCTTCCTATCCCATAGCCACCTGTATTTTCAATGACTTCTATTTCCCCTTCTATCTCCTCGTAGAATTAGGCTACCCCACTATCCATCATCTTTTGGACTTTAACCCGAAAGTCCCCGTAGTTATGTATGTCATGGCCTTCACCCTTATGGAACGGGCACCAATTATGCACCCTTCTTGCAACCATTTTCAGACCTTTCGTACCTTCCACCAATCCTGCCTTGACCATTTCAACCCATACTGTCATCATCGGAGTCTTAACCTCTCTAATATCCCTTTTTAATCTTCTGCCCTCTCCGGTCAATATTGCATTTACCTGATTTCCAGCTACGTTCAGCCCATTTTTTGATCCAAACTTCACAACCCCAGCATTTATAAGGCTTTGGACTTTCTTTTTGAAGGCCAGGCAATCTTCAATTGAATGTCCTTGGATTCCCGCATGGTATGCACAGTTAGTGTTTGCATTGTACTATCTTGGATATGAGGTGTCAAAGGTTTAGGTACACGGGTGCAACAAGTGACCCTGCAATAGTTTTGGATATAGCTCACCATAGGTAGTGGGAATCAGATCAAATTGGGTTTTTTGATCGTTCCTTTGTGAACGTTGGTCATTACACGCAGGCCCTTGTGTGTTTGGAACAGTATTTCTAGGAAGGGTGATTTGAGGGGATATGTCAGTTGGGAATGGCTGTTGTGGTATATTGGTGTAGGGGAATGAGTTTTGGGTAAGGTGGTTGACATTGAGGTAGTAAGGATTATACCCCGGGTATGGTGTGTAAGGTGTCGGAGGTGCATAAGGTGTGGTAGGAGTATAGGGCCTTGGTGGTGTGTATGGTGTAGGAGGTGTATAAGGGTATTGGTTGAAGCTTACTGCATGAGTTTCCTCCTTCTTTGCCGAAAAAGCTCTATTTGGGGTAGCAGACTCACCCCCTTCCATCTTTCCATTCTTAATAGCTGACTCAATCATTTCCCCAGATATTACCATATCCGCAAAATCTTTGGTAGCGTTTCCCACCAATTTGTCATAATAAGGTGCTTTCAATGTGTTAATAAAAAGCACCGTGGTTTCTTTGTTGGTTAAAGGGGGTTGCACTTGTGTGGCCAGATCCCTCTACCTCTGCGAATACTCTTTGAAAGCCTTATTGGACCTCTTTTCCATGTTCTGTAATGACAGCCTATCCAGTACCATGTCAAAAACGTGTTTATAATACTCCATAAAAGCCCTGGCCAAATCCGTCCATGAACGAATCTTGGTACGACTGAGTTGATTGTACCATCGGGTGGCTGACCCTGTTAAGCTGTCCTGGAGGCAATAAATAAGCAATTTCTCATTATCCTCATACCCTGTCATCCTTCTACAGTACATAGTCAGATGAGCCGATGGGTTGGTGGTCCCATTATACTTTTCAAAGTTTGGTACTTTGAACTTCGGTGGAATTATTAGATCATGTACCAAGATCATCTCTTTGGCATCTAGACTGCCAAACATCTCTGCTCCTTCCACTACTCTTAGCCTTTCTTCCAACAACTGATATTTCTACTCAGATTCAGCAGTTTCGACCCTCTTCAGTTTAGTCATTTTGGCCCTTTCCTTCTCTGCCATTTCTTCGAAGTCTGGAACCTCAACCTCAATTGGATAAACTCCGATGTTACCCCTTTTTGGACCGAAATTCTGTGCTTCGGCCGTCGGCTGGATGTAGATGTAGGATGCTGCCTCAGTTGGGATTTCATTTCCCACAGGTTGGGATGTCTGGCCATTTCTCTGTACCACTTCTGGTCTATCCTCCTGATTCACTGCCCCCATTCCAGCAGTTGAATTCTCTCCGGGCCACTTCTGCTTCATCATAGTGCTCATCATCTCCATGAGCTTTGTCATCTGTTCTCGTGTCTCCTCTTGAGACTTAGTCAACTGTTCTTGTAGTTCTTTCTGGATTCTTTCCATTCTCGCAATTTTGGCAAGCTGATCGTTTTCCATGGCTTTTGTTCGAGATCGAGTATTGTTAGGGTGTTGGAAGTTTGGTTATTTCTGAGTGCGACCAATTGTACCTTTAGTTTTAAAAACCATGGATTAGAAATTATTGACACATTTCTTATTTTTATTTTATATAAAACAATGAATAAATGAATAAGTGAATGAATGAATGAATCAGTGTTAATGAATGAACAACTAAGTAAATGACTAAGTGTATGAACAATTTATAAAGAATAAATGAATGAACGATTATGAACAAATAAAATATAAAAAAAAATCTAGTGAATAATGAATGCATTTAAAGTATTGGCCCCGGGATAATTCCAACCAAACGCTCTTTCATTGATTTCTTGGAACTAAATACATCAAAGAAAAGATCCCTGTTTTAGACAACATGATAACCTATCTCTCCTAAAAACTATTACAAAACACTAGTAACTCCCTCGGATGCTGGACCTTCTTCACTGTCCTCTTTTGATTGCCTTGCTCTTCCATCTGATCCCTACTTGTTAACGACCCTTTGACGTGTCAGCAGAAGCATCGCCGTGTAAGCTTTTCCTAGCTTGTTACTCCAGTTGATTTGCTCGGGCTTCCTCGTGTTTTGCTTTCTCCTTCCAGTGGTTACTCTCCTTTTTGAGGTTTTTCACCTCATGTTCCCATCCCCCGGAAGTCTTGATAGTCCCCTCAAATCTGAGCTCGAAACGATACCTCTTGTTCTCCAAATGTAATTCCCGAAGATCGCCCTTAACGGTGCCCCTTTCTCTCTTGATCTGTTCTTTTTCTTTTTCCCGAGCTGATTCTCTATTTTTCATGTCCTCAAGCTCTTCTTGCAGTCGGGCAATCTCCTTGCTCATCCGAGCCTTTTCTTTTTCAAATTCCGCCCTTGCGATTTCTATCTCTGATGGCATTTCCCTCGGTGGCGGATTCATGAACTAGACCTCCTCCCCATCTGATGTCAACAGTCTATCATTAACCCTTAATTCCCTCCATACCAGGTAATCAGGTGTAACAATGTCGGCATATCTGGCCACTTTCATCCGATGGGTTTTCTTCCATGCTTCAATCATTGCCCGCACTTGTCCAGAATATCCGTCTTCCCCATAAGTGAACTCTGATGATCCTAGATTATGAGTCATGGGTGTGAATTGCCGTGACTCAACCTGTCTTTGCACCAACAAAGGCGCATAACTCACAGACCCCCAAATCCCAAGTAGTGGAACTCCCGGGTTGTCCCCACATTTGTACATAATCGGCATAGGAACCATCCATGGAGCTCTCCAAGTCACCATCTCCCTTTTGAGATTCCGAAACATGTTGACCCATTTCCCTTCATTCCCGTCTTTAGGCAAATCATTTTGAAGGAATTCCCTAATCGAAACTAAAGTCTTCATGTACGGTTTGAAGAGAACATTTTCTATCTTCCAAAAGTGACTTTGAATCCAAATATAAAGGAGTTGTACACACCCCTTGATCCTCCCTTGTCCTGCCCTTTTACAAAAATTCAAGGATCGGGTAGTTTCAGCTATGATGGCTGGAGATGGGTTGATCTTCTGTTCCAACTTTTCAAAGAAATCAAACACGGCTATATCCACATGACCCAATATCTTCGGGAATATGATTAACCTATAAATGGCTAGAGCGAAAATGTCCCTGGCTTTTGCTTTGTCAGAACAACCCAATATCAACTGTCAGAGAGTTTCCCATGGAATGCATCCATTTTTCTGCTTTGTGTCCACATGACTCTCAACCCATGTTGTATCCATTCCTATGATCCTCGCCACTTTCTTCTTCAAACCTGAAGGTTTCATTTCCTTCAAATATACCGGATCAGGATTAGGACATTCAATACGTAACAGTGTCGAATATTCTTCGATCAGCGGTGTCATATCCTCCTTGTTAAAAGTGAAACATCTATAAGCAGGATTCCAAAACTGTACCATAGCCCGAATCAACCCACTATTGACCTGAATCGGAATTAAGAGTGCTATGTCTCTGATAACTCGTATAATTATATAGTTTTTAGTTATGTTTTATTATTGTTTTGTGTCAAATACGAGTTATTATTGTTTAGTCTAATTGTGTTTATGATCTTTTATATTTTTATGTAATTTGGTGTTTTTCACAAGTTTCTTTGAGTGATTTCAGATTACTAGAATTAAGGGCAAATCCAGTTCAGTTCCAGTTCCGACACATTTTGCCATATCAGCTATATCTGGAGTTTCACTGAAGCAATAAGGCTGAAATTTGTAGCCGTGCAAAGCTAAGAGGCATATCTATCTTTTTCATGTTTTACACTCTTGAAACGGACTCGTTTTCCCTAGCGAAATCGACCATCAAGTTGGCTGATGTGCAATGACGTCTGTGCTGACCTGTTTTCGTATTTTGCCCACATATGCTTATCCACATCAGAAAATGAGCTGATTCCAATGGCTATGGATCCGTAACGGATACGGGAACCTTTGTCTAGAAGACCATATGATCCGATCAGGCCTCTAATATTGACGAAATCGACCATCAAGTTGGCTGATGTGCAATGACGTCTGTGCTGACCTGTTTTCGTATTTTGCCCATATCTGCTTATCCACATCAGCAAATGAGCTGATTCCAACGGCTATGGATCCGTAACTGATAGGGGAACCTTTTTTAAAAAGACCATGTGATCAGATCAGGCCTCCAACATTGACGAAATCGACCATCAAGTTGGCTGATCAAAATTGTCATACAATATGACGAAAATTGTTAGAAAAATTCACCCACCTATTATACCTACCTTTGAAATTTGTAAAGCTTGTCTCTTGTCATTTAGCCCTCCAAAATGTGTATAAATAGAGGGCCTTGGATGATTGTAGAGGATCATATTGTACATAGGTAGGAGGATATTAGCCATTTTAATAAAATTCTCTAAGTTTTCTTCTTCTTTCTTTTCTCTAGTTTTCTTTCTTTTCTCTAGTTTTCTTTTTCTTTAGAAAGAGCAAGAGGTTGGATAATTAATATTCTTCTTCTTCTTCTTTCTTTCTTTTATTTTCTTCTTAGATTCTATTTAATTTTATGTTTATAATGCCTAAGCTAGGCTAAACTTCTATTTGGTTAAGGGTGATTTCAAAGCCCTAGACATGTTTTGTGATTGATTTTCAGATTCTATCTATCATTAATTTTCTATCAAAGTTGCTTATGTTCTTCTACAAGAATTGTTCATGATGTTGTCTAGATTTATTTAGGTGTACAACTAGATAGATCTTGATAATTATCTATTGCTAGTTTAGGAGTCTTGATCCGTGTAATTGTCTTGATTTCCTATTCATAAGTGGCAATTTGTGATTAATGATTATGGTCAAGTTTTCAATAATTGCAAAGTGGAACATAACCTAAGTTGAACAATCCGAGCTTATGTGTTTGTTGCTTAGATCAACCTATCTTTCTCATCATAAAGCTGCCATTAAATTGAATTTAGAGAGCTTATTCTAGGTTGTTTAATGGTTAGAGATTAAATAGAGAGCTTGTTCTATTTAACGACAAACTAAGGAAAGATTGGGGTAACAGAGCTTGTTGTTATCTACGGTTGTTAACTTTGATAGTTGGTTGATATTGATAGATCTGAAATTGATTCTTAATGATGTCTAGTGGTGGAGAATGAAACCTTAACCATATTTTTCATATTTGATTCTTCTTACTTACTTGTTTTCTTACTTTTCTAGTTTGCTTATTTTTAAAAGTATATTTATTTTTATTGGCTGGCTATACCGCCTAATTTGTATATTAACTTTGTTTTACTTTTATTGGCTGGTTATACCGCCTAATTTGTATATTAACTTTGTTTTACTTTTATTGGCTGGTTATACCGCCTAATTTAGTATATATATTTTTATTGGCTGGTTATACCGTCTAATTTAGTATATATATTTTTATTGGCTGGTTATACCGCCTAATTTAGTATATATATTTTTATTGGCTGGTTATACCGCCTTGCATCTTCTTATTATTATTTACTTTAGTTTAAATCTGGCTTCAAAAACCCCTTTTCTTTTATTGTTCTTGAATTTAAGTTTTAAACTATTAACTTATAAACTAAAACCCAATCCCTGAGGACTCGACCCTTGCTAACTACTATACTTACAATTTATCTTTTTAGTGCAAGGTTAAATAAGATACACTCTTTTGGGTGCATCAAATTTTTGGCGCCGTTGCCGGGGATTGTTTTCTTTAGTTTATTTGTTACTTGGTTTATTCTTTTTTTCAGTTCTAATTAGTTCTATTTTCTTGTACATACAAGTTTTTCTTATCAAATTTTGAAAAAAAAAAAGAAAAGAAAAAGAAAACGATGGAATTGAGCAATCTAACACTTGAAGAGTTGGTGGCATACATGAACATGGAGAATCAACAAGCCAATCTCACCTCCCCAGTTCAACAATTGGCCATGGGAGGATGTCAAGGCCATCAAGTGTTCCAAGACCAACAGTATGATCATTACTCAAACACTTACCATGAGGGATGGTGGGATCATACTAATTATGGCTACTCGAAAAATTACCAAGAAGTAGATCCTTATGCCAATTACACTCATCCATCTAGATTTAATCAATCATGGTCTCAAGAACCAGATCTTTTTCAGCCACTACATATGACTCAAAACTCAGGTACTTCTTTAGAAGATCTTGTCGATTCTCTTGTTACTAATACTTTGCAATTTCAACAGGAAACAAGGGCAAGTATCCAGAGTTTGGAAAGGCAAATGAGCCTATTGGCTAGTAGTATGGTGGTATGGGTAGCACAAAGATCTGAAGAACTCTCTGCCCAAACGATGATTAACCCAAAGGAGAATGCTACTATTGTGACCTTGAGGAATGAGGAACAAGATGAGGATGAGACAAAATTACAGATGAATTCTATTCTTGAGGATAATGAAGCCAATGATCCAAATAAGAGTATTTCAGCACCTGAGGTAACGTTTGAGATTCCAATTTTTACTAATGTTTCTTCTCCACCTTTTCCTAGTAGATTCGCAAAGTTCAAGGAGGATGAACATGAACAAGACACGCTGGAAACCTTAAACAGTTTGTTTGTGGATGTCATTCAACAAGTACCAAAAGATGCATCATTCCTCGATGAGATATGCACCACCAAGGATGATGGAATAATACTTGTAATGGAGAATACATCCACTGTTGTGCAAAGAAAGCTACCTCTCAAACGCATAAATTTGGGAAATTTCATGTATGAGCCTGACAAGCGTAAAAAGCCAAGAATGGGTGTTGGTTAGATTCAAAACACTAACTCAAGTGTTAATTGGGAAGGCAGCCCAATTAAAGATGAAATTGCCAACCTTCCATATTCAGATTTGCTTTCTCTTTCTTTTCCTTTTTCTTTTATTATTTTTATTGTTTTTTTTTTATTTCTTATGTTTCTTTGTTAATTGTGTTTACTGTTTTTAAGTTCATTTAGGCTGCATAAGTTTCTTTTGTTTAATAGTTCTTTTCTCTTACATATAATTCTTGCATTGGGGGATAATAGCATTACATTAATGACAATGTAAGAATTATGTGTGGGGGGAAGAATTTAGGATTTTATTTAGAGTGTTTTATTTTTGAGTCTTTTTATGTTGTTTTTTCTTTTTGATCCTTGTTTTGAAAATAACTAGATGTAAATATAATTTTTATTTTTTTTAACCCCGGTTAAATGGCGGATAACGGTACTCCGTGATTATTTAAATTGGTTCCATCAGCTACCCACAAAACTGATATTGTATATAAATTTCTCTTCCAATTTCTCTTTCAATTTTTTTTCATTTTTTTTTCAGGATGGATGATATTCTCACAAGATTGCAGAAACGATTTCCTCCCTTTCCTCGAAATATTTTACTGAAGCTTTACCAAGTTCGATTTGAAAGATTAAGAATGCTTATGCACAAAGGGATTCCTGGAGACATACGTTGGATAATTGAAGCCAAGGTACGTGAAGATGAATATCTTCCTGTTTTGCATTTACCAGGTACAGGTAGAAGCACTTTTGCAAAGAAGCGACGAGCAAAGCGCATGAGTTCAAATTGCCACAAATGTGCACGATGGACGTGTAATGGTAAATGCCGTTCTATTGGGATTCCGTCCTCTAATCGAGATGATAAAATTGAATTCATTAAGGATGGACTGAGTAAGGAGAATTTGGGTAATATCCAACTTTCTCTTGAGACGCATCCTAGTGGAGACGTACAAAGAGAAATTCTTGATTTATGGCCGCAATTCCAAAGGGAATGGCAACATCTTGGGAATCTGATGTTAAAAGACCCTGTTTGCCAGCTTGTAAAAAAACTGGATGGGAAGCATATCCTCGACTCATAGAAGGCGTTTAAGCCGTTTCTGGACGTAAAACCAGAGGAAGATGTGAGCCACAATCACAACTACAATAAATGACTTCTCAGCTTTTGGTTTGATTTGCAATAACTTTATTTTGGTTTAATTTACGTGTTGTTCGATATGTGTAATTATTCTCGTTTTTTTTTATTTGTCTTTTACGGTTGATTTTTTCTTCTCTTTTTGATTTTCTTCCTGAAATCACGCAAAAATCTTTTGTTAGGTTAACATTTTCTTCTGACAGGTCAGATACACTTTCGGCGACATTATTACTCTTGTCTAATTCACTACTCAGTCCTCTATATATTACACCATGTACTCATTCTCTTTCAGGCACTCGAAGAAAAAAAAAATGGAAAGTACTTCGTCCCAGCGCATTAAAAAAATTTGTGTCTTTGGAGGTGCTTATCCAGGGAAAAATAACATATTCGCTGATGAAGCCATAAGAGTTGGAGTAATACTTGCCCAACAAAAGATCCACTTGATTTATGGAGGCGGTAGTACGAGTTTAATGGGAGCAGTCGCTACACAAGCACACGCCGGAGGAAGTCCAGTTCTAGGAATCGTGCCAAAACTATTCACAAGTTTTTGTGGACCTACCGTGGGTAAGGAAATACAAGTCTGGAGTATCCCTGAACGGATAACAATCATGTACCATTCTGCCGATGCATTCATTGCTTTACCAGGAGGTCTGGGTACATTGGAAGAAATAGCTTGCGTGGCTTCTTGGTCATCTTTGGTCACAAATAAGAAACCCATTGGTTTGCTTAATATTAATGGTTATTTTAATAATTTGCTTTCATATTTAGATAATGCTGTGGATAATGGATTCATGTTTTCAGAGGCAAGGAGAACCATAATTTCTGCTACAACCATTGAAGATTTACTCAAAAAGCTCCAAGCTTATGAGTGTTTATCTGCTACGGTTGTTTCGCAAACGCTCGGAAAAAGAAAAAGAGATATGGACGAGCAAGGAGTGGATTGCACTTTGTCTTTGTGACATTATCTAACATTTTGTTTGTTGTGTCTCAGTTATAATAAATGGTTAGCAACCTCTGCAGGTAATATCTTTTAAATTCTACCTTTAGTAGGGGGTAAGGGACATATTTTGCTAAAAAAAAAAAAAAAAATTGATGTGTTTTAAGCCATTTAGAAGTATTCATTTTGAACAAGGTCTGAGTAAGGGAGACTTGAGACATACCTTGTCAGCTTGATTTCTTCTTTTCAAAAAAAAAAAAAAAAAGAAGAAGTTTGTTGTGTTTTAAGCAATTTATAAATATTCATTCTGAACAAGGTCTGAGTAAGGGAGACTTCAGACATACCTTGTCAGTTTGATTTTAATCTTTTTATGTTTACTTGTTAATTTTTGTTTAGTATTTTAGGATTATTTAGGTTGCATGAGTTTGTTTTGTTTTGAGTCTTAGTTGTTCCTATTCTTATGTTATTAGTTCTTTTCTCTTACACATGATTCTTTCATTTGGGTTAATAGACTTACATTGAGGACAATGTAAGAATTAAGTGTGGGGGGAATGATTTAGGATTTCTTTTATTTTTGTCTACTATTTTTTTTATGAGTCTTTATTATTATTATTATTATTATTTTTAGTGTGTTTTAGTTCCTTTTTAATACAATGATGAGATATGAATTGCATAAGTCTAAAACAGATTTATTAGTGAGAAGATTTTCATGAGAATTGAGCTTGATGTCAACCTTTTTATGAGCCAATGTTAATATGATATGTTGATTGAGAAAGAAGCATGTTTAGACTTAATCTGACTTGTATAATCATCCTTGTGAGTTTTTGAGCCTATAATGATTGATGCATTATACAAATCAATCTAATTTCTTTCTTGAGTGCTCTTATGATTACATGATTCTCTAGAACTTGCTTTAAACCGTTTGAGACTATATTGATACATGTGATAACATGAATATGATAGAGGCATTAGGATTATAACCAGAGCCAAACAGCCATCCATTATTAATGTTCTAAGAGAAAATCCCCACTAGTGAGCCAATTTGAGCCTACATTAAATATGATGTTTTATTGGTAACCACAACTTACACCTAGCCTAAATATACTTATATCCTTACCCTTGTTCTAAAGATGGATTATATATTTTGAGACATATTGCAAAAAACAAGGGATATTTTTAGTTGAAAATTTGGGTTAGAAACAAGAAATAAGTGTGGGGGGAAAAGAAAAGAAAAGTCAAGAGAAAAAGAAATGGAATACTGGCAAATACATTCCTATGTAAAAAAATATGAATCATCTCTTGAATTTGTGGAAAAACAAAAAGATGTTACAAAGTTGTTTAGAATGAAGAAAAGGCCCAACATGAATATTCGGCCTAGGTGACTATGTACTTGTAAAGAGTTTTGATAAGTTTGTTTGTATGATCTTATTATGTCTCTAAACTTTATGAACTCTTTGGAACCTTTGTGATATCGTTATCCTTTTGTTCTTCAACCACATTACAAACCCCTTGGCCCCATTACAACCTTAATTAAAGACCTCTTGATTCATGAAGTTGTATGATCTAAATAGTGGAGAATAGGTGGACAAGCAAGAATATGGTAGAACTGTTTTCATGAGATTGATTGAGTGTAAACACTTCACCACTACTTTAAAGAGTGAAAATCATGAGGGTATCCCATGTGAGAAGTTGAGATTAAATTTGAATATGCACTATTGAAATATGTTATGTTAATATTGGCTTAACTCAAACAATTTACATTCAAGCATGATTTTTTTGTGAAATTCTTTAAGCTATTGATTAGTTTATAAGACTTGTTCAAAGATTGTCTCTAATTTGTATTGAAAGGATTAGGAATAAATATTTTTAGTATATGTAGTTTATTTATATTTTAGTTTTTCAATGTTTGTGGGTATCGTTCTAGTAAACCCTCACGAGACTAAACTCGTCCACTAGGGACACCTAGGGGTTTAAAGGCTTGTGTCACATGCTAAGTGCCACCGTGATTTCCTACGAAAGTGGATTAGATTAGATTTTCTTATTTTATTTTTATTTGATTTTGCTCGAGGACTAGCAAAAAGCTAAGTGTGGGGGTGTGATAACTCGTATAATTATATAGTTTTTAGTTATGTTTTATTATTGTTTTGTGTCAAATACGAGTTATTATTGTTTAGTCTAATTGTGTTTATGATCTTTTATATTTTTATGTAATTTGGTGTTTTTCACAAGTTTCTTTGAGTGATTTCAGATTACTAGAATTAAGGGCAAATCCAGTTCAGTTCCAGTTCCGACACATTTTGCCATATCAGCTATATCTGGAGTTTCACTGAAGCAATAAGGCTGAAATTTGTATCCGTGCAAAGCTAAGAGGCATATCTATCTTTTTCATGTTTTACACTTCTTGAAACGGACTCGTTTTCCCTAGCGAAATCGACCATCAAGTTGGCTGATGTGCAATGACGTCTGTGCTGACCTGTTTTCATATTTTGCCCACATATGCTTATCCACATCAGAAAATGAGCTGATTCCAATGGCTATGGATCCGTAACGGATACGGGAACCTTTGTCTAGAAGACCATATGATCCGATCAGGCCTCTAATATTGACGAAATCGACCATCAAGTTGGCTGATGTGCAATGACGTCTGTGCTGATCTGTTTTCGTATTTTGCCCATATCTGCTTATCCACATCAGCAAATGAGCTGATTCCAACGGCTATGGATCCGTAACTGATAGGGGAACCTTTTTCAAAAAGACCATGTGATCAGATCAGGCATCCAACATTGACGAAATCGACCATCAAGTTGGCTGATCAAAATTGTCATACAATATGACGAAAATTGTTAGAAAAATTCACCCACCTATTATACCTACCTTTGAAATTTGTAAAGCTTGTCTCTTGTCATTTAGCCCTCCAAAATGTGTATAAATAGAGGGCCTTGGATGATTGTAGAGGATCATATTGTACATAGGTAGGATATTAGCCATTTTAATAAAATTCTCTAAGTTTTCTTCTTCTTTCTTTTCTCTAGTTTTCTTTCTTTTCTCTAGTTTTCTTTTTCTTTAGAAAGAGCAAGAGGTTGGATAATTAATATTCTTCTTCTTCTTCTTTCTTTCTTTTATTTTCTTCTTAGATTCTATTTAATTTTATGTTTATAATGCCTAAGCTAGGCTAAACTTCTATTTGGTTAAGGGTGATTTCAAAGCCCTAGACTAGTTTTGTGATTGATTTTCAGATTCTATCTATCATTAATTTTCTATCAAAGTTGCTTATGTTCTTCTACAAGAATTGTTCATGATGTTGTCTAGATTTATTTAGGTGTACAACTAGATAGATCTTGATAATTATCTATTGCTAGTTTAGGAGTCTTGATCCGTGTAATTGTCTTGATTTCCTATTCATAAGTGGCAATTTATGATTAATGATTATGGTCAAGTTTTCAATAATTGCAAAGTGGAACATAACCTAAGTTGAACAATCCGAGCTTATGTGTTTGTTGCTTAGATCAACCTATCTTTCTCATCATAAAGCTGCCATTAAATTGAATTTAGAGAGCTTATTCTAGGTTGTTTAATGGTTAGAGATTAAATAGAGAGCTTGTTCTATTTAACGACAAACTAAGGAAAGATTGGGGTAACAGAGCTTGTTGTTATCTACGGTTGTTAACTTTGATAGTTGGTTGATATTGATAGATCTGAAATTGATTCTTAATGATGTCTAGTGGTGGAGAATGAAACCTTAACCATATTTTTCATATTTGATTCTTCTTACTTACTTGTTTTCTTACTTTTCTAGTTTGCTTATTTTTAAAAGTATATTTATTTTTATTGGCTGGTTATACCGCCTAATTTGTATATTAACTTTGTTTTACTTTTATTGGCTGGTTATACCGCCTAATTTGTATATTAACTTTGTTTTACTTTTATTGGCTGGTTATACCGCCTAATTTAGTATATATATTTTTATTGGCTGGTTATACCGTCTAATTTAGTATATATATTTTTATTGGCTGGTTATACCGCCTAATTTAGTATATATATTTTTATTGGCTGGTTATACCGCCTTGCATCTTCTTATTATTATTTACTTTAGTTTAAATCTGGCTTCAAAAACCCCTTTTCTTTTATTGTTCTTGAATTTAAGTTTTAAACTATTAACTTATAAACTAAAACCCAATCCCTGAGGACTCGACCCTTGCTAACTACTATACTTACAATTTATCTTTTTAGTGCAAGGTTAAATAAGATACACTCTTTTGGGTGCATCAGTCTCCATATCTGAGTGAAGGCTTCTTTCTCTGATACATTCCACTGATTCCAAATGTCAGCTAACCCTCGGAGATTATTCTGTCTAGGATCCACTTTGACCCTTTCTGGCAATACTGACACATAATCTTTCCTGAGGCCATCACCATTCTCCCTCTGATCTTTTTTCGACCGTGCCCTGACTACTGCATGATCTTCTATCACTAAAATAACTTGACACTCCATGAAAGTCCTTTGGGTTGATAACTATCCCGAGGCCAATAAACTTCAAGTGTATGATGATGTCTATGATGCATGTCAAAGAAAAGAAAACATAAAGAAATAGATTAGTGAAGAAATGAATTCACAAATATAACCTAAATAACAACATGCTTTTTTCTTTTTTTTTTCTTTTTTAAAAAACGAAAAAATGTCCCGAAAATTTAAACAGAGCTTCGGCATTACGACGCCTCTGGGACAAAATAATAAAAAATATGAGTGATATGATGTTCGTTCATCATCACCCAATTTGTATCTAACATATAGAAAGATGGCAAAAGGTTGGAAATGTTTCTCCATGTGTTCTTAAACTTCGGGTATCTAACAGAAATCCGGCATGGCTTCATCTAGGTTCACTATATGAAGGTGAATCGGTTCTAAGGCCCCGAATTGTTCCTCACCGTCGCCGGTGAAGGCTAGTAAGGCACCCCGATAAAAGCGGGTTCAATTCGTTAGAGTATATTTTCCTATGCCCGTACGGAGGATTATCACGAAGGCATTAGGTACTTTATACTCCGGAAGTGTTTCACTAGCCCATACAGAGGATCAATCACGAAGGCGTAGTTACTTTACTCCCACTTAAAAGGACGGAACCCGGGTAGAGGATTCATGTTATGAAAATGCAAATACAGTGTGTGCGGAGGAACAAAACAAACCTGTCACCACCTATTCTACAACTCTTATTCTAAATACCCCACTAAAATCAAAAAATGTAAAGCATCAGTCAAGCAAACATATAAATGAACGCAACAAAATAAGCAGAGAACAAATAATAATATGAATGCACATGAATATGGACATATTAAAAACATTTTTTCTTTATTTTCAAAATTCTCATTTATTAAAAATATGGGAATTAGAATTAAATACCAATTAAACCAACAAAACCGAGCTTTGATAACACATGACTAATTCTAGGCCTGACTCTCTAATTGTCCCAAGTGGAGTCGCCAAGCTGTCGCAACCTAAAAAATAACGAGTCTCATCGCAAGACTTTATTATTCGTTAAGCGTGACATTAAAAAAAATCGAGGAAAAGTCGACTTAATTCCTCAAGAAAAATGAAGGTTTTGAAAATGACCTTGAAAAAGACATGGAGTCGCCACCAATCTTTTTTAGCTAGGTGTGATCCGCCACCTATTAAAACCGGTTTTATAAAATATTTTAAAAATTAATTAAAACAATTTTTTTAAAACCAATTTCAAGTCTGCGTTTAAACCAGAGAAATCAAAGAAACGGGTTCGGGACTCGGTTACGTGCGGGGAAGGATTAGCACCCCCACAACGCCCGTATAAAACGGTACCTTATTAATAGTGTGTTATCTCAAATCTCGGTGTAAAGTTGGTTTGAAATTTAGTATTTCAAGTTAATTCCCAATTTAAAGAAAAATAATTCCATTTTAATTGAAAATGATCCGGAATTTATAAATTCAAAATTTTCCTATATTCCCCAACAAACGTGGCAAAATACAAAAATTTTTATTAGTTTTGGAAAACTTTCCGAATCATTCTCATTTTTGAAAGAAAGATATTCCTTTATTAATGATAATTGATGATATTCCCTCCAGCAAACCCGGTAGAGAACTCATGAATTATTTTAACTCGGGAATATCTTTATTTTTTATTGAAAAATCATTATCCTTTTGAAAACATTTTAAAAGATATGAATATGTATATGCATGACATAAATAAAATGACATAGCAAAATCTAAATAATATAATGCATCCTAAATGATATAATATAATTTAAATGCCCTAGCATATTCTAAATGAAATGAAATGTCCTAAGTTATATGACATATTCTAAATGAAATGACCTAGGTGACATAATATATTCTATATGAAATATAATATCCTAAGTCATATGATATATTCTAATTGAAATGAAATGACCTATGTGACATAATATATTCTATATGAAATAAAATAACCTAGGTAACATAATATATTCTATATGAAATGACATAATTTAGATGACATGGCAAATATGGATGATATGGCATATAATCTAAATGACATGGAATATAAAATAATACTATCATATAATATGCATGGGAAAAAAATGAAAATAATAATGCATGAACATAGCATATGCTAAATAATATACCAACAAAAAAATAATTAAATAAAAAGCATAGGATATCATGAAATATTCCAAGACATATAATAAACAATATAACATAACTCAAAATCATAACAATATCATAGAAATTATCATAGCAAAAGTCACATATTATATAAAATGCATGAATATGAAAAATGCAATGCATGAAAATGTATTTTTTCCTTTAATTAAGGAAATCCGTATATCTAAAAAGATATACGGCTACCTTAGGAAAATATGTCAAATTAAATATTCTAAAACCAAAATACATTATGATTTTTTTAAAACAATTTTGAAAAAGCTTGAATTAAAAATAAAAACTGGGCTATTTGTTTTAAAAATGGCTCTAATTTCCTAAGTTTAAAATTACGGACTTGACTACCCTTAACCTGAGACTTAAAAAATCATTTTAAGAGTTTAAAAAGGCTTATAAACTACCCTAAGTCAGTAGCTAACCTTCCTAATCAGCCTCCTCTAAGTAACTTAACCAAAACAGAAAAATGATTTTTCTTTAAATTCAATTCTGACTCCACTGTCCAGTTTTAAGCCACGATTTTTTATCCTATTTTTAAAAATTCAAAAAATTCTGAAAAATATACTTGAGACTTAGGACATGTAAAAATGCACGAAAAAAATTGGCTTAATTTTTTGATTAAAGAGGAACTCCCAGAAAAATCAGAAAAGTACAAGTACTGGGCGAAAAAAAAAAAACTGCTTTGCCAAAATACATTTTTGCCTTTGATAAAATCATTTAAAAATCAAAGTAAAATATTTAAAACTCACAAAATGGCTCACAAACAGTAGCTAGGACGTTTTGAAAGTTAGATAAAAATTGGCTAAGTAAAAAAAATCACAAAGGTAGAATAATCAATTTGACAAACTTTAGTCTTCCACAAGTGTGCTCAAGAGAGCATGACTTTGAACCATTAATTGGCCTAAGTCATTATTCAAGTGGCATGAACATGAAATGCATGGAAAGAATACAGCAAGTATAGTGCATGAAATTCATGAGTTTAAACCTAAATGTCATGAAAAAATGCATGGCATCCATATAGTGACCTAGACCTAAATGAACTTGCATAGCATTTAATGCAACCTAGACCTAAAATACATGAACATGCATGGCAAATAAACCAAACTTAATAACTAAAATATGCATGGCATTTTCACAAACACAAAGCATGCTTAAACCAAAAACTCAAACAAATATCATGCAAATGCTAACCTATCAACTAACATGGCAAGAATGCACATACAATGCAAAAATTCAAGGAGTGGCCGAATGGCCTATGTAACTAGCAAACATGGCATTTTCACAAACACTTGGTATATTAGCATGAAAAACTAAATCAAATGTCATGAAAATGCAAAAACCTACCAACATGGCAAAAAAGCAACACACAATGCAAAACACATGGAGTAGCCAAATGGCCTCAAGCTCCAACAAGCATGGCATTTTCACAAACACTTGATATACTAACATGCTCAACTAAAATATAACACTCAAATCATGCAAAAACCACACAAGCATTTTCACAAACACTTGATATACTAAATCTAAACATGCTCAACTAAAATATAAAGCTCAAATCATGCAAAAACCACACAAGCATTTTCACAAACACTTGATATACTAAATATAAAACACCAACAAATTTAAACATCATGAAAACAAAAAATTAAAATAACATCAACAAACATGATAAAATAAACCAAAACAACAACTTAAATAAAGAATGTAGGCCATTCGGCCATGGTGAGTATATTGTAAAAAAAAAATTGTAAAAAATATATTTAAGAAAGAGATGAAGGAAGAACTTAAGAAGAACAATAAAAAAACATTTATTTAAAAAGGAAACTCACCAAATAGTAATCAAAATAGCAAAAACAAGAATGGAAAATCAAGAAAGTGCAAAAGTTGGTGCTCAAGAGCAACCTCAAGAAGCTATATTTCAAGCTTTATCTCTTCAAACTTTCCTTTCTTTTCTAAACTTTTTCTTTTTGCCTTCAACCAAAGAGAGAAAAACCAAGTAAAAACCAAGAGAACTCAGCAAAAATAAAGTGTGAAAATTAAAATTTTGAACCTCTCTCATGCTGGCTGAAACCCCCTTTTAATGAGCAAGGATGTTGTCATTTTTTGTAACCAATTTTTCATCAAATGGCCAATAATTCAAGGTGAAAAAATCATGAAATTATCACCCTTAGATTAGCATATCAGCTGTCCCAAATTACAGCTGTTCAAGAATAATGTTGACACTCTCTCCTGGCCTATGTGGCTTAATCACCATGGCTTGATCAAAGAGAATCTCTAACTAACATTTAATTTTTAGCCATTTGATTGAAAAATCAGAAGCTTCCTCCTTCCTTTGGGCCTTGGCAGGCTAGCACTTCTCTTTTCCAGCCCAAGTCTGAATTTTTGAAAGGCCCAAAGAAGCCCTTTTCGGTTGCTTGGGTGAAATGACCGTTTTGCCCCCGAATGCAAATAAATATCAAACGGACTCCAAAGTCAACTTTTCTTTTTTTAATACTTCCAAAATAATAAAACATTGAGTTCTGGAAGTTTTCAAAATTATCCGAGTCCGTTTTCTATTTATTTGGATTTTTTCTTCCAAAAATGCCCTTTTATGCCCTTACATTTTACCATTTTTTAAACGAGCTCCAAATCAAGATTTTTCTTAAACCATCTCTTCCAAATAATTTAAAAGTGTGATCTGGAAGTTTTCATAATTTTTGGAGCTCATTTGGTATTTTTTCGGGATTTATCGGCTTGAATTACTACATAGGAGGCTCAGGATTTGGCCATTTTGCAAAGAAACTCCGAATAAAGATTTTCTTTCACAAATCTCTTCCTAATAATTTAAAAGTGAGATTTGCAAAATTTCAAAATTTTTGGAGTCCATTTGCTATTTTTCTAGGATTTATCTTCTTGAATTATTGCATAGGAGGCCTGAGATTTGGCCATTTTGCAAACGAACTCCGAATCAAGATTTTCTTTCGCCAATCTCTTCCAAATAATATAAAAATTAGAGTTTCAAAATTTTAGACGATTTGGAGCTCATTTTCTATTTTTTCGGGATTTTCCTTTTTGAATTACTGCATAAGAAGCTCGGGATTTGGCCATTTTGCAAACGAACTCCGAATCAAGATTTTATTTTGTCAATATCTTCCAAATAATTTAAAAATGATATTTGCAAAATTTCAGAAGATTTGGAGCTCATTTGCTATTTTTTCGGGATTTTCCTTTTTGAATTACTCCATAAGAAGCCCGGGATTTGGCCATTTTGCAAACGAACTCCGAATCAAGATTTTATTTTTCCAATCTCTTTAAATTGATTTAAGAATGATATTTGCAAATTTTCAAAATTTTTGGAGTTCATTTGCTGTTTTTCCCAAATTTTCAAATTTTGCCCTTTTGCCTCCAAACCCCGGTTTTGCTCAAAACAAGTCCGATTTTTATATTTTATTCAAGCTGAGCCTTGGGCTATCCCTTTTTAATCATTCCTCATCCATTGGGGGCTTTGGTCTTACCAAGTGGGGCCATTTCTGTGATTCTTCCTGATTTCACCGAAATCCACTAAAAACCATAATTCTCGGTTTTCTCCTGGATTGAATTTTTTTTCGGTTTTTCTTGCAAGTGGCTTCTCCATTACCCGTAGTTAGTGCTTATCTTTCATTTGGAACCTTCAATTTTGACCAATTTGATCGTTTAAGCACTTTTCCCCAAATTTCTCGGATTAGGGTTTCCTTTCTACTGAATCTCCAAATCCCATCTTCCGAACTCCATATCTTTGAATATAGACCTCGGATTATCAAAATGCTTTTGCCATTTTTCAATTGAACTTAAAATCTTGATTTTGAAAGTGGGTTGACTTTTTGAGTAGTTGACTTTCTAGGGTTGACTTTTTTGAGGTTGACTTTTTTCGAGTTGACTTTTTTTGAGTTTGGCTTTTTCTGCTCACCCTCTTAAACTAAGTCTCGGAGTACCACCTGTAAGATGAAAAAAAGTCTTTTTACATTCAGAAACCTCAATTTAGGAAGAAAACATACCTGTTTTAGTGGTCCGGACAAAATTAGGTGTCTACAATAATGATAAGTTTTTGATTCACTACTTTCAGGATAGCCTCAGCGGGTCCGCAATTAGGTGGTATAGTCAGTTGAGAAGGATCAGATTCGCTCTTGGAATGACCTGGCTAGGGTTTTTCTAAACCTGTACAAGCATATGATCGACATGGCGCCTGACCGTCTCACTTTGCAAAATATGAAAAAAAGAGTTACTGAGAGCTTCAAAGAATATGCGCAACGGTGGATGAGCCTGGCCGCCCAAGTACAACCGCCCTTAACTCAGAAGGAAACCACTGTCATTTTTGTTAATACACTGCAGGCCCCGTACTATGATATACTTGTCGGCAACACCACAAAGAATTTTTCGAACATGGTAATTTCAGGGGAGATGATTGAGAATGCTATCAAGGATGGGAAAATTGAAGGAGAAAGAACATCCAATACCAAGAGAAAGGAGGTATCTAAAAAGAAAAATGAAGATACCCAAGTCGTGGAAGGCTTTGCCCCACCTCCCCAATTCTCCTCGTATCAGCCATTTTACTCTACCCTGAACAATGTCTCTCAAGGTTCTTATCCCTACCAACCAATGACTGCAACTACACCATAATTTACATATGTCTATCAATCCAACACCTTTGGGAATAATCGAAGGGGGCATAAAAAGCGAAAAAGAAATCAGGTTGACCCGATTCCTATGACATACAGTGAGCTACTACCTCAACTCATCCAGAATCACCTTATGACACCCATACAATTAGAGCCTCTGAAGCCCCCTTATCCGAGCTGGTATGATGCTAATGAGTGCTGTGGTTATCATTCTAGCAATCAAGGTCACTCAACAGAGAACTGCCCCGCTTTGAAGTACAAGGTTAGGGATCTTATCAAGGCTGGTTCAATAAGTTTTGAAGATGGGAAAGCCAAGTGTCATAAGAAACATGGTGTATAATCATATTAGGTTTTTGACGCATGTAGTTCTATACACTGTGATGATGAAAGCACTTATCTCATGTTGACATCTACATGAATTAAATGAATTTTGAATTTTAAATGTTTTGTGTTTGTTGTTTTAACAATAATTTGAGATTGCAAAAACAAGCATTAAGGAAGTTTTAATAATGGATAGTCTCGAGAATATTGATGATCATTGTTACAAATGACCCAATACCCTCTCCCCTCTCTTTTAGGTTTTCCTAGGCCTAAATCCCTTGAAATAATATCACTTGAAAGACCTAATGCTTCAAGGAACATGATTGATTAAACTTCATAAACCATTGTCATTGCAGAATAAGCAAAGATGTAAATCCTAGTCTAGGCCATGAACAAAGGAATGAACTTTTTGAAATTTTTCGAATTCCTTGAAATTCAAACAAATGAGACATTCTTTCAAGAATCTAGATTTTGTTAATTTGGTGTGTGTCAAGGTTGTGCCAAAACCATTCATGACCTTTACCAATAACCACAAAATGCTAATTACCCAAACATCACTTCATGATTGACACCCTGGGGCACAATGATTAAACTAGATTATCCCATGTCCCAGATAAAACCCATTTTTGGGTCATATTTTCCTTGTCATTTCAAAGAACTCATACTTGAAACTCAACCTTTTCAAAATAGACCTAGACTTGCTATGTTCCTCATTGATACAAATTCTCATGGTTAATCAAATTGGGGCATCATATGTGGAAATGATGGTTATATGGTGAAAAAGGATGGACTAACGCATGAATCATTGGGGCATGCGAAAGAAGAAAAAAAATATGATATCATGCATATGAGAATTCGAATGATTCCAAAATGCAAAATGAAATTTAGATTATCTATTCCCCCTGGGGATCGCTTTTCGATGAGAATATTCGTGCTTGATATGATAAATGGCCATCTTTCATATCCGTCCCACAAAGAGAAAATTATCCATAGTCACCCTTTTGAGCCAAAAGAATTCTTTCTTCTTTGAATCTTGATCAAGGATCACCCTCTACACTTGGGGGTAAATGCGAGGAAAGATCTTCCAAAGATCACGAAAAAATGAGTCCTAGCTCAAAGATAGATACAAAGCAAATTGAGGCCCGAATAAATATGGGCTCACTCTGTCAAAGAAAAAGAAAAAGGAAAAGGAAAAGATGGCGAAATGAAAGCCAAGAAAAACAAAAGAAAAACACCAAAAAACAATGTGTGAAGAAGTATGGCAAATGAAAGCCAAAAGCAAGAAAGGAAAAGCGAAGTCAAAAGGAATGAAAAGTCCAAAAAGGGACAAATGCTTCAAAGAAAATCCTCCTCAAGAAATGATCCTTGATCTGATTACCCTCAAACACATACTTTGGGCCTATTTATCCTTTCTTTTTGAACCCTGAACTGTGGCCTACATTACGTGCTTTAAAAGTCCATTTTGATCAAGCATGAATATTTAATTTGAAGGGTTTTTCCTCAGGTTTTATCCTATCTCATCAAATTATCATTTCACTAAGAAAGAATTTAGAATTCTCAAGTGCATGGTAAAACAATGAAAAAAATGAAAAAAGAAAAAAAATGGAAAGAATGGGACTCTAGGGAACCAAAAATGGGCGGTCTAGAGTACAATGGGAATTTTCGATGCCATTTATGTTAGTACCAATACCACAAAAGAGAAGGTCATCTTAAAAAGTGGTCATTGAGGAACATCTAGGAATTCCTGAACCTCTCAAATTGACAACTCTTATTCGGAGGAATGTCTTCAAAAACTGAAACTTTTTTTCTCCAAGATTAAACTTTCTGGTTTGAACATCCCGGCCAATCTTGACGCTTGTCAAAATGCCTTGATATGGAAACTAAAAGAATTTTGAATTTGTTTGGTTCTCAATGAATTCATGATTTATAAAACCTGTTTCATCTGTGAGCCTAGAAGGGGCATACATTTTTGCTATGAAGTTTTCCTGGATAAACCAGAATCTTGTTATACCAAGCTTTGCCAATCCCAATTTAAAAAAAACCAGATTGACAATTGGAGAAGTTTTAACAGTGATCATCAGTCTTCAAAAGATTTGTACATCACACAAGGTGGGGTTAATATTTTTGTTCAGAGGTTTTCAAAATGAGAAAACAAATAAAGATATTTTTTTGAAATACCCATTTTTTATGTTGACATGAGACAATGGTTTTTCAAACCCAAAGACATAGAACTACTAGGATAGGTCTTGACTTTTAGATATGAGAAGAAGAAATAGAACTTGTTTCAGACCTTTGTCAATAAAAGTTTAAAAACTGCTGGGGCAAAGAGAATAGCCAAAGATTGAAAAAAGGAATTGAAGATATACTCTATTTGGAAGAAGAAAAATGAATTTGAAAGGCTAAGCCAAAGTCTAGAAAAAAGATCGGGGGCATTTGCATCACTCATGAGCACTCATCTCTTTATTAAGCTTTTGCATCTGACAGTGTCGACAAGCATTTGCATCATTCATGGGTATTTGCATTGGCACTATTTCATGAGCATCTACATTCTACCTTTACAAGTACATCCTTCATAAATATTTGCATTCGCATCATTTCAAGCAATTACATCATTTCTAGAATCATTTCGTTTTCATTATTATGTGGTAATTGCAGTTACACCATTCATAGACCACTTACATGAACACGATTAGTAAGAGCATCTGCATCATATTCAATATTTGTATCTACAAGTATATACATCAATCCAAGCCATTTACATTTGCACCATGAAGCATGAGCATCTTGTTATAGACATTTGCATCTGCATCCTCTCTCAAAGCTTTTGGATATAATTTTCAACACGATTTTTAAAATAGGCAAGTCTTCGGTGGTGATAGCTGAACCTTCTGGAGGAGATACCCAGAATTTTACCAATTTTTTAAAAAATGAGAAAGTCTTTGGTGGTGATAGCCGAAGCGTCTGGAGGAGTTACCTAGAATTTTACAATGTGCAAACCTTTGGTGGTGATAGCCAAAGCTTCTGGAGAGGATATCCAAAATTTTACAAATTTTAAAAGTGAACAAGTCTTCGGTTGTGATAGTTGAAGCCTTTGGTGGAGATATCTAGGGTTTTTGAACAATGAGAAATCTTTTTCTGGATGAGTTACCCAGAGTTTTACAGTTTTAAAAATGACAAGTCTTTGGTGGTGATAGTCGAAGCTTCTAGAGGAGATACCCAGAATTGTATTCAACACTTGCATCAAGAAACATTTACATCAAATCAAGTCATTTACCTTGGCATCAAAGACATTTGCATCTTATTTAACATCTGCATCTACACCAAGAAGCATTTGCATCCCTTCTTAAAGCTTTCAGGTATGATATTCAACATGTTTTCAAGAACCAATATCCAGAGTTTTAAAATTTTTTGAAAAGAGAGAAAGTCTTAAATAGTGATAATCGAAGCCTCTGTGGAGATATCCAGGGTTTTATAGTTAAAAAAAAAAAAGAAAGTCTTTGGTGGTGAAAATCGAAGCCTCTGTGGAGATATCCAGAGTTTAAATTTTTTTTTTGAAAAGGGAGAAAGTCTTTGGTAGTGATAGCCGAAGCCTGAGTGGAGATATCCAGAGTCTTTGAAAAGGGAGAAAGTCTTTGGTAGTGATGGCCAAAGCCCCTGAGGAGATATCCAGGGTTTTATAGTTAAAAAAAAAAAAAGAAAGAAAGAAGTCTTTGGTGATGATAACCGAAACCTCTGTGGAGATATCCAGAGTTTTAAAATCTTTTGAAAAGGTAGAAAGTCTTTGGTGGTGATAGGCAAATCTTCTGGTGGAGATATTCAGAGTTTTACAGTTTTAAAAATGAGCAAGACCTTGGTGGTGATAGCCGAAGCTTTTGGAGGAGATACCCAGAATTTTAAACAAAGTTGAGAACAAGACAGGTTAAGACCCTGAGACCATCGTCGAGGTCATTTCTTCTCTTGCAAATCGAACTCGTTTCCTTAAAACGGGTCGAGCCTTGATTAGTCAGGGAACTCAATTTAAGGACAAAATCTTCTATTTATAGCTTTTTCAAACAAAAAAAAAAGAAAGAAAAATGATGAAAAAGAAAAAAGAAAACTCCATTTCCCTTCTCTTCACATGTGATTTCACTAACCGTACAAAATTAGTGTTTGTTTATCTTTGCCTAATTCCTGATTCTCAGCAATAGCCAAAGAAGGGCAGCTGTAGACATCTAATTTTGTCCAGTCCCCTAAATCAGGTACGTTTTCTTCCTAAATTGATGTTTCTGAATGCTAAAAGGCTTTTCTCATCTTGCAGGTGGTACTCCGAGGCTTAGTCTAAGAAAACAGACAGAAAAAGCCAAACTCAAAAAAAGTCAACCTAAAAAAAAGTCAACCCCAAAAAAGTCAACTATTGAAAAAGTCAACCCACTTTCAAAATCAAGATTTGAGGTTCAATTGAAAAACAGTGAAATAATTTTGATAATCTGAGGTCTACATTGAAAGATATGGAGTTCGAAAGTTGGATTATGAGATTTAGTAGAAAGGAAACCCTAATTCGAGAAATTTGGGGAAAAATGCTTAAACAATCAAATTGGTCCGAATTGAAGGTCTCAAATGAAAGATAAGCACTGACTATGGGTAATGGAGAAGCCATTTGGAAGAATAATTGATAAAAAAGTCAATTCGGAAGAAAATCTAGAATTAGGTTTTTTTGATGGATTTCGGTGAAATTTGGAAGAATTGCAGAAATGGCCCGATTCGGTAGGACTAAAGCCCCTAATTGATTAAGAGGCCCAAGGCTCAGTTTGAAGAAAATCTGAAAATCGGACTTGTTTTGAGCAAAACCGGGTTTCGGAGGCAAAAGGGTAAAATTGGAAAATATGGGAAAGATAGCAAATGAACTCCAAAAATTCTGAAAATTTGTAAATCTCATTCTTAAATCATTTCAAAGAGATTGGCGAAAGAAAATCTTGATTCGGAGTTCGTTTGCAAAATGGCCAAATACCGGGTCTCCTATGTAGTAATTCAACAGAATAAATCCCGAAAAAATTGCAAATGAACTCCAAAAATTCTGAAAATTTGCAAATCTCATTTTTAAATATTTGGAAGATATTGGAAAAATAAAATCTTGATTCAGAGTTCATTTGCAAAATGGCCAAATACCGGGTCCCTTATGTAGTAATTCAAACAGATAAATCCCGAAAAAATAGCAAATGAGCTCCAAAAATTATGAGAACTTCTAGATCACATTTTAAATTATTTGGAAAAGATTGGTGAAGAAAAATCTGGATTCGGAGCTCGTTTAAAAAATGGTAAAGTTCGAGTGCATAAAAGGGGTAATTTTGGAAATAAATCCGAAATAAATAGCAAATGGACTTGTAAAATTTTGAAAACTTCCAAAATTCACTTTTATTATTTCAGAAATATTGAAAAAAGAAATTCGAATTTGGAGTCCGTTTGCTATTTATTTAAGTTCGGGGGGTAAAAAGGTCATTTCACCAAGGAAAGCAAAAAGGGCAAATTGGTAATTGAGGAAAATATGAAAGATGAAGAAATTGCTGGGATTTTTTCTTCCCTTGGTCAGCCAATATAGAGGAGAAGAAGGAAGCTTAAGCAATTTAATTCCCTAGTCACTTTCATGCCACATGCTATAACTAACACCTTGCAAATGGTCCCCCTTCATCCAATGGCTTAGGTGCCTTGTAGGAAAGTTGAATACACCATCCAATGGTCAAGTTTAAATGTAAAAATGACATTTTTATTTTTCATAAAATAATGCTCATCTAATGGCCAAGAATGGAAGGAAAAAGATGAGCACAATTCATCCAAGGGTGAGCATCAACTAGGTTGAGCAAGGGAGTGCATGGGATTATCCCTTTTCATCCAATGGCTTAGGCCATCTACAAGGGATGAGTACACATGTTGAGGGCTGGATTTAATCTACAAGATATCATTTTTATTTTGGCTTCATCCAATGACCAAGAATGGAAGAGCACAACTCATCCATGGGTAGGCATTCAAGAGGGGCAAGCAAGTGAGTGCATGGGATTGGTCCTCTTTTGCATCTAATGGCTAAGGTTAATCCAAGAGCTTAGTACACATCTTAAGGGCTGGAATCATTTGGAAAGATGACATTTTTATGTTTTCATCAAAATATCTACATATAATGGCCAAGATTGGGGGAGAAAAAGTACAATTCTCATCCAATGGTTAAGGGTGAATTCGGCCAAGGCTAAAGGGAGAGGGGGAGTTTCATTTTTTTAGAGGTTTTTGGCTGGAAAACAGTAGCTAATTTGGCAAGAAAAAAGGTTTTGAAATAAAGAAAAAAAAATGTTTTCATTAGAGAGTTTGAAGGTGGTCATCTCTACCAAGTTTTAGTCTAGCTTTCTTCTTCGTTTTCATGATGTTTTCTTGGTTATTCTATCATGTTTTCCTACAACATTTTTCTTAGAAATAAAGTTTTTTAATGTTTATTCATGTTTTCATCATCTTCTTCTTCTTTAAAATGGTGGAAATAATTCTTTTCTTAGAGTTTCATGCCATGGCCGAATGGCTCATTTTTCTGCCTTGTTTTTTTTCTTTCTTTCTTCCTTGCATGTTGTTGTGAAAAATGATTTATACAAGTTTTTTTTTTAGTATTCTAAGGTTCTGATTTTTACAAAATATGAAGCAAAAAAATGTAGAAATGGCTACATGATCTTGGCTAGACCAAGTGATTATGGTTTGGTGAGAGGCTATGCCCATTTGACACCATCCATAAAGCTTACCTTATTTTTTGTTTTACATAGTTTATTTTCTATTTTGATGAAATGGAAAGGCTTCATGATCTTGGCAAGACCAACTGATTATGGTTTGGTGAGAGGGTATGCCCATTTGATACCATCCATGGAGCTTAACTTTCCTTGTTCTACTTGTTTTGTTTATAATTTCTGCATGTCTATGTTAAATCTTGTGTATACATTTTCTTTACATTATTTTCTATGCTATATTTGTTATATTTCATTTCCATGCTTGGTATTGCATCCTTGCATATTCGGCTTTTGTTGTTCATATATCCATGTTGTGCATTTTTTTTATGTACCATGTATTACATGTTTGCATTCTCATATTTTTGTTTCATGCATATTCGGCCATTCCATTTTGTATGCCTTGTATGTGTATTTTTTCTTTTGCTTCTTAGATTGTTTGCATCTCCATGTCATGAACTTGCATATTCTGATTTTAGTTTGTCTTGTGCTTATGAAAATGCTATGATAAAAATGCCATCATATTATTTCATGCATATTCGGCCATTCCATTTTGTTTGCCTTGCATGTGCATTTTTCTTTTGTTTCTTAACTTGCTTGCATTTTCACGCCATGAGCTTGTGCGTTTTGATTTTGGTATATTATATGTTATTGAAAATGTCATGACATTATGCATTTTGATATGGTTTTTCATTTATTTAGGTCATTTACTAAGTAGGATTGCATTAGTCTCATGTGATCATTTGGCCTCTTCATGCATCCCTTGCCTTGTCATGCATTTGCATATTGTTTAGGTAACATGCTTTGCATTATCATATCTTGAAATTGTGTATTAGATACTGTTTGTTCCTGCATTGACATTAATTTCATGAGTCATTAAATGTTCATAATATTGCTATGCATGCTCACTACATTTTAGGTCTAGGCCATATTGGTATTGCCATGCATATTGAGTCCTAAATCAAATTGGTATTGTCATGCATTAATATGCTATTTAGGTCTTTGGTCACATTCATTTTAATGCATATTTATGACATATTAGGTCCTATTCACATTTACATTATCAAGCATTGCATGCATATAGAGTTAGAATAGCATTTATTGACATGCAAATTCATGCTAGGCATTTTGGTTGCCATGAATTGTCATTCATTTCCTTTACCATTTAGACCTTTAGACCATGCATTTCATACATTTCATTTGCTGTATGTTCATGCATGCCATGTCATTGCCACTTGATTTGTGACTTAGGCCAATTAATGGCTCAAAGTCATGCTCTCTAGAGCATACTTGTGGAAAATTAAGGAATTGTCAAATTGATCTTTCTACCTTTGTGATTTTTTGTACTTAGCCAATTTTGTCCAAGGTTTTTAAAATGTTTAGCTACTGTCCTTAGGTCTTAAGGATAATTTCCAACAATTTCCACTTTGGTTTTTGAATGAATTTATCAAAGGCAAAAAAAAATGTGTTTTGACAAGCAGTTTTTTTTCACCCAGTACTCGAACATCTCCAATTTTTCTGGGCAGTCATCTTTAATCATAAAATTAAGAAAACATTTTCTCGTGTATATTTAGATGTTATGAGTCTTTAGTATTTGTTTTAGAATTTTTAGAATTTTTAAAAATAGGCTAAAAAATCGTGTGGAAAACCTGGACAGTAGAGGCAGATTTGAAATCAAAAGAGGAATAAGGGTTGAAATTTGGCTAAGGCATTTAGAGGGGGTTGGGAAGAAGTTTTAGCTATTGTCTTAGGGTAGTTTCTAAGCCTTTTTAAACTCTGAAAATGATTTTATAAATCTCGGGTTAAGGGTAGTTAAGTCCGGGATTTCAAACTTAGGAAATTAGAGCCATTTTAAAAGGGTTTAATGAGGGTTTTAATTTTTATTCAAATTTTTCTTCTAAATTATTTTCAAACAATCACAAAGTTTCATTTTTTTAGAAAATCTAATTTGACATATTTTCCTAAGGTAGCCGGATATCTTTTTAGATATACGGATTTCTTTAATTAAAGGGAAAAAAATACATTTTTCATGCATTGCATTTTCCATGTTCATGCATTTTATTTAAATGTATGATTTTTGCTATGGTATTTTCCATGATATTACTATTATTTTAATTCAAATTTTATGATCGTATATTTTTTTCCATATGATTTTTAATGTTTCATGATATCCTATGCTTTTTATTTAGTTATCTTTGTCACATTATTTAGCATATACTATGTCTATGCATTATTATTTGTATTAGTATTTTCATGCATATTATATGTTAGCATTATTTTAATTCCATGTCATTTCTTGTCATTTAGATCATATTCCATGTCATTTAGGTTATTTCATTTATAACATGCCATGTCATTTAAAATATGCCATATCATTTAGAACTGCCATGTCATTTAAATCATTTTATCTCATTTAGAATATACCATGATACTTAGGATTTTTTTTACTTTACCTAGAATATACTATGTCATTTGAGTTGTGTCATATCATTTAGGATGCATTATATTATATAGATTTGCCATGTCATTTTATTATGTCATACATGTTCGTTTTCATATTTTTAAAATGTTTTTGAAAAAGATAATGATTTTTCAATAAAAAATAAAGATATTCCCGAGTTAAAATAATTCATGAGTTCTCTACCGGGTTTGCTGGAGGGAATATCATCAATTATCATTAATAAAGGAATATCTTTCTTTCAAAAAACGAGAATGATTCGAAAAGTTTTCAAAATGAATAAAAATTTCTTTATAATGCCGATTTTGTCGGGGAATATAGGAAAATTTTGAATTAATAAATTCCGGATCATTTTCAATTAAAAATGAAATTATTTTTCTTAAAATTGGGAATTAACTTGAAAGACTAAATTAAAAACCAACTTTTTACCGAGACTTGGGATAACACACGATTAATAAGGTACCTTTTTATACGGGCGTTGCGGGGGTGCTAATCCTTACCCGCACGTAACCGACTCCCGAGCCCGCTTCTTTGATTTCTCTGGTTTATAACGCAGACCTGAGATTTGGTTTTAAAAAAATATTTTAATTAATTTTAAAATGTTTTACAAAGCCGGTTTTAATAGGTGGCCGATCACACCTAGCTAAAAAAGATTGGTGGCGACTCCATGTCTTTTTACGAGGCCGTTTTCATACCCTCGACCTTTTATTATTTCTAGAGGGATTAAGTCATCTTTTCCTCTACTTTTGTTTCCCCTCACTCGAATGGTTCCCCGTGATCCTGGATCACGTATCGACACCTTCGTTTGTTTTAGAGGAATTAAGTCGACTTTTCCTCTTTTTTTTAATGTCACGCCTAAGGAAAACGAATAATAAAGTCTTGCGATGAGACTTTTGTTATTTTTTTTAGGTTGCGACACATATTATTTTTTGTGTCGTATTTTAATTATTTTTTTATGTTGTGTTTGTATTGTATAATCATGTTGTGTCCGACATTGCCAAATCTAATTGACATTATTCAAATAACTCCCAAATTTATGACGCGCATTGTCATGTTCGTGTTGTTTTCCCTGTTATAATTGTATTCAAGGTATTATATATTTATATAAATTTTGACACGTTAATAATTTGTTTTATGTAGATTTTGACACGTTTGTGTATTTGTGTCATGTTCATGCTATTTTTTATGTCATGCCGTTTTTTAATTATTTTTCTCATGTTATGTTTGTATCGTATAATTATGTTGTGTCTGAAATTATCAGATCTAATTGATTATATTCAAATAACTCTCAATTTTATACCAAGTGTCATATAAGGATAGAAGTTATTATTTTTCTAAATGGATTTTTACTCCTTTTGCTTTTTTATCTTTCAAATTTATTATAAAATATAAATTCAAATCTGATAACATGCCTGTAGTGAAACGCGGGTGTAGAAACCTAATTTTGTTCGGCCTCCTAAATAAGGTAAGTTCTTCCTTCAACCTCTCGGAATGCATAGAATCTCCCCTAATTCCACAATTGGGTCTCTAATACTTTGAATCGAAGGTCAACATCGAAAAGTCAACAAAAAAAGTCAAACTCTAAAAAGTCAACCACTAAAAAGTCAACTTTAAGAAAAATCAAGATTCGAAAGATGAATTGAATAATGGTGAAGCAATATTAATAATTGGAGATCAACAATTGAAGATAGAAGGAAAATTGAAGGTGAAAAGATAAATTGCAAATTTTAATGTTGGAGAAAAACATGGAAATTCCAATTTTGGGAAAAAGTATGTAAACGATAAAATTGGATGAAATTTAAACCTTAAATCGATGGATAATCAATAAATAGAGGTATCTCAGGGTCTAATTTCACAAAGAGAAATCAATTGGAAGAAAAATTGGACAAAAGTGAGTAAATTAGAAATTTTGCATTTTGGGGGAAATTGGAAATTTTGCAAATTTGGAGAAAAGTATATAAATGATCAAATTAGACGAAATTAAAGGTTCAAATTGAAATAAGATCAATAAATAAAGGTATCTAAAGGTCCAATTAAAGTGGAATTGAAGGAGAAGTCAACTTGAAGAATAATTGAAAAAATAAAGATGAAGTTAATAAATGGAAAGTTAAAATTTGGGGAAACCATGGAGATGGTCAAATTAGGTAAAATTGATGTCCCAAATTAAAGATTAATCAATAAACAAAGATACCTATAGGTCTAATTTAAGTGGATTCAAAGGAAAAGCCAATTGGAAAAAAAAAAAGCCAAAAATCAAATAAAGAGAAAATTCTAATTTGGGGAAAAAGGGGGCAAATCAAATTGGAAAGGAATTCAGATATAAAAATTTGGCAAAATGGGTCCAAATCCAATTCAATATGCGAAAAAGGAGATGGAAAAAGAAAATCCAGAAAATTGGCCTGATTTGAGTAAAAATGAGATTTTAGGGGCTAAAATGCAATTTTGAAAAATCCGAGAAAAATAAAATTCGAGCTCAAAAAATTGTGAAACTTTCCAGAATTAAGTTTTAGGATTAAAAGAAGGAAATGAGAGAGAAAACCCAAAATTGGGGCCAAATTGCAAATAGGCTAAATTCGGGGACTAAATCATAATTTTAGACGAAAATCCGAAAAAATGGAAAACAAGCTCGAAAATTTATGAAAACTTCCAGAACTGAGTTTAGTATTGGATAGGATGATTTCGATAAGAAAAATTCTAAGTTGGGGCCCAAATGTAAATAGGTCAAGTTCGGGAGCCAAAATGCAGTTTTATAGAAAATCGAAGAAGAACCAATTAGCAAAATAAAAAAAGGGAAGACCTAGAATATTTCAGGCCAATTTTGGCCAAGAGAGAGAGGCGGATGAAAAATTTGATCCAATGGTCAAGATGGAGGAGAAAATAGATATTTTTAAAGAAAGAACATGAGTCACTACTTAATGCCTTATGTGGCATTTTTTTGCCAATAAGAGGCATTTTAATTATAAGGATGAAAGATTATTGGCCAAGGCCATGTGAAGACCATGTGAACGCCATAGGATGAGGCCAAGTGGATAAAAAAATGACAATAGGAAGATATTTTTGGCTAAGATACATGATCAAGACAAGTGGCTAAATGTTATAGAGAGAGGGGACAAGAATATTGGACATGGCATTAGGGCCAATAGGAATGTTATTAGATCCTTAATATTAGGATAGATGGCCATGTGGAAGGGGGACCATGAGTGCATGAAGAAAGCATAACTAAGAAAAAAAAGATGAGCATGCTCTACACCAAGGAGGCTATTCGGCCAAGCACTAATAGAGGGGGTTTTCCTTCAGTTTTTTCACATACATTCACTACCATTTTGGAGCTAAGGAAAATAGCTAAAAATTATCTAAGGAGAAAAGGAAAGGAAGAGAGAAAAGAAGGAAAAAGGAGAAAGGAGAAAGTTGGAGAGGTTTCTTAGAAGCTTTTGCTAGGTAGCTTCCTTCTCTACTTGTTCTTTATTTTCTTCATCATTCTCATTCTCATTCTCATGCTCTATTTCTTTTCATTTCTATGTTATTTTTCATTTGATTTTTTTTTTAAAACAAAGGTTTCAAAATAGTTTTCTTAAAGGTTTTTCTCTTATTCCTCTTCTTTTTTCAAAGAAACAAAAGAAAACAAGATTTTTCTCATCTATTTTCCTTTTGGCCGAAACCTCACCTTGTCATTGTGCTTGTATTTTGCTCATTTTTCTTGCTTGCATGTTGGATGTGGGATATACTATTGTGTCAGGATAGATATTTATCCTTTGATTTCTTTAAAAATAAAATAAAATAAAAAGGTTTCAGTGCTTGAGGATCTTGGTTTTTGCCAAGTGATTTGGATAGGCCGGATTATGTCCAAGGAGCCAACCATTGAGCCAACCTTTATTTTTTCTTGTTTGTTTATATTTCTAGCTTATATTTTATTATCTTCATATGCTTTTCTTGCTGAAAATGATTCATGATATGTGGATTGTTTGTTCTTCTTTGGAAAAATGATGATAGTGCTTGATGACCTTGGCCTCCCACCAAGTGATTTAGCTAAGTCGAATTCATTTCCAATAAGCTAGCCCTGAGCCCATCATTTTTTCTTGCTGGAAATCATGTTTTCAACTCATTTCCAACTTGGTTTTGGTTATGATCAACCAATGGTCTATAGCCAAAATCTATTTTTCAAACTAGTTGGAAAAAAACAATGTTTTGCAAGTTGGATATGGTGATTCTGGGCAATGTTTTCACTGTGCATTTTTTGTAAAAATAAAAAAATGTTTCTATATAATTTAGGTCATCATTTTTTGAGTCTAAACTGATTTTTCCAGATTTTTTTGAATTTTTTATAAAGGTAAAAAAAATAGCTTTATAAAACTAATTTTTTGGAATCGAAACAAGCTTTTAAAGTTAGTAAAGGGCCCTTTTTTCCACCAAAGGGGAGGGGCTGGACAAAACATGTAGTTACTATTTTAGGGATGTTTTCAAAGTATATTGAAGTTTAAAAATTGTTTTTAAGAAAATTGGACCATGGGAAGGTAAAATGAGCTTCAAAACCGAAAAAAACTAGGATTTTTGCACTATGGCCATTCGGCCATCTTGATTTCTCTTCTCAAAAATTGCCTTATTTTTAACCTTGTGGCTTTGAAAATGTTGCATTCAAATCTTGTTTGAAGATACTCGAATGTTAAAGAAGGGCATTCGAATGCCTCCTTAATCCAAGCCAAAATTTGTGCTCAAAATCTCTAATTTTAAATCCAACTTAGGTTTCTTTCAAAGGTAGTCGGACATCTTTTTAGGTGTTTGGATATCCTATCTTCAAGAGAGAAACACATTCCGTTTTCATGGATTGCATATTTTAAAATGTTTTTGCTTAATTTAGCATAAAAACATATTTTTTCGGTAACCTAGACATTTGGCGAGAATAGGTTAATCATTGCCGGGTCTTCCGGGGAGGTTAAGAAATTATTCAAGACACGTGTTTATGAAATTGAAAGGTATGGTTTTTGTTTTAACCAAAATTATATACATGTCATGTGAAAAGATATTTTTCAAAACTTTGCCGGGTCTATCGGGGAGTTCGGTAAAATATCCCGACGCATGCCATTTATATAATTTCACCAAAGAGAAAATTATTGAAAAAGAATTTAAAAATGATGATGTGTGCATATTCTATGTTCATGCATTTTTCATGATTAGACCATTTAATAATTGATGGCTACATTTTCCATTTTGATCATTCATGAATATTCCATGGTGATGTCATTTTCATGATTGGTGCTTATGTCATAAATTCTCTTCCCATGTCATGAGCTATTTGCCACATCATATATGACCTATCATGAACTATTTGCCACATCGTATATGCCATATCATGAAATATTTGCCACATCATATATGTCATATCATGAGTTATTTGTCATGTCATGTATGCCATGTCATTAATTCTTTTGCCATATTATAATAAAATGTTTGCCATGCCATGATAATTATGCATATTTGTTTAATTTACATTTGTATCTTAGTAATAATTTGCATATCCATGATCATTTTTTAATGACTTTAAATGCATAAAAATTAATGATTTTTAACAAAATAAAGTTATTCCCGAGTTAAAGTAATTCATGAGCTCTCTGTTGGGTCTGTCGAAGAGGATATCATCAATTATCATTACCAACAGAATATCTTTTTTTCCTCAAAATATGAGGGTGATTCGAAGAATTCCAAAATAAGTAAAAGTTTCTCTATTTTGCATTAATAAATTCCAGATCATTCTCAAATAATATGATTGTTTTAAAAAAAGGAATTATTTTTAAATATCAAATATAAACCCGACTTTTATCGAGACTATTGATAACACATAATTAATAAGGTACCGTTTTATATAGGCATTATGGGGGTGCTAATCCTTTCCCATGGCATAACGGACTCCCAAACCCGCTTTTAATTTTTTTTGGTTCAAAGCACAGATCTCGAAATTGATTTTAAAAATGTTTTAATTAATTTTAAAATGTTTTATAAAATCGGTTTTAATAGGTGACCGATCACACCTAGCCAGAAAGATCGATGGCTGTTCCATTTCCTTTATCGAGGTTGTTCTCAAACCCTCCCGTTTTAATTTACGAGGAACAAATTCTCTTTTCCTTTTTTCCCCCACACTTCTCTTTTTTTTTTTTTTAAATGTCACCTAGACGAGTCCCCACGAAGAGGACACGTTACGACAGCTTGGCGACTCCGCTGCGGACAATAGAGAGCCAAGCCTAAAATAAATCATGTGTTATCAAAAGTCTCGAGTTGTCGATTTTAGTCGATGTTTAATTTTAATTCCCATATTTTTGAAATAAGGAGAATTTTTTAAAATAGTAAAATGTTTTTAAGTATGTTCATTTTCATACACATTATTAGTGTTCTCTAGTTATTTGGTGTTGTATATTATTATTCCTCTCTGGTTAATTAATGATTTCCCTTATTTGATTTATTCTTTTTGATAAATTGTTGTGGTGTTTAAGATAAGGGTTATAGAATAGGTGGTGAAAGGTTTGTCTGTTCCTTCTCACACACTACACTTGCATTTGCATAATATGAGCCCTATGTCTGGGTTCCGTCCTTTTAGGTGAAAGTAAAGTAACTATGCTCTCGTGAGGTGATAACCTCCACATGGGCTAGCGAAACATTTACAGAGTAGTAAAGTACCTATGCTTTCGTGAGGTGATAACCTCCGCATAGGCCTGGGAAATATACTCTAACAAATTGAACCCTTTGAATTGGGGTGTCTTACTAGCCTTCACCGACGACAGTGAGGAGCAATTTGGAGCCTTTTAGAACCTAATTCGACCACATATAGTGAATTATACGAAACCAACCTAGCTAGGGCCATGTCAAATTTCTGATTAGATATCCCGAAGTCAAGAACACTTGAAGGGACGTTTCTTAGCTTTTGATATTTATTTTATGCCAATACTATAATGCTTTGACTTTATTATACCCCTGTACTGACTCGTGCTTTTTGTTTTGTTTTGTTTTGTTTTCATTGCATGCATCATGATCATTTAGGGGTGTTTGCCGTAAGCCGGGTTCTAATAAGAGGGGTTTTCAATATAGTCATAGAGCGTCCGGATCTCTCATCGGTGTCGGTTATTTCCAAGACATACCAAGAGGTCATAACTGAATCAGAAAAGAAGCAAGAAAAATAGAGGAAAATGTTTGGCTAGTGACTTCGTGTCCGTCCTTCTCGAGTCGGTTCATTTGGATGTAGGTCGGAATGATTTGCCAGAATTAGAAGAGATTTGGAAACGATGGGGAGTGGCGAAGAAAAATGAGTTTATCGGGAAATATGGCGGCATAGCACTACCTCTCCCGATCCATATAGATGACCAGTTGATTAGGGCAATGGTACAGTTTTCGGATCCTTCCTACCGATGCTTCATGTTCAATCAAGAAGATATGATACCCACCATCGAGGAATACTCAACCTTACTCTGTATCGAGTCATCCAGTCCAGATAAGATCTATTGGAAGTAGCAAAAGACAGTCAATTTCTAGAAGAACCTATCCAAGACAATGGGTATGGAGATTTCGATTGACTTCTCGAATATAAAGAAGACGGGTTCGAGTGTTTATGTCCCCTTGATTTTTGCGAGACTATATCAAGAGCAACCCGAAGAATAGTCGTGTGGTGGATGTATTTGCCTTAGAGATTTATGGTTTGATGATATTTCCAAAGTTGTTAGGGCACATTGAAGTGGCCATAGTAGATTTCTTTAAGTGTCTGGACAAACAAATTGATCCTTCTCCTGCTAACCTTGCCGAGACAATTAGGTCACTCATTTCTGTCGAATAATGGGCGAGAGACGATTCGAGGGATGTGCATAACTTTTGTATGTTTGGATCCAAAGTCATTTCTTAGGAAACGATGATGGAAAGCTTTACCCTTACATGAAGACTTGCATTCCCCTTAGAGAATTTTGCAAGAAAGATTGGCTAAAGAAGGGGGATAGGAAACAATGGATCATGGCTCTTCATTACCTAGCCCGAGAGGATGTAACTTGGAGGGCTCCGTGGAAGCCGATGGGGTCCATTTTGTATAGTTGTGGAGATAAACCATGGGTTCCATTAATGGGATTTTGGGAGCTATCAGTTATGCACCATTCTTGGTATGAAGGCAGTATGGGTCCGAGTAGTTCATTTCGATGACTCATGAACTTACTTCGGTGGAATTCACATATAGTGGGCCTGGATATGTAAAGGACACACGTGAAGTCATCTAAGCATGGAGAAAATTGCACCAGTCAGAATTAGGTAGGTATACCGACAACGCCACTCTGGGATATCTGGAGTGGAGGCTAAGAGGGTCCGTGACATTGTGCTTCTTGCCAAAGATGCCTATGTTCATTCGGTAATCCTTCAGCCCGAACCAGTTGTGCCATCAGAGGTTGAGATTTTTAGGCAAGAATTGGAAAAGGACAACGGGAAATTAAAGCGAGAATATGATAAGCTTCAAAAGGAAGTCGGGGATTTGAAGATGAAGCTTGAGATCCAAGATGTCAGAATACAAAAAGTGGCAGAGAGTGAGACACATCACAGTCCGATTTAAAAGATTTGCACCAAGAGAACAAGAAGTTAAGGACCAAAGGAAAATTTACTGAAACTAGCATTTCTTTGGGTGCACATGAGAAAGAGATGGAAAAGTTTCGAATTGAATTGGACTTCTGGAAGAGTAAGACCAAGGAAGGCAAAGAAAAAGAGTCCAGATCTTCTCATGAGCGGCAAAAACGGGAAGTTGCACACTCCTTGACTTCAGCAAAGTTAGAGAGGTGTCTGCAAGAGAACGAACAGTTGAAGGCCAGGTTGGGAAATGAGAGGGAAAGAACATCCATGATGAGCAAGGAGAATGAGACGCTCCATGTGACCTTTTCAGACCCTAGAGCAGCAGTTGCAAACCCAGAAAGCCGACATTGTTGCCATCATTCGGGAATACAGAGAGAGAGAGAGAGACCGAATGGAGCCAAGCCAATGACTTAGCCGTAGATGCCAATATGAGGTGGAGGACGGAGTCTTTGGGAAGAAAATAGTATATAGATCACTTGACTAGGAAGATCCGCAAGGCAGTGGTTAAGGCAAACGAGATGGTGGAGAAGGTGAAGACTTTGAGACGGGATGTCGACCCGATTGGGGAGCATGGACAGCATCTACTAAACTTCCTAGAGGAAGCTCAAGACCAATATGAGCAAATCAAATATCTCTATGTAGCCCGAGATTGAGAGATGATCTGTAAAAGGTTTCTATGAATTAATGGAAAACCTTTGTGTTGGAATTCATCTTAAGGCAAATACTATTAGTTTATCTTTTCATACCAGATTATCATAGAAATATTCATTCATTTACTTAACCATTCATTAATCCATTGGTTCATTAATTTATCCATTTTTTTTAACAACAATGTTGATTTATTGAAATTGAAATAAATAGACAACATTTCGATCATCCAACATAAAACCAATACCCTAAAATATAAAGCTACCCTTCGAGCACTAATCTCAAACCCTATTTAACCCTTACAAAGAAAGAAATGTTATAACACCTCCAAAAAGAGGCCTTGATCCCATAATGAAATTGACCTAAAAAACTACCCTTCAAGCATAAGCAAACTTAATTCCCATAATATCCCTTATGAATTAAAAACCCACAGAATACTACAATATAAGCTGTCTTCAAGAGAATATTTAGCAATGAACAAAACTATGGCTTCCTCTCATTTGTTTTGTATAACACCTCAATTTATCCATCTACTCATTGATTCATTTCATACATTCATTCTTTCACACATTTAATAAGTAAAAAAGAATAATGTTTCATGAGATTCTAATCCGTGGTATTTACACTAAGGTATAAAAATTGGGCATCCTCCGAAACACCTAGAGTGAAGTACTCGCATCAATATAATACCCGATCGCAAGCCAAGATCATGAAGAATGAACAGGCTGCCCGGATAGAAAGGATAGAAAAGGCACAAGATGAGTTGAGAGAACAGTTGGCTAAGTCTTAGGCTGAATCAAGAGATCAGATGACTAAACTAATGGAGCTGGTATCCGTCGCATTTAAGGGAAAGGGACACATAGAGAATTTAGCTATCGGATTAGAATCGGGAGGCCAAGGGGGCAAAAAAGGTCAGCATGAAGTCGTACTGCTAAACGGCCAATCCTCACAGAGCACAGAAACCTTACCACTGGCAACTGCAATGCCTTTCGCGTATATTCAGCTCAATACAGGGGCACAAAATCAGATGCCAATTGGGGCAAATCTTGGAACCATCTCGATGAATACCATTGAGGTCCCGAATCTGGATGATCTTGCTGAACAAGAAAAAATGAAGATGGCAGAAGTTAAGAGGACTGGGTTGGCTGATTCGTAGAATAAGTATCAGTTTCTAGAAGAGAGGCTACGAGTCGTAGATGGAGCAGAGTTGTTCGACAGTCTCGATGCCAGAGAGCTAAGCTTAGCTCCCAATCCAGTAATCTCGCACAAGTTCAAGGTATCGGATTTTGAGAAGTACGACGAAACCAGTAATTTATCGATATATTTGACTATGTACTGTCGAAAGATGACATGATATGATGAGGATAAGAAATTGCTGATCCATTGCTTCTAAGATAGTTTGACAAGCTCGGCAATTCTATGGTTAAATCAAATCAGTCGGAGCAAGACCAAATCGTGGATGGATTTGGCCAGAGCTTTCCTGGAACATTATAAGCATGTGTCGGATATGGTTCCCGACAGAATGTCTCTGCAGAACATGGAGACGAAAATAACAGAAAGCTTTAAACACTATGCTCAGAGATGGAGAGACTTGGCTACTCAGGTTCAACATCTTCTTACTGATAAAGAAACCATAGTCCTATTTGTTAACACTTTGAAGACACCATTGTATGATAAATTGGTAGGTAATGCCACTAAGAACTTTGCCGATTTGGTTATCTCAGGAGAGATGATTGAAACCGCTATCAAGAGCGGGAAAATAGAGAGTGGGGAATCAGCTACCCCCAAGAAAGTAGCTCCCGCCAAGAAAAGATAAGGGTAAGCATATGTCGTTAGTTTCAACGATCGCTCTTTTACGCCCCCAACACCATACACACCCTATCCAACATACAACCCCTACTACCCTGATATGAATAACCTTACTCAAAATATTTTCCCTTACATGGCTATACCACAACAAATGTACCTAACTGGTATATCCCCTCAGATAGCCGTTCCCCCAAACACTACACCAAATACTCAGAACACCACCAGAAATGACCAAAGACCCTTGAGGAATAATCAAAAACCTCAATATAATCCTATCTCTACAACCTACAATGAGTTATACCTAAGTTGCTACAGGGAAAACTTATCACACCTGTCTATCTCCAACCCCTAAAACCGCCATATCCCAAGTGGTATGATTCTAACGCCTACTGCGAATACCACGCGGGGATTCAAGGGCATTCAAATGAGAATTGCACTGCTTTTAAGCGCAAGGTCTAGAGCCTTATCGATGCTGGGATTATGGGGTTTTGGCCAAGAAATGGGCCTAATGTTACGGGTAACCCCTTGCCTAATCACATAGAGGCTAAGGTTAACGCAATAATGTCTAAGAATCGAGAAGGTGAAAAAGGATGTTAGAAAGGTGAAGACCTCGATAATCAAATTTTGGATAGAAATGGTCAGGGCAAGGTTGATTCAACCAAAATCATATTTGAGAAAGATAGCCAGCAAGTTAGAGAATTTTTGCCAATACCATGAATATGAGGGGCATGTCATCCATGATTGTGAAGAATTTCTAGCCAAGATTCAAAGATGATGGATATGGGCGAGGCCCAGTTTTTCGAAAAGACTAAAGAGGTAGAAATAAACATGACTAAAAGCATGGTTAGTTACGGGGTAGATAGACCATTGATCATCAACTACGATGAGCGAGAGGCGAAAGCTATCCCAGTTAGTGAGGAACCCACTCCAAAATTGATTATAGAATTGCCATGCCATTTTCCTTACAAAGAGGACTAAGCGATTCTGTGGAGCTATGATTGCAATATAGTGATGCTGGGATCCTTAGGTCATTAGTCGGAAGTTGTTGACATATCTGGAGTAGGCTATTTAACCCGTAGCTGGAGATGCTATGCCCCAAAAATGGTTGAGCCCATTCGGGAAAGAAAAATAGCAGGACCTAGTAAAAAGACGGTGGAGTCAATCCCTGTAGAGCCTACAAAATCAAAAGGGAAAAAAACGAATTTGCCTCCGGTTAATAAGATAAAGGCGCCAATGAATGAGAAAGAAGCTTGTGAGTTTTTGAAATTGATTAAACACAATAAGTACAACATGGTGGAGCAGTTGCACCGCCAGCCGGGTAGGATCTCAGTCCTATTGCTGGTGTTGAATTTAGAGCCTCATCGAAATGCCTTGCTAAGAATACTGAACCAGGTTTACATGCCCAACAACATATCTTTGGAAACATTGGACAGATTAGAAGGGAATATCACGGCTGATGACTTCATCGCTTTCAGTTATGACGAGATACCACCTCATGGTATAGGATCTACTAAGGCCTTGCACATAACCACTACATGCAAAGGGCATATTTTGCCACGGGTGCTCCTCGATAATGGATCTTTCTTGAATGTGATGCCCTTGGCAACCTTGTCTAAATTGCTAATCAATATGTCCTACATGTTGCCGAGTCATACTATAGTCAGAGCTTTCGATAGTATTCGCTGGGATGTGATGGGGAATATTAAGATTCCGCTTCAGATAAGTCCATGTATTTACGAGATCAAGTTCCAAGTAATGGACATCATCCCATCCTATAACTGTCTGTAGGAAGGCTATGGATTCATTCGGCAGAGGCTGTGTCATTATCTCTCCATCAAAAGTTGAAGTTTGTGATGGAAGGACGCCTGGTCCATGTATCGGGGGAAGAAGATATCATAGCTCTATGTCAATTAATGCTCCTTATACAGAAGTAAATGAAGATGATGTAGAATGCTCTTTCAGATCTTTGGAGTTTGTCAATTCTACATCCATTACTAACGGGCACAAAATCCCAAAACCTAAGTTATCCGAGAGCACCAAGTTAGGCGTAAAGATAATGGTGGAAAAGGGCTGCCGTGTTGGAAAAGAATTGGGAAATTACCTTCATGGAATAACCAGAGCAATAGAAGTGGTCAGAAAGAAAGAGCTCTTCGGTCTTGGGTACCTCTCCCAAGCACAAGAGAAGAGAAAGCAAGTAGATAAGAATAGACGAAGAAGGTTGGCCCTGTTTTCGGGTATGGATATGGAATGGGAACCCATGACTTTCCTTCCAATCCTTCACTCTTTCTGCTCTGGAGGATTTGAATATGGTGTTAAGAGTTATGATGATGTGCTCATGATATTAGAGCAAGCATTCGAGAAGTTCTATGTGGGTGAAGAGAAACAGCTGCAAGAAATGATGATCGACGTGGCCAAAATAGAAGAAATAGGGAATGTAAGCACAAGCTTGATATTACGCCTATGTCCCTCTAGTTTTGAGCTGATAAATCGAAGTGTGACTGGACTTCCTTTAGTTTTTATGTCTACTTCAGAGTAATGCTCTAAATTGATCTTAACTGCCTCTGCCAAGGGCATTAAGAATATTTTTGTATGGGCTTATGTTTACAACTTTTCATTCAATAAATAACAATTACGATGCATTTTCTTCATATTGATTTGTCCATATTCTTTTATTCTTTCATTATTTTTGCCTATATGCCTTCCTTTTTGTTTCTCCCTCACCTATTTACAGGTGCCTGGATACGGAATATGAGGATCATCCCATCAATAATTTTGAAATCAATTTTGAAAGACCATTTGTGCAGGTAAATTTGACACCGACGAAGATTTCGAAAACTGTCATTTGTCTCTGTAACTATTAAGAATAATAGAACAAGAGGAAAATCATGTATTACCCCATAAAGAGCCTTTGGAAGTTATAAATTTGGGGAACGGGGAGCAAATAAAGGAGGTCAAAATTGGAACTTCCATTTCACCGACAATAAGGTGTGAACTGATAATTTTACTTCGGGAGTGCGTAGATGTGTTTGCATGGTCATGCCAAGACATGCCTGGGTTGGACTCTGATATCGTAGTTCACAAACTCATTCTGAAACCAGATTGCAAGTCAATTCAGCAGAAGTTGAGAAGAATAAGGCCCGAAATGTTGTTGAAAATAAAAGAAGAAGTGAAGAAACAATTTGACGCTGGATTCTTTACTCGGAGTGGGTAGCAAATATTGTCCCGGTACCAAAGAAAGATGGTAAAGTGCAAATATGCATCGATTATCGAGATTTGAATTGGGCAAGCCCTAAAGATAACTTCCCATTGCCTCACATTGATACTGTAGTGGATAATACCGCAATGAATTCTGTGTATTCCTTTATGGATGGATTCTCGAGATACAATCAGATTAAGATGGCATCGGAGGATATGGACAAAACCACTTCGTAATAATGTGGGGAAATTCTTGCTATAAAGTGATGCCTTTTGGATTAAAGAATGCTGGGGCAATATACAAAAGAGCAATGGTAACTTTGTTCCATGACATGATGCACAAGGAGATTGAATTTTATGTCGATGACATGATCACCAAATCACAAGGGGAGGAAGAACACGTTGATAATCTTAAGAAGATCTTTGAAAGGTCAAGAAAGTTTCGGCTTAAACTTAACCCGGTAAAATATACCTTTGGAGTTACTTCGCGAAAGCTGTTAGGATTTTTTGTTAGCAAGAAAAGGATTTAAATTGATTTGGATAAAGTAACAGCGATCCGAAATTTGCCTCCGTGATGCACTCAAAAGAGTATATCTTATTTAAGCCTGCATTAAAAATATCAATTGTAAAGTATAGCAATAAGCAAGAGTCGAGTCCACATGGATTGGGTTTCAATTTATAAGTTTGTTGGTTCAAAACTTTAGTTCTAAGAGAAGAAAAGAAAACAAAGGAAAAAGGGGTTTTTGAAATAAGTGAAAGCAAAACAAATCAGAATAATAAGAGTGCAAGTAATTAAATAGAAGAAATCAAATATGAGAAAAGTATGGTTAATGTTTCATTCTCCACCACTAAACATCATTGAGAATCAATAATCAGATCTATCAACATCAATTAACTATCACAATAATCAATCATAAATAATAACAAGCTCTGTTACCCCAATCTTTCCTTAGTTTATTGTTAAATAGAACAAGCTCTCTATTTAATATCTAACTATTAGACAACCTAGAATAGGGTCTCTAGATTTAATGTAATAGCAGCCTTAAGAAGAGAAAGATAGGTTGATCTAAGCAACAAACACATAAGCTTGGATTGTTTAACTTAGGTTATGTTCCACATTTCAATTCCCGAAAACCCAACATAATCATGAATTACAAATTGCTACTTATGAATAGGAAATCAAGACAAATACACGGATCAAGACTCCTAAACTAGCATTACATAATTATCAAGATCTATCTAGTTGGCCACCTAAACAAATCAAGACAACATCATGAACAATTTTAATGGAAGAACATAAACAACTGATAGATAATTCATGATAGATAGAATTTGAAAATCAATTATAAAACATGTATAGGGCTTTGAAATCACCCTAAACCAAAAATTAAGTTTAGCCTAGCATAGGCATTATTAACATAAACATAAAAAGTAAATAAAAGAATGGAAAAGAAGAATCAATGATGATGATCCTTGAGTCTCCTCTAAAGATTTCTAGTTTGTGGCTCTAAAGATGGTATTTATAGAGTTTTCAAACCCTGAGAACAAGTCCTTACCGCACAAGTAAGTTAGGAGGCAAAAAATTGCATATTTTGACAGGTTTTTCGAGTTTTTTGCGAATCTTGGGAGCCGCGACGCCGGGCTCTCTGCCAGCCATTTCGCTATTGCATCTTCTCGCACTTCTTCGATTTATTTCGATGACCATTTCTTATCCGATTTAGGCGTATGAACTACCGTTGGAAAGGTATTCAAGTCAGCTTCAAAATTCAAGAGGAAGTTTCTTTAAATAAAGAATTTAACATCATTTTTACCTTGCAACAAGCTCCGGAGGTCAAATCTGCCTTCTCGCTTGGCAATAAGAAATTGATCTTTTTGACTTCCAAGTCTTTTTCCATCTTGTGATTATGATTTTGTATGCTCTTTAACATCATAATTGACATCTTTTCACTTCATTCTCTTAAATATACCTAGAATTCAAAAACAAAACATAAGTAATCAAAATAAATATCGAAAACATAATTAAAACTAAGAATAGAAAATGCATAAAATGTGTATTTTATGAGCTTATAAAATACCACCACACTTAGCTTTTTGCTAGTCCTCGAGCAAAACAAAATCAAAATAAAGTAAGAAAATATAATCTAATCCATTTTCGTATGAAATCACGGTGGCACTTAGCATGTGACACAAGCCTTTAAACCCTAGGTGTCCCTAGTGGACGAGTTTAGTCTCGTGAGGGTTTACCAGGACAATACCCATAAACATTGAAAACATAAAAAAGTAAAAAAAAAATAATTACTCATAATCCTTTCAATATAAAATAGAGAAAATCATTGGATAAGTCTTATCAACAATAGCTTAAAGAGTTTCAAAGAATCATACTTGATAGTAAATAGTTTGAGTTAAGCCAATATTAACATAACATATCTCAATCAAAATAGTGCATATTCAAACTTAATCTCAACTTCTCACATGGGATACTCTCATTATTTTCACTCTTTAAAGTAGTGATAAAGTGTTTACACTCAATCAATCTCATGAAAACAGTTCTACCATATGTTTGCTTGTTCACCTATTCTTCATTATTTAGATCTTACAACTTTATAAATCAAGAGGTCTTTACTCAAGGTTGTAATGGGGCCAAAGTGTAATAATATGGTTAAAGAATAAAAAGGAAAAGGATATCACAAAGGTTCCAAAGATTTCAAAGAGTTTAGAGACATAATAAGATTACACAAAGAAAACTTCTCAAAACTCTTTAAAACACATAACATCTTAGGCTAAATATTCATGTTGAGCCTTTGCTTCATTCTAACCAACTTTGTAAAATTATTTTTCTTTAACCAAAATTTCAAGAGATGATTGATTTTTTTTTTCAATATAGGAAAGTATTTTTACAATATTCCCTTTCATTTTCTCTTGACTTTTGCCATACTTCTCCCCCATACTTATTTCTTGTTTCTAACCCAAATTTTCAATAAGTATCCTTGTTTTGCAATATGTCTCAAAACATTCAATCCATCTTTAGAACAAGGGTAAGGATATAAGTATATTTAGGCTAGGTAAAAGATGTGGTTACCAAAGAAATAGCTTATTCAATGTAGGCTCAAATTGGCTCACTAGGGGGGATATTCTCTTGGAACATCAATAGGGGATGGATTATTTGGCCTTGGTTAAAAATCCTAATGCCTTTATCATATCCATGTTGTCATATGTATCAATATAGTCTCAAATGGTTTAAAGGAAGTTCTAGAGAAACATGTAATCATAAGAGCACTCAAGAAATGAATTAAATTGATATGTATAGTGCATAAATCATATAGGCTCAAAAACTCACAAGGATGATTATACAAGTCAGATTTAAGTCTAAACATGTTTCTTTCTCAATCAATATATCATATTATCATTAGCTCATAAAAAGTAAATTGATATCAAGCTAAATTCTCATGAAACTCTTATCACGCATAAACCAGTTTTAGACTTATGCAATTCATATCTCATCATAGTATTGAAAGTAACTAAAACACACTAAAAACAAACTAAAAAGACTCAAAACAAAACAACTAAAAGAAATCCTAAATTCTTCCCCCCACACTTAATTCTTACATTATCCACAATGTAATTCTATTATCCCAAATGAAAGAATCATGTGTAAGGGAAAAGAATGAATAAACAAAACAATCAAAATAACTAAGGAAAAACAATAAAAGATAGAATGATGGAGAGTAGGAAAGATCAAATCTGTTTATGATGTGTGCTCTCCATCCATTGGGTTGGCTCCTAACAAGTGCTTGGTTTAGTGTCTTCAGCCTGACTTGCTAAAACATACAAACAAATATATATATATATATAATTCAAAACAAAACAAACTAATGAAATTTAAATAATCCTAAAACACTAAACAAATAATTAACAAATAAACATAATAAAAAGAGAAAGGGAAAGAAAGCAAATCTGAGTATGGTAGGTTGGTAATGCCTTCACCAATTGGGCTCCCTCCCAATTAGCACTTGGTTGATTGTCTTCAACCTAACCTATACCCCTTCTTGGCTCTTTAGGATCTTTGGGCTCAAACATGAAACTTCCCGGATCTTTGCATTTTGGAGGAAGCTTTCTTTGTAAAATAGCCAATGCATTCTCCCCCATACTTATTATTTCATCATTCTTGGTGGTGCATAGCTATTTGAGGAATTGTGCAAATCTTGGTACTTGTTTAATGATATCCATAAGCAATATGTTTAAGGTTTCCAGACTTTTTTTTTTCATGTTCCTTATTTTTAGACTTTGCAAATCTGCTAGGAAAAGGTGGAGAAGGAACATTAGTAGAAATAGGAACCTTAAAAGTTACCTCAGGTACCGAAGTATTCTCTATTTGAATGGTGGTTTCACTAACCTCAAGAAGTGAATCCATCTTTGGTTTTGTCTCTTCCTCAACTTGTTCCTCCTTCTTCAAGGTCACAATAGTAGCATTCTCCTTTAGGTTAATCCCCGACTGAGAAGGGAGTGCTTGAGATCTTTGTGCTACTAATTCCACCATACTACTAGCCAATTGGCTTATTTGCGTTTCCAAACTTCGGATACTTGCCTGAAATTCTTGTTGAATTGAATTGTATTAGTAGAAAGTGCTTGATCATATCTTCTAAAGAAGTACTTGAGTTGTGAGTCACAAGTGGTGGCTTAAAAAGACATTGTTATTGAGGCCATGGTTGATTGAAGACAGATGGAGCCTTATTTCCTGTTTAAATTTTAAAGTATCACTAATAAGAGAATTGACAAGAACCTGATTTTTGAGTCACATGTGGTGGCTGAAAGAGATCTGGTTCTTGATAATTTCCCGAGTAGCCATAATTAGTATGATCCCACCATTCCTCATTGTATGTTTTTGAGAAAGGATCATACTTATGTTCTTGGAACGTTTGTGGGCCTTGAAATCCTCTTAAATCATAGGTTGGTTCACAATTATCTTATTGGAAGTATGGGCACAAATTGGTTGGATGATCCATCATAAAGCACACTCCACACTTCCTTGATTGTTTAACATTACCCATGGCCAATTGTTGAACTAACTCCTCAAGTGTTAGATTGTTCAATTCCATCGTTCTTTGCTCAAAATTTGAAAACAAAAACTTGTATGTACAAGAAAAGTACAACTAATTAGAACTGAAAATAAACCAAGTAACAAGTAAATTAAAGAAAACAATCATCGGCAACGGCGCCAAAAAACTTGATGCACTCAAAAGAGTATATCTTATTTAATCTTGCACTAAAAATATCAATTGTAAAGTACAGCAATAAGAAAGGGTCGAGTCCACAGGGATTGGGTTTCAATTTATAAGTTTGTTGGTTCAAAACTTTAGTTCTGAGAGAAGAAAAGAAAACAAAGGAAAAAGGGGGTTTTGAAATAAGTGAAAGTAAAACAAATCAGAATAATAAGAGTGCAAGTAAATAAATAGATGAAATCAAATATGAGAAAAGTATGGTTAAGGTTTCATTCTCCACCACTAAACATCATTGAGAATCAATAATCAGATCTATCAACATCAATTAACTATCACAATTATCAACCGTAGAAAACAACATGCTCTGTTACCCCAATATTTCCTTAGTTTATTGTTAAATAGAACAAGCTCCCTATTTAATCTCTAACTATTAGACAACCTAGAATAAGCTCTCTAGATTTAATGTAATAGCAGCCTTAAGAAGAGAAAGATAGGTAGATCTAAGCAACAAACACATAAGCTCAGATTGTTTAACTAAGGTTATGTTCCACATTGCAATACCTGAAAATCCAACATAATCATGAATTACAAATTGCTACTTATGAATAGGAAATCAAGACAATTACACAGATCAAGACTCCTAAACTAGCATTAGATAATTATCAAGATCTATCTAGTTGGCCACCTAAACAAATCAAGACAACATCATGAACAATTTTAATGGAAGAACGTAAACAACTTTGTTAGATAATTAATGATAGATAGAATCTAAAAATCAATTACAAAACATGTCTAGGGCTTTGAAATCACCCTAAACCAAAAAGAAGTTTATCCTAGCATAGGAATTATTAACATAAACATAAAAAGAATATAAAAGAATGGAGAAGAAGAAGAATAATGATGATCCTTGAGTCTCCTCAAAAGATGTCTAGTTTGTGGCTCAAAAGATGGTATTTATAGAGTTTTAAAACCCTAACAACAAGTCCTTGCTGCACAAATAAGTTAGGAGGCCGAAAATTGAATTTTTTGGTAGGTTTTACAAGTTTTTTGCAAATCTTGGTCGTAGCGGCGTCGGGCTCTCTACCAGCCATTTCGCTGCTGCATCTTCTTGCAGTTCTTTGACTGATTTGGATGACCATTTCGTGTCCAATTTAGACGTATGAACTACCGTTGGAAAGGTATTCAAGTCAGCTTCAGAAGCCAAGTAGGACGTTTCTTTAAATAAAGATTTTAACATCATGTTTTCCTTACAACAAGCTCCGGAGGTCAAATCTGCCTTCTTGCTTCGCAACAAGAAATTGATCTTTTTGACTCCCAAGTCTTCTTTCATCTTGTGATTATGATTTTGTAATCTCTTTAATATCATAATTGACATCTTTTCACTTCATTCTCTTAAATATACCTAGAATTCAAAAACATAACATAAGTAATCAAGATAAATATCGAAAACATAACTAAAATCAAGAATAGAAAGGGTATAAAATATGTATTTTATGAGCTTATCAAATGCCCCCAGACTTATTTTTTTGCTATTCCTCGAGCAAAACAAAATCAAAATAAAGTAATAAAATCTAATCTAATCAACTTTTGTAGGAAATCACAGTGGCACTTAGCATATGACACAAGCCTTTAAACCCCTGGGTGTCCCTAGTGGAGGAGTTTAGTCTCGTGAGGGTTTACTAGGACGATACCCACAAACATTGAAAATATAAGAAAAACTAACATATACTAAAAATATTTAGTCCTAACCCTTTCAATATAAATTAGAGAAAATCATTGGATATGTCTTATAAACTAATCAACAGTTCAAAGATTGTTGAAAAGATGACCGATGTGTACAAAGATTGGCATGAGATCTTGCCTTTTTCTCTCCATGCATATCGTACCTCAGCCCGGACATCTACTGGTGCAACACCATTTTATATGGTATATGGGATGGAGGCAGGGCTTCCTATCGAAGTTGAAATCCCTTCCCTTCACATTTTGATGGAAGTCGGCCTGGAAGAGGCAGAATAGGTTAGAGCTCGATATAAACAACTGAATCTCATCGAGGAGAAAAGGTTGAAGGCCATAGGCCATGGGCAGATGTACCAGAAGTGAATGATTAGAGCCCATAACAAAAGGGTTCAACCTAGGCAATTTCGAGAGGGAGAGTTGGTATTGAGGAAAGTTCTTCATATTGTAAAGGATTCTCGCGAAAAATGGGCTTCGAATTGGGAAAGGCCATATGTGGTAAAAAGAGTTTTTTCTAGAGGAGCATTGATCTTAACTCGGATGGATGGTGATGATTTGAGAAATCCCGTGAATGCTGATGAATTGATGAAGTATTATGCTTAGAGAAAAGTGAAAAAAGAAAAAAAATGAAAAAAAGAATGTAAAAGGAGAGGTTTAAGTCGAAAACCCAAAAAGGGTGACTTAAAACCAAAAGAGGGAAACTTGGGTTGAAAACCCGCAAAAGACAGCCCAAGTACTGATCAAAGATCGAATTAATGCTCTGTGTAAAGAGAGAGAAAGTATCAAATATTCAAAGAAATGGGGTAAACCCAGTCTGACGCAGCTATGGAAGTCGAGAAGTCACCCAAGTAAAATAGCTCGTTCAAAAGATATTTCAGACGAATTGAAGTAGGAAGGGTCCAAGATATTCCGCATCTAGGGCATCTATGATCCAAAACTTTGCATTTTTCTCTTAAATCATTAGTATTCACCTTTGTTATCTGAAACATAATTGCAATGAATTCTTGTTATCCCTTCTATGACATTTGGCTGTTCCATACCATTTTTCATTTGCGTTTTGAATGTTACTAAACTAAATAATGATTAGTAAACATAAAAATCTTTAAACGCAAGGATTTCTTTGCATTACTATGGAGTAGGGTTAAATTATTGAAGAGGTTTAGAAACCACTAAAATTTTAAAACACACCAATCCATAGTACTGAAAAACTCATCAAGTGAGGCAAGCAATAAATAGATTGAAGACACCATCATGGAGTCGAAAAACTTGTGGATCTCATCAAAATCATAAGTTAGGATTTATGACAATTCTGAATATTGAAAAGCTCATGAAGTGGGGAAAACGATGGATAGATCGAAGACACCATCATGAAGTAGGAAAATTTGTTGATCTCAGCGAAGTCATGGATCAAAACTTACAAATCCATAATACTGGAAGGCTCATCAAGTAGGGCAATCAGTGAAAACCAAAGATATTTGTCACGAAGTCGGAAAAGTTTGTGAACCCCAATGAAATCAAGGGCTAGAACTCATGACACAATCATGTGATTGCACTCATCCCTAGGGAACATGCATTCTACAAGCATTTGCAAAATCTGTCATTAACATCACTGCATTCGACTAACATTGTAGGAACTATGGAAAGTATTTTTCTTTTAAATTGAAGTTGTTTTTCAAATGAGTCAAGCCCCTAGATCACCATCAAGGTATTTCTTTTTCTTTTAAATCGAACTTGTTTTTCAAATGAGTCAATCCTCAAGATCAGCGTTGAGGTATTTCTTTTTCTTTTAAATCGAACTTGTTTTTCAAATAAGTCGAGCCCCGACATCACCGTCGAGGTATTTCTTTTTTTTCTAAATCGAACATATTTTTCAAATGAGTCGAACCCCGAGATCACCGCCGAGGTATTTCTTTTTCTTTAAAATTTAACTTGTTTTTCAAATGAGTCGAGCCCCGAGATCACCATCGAGGTATTTTCTTTTTTATTTTTAAATCAAACTTCTTTTTTCCAAATGAGTCGAGCCCCAAGATCACCTTCGAGGTATTTTCTTTTGTTTTAAATTGAACTTGTTTTCTAAATGAGTTGAGTCCCGAGATCACCGTCAAGGTATTTTCTTTTGTTTTAAATCGAACTTGTTTTTCAAATTAGTTGAGCCCCGAGATCATCGTCGAGTATTTTCTTCTCTTTTAAATTGAACTTATTTTTAAAATGAGTCGATCCCCGAGACCACCGTCGAAGTACTCTTTTTAAATCAAACTTGTTTCTAAAACTAGTCGAGGTACTCCTTTTAAATCGAACTTGTTTTTTCAAATGAGTCGAGCCTCGAGATCACCGTCGAGGTATTTCTTTTTCTTTTAAAGCAAACTTGTTTCTCAAATAAGTCAAGCCCCGAGATCACCGTCGAGGTATTTCTTTTTCTTTTAAATCAAACTTGTTTTTTCGAAATAAGTCGAGCCCCGAGAACACCGTCGAGGTATTTCTTTTTCTTTTAAATCGAACTTGTTTTTTCAAAATGAGTCGAGCCCCGAGATCACCGTTGAGGTATTTTCTTTTTGTTTTAAATCAAACTTGTTTTTTCAAATGAGTCGAGCCCGAAATCAGCATCAAGGTATTTTCTTTTGTTTTAAAATCGAACTTGTTTTCTAAATTAGTCAAGCCCGGGGTCATCGCTGAGGTATTGCTTTTATTTTCAAAAGTCGAATTCGTTCCATTGAGACGAGCCGAGCCTTGGTATCGCAGTCAATGTATTTTCAATTCAAGACCTAAATCTTTTAATTTTTGCTTGCTTTAAATTAGTGAAAAGAAAAACCTTTCTCTTCGAATAACCTCGATAATCGGACAAAATGGTTGTCTTTTCTTGATTCCTGATTCTCATCAATAGTCAAAAAGGGGCAGCTGTAGACACTTATTTTTGTTCAGCGCCCATAAATAAGGTAACTTCTTCCTTCAACCTCCCGGAATGCATAGAGTCTTCCCTAATTCCACAATTGGGTCTCTAATACTTTGATTCAGAGGTCAACACAAAAAAGTCAACTTGGAAAAAGTCAACTCCTAAAAAGTCAACCTCTAGGAAAAATCAAGATTCAAAAGAAGAATTGAACAATGGTGAATCAATCTTGATAATTGGAGACCCACAATTGAAGATAGAAGGAAAATTGAAGGTGAAAAGACAAATTGCAAATTTCAATGTTGGAGAAAAACATGGAAATTCCAATTTTGGGGAAAAGTACGTAAACGATCAAATTGGATGAAATTGAAACCTCAACTTGAAGGATAATCAATACATAGAGGTACCTCTAGGTCCAATTTCACAAAGAGAACCAATTGGAAGAAAAATTGGATAAAAGTGAGTAAATTGGAAATTTTGCATTTTGGAGGAAAATTAGAAATTTTGCAAAATTGGGGAAAAGTATATAAATGATCAAATTGTACAAAATTGAAGGTTCAAATTGGAATAAGATCATTAAATAAATGTATCTAAACTTCTAATTTAAGTGGAATTGAACGAGAAATCAACTTGAAGAATAATTGGAAGAATAAAGATTAAGTGAATAAATGAAAAGTTACAAATTTGGAGAAAATCATGGAGATGTTTAAATTAGGTAAAACTGACATCCCAAATTGAAGAATAATCAATAAATAAAGATGTCTAAAGGTCCAATTTGAAGTGGATTTAAAGGAAATGCCAATTGGAAAAAAAAGCCAAAAATCAAATACAGAGGAAATTCCAATTTGAAAAAAAAAAGGGAAAATCAAATTGGAAAAGAATTCGCATATAAAAATTGGGGAAAATGGGTCCAACTCCAATTCAATTTGTGAAAAAGGGGATGGAAAAAGAAAATCCAAAAAATTGGCTTGATTCGAGTAAAAACGAGGTTTCAAGGGCCAAAATGCAATTTTAGAAAATCCGAGAAAAATAGAATTTGAGCTCGAAAAGTTGTGAAAGTTTTTAGAATTAAGTTTTAGGATGGAAAGAAGGAAATGAGAGAGAAAAAACCCAAAATTGGGGCCAAAGTGCAAATACGCTAAATTTGGGGACTAAATCATAATTTTAGAGGAAAATTCGAAAAAATGGAAAACGAGCTAGGAAAATTATGAAAACTTCTAGAACAAAGTTTAGTATTGGATAGGATGATTTTGATAAGAAAAATCCTAAGTTGGGGCCCAAATATAAACACGTCAATTTCATGAGCAAAAATGCAATTTTACCAAAAACCGAAAAAAGATCAATTAGCAAAATAAAAAAAAGGGAAGACCTGGAATATTCCAGGCCATTTCTGGCCAAGAGAGAGAAAGGGGGATAAAAATTTGATCCAATGGTCAAGATGGAGGAGAAAGTATATATTTTTAAAGAAAGGACATGAGTCACCACTTAATGCCTTATATGACATTTTTGGTCAATGAGAGGCATTTTAATTGTAAGGATGAAAAAATATTGGCCAAGGCCATGTGAAAGCTATAGGGTGAGGCCAAGTGGATAAAAAAGATGACAATAGGAAGATATTTTTGGCTAAGCTACATGATCAAGACAAGTGGCTAAAAAAATGTTGTAGAGAGAGGGGACAAGAATATTTGACTTGGCATTTAGGGCCAATATGAATCTTATTAGATCCTTAATATTAGGAGAGGTGGCCATGTGGAAGAAGGACCGTGAGTTCTTGAAAAAAGCATGACTAAGAAGAAAAAAAAAAAGATGAGCATGCTCTACACCAAGGAGGTCATTCGGCCAAGCACTATAAGAGGGGGTTTTCCTTCATTTTTTCACACACATTCACTACCATTTTACAGCTAAGGGCAGTAGCTAAAAATCCTCTAAGGAGAAAAGGAAAGGAAGAGAGAAAAGGAGAAAAAAGGAGAAAGTTTGAGAGGTTTTTTGGAAGCTTTTGCTAGGTAGCTTTCTTCTCTACTTGTTCTTTATTTTCTTGTTCATTCTCATGATCCATTTCTTTTCATTTCTATGTTATTTTTCATTAGAATTTTTTTTTTTTAAAAAAAAAACAACGGTTACAAAATAGTTTTCTTAAAGATTTTTCTCTTATTCCTCTTCTTTTTCAAAGAAACAAAAGAGAACAACATTTTTCTCCTCTATTTTTCCTTTTGGCCGAAACCTCACATTGTCATTGTGCTTGTATTTTGCTCATTTTTCTTGCTTGCATGTTGGATGTGGGATGTACTATTATGTTAGGATAGATATTTCTCCTTTGATTTCTTTATAAAAAAAATGAAATAAAAAGGTTTGAGTGCTGGATAATCTTGGTTTTTGCCAAGTGATTGGGTTAGGCCGGATTATGTCTAAGGAGCAAACCATTGAGCCAACCTTTATTTTTTTCTTGTTTGTTTATATTTCTAGCTTATATTTTATCATCTTCATATGATTTTCTTGCTGAAAATGATTCATGATATGTGGCATATTGTTTGTTCTTCTTTGGGAAAATGATGTTAGTGCTTGATGACATTGGCCTCCAACCAAGTGATTTGGCAAAGTCAGATTCATTTCCAATAAGCCAGCCTTGAGAACATCATTTTTGCTTACTGGAAATCATGTTTTCAACTCATTCCCAACTTGGTTTTTGTTAGGATCAACCAATGCTCCATAGCCAAAACCTAATTTTCAAAATAGTTGAAAAAAAAAACAATGTTTTGCAAGTTTGATATGCTGATTTTGGGTAATGTTTTCACTATGCATTTTTTTTCAAAATAAAAAACTGTTTCTACCTCATCTAGTTCATCATTTTCTGAGTCTAAACTTATTTTTCCATATTTTTTTGAATTTTTTATAAAGGTAAAAAATAGCTTTGTAAAAGCGGTTTTTTTGAGTCAAAACAAGCTTTTAAAGTTAGTAAAGGTCCCTTTTTTTCCACCAAAGGGGAGGGGCTGGCCGAAAACATGTAGTTACTATTTTGGGAATTTTTTCATAGTATCTTGAAGTTTAGATATTGATTTTAAGAAAATCGAATCATGGGAAGGTAAAACGAGCTTCAAAATCGAACAAAAACTAGGATTTTTGCACTATGGCCATTCGGCCATCTTGATTTCTCTTCTAAAAAATGGCCTCATTTTTAACTTTGTGGCTTTCAAAATGTTGCATTCAAAGCTTGTTTGAAGATACTCGGATGTTAAACAAGGGCATTCAAATGCCTCCTTAATCCGAGCCAAAATTTGTACCCGAAATCTCTCATTCTAAAATCCAACTTAAGTTTCTTTCAAAGGTAGTCGAAAATCTTTTTAGGTGTTCGAATATCCTCTCTTCAAGTGAGAAACATATTTGTTTTCATGCATTGCATATTTTAAAATGTTTTTACTTAATTTAGCATAAAAACGTATTTTTTCGGTTTCCTAGACATTTGACGAGAATTAGTCCTTAATCTTTACCGGGTCTACCAGAGAGGTTAGGAAATTATTCAATGCACGTGTTTATGAAATCAAAAGGTATGATTTTCGTTTTAACCAGAATTATATACACGTCACGTGAAAAGATATTTTTCAAAGCTTTGCCGGGTTTGTCGGGTAGTTCGATAAAATATCCCGATGCTTTCTATTTATATAATTTCACCAAAGAGAAAATTCATGAAAAAGAATTTTAAAAATAATGATGTGTGAATATTCTTTGTTCATGCATATTCCATGATTAGGCCATTTAATAATTGATGTCTACATCTGCCATTTTGATCATGACGATCCCATGGTGATGTCATTTTCATGATTGGTGCTTATTGTAGACACCTAATTTTGTCCGGACCACTAAACAGGCATGTTTTCTTCCTATATTGATGTTTCTGAGTGTAAAAAGACTGTTTTCATCCTGCAGGTGGTACTCCGAGACTTAGTTTAAGAGGGCGAGCACAAAAAGTCAAACTTGAAAAAAAGTCAACCCCGAAAAAAGTCAACCCCGAAAAAGTCAACCCCAAAAGTCAACTATTGAAAAAGTCAACCCACTTTCAAATCAAGATTTTAAGTTCAATTGAAAAATGGTGAAAGAATTTTGATAATTCGAGGTCTACATTGAAAGATATGGAGTTCGGAAGTTGGGATTTGAAGATTCAGTAGAAATGAAACCCTAATCCGACAAATTTGGGGAAAAGTTCTTAAATGATCAAATTGGTCAAAATTGAAGGTTCCAAATGAAAGATAAGCACCGACTACGGGTAATGGAGAAGTCACTTGAAAGAAAAACCGAAAGGGAAGTCAATCTGGGAGAAAACCGAGAATTAGGGTTTTTAGTGGATTTCGGTAAAATCGGGAAGAATCACAGAAATGGCCCGAATTGGTAAGACCAAAGCCCCCAATGGATGAAGAATGATTAAAAAGGGTAGCCCAATGCTCAGATTGAAGAAAATCTAAAAATCGGACTTGTTTTGAGCAAAACCGGGTTTCGGAGGCAAAAGGGTAAAATTGAAAATTTTGGGAAAAATAGCAAATGGACTCCGAAAATTTTGAAAATTTGTCAATCTCATTCTTAAATAATTTGAAAGATATTGGTAAAATAAAATCTTGATTCGGAGTTCGTTTGCAAAATGGCCAAATCTCGGGCATCTTATGTAGTAATTCAAAAAGGAAAATCCCGAAAAAATAGCAAATGAGCTCCAAATCTTTTGAAATTTTGAAAATATCATTTTTAAATTATTTGGAAGAGATTGGCGAAAGAAAATCTTGATTCGGAGTTCGTTTGCAAAATGGCCAAATCTCGGGCCTCCTATGCAATAATTCAAAAAGATAAATCCCGAAAAAATAGCAAATGGACTCCAAAAATTTTGAAATCTTACAAATCTCATGTTTAAATTATTTGGAAGATATTGGCAAAAGAAAATCTCAATTCGGAGTTCGTTTGCAAAATGGCCAAATCCCGGGCCTCCTATGCAGTAATTCAAGCCGCTAAATCCCGAAAAAATACCAAATGAGCTCCAAAAATTATGAAAACTTTCATATCACACTTTTTAATTATTTGGAAGAGATTGGTGAAGAAAATTCTTGATTTTGAGCTCGTTTTAAAAATTGTAAAATGTAGGGGGCATAAAAGGGCATTTTTGGAAGAAAAAATCCAAATAAATAGCAAACGGACTCGGATAATTTTGGAAACTTCCAGACCTCAATATTTTATTATTTTGGAAGTATTAAAAAAATAAAAGTTTAATTTGGAGTCTGTTTGATATTTATTTGCATTCGGGGGTCAAAACGGTCATTTCACCAAAGCAACCGAAAAGGGCTTCTTTGGGCCTTTCAAAAAATCAGAGTTGGGCTGGAAAAGAGAAGTGTTGGCCGGCCCAGGCCCAAAGGAAGGAGGAAGCTTCTGATTTTTCAATCAAATGGCTAAAAATCAAGAGTTAGTTAGAGATTCTCTTTGATCAAGCCATGGTGACTAAGCCATATAGGCCAAGAGAGATGTCAACATTATTCTTTAACAGCTGTAATTTGAGAGAGCTGATAAGCTAATCTAAAGGTGGTAATCTCATGGTTTTTTCACCTTGAATTATTAGCCATTTGATGGGAAATTGGTTACAAAAAAATGACAACACCTTGGGCAATATAAGGACCATTCGGCCAGCATGTATTGGGAGGTCAGAATTTCATTTTTTCATCTTCATTTTGTTGAGTTCTTAGAGTTTTTACTTAGTTTTTCTCTTCTTGGTTGAGAGCAAAAAAGAAACGTTTAGAAAAAAAAAAGAAAGTTTGAAAAGATAAAGCTTGAAAGATAGCTTCTTGAGGTTGCTCTTGAGCACCAACTCTTGCACTTTCTTGATTTTCTATTCTTGTTTTTGCTATTTTGATTTCTATTTGGTGAGTTTCCATTTTAAATAAATGTTTTTTATTGTTCTTTTCAAGTTCTTCATCTTCTTCTTAAGTATATTTTTTACATTTTATTTTTACAATAAACTCACCATGGCCAAATGGCCTATATTATTTATTTAAGTTGCTGTTTTGGTTTATTTTATCATATTCTTTATATTATTTTCTTTGATTTTGATGTTTTAAATGTTATGTTACTTCATATTCTTGAGTTATATTTTAATTTGGTTGCTTTGTTTGTTGCCATTTATGTTTTAAATATAATGTTTTTGCATTTTTAATTTTCTGTTTTCATGATGTTTAAATTTGAGCATGTTTTAGATTTAGTATATCAAGTGTTTTTGAAAATGCTTGTGTGGTCTTTGCATGATTTGAGTTTTATATCTTAGTTGAGCATGTTTTAGATTTAGTATATTAAGTGTTTGTGAAAATGCTTGTGTGGTTTTTGCATGATTTTAGTGTTATATTTTAGTTGAGCATGTTAGTATACCAAGTGTTTGTGAAAATGCCATGCTTGTTGGAGCTTGAGGCCATTTGGCTACTCCATGTGTTTTGCATTGTGTGTTGCATTTTTTGCCATGTTAGTTGGTATGTTTTTGCATTTACATGTCATTTGATTTAGTTTTGCATGCTAGTATACCAAGTTTTTGTGAAAATGCCATGTTTGCTAGTTATATTATGCTATTCGGCCCTCTTGGAATTTTTGCATTTTTTGTGCATTCTTGCCATGTTAGTTGATAGGTTAGCATTTGCATGATATTTGATTGAGTTTTTGGATTAAGCATGCTTTGTGTTTGTGAAAATTGCATGCATATTTTAGTTATTAAGCTAGGTTTATTTGCCATGCATGTTCATGCATTTTAGGTCTAGGTTGCATTAAATGCCATGCAAGTTCATTTAGGTCTAGGTCACTTTATGAATGCTATGCATTTTTTCATGACATTTAGGTTTAAATCCATGCATTTCATGCATTATGTTTGCTGTATTGTTTCATGCATTTCATGTTCATGCCACTTGAATAATGACTTGAGCCAATTAATGGTTCAAAGTCATGCTCTCTTGAGCACACTTGTGGAAAATTAAGTTTGTCAAGTTGATTATTCTACCTTTGTGATTTTTTTTTACTTAGCCAATTTTTATCTAACTTTCAAAAATTCCTAGCTACTGTTTGTAAGTCATTTTATGAGTTTCAAATATTTTTACTTTGATTTTTAAATGATTTTATCAAAGGCAAAAATGTGTTTTGGCAAAGCAGTTTTTTTCACCCAAAACTTGTACATCTCCGATTTTTCTGAGCATTCGTCTTTAATCAGAAAATTAAGCCGATTTTTTCCCGTGTAGTTTTACATGTCCTGAGTCTCCAGTATTGTTTTCAGAATTTTTTGATTTTTTAAAAATAGGATAAAAAATCGTGGCTTAAAACTGGACACTGGAGTCAGAATTGAATTTAAAAAAAATTATTTTTCTGTTTTGGTTAAGTTACTTAGAGTGGGCTGATTAGGAGGGTTAGCTACTGACTTAGGGTAGTTTCTAAGCCTTTTTAAACTCTAAAAATGGTTTTTCAAGTCTCGGGTTAAGGGTAGTCAAGTCCGGATTTTTAAACTTAGGAAATTAGAGCCATTTAAAAAAAGATTTAGCCCAGTTTTTATTTTTTAATTCAAGCTTTTCAAAATTGTTTTCAAACAATCACAAAGTATTTTAGTTTTAGAATATTTAATTTGACATATTTTCCTAAGGTAGCCGGATATCTTTTTAGGTATACGGATTTCCTTAATTAAAGGAAAAAATACATTTCATGCATTGCATTTTCCATATTCATGCATTTTATATAATATGTGATTCTTGCTATGATAATTTCTATGATATTGTTATGATTTTGAATTATGTTATATTGTTTATTATATGATTTGGAATATTTCATGATATCCTATGTTTTTTATTTAATTATTTTTTTTGTCATATTATTTAGCATATGCTATGTTCATGCATTATTATTTTCATTTTTATTTCCATGCATATTATATGATAGCATCATTTTATATTCCATGTCATTTAAATTATATGCCATATCATTCATGTTTGCCATGTCATTTAAATTATTTCATTTCATATAGAATATGTTATGTTACTTACGTTATTTTATTTCATTTAGAATATATCATGTTACCTAGGTTATTTCATTTCATATAGAATATGTTATGTTACTTAGGTTATTTTATTTCATTTAGAATATATCATGTTACCTAGGTTGTTTCATTTCATATAAAATATATTGTGTTACCTAGGTCATTTCATTTCATTTAGTATATATCATATAACTTAGGATATTTCATTTCATTTTAGAATATGCTAAGGCATTTACGTTATATCATATCATTTATGAGGCATTATGTTATTTAGATTTTGCTATGTCATTTTATCTATGTCATGCATATACATATTCATATCTTTTAAAATGTTTTCAAAAGGATAATGATTTTTCAATAAAAAATAAAGATATTCTCAAGTTACAATAATTCATGAGTTCTCTACCGGGTTTGCTGGAGGGAATATCATCAATTATCATTAATAAAGGAATATCTTTCTTTCAAAAAAAGAGAATGATTCGGAAAGTTTTTCAAAACTAATAAAAATTTCTATATTTTGCCACGTTTGTTGGGGAATATAGAAAAATTTTGAATTTATAAATTCCGAATCATTTTTAATTAAAAATGGAATTATTTTTCTTTAAATTGGGAATTAACTTGAAATACTAAATTTAAAACTGATTTCTTTTACCGAGACTTGAGATAACACACGATTAATAAGGTACCGATTTATACGGGCGTTGTGGGGGTGCTAATCCTTCCCCGCACGTAACCGACTCCCAAACCCGCTTCTTTGATTTCTCTGGTTTAAAACGCATATTTGAAATTGGTTTTTAAAATTTTTAATTAATTTTTCAAATATTTTATAAAATCGGTTTTAATAGGTGGTCGATCACACCTAGCTAAAAAGGATTGGTGGCGACTCCATGTCTTTTTCAAGGTCATTTTCAAAACCTTCATTTTTCTAGAGGAATTAAGTCGACTTTTCCTCGGTTTTTTCAATGTCACGCTTAACGAATAATAAAATCTTGCGATGAGACTCGTTATTTTTTAGGTTGCGACACTTATGTCATAAATTCTCTTGCCATGTCATAAACTATTTGCCACATCGTATATGCCATATCATGATGAACTATTTGCCACATCATATATGCCATATCATGAGTTATTTGCCATGTTATGTGTGCCATGTCATGAAATATTCACCATGTTGTAATAAGGTTTGTCATGTCATGTATTCGATGTCATTAATTCTTTTGTCATATTATAATAAAATGTTTGTCATGCCATGATAACTATGCATGTTTGTTTAGTTTACATTTATATCTTAGTAATAATTTGCATATCCATGATCATTTTTTTAATGATTTTAAATGCATAAAGATTAATGATTTTTAACAAAACAAGGTTATTCCTAAGTTAGAATAATTCATGAGTTCTCTGCTGGGTCTGCTGGGGAGGATATCTCAATTATCATTAACAATGGAATATCATTTTTCTCGAAAAACGAGTGTGATTCAGAGAATTCCAAAGTAAATAAAAATTTTTCTGTTTTGCAGGGTCTGTCGAAAAACATGAAAAAATTTTGCATTAATAAATTTCAGATCATTCTCAAATAATATGATTTTTTTTTAAAATGAATTATTTTTAAATATCAAATATAAAATCGACTTTTACCGAGACTATTGATAACACATGATTAATAAGGTATCGTTTTATACGGGCGTTGTGAGGGTGCTAATCTTTCCCCGTGGTGTAACCGACTCCCGAACCCACTTTTATTTTTCTCTGGTTCAAAGCGCAGATCTTGAATTTGGTTTTAAAAAATATTTTAATTAATTTTAAAATATTTTATAAAATTGGTTTTAATATGTGTCTGATCACACCTAACCAAAAAGATCAGTGGTAACTCCATTTCTTTTATCGAGATTGTTCTCAAACCCACCCATTTTAATTTACGAGGAACAAAATTTTTTTCCTCTTTTCCCCACACTTCACTTTTTTTTTTTTTTTTTAAACGTCACCTAGACGAGTCCCTGTGAAGAGGACACGTTACGATAGCTGGCAGTTATCTAGTGTTATAAAAAACTACCGCTAATGGCCACAGCTGTGAATGCTGCCAAAAATGAAAGCATCCAAATCTAAGGATGGAGATTTTACGAAAGAGAAAAAAAATGGAGAAAAAAAAGCCTTCTCGTGAGAATGAAAATTGGACGGTGAAAATTTCCAGCTCACAAATACAACAGTAAGCACAAAAAGTCAAGAACATGACGAGAAAAGATAGCCTTAAAAAAACCAACAAAAAAAATAAAATAAACTTACCTCTCAGGTTTGATAAAAAAATTCATTTACCCTCTTTTAGTTTGAAAAATACCTACTTATCTCCTAAGATTTGGCACAAATTACATCAACTCCTTAAGATATTATTTTTAAGTTAATTTTAAATGAAAAAACAAATATGTCCTTTATTAATTATTAATCATTTATTTTTATTCTTTTTACTCAAAATTTTTTTTAACTACAGAATAATGAGAATTTATTTAGTCTTAAAATTATCTTTAATTACTTTTAAATTAAATTCTAATTAAATTATATTCTAATTCAAGTGCATGATTAATATTTTAAACGTATCTTTAATTCAAATACATATTAACTTTAAAATGAATTTATTAAAATATTTTTATTTAATTAATTAATTATTGTTACTTAAAAATTTTAATGATAATGAAATTGATTAAAGAAAAAAATAAAAAAAAAAAGGAAGAAAGGAGAACAAAAATATATATAATTATTTTTTATGAGATTTTATTAAAAATAAACTTACACCTATTACTTTGAAAAACACATTTTATCTCTTGAAAAAGTAATTACGTTATCATTCTATTAATCAAATTATTCAATTTTACTCTAAATATTAAAAATACGATAATTTTTTTTTGTCTATTTTTCATTTTTTAATCAATTTCTTTATCATTAAACTTTTTTAGATAATGACAATTGATTCATTTTAAATAAAAATAACATAAAATATTAATATCAAAGTTAATATATAAAATTGAATTAAAGATAAGTTTAAAATATTTTTTTGGTACAAAAAATTTAGGTGAAAGGAGGCTAACCAATCTAGGGTCAGGATATGCCACAGGCCTCAAAGAGGAGTAACAATAATAGTTATAGATCACCCACCAAGTGAAACTGCTGGTGAGACTCGAACCCTAATTCTTGCCAAAACGCTAATGAATACTGAACCAACCGAATCAATACACATTGGCATAAGTTTAAAATATTTAACATGTATACTTAAATTAAAATATAATTTAATTAAAATCTAATTTCATAATAATTAAAGATAATTTTGTATTTAAAAAAATTTTGAGTAAAAAAATGAAAACAAAAAAAATAGAAATAAATGATTAATAATTAAAAAAAGGGTATATTTGCCTTTTCATTTAAAATTACTTAGAAATAATACTTACGCGAGTTAGTGTATTTTGTGCCAAACCTTTGAGGGTAAGTAGGCGTTTTTCAAACTTTAAAAGATAAGTATATTTTCTATTAAACCTGAGTGGGTAAATAGACTTTTCCCAAAAAAAAAGAGAGCAGCAAATACAAAGGAAATAGTGAAAGACCAGTAAAGCTGTTATTTTTCTAGATCTTCAGACTGAGATTTCACAAGCAAATACGGCTTCGACTACGGTGCGAACCGTGCGCCCTCTCTTGGATAATGAGCCCAACTTTGTCTTTTAAGACAATTACAAAAAAGATTAATGATGAAAAAAAATTGGTGTTACTATTACAACAAAAATTTTATTAAAAATGAAATGAAATATTAAAATTTGTTTAAATAAGATGTTGTTATTAGATTTATTTATGGATCAAGTTATTTATCAAGTTTATGAGTTTGGTCAATTCGAGAATAAATTTGTTAGGCTGAGCTAATTTATAATATTTTTTTATTTTAATAAACTTATCACATGTATGTCTAGTAATTCGTGTATTCATATCGTGTTCGTGCTATTTACTGTATCATAATCGTGTTTATGCTGTTATATGTTTATATAAATTTAGGCATGTTAATAACTCGTGTTATATAGATTTTCACACATTCATGCATTCGTGTCGTGTTCGTGCAAATGTTTTTGTACCGTGTCGTATTTAATTATTTTTCTTGCGTTGTGTCCAACATTGCCAACATGTTGATTTTAGTGGACATAGTTTTTTAAACTTTAATCCATTTATTTAATGGTAAAACTATAAAACTATTATATATATATATATATTTTTTGTCAGGTCAGGCGAGATTCATGTTGGACTTAGGTATGATATCAACACTTTACATGCTTGCTCAAGCCTGATCCGACCAACAATTGAGACTCAAAATTCTATCAAGGCCAATCAAATATTACTAAATGCTACAATCTAGACCTATCTAAGGACCGGACTATCCGTCCAATGGGTGTCAACTACAATGCAAACTCTATTTGTTCCTTTAAAAAGCAATTAAAAACAATTTGAAATATTAAATAACTACTATATTTCGGATTAGACTTATTCATGAGTTAGACTATTTGTCAACTTTTCAGGTCTCATTAAAACTCTAAGAGGATCCAGATCTTTTTGTTACTCTCTCTTAAATTTTATTTGTTTCATAATTATTGACTTCTACAGTTTTTATATTAGGCTAACAAAAAATTAAATGACAATGAAAACGGTTTGTAGATTAAATAAATATTACTTATATTTATTTATCCCATTCGTTTGATATATTATTATATTTTATTAAAAATATATTTAGAAATATTAAAATATTAATATTCAACTAATTTTATATTTTAAATAATATTTTTGAAATATTAAAAATATTTAATATTAATATACACATATTTTATATGGTACGATTATTAAAAAAAATTAATATTATTATTTTAAATATTATACTAATATTTGAATACTAAATCTTTATAATAATAGATCCACTTTTAAGATGACTTTAATATAATTTAAATTATTTTTAAAATATTAAAGTTTCATTTTCTTTTAATAATTTTTTTTCCATTATTTATAATTAGTGAATAGGTTTAAGTTGTTAACTTTTGTCGTAATTTTCTCATGTTTCACCTGTCAAGTATTTTGTTCGCAAAAAAAATGTGTGGTTGTGATTGCTTTTGTCAAATCTAAGGGTTAGAATTTAAAACGCTCTCATGGTTTGCATTGTAGTTGACACCGCAAATACAGAAAAAAGGTAAATACCCAAAGAAACTAGTCCACCTCTAGGGTCATGGTCTCGGCTCAACTTTTCTTTTCTTTTTTTTTTTGGAAAATTTATACTCTACTTGAAAAGTGTGTTTAATCAGTCTTTTTTTTTTTTTTTTTTTAAGAAAAAAGAGAGACCAAGGTTTTATTTGGGGTAGCCACTGACAAGAAAAAGGTAGATGAGTTTATCTTTTTTGTTTTGGGTTTTGATTCTAAAAAAGGGCAGTTATTTGTTTAAAAATGCAAAACAAAAAATGAAGAATCAAAGCTTGATTTTGGGGTTGCTGACAATGGTCTGAAATGGTGGACAAAGCGAATGGTTGGTCTCTCTTTTTAGGCGGCAACATGGGTTGCTTGGAAGGAGAAACAACCTGTTAACAGTTATGGTATTTTTGCTATATACTTTTTGTTTTTCTTTTCTATTACTGTGTAGTCTTGGTTAAGCTAACAGCATGTCTATCATGTTCTTTTATCAAGATGTGGTAGTTGTATTTGGTCCAACAACTAAGTATGTTGATTGTGTATTATTGATGTAACAGTCAAAGTGGTTGAACCACTGATTTTTGTATCCTTCATATTTGAATGAATCAAAAGCTCATAACAATTGAGCAATTATTCAATTTGTTTTGTTCTTTCTTAAGCTCTCCCTCTCTCAGTTCTTTCTACCCTTTCCTCTCTTGCTCCAACAATTGGTATCAGAGTTTCTCTTGATCTTATATGTCCTGAAAGCACCTGAGAGTTGAGCTAAAAACATCAGCCAATATTTGTCAACTGAAGCATGGCACTTGCCTGCACCTCCTGTGTTCTCTGGTGAGAACTACCAGATATGGGCTATTAAAATGCAGACTTACCTATGTTCTTTTAATATTTGGGAAGTGGTCGAAAATGACAAGAAACGACCTCACCTGCTAACATATCCAACAATCAACCAAATGAAGAACTACAGTAAAGAAAAGGCAAACAGATACAAAGCTAAAAGCTGCATTGAATCATCTGTTTCTGATGAGATTTTCATCAGAATCATGAACTCAGAAACTGCAAAGCATTCTTGGGATTTGCTCAAGGAAGAATTCCAAGGAAGTGACAAAACGAGATAGATGCAAGTGTTGAATCTAAGGAGAGAATTCGAATTTTTGAAGATAAAGGATTTAGAGAACTTAAAGGAATATAGTGATATACTCATGAAGATTGTTGATGTGAACCCTTAGGATTGAAACCCTTTGAACCCACTAACAATTCAAACATCCTAACCCAAGAAAGCTAAGATTCAGGTTGAAGAATCTAGACCCAGTGAATTGTTTCAAGAACCTAGTTTTAGCTAAACCCAATGAAATCTTATTCAAGAACCTAGATTTGGTTGTTGAACGCTACAAAGGAAACCTTTGATAAGTTCAGAAGTTCATTCAAGAACAATAAGAGAAAACCCTCTCAATTTGATAAAAATAAGATTACACAATGTCTTCTTGAAAGTAGGCGGCTAAGGAAGTTTATATGTCCTCCTAATGCTAAAGCCCTAGGTAAGCTAGGACTCCCATCCTAATACAAATAGCTTAGTCGGCCAACACCTAAATAAATGGACTCCTATTCCTAATACAATACCTATTTGGCCAGACCTAAATAATGCTAAGTAAAAATAGGCTGAACAAGCTCAAGCCCAAAACATAATAATTAAAGTAAGCCCAACAAGATTAATGAAGTAGACCCCACAAGCCTATTGGACATAATAAAACAATTAGGCCCACATGCCTAAGTGGATTAATGAATTAAACAAAGCCCACTCTTGCCACATCAATTAATGAATTAGGATGGCTCCACACATGCCATGTCAATTAATGAAACAATGATAGGCCCAAAGTCCTCCTCTCTATGCCGCCACCTTAGTCATGCATTAAAGCTGGTATTTCTTCATTCAAGCTCATTCTTGAATGTTGAATTCTTTCTTGGACAATTTGCAACAAGGCCCAAGTGAATTCCACCAATTCTTGCAATATTTCCTTGATCTTCTTGGATCTTGGCCCATATGGAACTTGCCATGAATCTTCAAAAATTGGCCATCTTGGATCCTATCAATTGTCAACAAAATCAGATTGCTTGGAGTAGACTTGGTAGACAGCAGGATTGTTGAAAAAGGTCATTGTCAGCCTACCAGAGAGATTTGAGGCAAAAATCTCATCACTTGAAGACTCCAATGTTCTGACAAAGATCACTCCAGCTGAGTTGTTCAATTCCCTGCAGGCTCAAGAACAAAAAAGAGCCATCAGGCAAGAGGGCTCAACTGAAGGTACATTGTCAGCCAAAGAAAAAGGGAAAACTCAGTTTGACACAAAAGAGGATAAGCAATAGGATAAGAGAAACAAGAACAGTGAAAAGAAAGAAAAGTTTCCAGCCTACTCTCACTGCAAGAAGACCACACACTTAGAGAAATACTGTTGGTGCATACGTGATGTTAAATGCAAGTCATGTAAGCAGCTTGGCCATGTAGAAAGGGTATACAAGAACAAAAACCAACCGCAGCCAGACCAGCAAGCCAAGGTTGTAGACCTTCCACAGCAAGAAGATGAGCAAGTATTTCTTGCCTCTTACTATGCAACTAAAATCTCCTCTAAAGCATGCCTTATTGACAGTGGGTTTACTCACCACATGGCATGAGACATCAACTTGTTCGAGAAGCTCGACAAAACATGGAACTCTAAAGTCAGGATTGGTAATGGAGAATACATAGAAGTCAGAGGAAGAGGAGTTGTTACTGTTGAAACTTCATCAGGTACAAATCATCTCAAATGTTTTGTTTGTACCAGAGATAGATTAAAATCTCCTAAGTGTAGGTCAGTCGCTTGAGAAGAACTATTCTTTGATTTTTAAGGATAGAACATGCATTATTTATATTCATCTGGCCATGTGTTTTTTGTTGTTAGCATGAAAGAAAAATGTTTCTCCTTAGAATGGGATCAAACTAGTTCAGCTTCATATTCTGGTTCTATTGATGAATATGAACTATGGCACAGAAGAATGGGTCATTTCAACTACATGGCTTTAAATCATATTCAATAGAATGAACTAGTGCTGAACATGCCAACTGTTGCAAAGCACTCTGAAGTTTTTCATCTTGGAAAGATCAGTAAGCTTTTACAAAAAATATTTATGTTTTACAATAAAAAATGATAGAGGAGGCGCTAGCTAGGGTTTCTCGAAGTAGCTATGGTTCTAGGGAGAGAATTCCAATGAAACAGGTTTGGTATGCAAAAACAATGAGATTGTAACAATCTTCATTGACAATCTCAATTCAAGGATACAATTTAAACTCCTTTTGAACAATTTCAAAAGTTTTGTGAAGGTTTATGATCTGTTCATCTCAAAGAGGAGGAGACCATGCAGGGCTGACTTATTTGGATTCATAAGAGTGGTATGTGCTGATGTAAGGAGGTTGATTATCAAATGCAGTGGAGAAGTCATATTGGGCAGACTATTGGTGCTATCCAGGGCAAGGTTACCCCCCGAAAAGGAGATCGACAAAGGCTTCTATTGTCGTAGCACAGCCTAACAATAAACCTGTCCATAAAAAAACGATAAAAAACATTGTCAGAGATGAGAGAACTTATGCCCAAGTTATGACAAACAGATCTGGTGATAGGGGTGAATACATAATGGTTGAAGGGAGTCATGTAAGGTTGGGAGTCCTACGAACGATAAGGAGGAGGACACTAGGGCTGCGACCCCAAAACAACTGGTTTCTAATCAAGGCATGGTATTGGCGAATGATGTGGGATTTTTGGAGGGTAGGAATGCTTCAGAAAACTTGCTGGATAGATCGGGGGGTTCAGCGAGGAGGATTCAGTAGGTTCATCTCGAAGGAATTGACATCAATAGTCGTAGAAGAACTATTTCAGGGCCTATTGTTCAGGTAACAATGCAGAAGCCTGCTCATAATAGTATCATTGATGAGCACAACATCAACACAACATGGCCTGTGCTTCAGTCGTTTAGTAAAAGCAGCTACGTCTCAAAACAGTCGTTCGACAAAAGAAGTAATAGAAGATCGGGTAGTGTCAGTGATAGAAGGATAGAAACAAGTTGCAGTTCGTGTAAATCTCTCGCATGCCTGTACATATGATCTGGTGAGTAGTCCAATTGTTTTAGAGGATGTTGCTAAATCTGACTAATCCGAAAATACTTGAGGACTTTTTTTTGGCCAAGGTTTCATTGGTTGCAGGGTAGCTATCATTGACTTGAAGAGAGTTATCATCTCTTTTGAGACAAAGGATGATTTTGACAAACTCATGTCAGTTGAAAAAAATTGGCGAAACGATTGGTTTGTTGAGGTTCGTCAATGGGATTCGTATGATGCGGCTAGAGACTATTTTGTGTGGTTACGGATCGAGAGGGTGCCACTGAGTTACTGGAACTTGGATTTTTTCAAATCACTCGCTGAACACTGGAAGATGTTTATTGAGATCGAGGAGAAAATATTATCAAGAGAGAGATTCGATGTAGCTAGAGTTCTTGTTTCTTGCTCAAAACCACTTTCTCTCAATGGCCCTTATCTTTGCGTCATTAATGGAGAGGAACATACTTTACAGGTTTCAGGTGATTTTTCATCATCTCTTCAGTATTCGGATATTTTCAAACAATTCTAGGAGGTTGATGATAATGGAAATGTAAATGGCGGTGAAAGTATCAGTGAAAGATAGTTAGCGGATAGTAGAGAATAAAAACTTACATCAGCAAATTGATTGAGATTTGGCTGAGGAGGAAGGGAATGTTATGAGGGATACAACCGAAGATAGAAGACTCCATTATAGTACCCAAAGAGAGGAGAGGCCGAATAGCCAATATGAGCTACGTGTTTCAGATGAGGATAGGATGGTAGAATGTGAGATGTAGGAAGAGGTGAGTATTACACCAAGGAAAAGAGGTAGGCCGAGAAAATTATTGGGTCTGTTGACTTTGAATATTGACAACAGAAACTACCCAAGAACTAGATCGAGGGGTCTTTTCAAAAGCGGATCAGGAGAACAGAGGGGTTCGAAGTCTCCTAATAAAAGACAACTGACATGGATACAAGGGCAGAATATGGGTTTACATAGCAGTTGTAATGATTGAGAGATTGAACGAAGGATAACATAAATAGAAGAGAGGGATGCGGAGTCGGTACGGTTATGAAGGGTAGTCTGAATGGTGCAGGTTCGTAAATGGGTGATTTTAGTTTTCCATGAAGATTATTTATTTTAATGTCAGGGATTGGGTAAGAAGGAGAAAATGAGGATGGTGAGCCTTTTATATAATAAGAACAAACCGTGGTTTCTTCTTCTACAAGAAACTAAGCTGGAGATTGTGGAGCAAAGTCTGTTGAGGCGATTATGGTATGAAGGTAATGGAAAAATGGAATATATGGCTTCAGAAGGTAGTTCGAGGGGTCTGATAACATTGTGGGGTGATAGAGTGTTTGTGGTGTCAGAATTGATAAAACAGTTTATATTCTTAATTGTGATTGGGACTCTCACATAGTTTAATACAAAGGTGGCTATTGTCAATATATATGCTCCAAACAGTGATGAGGGGAAGAGGATTCTGTGGGAGGAACTTCGGAGTCAGATGGAGTGTTTCGAAGGGCCATGGTTATTTGGGGGTGATTTCAATGCAATTCTTCATGTTGATGAACACACAGGCATTCACTGCAACTTGAGAGCGATGTCTGATTTTCAATATTTTGTGGCAATATCTGGGTTGATCGAGGTATCGATGAGGAGGATATTTCACTTGTTGCTCAGTTAGGGAAAATATGTCTTTCAGCAAATTGGACAGGTTCTTTTTCACTCTTGATTTTTTGCATTATTTTTCGGATACTATTATTCAGAATTGCCAAATTTTTTGTCAGACCACAATGCAATTTGTTTGTTGTCTGAAAGCACAGATTGGGGTCCGTTACCTTTTCGTTTTTATGATCACTGGTTTTTGGAAGATGGTTTTGACAAAGTAATAATGGAAGCATGGGAATAGGAGAAAGGCGAAAAAGCGTGGGCAAAATTTAGAAATCTGAAAATGGTAATCAAAGATTGGCAAAGAAATAAGAGAAACACTATAGAGGATCGAATCAGAATAGTGGAGAAAGAACTAGGGGAAATATGTGCTAAATGGGTTCAGGGAATCGTAACAGATGCTGATAAAGAGAACAAGATCATACAAACTTCAAAACTGTGGAAGCTGTTTAGAATAGAAGAGTTACAATGGAAACAGTAATCGAGATTGACTTGGCTGTAATGTGGGGACAAAAATACAAAATTTTTTCATGCTACTGCAAGATTAAGGAAGAAGCATAATAATATAGAGAAGCTGTTGCAAAATGGTTGCATGGTTGCTAAAAAATAAGAGCTCTGGAAAGTAGTGTTTGATCATTTTTCTACTAATTTTAGCGAGTGTAGCTCTGATATGCAAATCGCAATGCCAGAATGTGATTTTAAAATGTGTCAACTGCGAGTCAATGTTTTTTGGAGAATAACGTTACGGAGGAAGAAGTATGGTTGGCAGTGAGGGATTGCGGTAGTTCGAAGGCGCCAGGTCCTGATGGTTTCAACATGGGTTTCATAAAACAGAAATGGAACATTCTGAAAGGTCATATCCTAAAATACATTTTTGATTTTTGGAATACTGGTGTCTTGCGACGTTGTGTAAAGGCCTCATTTATTGCGCTAATCCCAAAAATGCAATCTCTTCTGTTGTGTCAGATTTTAGGCCTATATGTTTGGTGGGTTGTTTGTACAAAATTGTGGCCAAAATTTTGGGAAATAGGTTGAGACAGGTAACGGCTGAAGTAATAGGACAATCGCAATCAGTTTTCATAGGTGGTCGATAGATTCTTCATAGTGCGCTAATAGCAAACGAAATGGTGGATTGGACAAGAAAGAGCAAACAGAGAGTCTGTGTTTTGCAATTAGATTTCGCAAAGGCTTATGATTGTGTGGAGTGCGAATTTCTTGATTATGTTATGGCCAGAATGGGGTTCGGATATAAGTGGTGACAATGGATGAAGGGTTGCATACATTCGGTGCCTTTGCTTGTTTTAGTTAATGGATCACCTACAGCTCAGTTTGACATGAAGAGAGGTTTACGACAGGGATGCACATTATCTCTTTTTTTATTCAACATGGTGGCAGAGTCTAGTTGTGTTACTATGCAAAGGTAATGATATAAACTTATTTCGAGGACCTGTCATTAGAAATCAGGGATTGGAGATAACTCATTTACAATTTGGAGATGACACGATGATATTTTGTGAGGCTGTGAGTACATCGTTGCGTAATATAAAGAGCACACTTAGATGTTTCGAGCTAATGTCGGGCTTAAATTAAACTTTACAAATAGTTACATGGCTGGCATTAATGTCAATCTGGAGGAGTTAAAGGAGTGGGGAGATATGCTCGCTTGTCGTACAGTCAAATGGCCTTTAAAATATCTCGGATTATCGTTACACGAGAAATATCTCAATATGGGATCCTGTGATCAACAAGATAGAGTCAAGATTAGGACATTGGAAGAAGAGATATTTATCCACTAGAGGACGACTCACTTTGATAAAATCAGTAATGTCTAGCATGCCTTTGTATTTCATGTCTTTGTTTAAAGTCCCTATAGCCGTTGTTAAGACGATTGAGAAGATACAGAGTGATTTTTTCTGGGATGGGAATAATGATAAACATAAGTTGCATTTAGTAAGCTGGGCCACAGTTTGTAAGAGTGTTAGCAATGGGGGGCTAGGCATCATTCCGATTGAAGTCCAAAATAGATCTTTACTCAATAAGTGGTTATTCAAATTTTCAGATGATAATGAGAGTATCTGGAAATAGGTAATATATGCGAAATACAGTATGGAGGTTAGAGAGCTTATTCCAAGGAATCGGAGTTATAAGAACACATCCATAATTTGGAAAGGTATTGTAGATCCACTAAGGAACGGGGGAAAGTTTTGGGATGTAATGGTTAAAAATACAAGACTGCCGCATGGGAATGGTGAATCAATCCTCTTTTGGGAAGATAATTGGCTAAATGGAGAGGTGTTAAAAGAAAAGTTTTCGAGAATCTATGCCTTATCTGTAATCAAGAATCCAGTGATTAATAAGTTTGAGAGGTGGGACGGGGATTTATGGAAATGGTAGATAACACTTACAAAGAACATTTTTGATTGGGAGATTACACAATGGAAAAGTTTGCTGTAGATTATTAGTAATGTTCAACTGGATGCTCAAAGAAAAGACAGATGGATTTGGAAACTTGCCCTGAATGGTCGATACACAACCAAACTGTTTAGACGAGCAACTGAAGGAAATCACTCTGGTGTATGTATCTTTGATATAACCAAGTGGTGTGGACTTATGCCCCCTAAGGTTGAGATTTTCTTATGGTCTCTTTTTCAGCGGAAGCTCCTTGTTTTCATGTATTTGTTGAATTGTAATATTCTTACAGATGATAACGTTAAATGCCCTTTGTGCAAGGAAGAAGAGGAAACAATATCATCTTTTTTTGTGGTACAGATGTGCTTAAATGTTGTGGTCATTAGTCTACGAGTGATAGAGAATAACTATAGTACAGCCAAAATCAATCATTGATTGGTTCTCATAGTGGATGGATCTTGAGGCTCGCTCTGGTAGTAAGGAGGTATGGTTTATGTTATTTGTTGATGTACTGTGGACGATTTGGTTGTGGAGAAATGGGATAGTGTTTGATAATAAGGTACTTGAACTTATTTCTCTAATATTTATGATAAAGAGCAGATTAGCTTGGTGGTGTTGGGCTAAATGGCCCAATGTTTTTCAGTCCATCGAAGGTTTTATTCATGAACCTAGGGGATTCATTATTTAGGGGAAAATCATTAAAGATAAGCGTGCTATACACTGGGAGGCACCAGCTCCAACTTGGTGGAAATTCATTGTTGATGCATCAGTAATTGGGAAATTTGGGCCAGCTGGTATTGGAGGAGTATTGAGGAATGATAGAGGCATTATTTTGGCGGTGTTCTCTAAGTTAGTGGGGGTGATAGATTTTAATGAGGCAGAGATGAGAGCTATTAAGGAGGCTATCGAGATAGTCCACTCAAGACAACTCTCTATTATTAATTTGATAATAGAAAATGATTTGACTACTGCAGTAGCTTAGTGTAATTCTTGCACGTCAAGACCTTGGAGACTTAATTCATTATTCATGGTAATTGATCGGATAGTGAGAAATTTGAATGATTGCGAGGCTGTTCACAAGGGGCGAGAGGCTAACTCTTTTGCGGATGCTCTTGCAAGACAAGGAGTGAGCAGAGGTTTTGATTTTATTGCTTGGATTAATGAGTAACCGATCTTGTTTTGAAGGTTACTGGTTGGCATCGATGCGGATCAATGTATTTTTTTTTTTTACATTTGTTCATTTTGCAGGTTCAAGTGTGATTTCATTATCTGTCACAGTTTTTTTTTTTTTGGTGATCCAGGGACATGCAAGTTTTTTGCAAACTTGGGATTGAGTGTCAGTTTAACTATTTCGACCAATTTCTTTATTGGGGAAATTGGGATCTTGTATGTGTTGTGCAAGATTGGGTATATATCCTAGGTATCTTCCATTGTTATATGTTTATTGGGGATGAGAGGGCGAAGCTCTTTTTAAGCTTATCGGGTAGACTATGAAAGGTTTTTTTTCTTCATAATATGAATTGGTCGTTTTGTAGATGCTCTTGCAAGACAAAGAGTGAGCAGAGTTTCTGATTTTATTGCTTGGATTAATGAGTAATCGACTGAAGGTTACTGGTTGGCATCGAGGCGGATCAATGTTTTCTTTTTTGATGTTTGTTAATTTTGTAGGTTTTGTTATTGTTGTGGGATGGCATAATATAGGTAGCAACTTGGCGCTGTGGTCGGATATACATGTCTCACTAGTTTCTCTTATTTTTGGTGGCATTTTCAGTCTAATAAATGAACAAGTTTGGGGAATAAGGGGTTTTGCATTACTGTTGCAAATTGGATAGCCTTATAATAGTTTTTTTTTCTTTCTAAACTAAAGATCTTTGGGGATGGTCGAAAGCATACATTTTTTATGCTTGACGGGTAGAATGTTACTAGGCTTTTTTAATATGTGTACTTAGTCATAACACAGTTCCATAGGAGGGCTTTCGGGGTTCAAGTCACTTTCGACTTGAGGGTTAGAACATGCACTAGGTTTAGTGAGTCAATGAATGTCATTAGTAGGTTTGAATAATGTGACTATTTGGTGATCATTGAATCCAAAAGAAGGGTTCTCGGGGAATCAAGTCCATTTTAGGCTTGAGGGGTAGAGATTTCATTAGGTTTGGTGAGTAATCTGTAATGTTAGGCAGTGATAGAAATGACTGGTACACTACAGATTTTTGCTAAAACAAAAAAGAAAAGAAAGGTTTTTTCAGTAATGAATTGAGGTAGTTACACAGATTTTTGCTAAAAAAGAAAAGCAAAGACAAGTTTGAAGAATAGCATTTCAGCACAGAGAAAGACTGGGTGCATTACTTAAGCTGAGTTTTCTTGTATTTCTTGGTTATCAAGACAGTTTTCAGTATGGTGATAATCGGTCAACAACATCAGGCTCTACGAATTGAGACATCAGAAAGAATTTAGTTTCTACTGCAAGCGAAGATGTTTTAGTAGCTATTTTCCACTAGTTGATTGGTTACAATTCAGATTATTAAGAACTGAGAAAAAGGCCAATTTGGCAATTTATTTTAGTAACGTAGGGGTTCATCAGGGGTCTCAAGCATAATTGTTATTTAGGAGTTCGTTTAGAAAGTTCGTTATTTTTTGTAATCTAAGGGTTTAATAAGGATCAGGCAGTTTGTCTGAAGGGTAGATTCTCTCTTAGGTGATTTGGGTCTTGTTTGGAAGATCATAAACATTGTGTTTTTCTATTTCATTCAATAAAAATTGCATTGCTTTTCAAAAAAAATATATATATATAAGGCTTAGAGAGCCTCTGAGAAGTTGCAGCTGATCCATACAGATGTTTGTGGTCCCATGAGAACACCTTCCTTAAATGGTAGCAGGTACTTTATTGCATTCATTGATGATTTTTCAAGAATGACCTGGATTTTCTTCATGAAACAGAAGTCTAAAATAGCAACTGTGTTTTGGGGCTTTAAGGCTTGGATTGAAAACCATAGTGGCTGCAAGATTAAGGTTTTAAGGTTAGATAATGGTGCTGAGTACACATCTAAAACATTTAATGAGTTTTGCAAGACTGCAAGAATAAAACATGAACTTACAGCTATCCACACTCCACAGCAAAATGGAGTCAGTGAAAGAAAGAATAGGACTATCACTACAAGAGGACAGACTTTTATCGACGGAATAATCCATCGGTAAACGTCTGTTTTCCATCGGTGATGTATTTTACTGATGGAATATTCCGTTGGAGATATCCGTCGGTGATTTAAGTCGGTGATACTAATTTAGTCAGTAAAGAAAAATCTATCAATAAAGAAACTTTACCGACGAACTTTTATCGACGGAATATTTCGTCGGTATTGTTTCACTTTACCGACGGAATTGTACAGACGAAAGTTTTCGTCAGTATTCTTTTATCACCGATGGAACAGTTTCATCGATAAATGTGCTTTATCGACGGATTATTCCGTTGGTAATTAATTTTTTTGAACAAAAAAATATTTAAAATAAATATTTAAAAAATTAAAATAAAATGAAAATTTTATATAATTACACCATAAAAAATAAATTGAAATCCGTAAAAATATAAAAAAAAAAATAATTCAAATGTATATCTCAAATATATAAAAAAAGAACTCATTACGAGGTACTGCTATCATCAGCTTCACTGTCTACCTCGGCATTACCTCCGGTATCACCTCCGACAGCACTCAATCCTCCGACAGCACCCATGCCTCCAACTCCGGCCTCATCTCCGACAGCACCGACTCCGGCAACACTCAATCCTAGTCCAGCAGCCATGCCTCTAGCAGCACCGACTCCGACAGTAGTCAGTCCAGCATCGACTCCGGCAGCACTCGATCCAACACCCATGCCTACGGCAGCTTAGTTCGGCAACCTGAGTTCCGATCCTGCCTAATGCAACTGCTATCTGTGACTGCAGTAAAGGTGTGATTATCGTATTCCAGCTCGTCACGATATTCTCAAGTCTCAAGATTGAGGTCTGGATTTGCGAGACATCGGACCTCAATGCATGATAGTCTTCAGAGGGCGTTGTTGTCGGCTGCTGTGTAGTACTAGGACCACATGGAGCGTAACTGGCTGCATCTAAACTTTGGTGACTGCCGTGTGGATCGAAAATTTTCCCTCTCTTTAGTCTTGTTCCAAACCCATAAACATGCATCCACATAGTCTCAATTCCCCCAATAGAATTAGACCAGGATTGAGGGTCGAAATCAGGATATGAAGACGTATCGTCCCCATATTTTTGCTGCAACGAAGTAGTATAATTTTCCTACAATCACAAATATTTAAATATATAAAAATTAATATATGACATTGTAATGAACACGTACATAAACACAAAGATCTGGTATAATCAATTAATGTAATATATAAAATATTGATAAAGTTAAATACTTACAGTTACAGCTTAAGACTTGTTGTCTACGTAATCACCCTGACCCTTTGCACGTTTATGTGTTTTGTTAAACAACTCCAGGAAAGTCACGTTGTGCTGCAACTCTTGTGACTACAAATGAAAAAAAAAAAGAGAAAATTATGTTAAACCAATAAAAATTTTGAGTTAAGTCGGTAAAACTTTGAAACAATAAATTGCAAAACAAAAATTAATCTTACCATCCTTTCACCGGTAACTAGAAAAGGAACTGATCCACCAGTGTGCTTTGTAATGCTGCCATCTTTCTCCGTGTTCCTATTACTCTTGGCCTTTTGGGACCTATTTTTCCAAGTGTCGGTACTCCAGACGCTATCAATTAGTTGATCCCAAATATCGACTCCTATCCAATCACACCTGTAACCCTTGCAGTCTTCTATTTGATTCGTTTGAAAGAAGGACAGGGCATTGTCCCTCTCAAAATTCATCATGTCCTTGATTCGATCATTGCATGTGGCCTCCCATAATTTCCTAACCAATGGTGTCTGCTCGGGAGTCCACTGCATTTTCTCTACAATAAGACATTATGAATTAATATATAGTATTAAACATAATTAAATTGTAGTTTGACTTTTAACCAAATCATACCTCAAATATAGTCCACATAGACAGTTTCACGTCAACAGGTATCTTCGACCAAGTAGGCCACGATCTGTTATAGTGTTGTCTGATGATGGAGGCAATGGTTGATTTTACACAACTCTCCTTGAAAGTCTTAAAATCAAGGATACGTGTTAGTGGACAATAATTTATTTTACTCAAATAATTAAATTATCGAAATATTATTAACTTATGTGTTTTGAAGAATTGACAGTCGAAACTTGTCATCCGGATCACTCAGTGTCGGTAATCCTTTTGTCCGACCTCTACCTCGTTTCCTCTACTCAGTGGCAGTATTGGTAGACGGCGTAGGATGTGATACAGGTACCTCTGTCTGCTGCCCCGTGCCATCATCCGCAAAATACGTCGATGCTAGCTCATTAAGTAAAAACTGTGAAATTTCATCCAGCGGTGAGATAGACGCCTGTAACGCAGGATCTGCCTGAGTCGTCGGAGTAAGTGTCGGCCGTGGCACTGGAGCGTGAGTCTATGTGGACGATGCCACTATAATGGGAGGTAATCTGGACGGATCCACTATAGACGGAGGCAGTGCAGAGGGATGCAGGGGCGATGGAATGAAATAATTTAAATGACATGGAAAATATAAATGATATGGCATATAATCTAAATGACATGAAACATAAAATAATGCTATCATATAATATGCATGAAAATAAAAATAAAAATAATAATGCATGAACATAGTATATGCTAAATAATATGACAAAAATAATTAAATAAAAAGCATAGAATATCATGAAATATTCAAAACCATACAACAAATAATATAATATCAAAAATTTAAGTCCAAGATAATAACACCATCATGAAAATTAAACATAGCAAAAATTACATATTATATAATATGCATGAATATGGAAAATGCAAAGTATGAGAATGTATTTTTTCCTTTAATTAAGAAAATCCGTATATCTAAAAAGATAACCGGCTACCTTAGGAAAATATATCAAATTAAATATTCTAAAACCAAAATACTTTGTGATTGTTTGAAAACAATTTTGAAAAGCTTAGATTAAAAATAAAAACTTAGCTAAACCATTTTTTAAATGGCTCTAATTTTCTAAGTTTAGAATCCCGGACTTGACCACCCTTAACCCGAGACTTAAAAAATCATTTTTAGAGTTTAAAAAGGCTTAGAAACTACCCTAAGTCAGTAGCTAAACTTTCTAATTAGCCCTCTCTAAGTAACTTAACCAAAACAGAAAAATGATCTTCCTTTAAATTCAATTCAGCCTCTACTGTCCAGTTTTAAAGCATTATTTTTTACCCTATTTTTAAAAATTCAAAAAAATCTAAACATAATACTGGACACTCAAAACAATTAAAAATACACGGGAAAAAATTGGCTTAATTTTTTGATTAAAGATGACTGCCCAGAAAATTGGGAAAGTACGAGTACTGGGTGAAAAAAACTGTTTTGCCAAAATACATTCTTTTGCCTTTGATAAAATCATTTAAAATTCAAAGTAAAAATATTAGAGACTCTCTAAATGACTCACAAACAGTAGGTAACATTTTCGAAAAGTTAGGCAAAAAATTGGCTAAGTAAAAAAAAAAAATCACAAAGGTAGAATAATCAATTTGACAACTCTTTAAATTTCCACAAGTATGCTCAAGTTAGCATGACTTTGAACCATTGATTGGCCCAAGTCATAAGTCAAGTGGCAATGACATGAAATGCATGAAAATACAGCAAATATGATGCATGAAATGCATGATTTAAAACCTAAATGACATGAAAAATGCATGGCATCAATAAATTGACCTAGACCTAAATGAACTTGCATGGCATTTAATGCAACCTAGGTCTAAAATGCATGAATATGCATGACAAAGCAAACCAATCCTAAACCTAAATAATGCATGGCAATAACACAAACATGTAGCATGCTTAAATAAAATACACAACCAAATATCATGAAAATGCAAACCTATCAACTAGCATGATGAAAATGCACATACAAAGCATAGAACATGGGGGTCGCCGAATGGTCCCATACTTTAAAATGAGCAAGGCATTTTCACAAACACATGATATACTAACATGCAAGATTAAAGAATAATACTCAAATCATGCAAATATAAAGTAAAGGCATGAAAACGAATAGGCATTTTCACAAACATATGGATTAACAAAATGTAAAATATAAACAAACTTAAACATTTTGAGAACAGAAAATCAGAAATGCAAGATAAGTTTTTGGGGTTGACTTTTTGGGGTTGACTTTTTCAAGTTTGACTTTTTATGCTCACCTTCTTAGACTAAGTCTCAGAGTACCACCTGCGGGATGAAAAAAGTCATTTTACATTCTGAAACATCAATTTAGGAAGAAAACATACATGTTTTAGTGGTCTGGACAAAATTAGGTGTCTATATTTTATTTAAAGATTTTTTTTATTACTAATCATCATTCAATTTAATAACAATCACAATGCATCTAAAAAATGTATGAAAGAAAATATGAATGAAGCAAAAATGTCATGAAAAGGACAACAAGAATTTATTGCAAGAAATGTTTTAAAATAGTAAAAATAAATATCAAGGATATAAGAAACAAATGTAAAGTTATAGGTTGTAGATGCCCCGAATGCGAAATATCTTGGACCCCTCATTTTTAAACCATCTGAAATTTCTCTTGAACAAGCAATTTACTTGGGTAACCTCTCGACTTCCATAGTTACAAAAAACTGAGTTGTTCCCCTTTCTCATGATTTTCAAATACTTTCTCCCCCTTTACATGGAGCATTGATTCAAACTTTTAATCAGTACCTGAGCCGCCCTTTGCGAGTTTTCAACTCAAGTGTCCTCCATTCGGTATTAAGTCGCCCTTTGCGGGTTTTCGGCTTAAACCTCTCCTTTTACATTCTTTTTTCATTTTCATTTTTTTTTATTCTACCATGCATCTGAGAATTCTAAATGCTTCCAAGGTAAGAATATCAATTCGAAAGATGGGATGAGTTCTGAGAATAACCTTTCAAATTAAATATCCATGCTTGATCAAAATGGACTTTCTAAAGCACGTAATGTAGGGCAAGGTTCGGTTTTGTAAAGAAAGGATAAAATAGGCTCAAAGTGTGTTTAAGGGTGATTGGATCAAGGATCATTTCCTGAGGAGAACTCATTCTTTTTTGGACTTTTTTTTTTTTTGCTTTGTTGGATTTCATTTGCCATATTTTTTGATGGTTTTCTTTTTGACATGATTTTTTTATTATTTTTCCAAACACTTGCCCTCTAGTGTAGAGGGTGATCCTTGATCAAGGTTTAAAGAAAAAAATAATTCCTAAGGCTCAAAGGGGTAACAAAGGATAATTTCTTCTTAGTGAAAGGAATATGAAAGATGGCCATTCATCATATCAAGCATGAATATTCTCATTAAAAAGCAATCCACAGGGGAAATATATATATATAGAATTTCCATTTTTACGCTTGGAATCATTCGAATTTCCATGTGCATAGCATCACCTTTTTTTTTTTCAAGCAAAATATTTCTTCAGTTCATCAGCATTCACGGGATTTCTGAAATCTTCTCCGTCCATCCGAGTTAAAATTAATGCTCCTCCAGAAAAAGCTATTTTTACCATATAGGGTCCTTCCCAATTCGGAGCCCACTTTTCTCGTGGGTCCTTCACTATAGGGAGAATTTTCCTCAATACCAACTCCCCCTCTCAGAACTGTCTAGGACGAACTTTCTTGTTGTGGGCTCGAATCATCCTTTTCTGATACAATTGCCTGTGAAAAATTGCTTTCAATCTTTTCTCCTCGATGAGATTCAACTGTTCATAACGAGCTCTAACCCATTTTGCTTCCTCTAGGCCAAATTCCATCAAAACTCGAAGTGAAGGGATCTCAACTTCAATAGGTAGCACTGCTTCCATCTCGTATACCAAAGAAAATGGCGTTGCCCCTGTAGATGTGCGGAACGAAGTACGATATGCATGAAAAGAAAAAGACAAGATCTCATGCCAATCCTTGTACACATTGGTTATCTTCTCAACAATCTTCTTGATGTTCTTATTGGCTGTTTCTACTGCCCCATTCATCTTCGGACGGTAAGGTGCTGAATTATGATGTGTGATTTTGAACTGAGTACACACTTCTCTCATCATCTTATTGTTCATATTGAGAGCATTATCCGAAATAATTCTTGCTGGCAATCTGTAACGGCATATGATTTCTTTCTTAACAAATCTGCATACCACCGACTTTGTTACATTCGTATAGGAAGCAGCTTCTATCCACTTTGTGAAATAATCTATGGCCACCAAGATGAAACGATGTCCATTTGAAGCTTTCGGGGTAATAGGTCCAATCATATCCATTCCCCATATTGAAAAGGGCCATGGTGCAGTCATGACATGCAATGGCGATGGCTGCATGTGAATCTTATCTGCATATATCTGGCATTTATGGCACTTCCGGGAATAATTGATACAATCTCCTTCCATTGTCAACCAATAATACCCTGCCCTCATAATCTACTTAGCAAGCATGTGACCATTAGCATGAGTGCCACATATCCCTTCATAGACCTCTTCTATAATTCTCCGAGCTTCAGCAGATCCGACATATCTCAATAAGACTTGGTCTTTTCCTTTCTTGTAGAGAATCTCACTGTCTAGAACAAAGCCCATTGCTAGCCTTCTTAGAGTCTTCTTGTCATTTTCTGTTGCTTGTTTTGGATACTGTTGACTCTTGATGTACTGCAAGATGTCATTATACCAAGGGAGGCCATCTGCTTCTTCTTCAATAATTAGACAATGGGCAGGAGACTCATATATACTCATTTTTATTCACACAACTTTAGCCCCTTCATTCACTTTAAACATTGATGATAAAGTAGCCAGAGCATCTGCCATTCGATTTTCTTCTCGAGGGAAGTAATTGAAATTCACTTCTTCAAATTCCTCAAATAAACTCAGTATGAGTTCTCGGTATCGGATTAGCTTTGTATCTCGGGTTTCCAATTCTCCTCGTAGCTGGTATATCACTAAGACTGAGTCTCCGAACACTTCCAATACTTTGATCATTCTATCCACTGCAGCATGAAGGCCCATAATACATGCTTCATACTCGCCAACATTGTTTGCACAATCAAAATCCAATCTAGTAGTGAAAGGATAATAATCTTCTTTCTGGGGATAAGAGGACTGCACCGATTCCATGCCCCATGGCATTAGATGCGCCATCAAAATACATTTTCCACACTTTTTTCTTCAGGGGAATTTCATCAGCTTGTGAAACATACATCAAATCTTCATACGGGAAGTCAAAGTTCAACGGCTCATAATCTTCCACTGCCCTACTTGCTAAGAATTCAGCCACTGCACTGCCCTTGATAGCTTTGTGACTTACATATACAATGTCGTACTCTGATAATAAAACCTGCCATCTTGCTCTTCTCCTGATAAAGAAGGTGCATCCAAGATGTACTTGATTGGATCTATCTTGGCAATCAACCATGTTGTGTGGTACAACATGTACTGTCTGAGTCTTCGAGCAGTCCAAGCTAAAGCACAACACAACTTTTCTACCGACTAATATTTCAACTCATAATCTGTGAACTTCTTGCTGAGATAGTAAACTGCCTGTTCTTTCTTCCCAGTCTCATCAAACTGCCCTAAAACACAACCCATGGATCTCTCAAATACTGATAAATATAGTATCATTGGTTTATCTGAAACAGGTGGCATTAATACTAGTGGGTTGGATAGATAATGTTTAACCTTTTCAAATGCAATCTGACAACCTTCATCCCATTCTCCTGGATCACGTTTTCGAAGTAACTTAAACATTAGATCACATTTGTCAGTTAACTGAGAAATAAATCGGACAATGTAATTCAATCTCCCCAGAAAGCCTTTTACTTCCTTTTGAGTACGAGGTGGTGGCAAATTATGAATTGCCTTCACTTTATCTGGGTCAATCTCAATTCCTCTTTTGCTGACGACAAAACCCAGCAGTTTCCCTGAGGTAACTCCAAAAATGCATTTTGCCGGATTTAGCTTGAGTCTAAACTTTCTTAGTTGTTCGAAGAGCTTCTTAAGATTCGCAATATGCTCCTCTTCTCCTTGTGACTTTGCGATCATATCATCAACATAGACCTCAATTCCCTTATGCATCATATCATGAAATAAGGTCACCATGGCTCTTTGATATGTTGCCCCAGCATACTTCAACCCAAATGGCATTACCTTGTAGCAGAAGGTTTCCCACATTGTAGCAAATATGGTTTTCTCCATATCTTTCGGTGCCATCTTTCTGATTGTATCCTGAGAATCCATCCATGAAAGAAAATAAAGAACTCTTTGCCGTATTATCCACCACAGTATCAATATGGGGCAAAGGGAAATTATCTTTAGGGCTGGCCTTGTTCAAATCTCGGTAATCAACGCACATCCGCACCTTGCCATCCTTCTTTGGTACTGGAACAATATTTGACACCCACTTTGGATATTTTGCCACCTCTAAGAATCCTGCATCAAATTGCTTCTTCATCTCTTCTTTTATCTTTAACAGCATGTCCGGCCTCATTCTTCTCAACTTTTGCTGAATTGGTTTGCATTCTGGCCTTAAAGGCAGCTTATGAACCATAATATCCGGATCCAACGCTGGCATGTCTTGGTAAGACCTTGCAAATACATCCATATATTCTTGGAGCAAGGCTATCAATTCACACTTTATTGATGATGACAATGAAGTTTTGATTTTGACTTCCTTTATCTCTTCACCATTTCCCAAATTTATCATTTCTAATTATTCCTTATGAGGAAATACTTGTTCCTGCTCTTGTTCTATTTTCCTTAATAGATCCGGAGGTAGACCGTAATCCTCAGTATCTTCTTTAGCCTCAAAATCACCCGTGCAAATGGGTCTTTCAAAATCAATTTTAGAATTACTGACAGGAAGGTCCTCATATTCCTCATCCATACACCTACAAATAGGTGGAGAAGAAACAATATAGGAAAATATATATGATGAAAACAAAATAAATAGCCAAAATGAAAGAATATGGACACATCAATATGAATAAAATGCATTGTGCTTGTTATTTATTGAATGAAAATGTTCAAACAAAAAAGCCCATTACAGAAGAAAAAAAAACTCTTAATATCTCTGGGTAAAGATAATTAAAGTTTTTTTTTTTTAAAGTATTACGTTGGAATAGACTTAAAATCTATGGGCAACTCAGTCGCACTCCAATTGTCTATATCCTGGTGGACAAGGTTGCACCATCCAGTTCACATTGTCACTTTCCATCCCTTCTTTCCCAGTCATGCAAATTACCATATCCTGAATCTGCCCCCCTTTATTAACATGGAATTTTTCAAAAGCTTGCTCGATCATTATGAGTACATTCTTTGAATTCTTTTCCCCGAATAGAAAACCAGCAGAGCGAAAGTTGTGTAAGATTGGTGGGAAAGTCATGGGTTCCTATTCAATATCCATACCCGCGAAATGGGCCATCCTCCTTTGTCGGTTCCTTTCAACTTGTTTCCTCCTCTCATGGGCCTTCGAAATATACCCTAAGCCAAACCGATCTTTCTTTCCTACTGCTTCCATTGCTCGGGCCAATCCTTGAAGATATTTTCCAAGACCTTTTCCGATCCTGCAGCCCTTTCCCACTGTGGTTCTTACTACCAGCCTTGTGTTCTTGGACAACCTTGGCTTTGAAATTTTTTGTCCTTCAGCGACGAAAATCGTATTTACGACAAGACCGAAAAGAACATTCTACGGTATCTTCATTGGGTTCAACATAAGGAGATTCAGTAAATGCAGAGGCTATTATGTCTTCTTCTCCTGATACAATGACCAAACGGCCCTCCATCACAAATTTTAGCTTTTGGTGGAGAGACGGGGGTACAGCCCCTACTGAATGTATCCATGGCCTTCCCAACAAGCAATTATAAGATGGATTAATATCCATGACCTGGAAGTTCACCGTATAGGTGCATGGGCCTATCTCCAGAGGAACCTCAATAGTTCCCATTACCTCTCTCTTGGTCCACCGAAGGCCCTGACTATTGTGCAACTCGGTAACATATAAGACATATCAACTGGAAACTTAGACAAGGTTGCCAAGGGCATTACATTTAAAGAAGAACCATTATCCAGAAGCACCCTTGGTAATATATGCCCCTTGCAGGTGGTTGTTATGTGAAGAGCTTTTGTGGACCTAATACCATTGGGTGGTATTTCATCATAACTGAAAAATATATGGTCGTCTGCCGCAATGTTTTCCACCAGCCTGTCTAACGTTTCTACTGATATGTTGTTAGCCACGTATGCCTGATTCAACACTCTTAATAGGGCATTTCTGTGTGGCTCTGAGTTTAAAAGCAAAGATAAGATGGAGAATCTTGTTGGCTGATGTTGCAATTGCTCAACCACACTATACTCACTATGTTTTATGAACTTTAAAAACTCTCAGGCCTCCTTCTCATTTATTGACTCTTTATCCTATTTACCGGGGCTGATCCCCTCTCTGCTTCTTTTGACAAAGCCATCTCGATATGGATTGGTTCAACTATTCTCTTCCATTTGTCCATTCCTCCATCATTTCTTGTTGATCCCTGTTCAACAAACTTAGGGGCATAAAACCTTCCACTTTGTGTTAAGTGTACAACACCTGTAATATCTTGCTGACTTGAAGACCCAGGCGTAACCATACTGCAGTCATATTTCCATTCCTCCATGGTGTAGTTTTGTTTTCTTTGTATGAAAAAAAAAGGAAAATCTATGATGAGCTTAGGCGCAATTTCCTCAACAATCGGAGTAGTTTTCTCTGGTTCATCATAATAGATGATCAAAGGTCTTCCTATTCCATAGTTAGCTGCATTCTCAATAACCTCTACTTCCTCCTCTGTCTCCTCGTAAAACTGGGCCTCTCCATTATCCATCATCTTTTGGACTTTAGCCAGAAAGTCCCCGCAGTCCTGTATGATATGACCTGAACATTTATGGAACGGGCACCAATTTTGCACCCTCTTGGTAACCAATTTTAAACTGTTTGCATCCTCCACCATTCCTGCGTTAACCATCTCGATTCCATACTATTAACATCAGAGTCTTGATTCTCTGGCATCCCTTTTAAACCTTTTGACTTCCCCTGTCAATACTGCATTTACCCGATTCTTAGCATAATCGGGCAATGGGTTTCCCTCTACATTCGGCCCATTCTTTGACCCAAACTTTACAACTCCGATATTGATTAAACTTTGGACTTTCTTTTTAAAGGCTATGCAATCTGATAACTCGTATAATTATATAGTTTTTAGTTATGTTTTATTATTGTTTTGTGTCAAATACGAGTTATTATTGCTTAGTCTACTTGTGTTTATGATCTTTTATATTTTTATGTAATTTGGTGTTTTTCATGAGTTTCTTTGAGTGATTTCAGATTACTAGGTTAAATCAAGAATTAAGGGCAAATCCAATTCAGTTTCAGTTCCGTCACCTTTTTCCATATCAGCTATATCTGGAGTTTCACCGAAGCATTAAGGCTGAAATTTTGACAGTGCAAAGTTAAGAGCCATATCTATCTTTTTCATGTTTTACACTTCTTGAAACGGAGTCGTTTTCCCTACCGAAATCAACCATCAATTTGGCTGATGTGCAATGACGTCTGTTCTGCACCATTTTGATATTTTGACCATATCTTCCGATCCACATGAGCAAATTATCTGATTCTAACGGCTATGGATCAGTAACTGATAGGGACATATTTTTCTAGAAGACCATTTGATCAGATCGAGCCTCCAACATTGACAAAATCGACCATCAAGCTGGCTGATCAAAATTGTCATACAACATGACGAAAATTGTTAGAAAAATGCACCCACCTATTATACCTACCTTTGAAATTTATAAAGCTTGTCTCTTGTCATTTAGCTCTCCAAAATGTGTATAAATAGAGGGCCTTGGATGAGTATTAGGATACATTATACATTGGTAGGATATTAGCCATTGTAATAAAATTCTCTAAGTTTTCTTCTTCTTTCTTTTCTCTAGTTTTCTTTTTCTTTACTTATGTTTCTTACATTTCTTTTCATTTTATTCATATCTAGTATGTGTTGCTAATCATATTGTTGAGGTGATGAGGTGAAGCTTTTGGTAAATGCTAAGGTTAGTCTCTTAAACTTGAGCTAAAATGAATCATCATTTATAAACATTAGTATAGATAATATTTTATTTTGGTTTAAAATCATACTTGCAAAGTAGAGATCTTGATTCGTTATTGACAAGGAAAATGGCACAGTAAATGCTTGGTTTCATAACCTTGATTTGTTGTAGACATATACCTTGGCATAAGGAATGCTTGGACTCTTTTTATGAGTTTTGAGGACACCAAATGAACATAATATCATATGCTATGGACGTTGGACAATTTGGACTGAATTGCTAAACCTTCCGATTGGAACCTCCCTTATGTGTGGATTTCAATTGTGTAATAAAACAAGATTAATCTTAGCATAACACCAAGAGTGGATTCTCTAACCTCAACATCTTTTCTTATTGTTTTTTATATCTTGTTTAATTGCTTTTATGTTATTTTGTTTATTTTGTTCTCTAATATCTTGTTTACTTTCTTTGTTATTGATTCCCTAATATCTTGTTTATTTTCTTTTTCTTATATATTTATAAACTTATACTTACTAATACGCTTCCCTGTGGTTCGACCTCGGACACCCGAGAATTTATTACTTGAACATAACCTGCACTTGGGTTTACAACTCTTAATTGAGTTTCCATCAAGTTTTTGGCGCCGTTGCCGGGGAGGCAATACTAAGTATATAAGTTTATAAGTATATTTATTTTTATTGGCTGGTTATACCGCCTAATTTTCTTTTATTGGCTGGTTATACCGCCTAATTTTCTATATATTTATATTTATATTGTATATTAACTTTGTTTTATTTTTATTGGCTGGTTATACCGCCTAATTTTCTTTTATTGGCTGGTTATACCGCCTAATCTGTATATTAACTTTGTTTTATGCTTGTTTGGCGACGTGATTTTAGATCTCGTCGTTTAGTTAGATTTTATTGTGAAACTTTTTCAGGTAATCTTTCTAATACAACTCCTACCATGGCTGACAATGAAAGTGTTCATGCTGAAGATGAGAACAGACAAGTACGCACCATGCGTGACTACTTGCAACCAACTCGAAGCTCATCACCCTCTTGTTTTATTTTTCCTCTCAATGCAAACAACTTTCGTTTTAAACCAGGTATGATAGCTTTGCTTCCAAATTTCCATGGGTTAGAATCGGAAAGTGCTTACTCGTTTCTAAAAGACTTCGAAGATGTATGTGTCACCTTTAATGACCAACAATGTACAAATGAAATTGTCAAGCTAAAATTATTTCCTTTTTCTTTAAAAGATAAAGCAAAAATTTGGCTTCATAATTTAAAACCAAGGTCAATTGGCACATGGCAAGAATTACAAACTGAGTTTCTAAAGAAATTTTTCCCAGCACATAAAACTACTGCTTTGAAAAGACAGATTCAAAATTTCAATCAAAATCAAAATGAAGCATTTTTTCAGTTCTGGGAGCGTTTTAAAGATTTGTTAAGTTCTTGTCCACATCATGGTTTTGAAAAATGGCGTCTTATTAGTTTCTTTTATGAAAGTTTAACTCCCGAAACTAAACAATTTGTTGAAACAATGTGTAACGGTGAGTTTCTAGAAAAAGAACCTGAAGAAGCCTTTGACTACCTAGACCATTTGGCAGATAACTCTCAAGCCTGGCACACAGATAATTCCTCTGAAAGTTTCAATAGATCTAATCTTGTTTCTAACAGAGGTAAATATCATTTTAGTCAAGAAGATGAGATAAAAGCTAAAGTAGCTAATTTGGCTAGAAAGATTGAAGCCATGGAACTTAGAGAAGTAAAAGAAGTCAAAACGGTTAAAAATGAAGAAAGTTGTGGAATTTGTGAAATCATGGGACACCCCACTTCTGAATGTCCAAACATTCCCATTCTTAAAGAAGCGTTGCATGATCAAGTAAATTCCATAAACACATTTAAAAAGCCTTTTCCTTCTCCTTACTCTGAAACGTATAACCCTGAATGGAGAAGTCATCCCAACTTCAGTTGGCGGAATAATAATCATGTTCAGGTACCACAATCTCAAAAGCCGGGCAACACTTTTTCCTATCAACCTTCACGTGTACAAACCTTGGAAGAGACATTGCAAGGATTCATGCAAACACAAGCAAATATGAATAACCAAACTTCACAGGACATCAATGAGATCAAAAACACCTTGTCCACATTGACAGCTTCATTACGCACTCAAGAAAAAGGTAAGTTTCCTGCTCAACCTCAGCCTAACCCTTCTACTCAATGTCTTGTTTCTTGCTCCAATGAAACTCAACAGGAAAATGCCAGTTCTATCACAACTCTTCGAAGTGGAAAGGCAATTGACAAAAAGATTCCATCAAAAGACCAAGATCCTCCTTCCCCTCCGAAAAGTATTGGTAAGGATGATGGTAAGTCTGAACTTCTTGAAAATTTGGACAAAGAAAAAGGTATGCATCCTGCTCCTTTTCCTCAAAGGTTGCAAACAATAAAGAATTTGAATCAAAATGCAGAAATTTATGGACTTTTCAAACAAGTTAAGATTAACATTCCTTTATTGGATGCAATCAAACAAGTTCCATCTTATGCTAAATTTTTGAAGGACATGTGCACATTTAAAAGGAAACATAATGTACAAAAGAAAGCATTTCTGACGGAAAGTGTGAGCTCAGTCATTCAGCACCTTACTCCACCAAAATTCAAAGATCCTGGATGTCCAACAATCTCATGCATCATTGGAAACACTAGAATAGAACGTGCATTGCTTGATCTTGGTGCTAGTGTTAATCTTTTGCCTTTTTCTGTTTATCAACAGTTAGGTTTAGGTGAACTCAAGGAAACACCTGTTACACTTCAACTAGCTAATCGTTCTGTAAAAATTCCTCGAGGGATAGTTGAAGATGTTTTGGTTCAAATTGATAATTTTTACCTCCCTGTTGATTTTATTGTTTTGGACACACATCCTGTTTCAAATCCAAATGTTCAAATTCCTGTTATATTAGGCCGTCCATTTCTTGCAACTTCTAATGCTCTGATAAATTGCAGGAATGGTATGTTGAACATTTCTTTTGGAAATATGACTTTAGAATTAAATGTGTTCAACATTTGCAAGCAACCTGGTGATGATTCAGAAGTACATGAAGTGGATTTCATTGAAGAACTTGTTCATGAACATCTCACCACTACCACATTCCATGATCCTTTAGAAGCTTATTTAATTGAATGTGAGTTTGATAATGCTTCAGAAATTTCACACACTGATTCTTTGTTAAATTCTTTTCAGGTTAAGCATTGTTGGAAACAAAAGTTTGAGGAACTTCCATCACTCACAAATGTCACTATACCATCAACTATTGAACCACCCAAGCTGGATTTAAAACCATTTCCATTCGAGCTAAAATATTCCTTTTTGGGTGAGAATGAAACTTTTCCAGTCATAAATGAACTTGAGGAACTCAGAAATGATGCATATGAGAATTCTAAAATTCATAAAGAAAGAACTAAAGCCTTTCATGACAAGTTAATTTCAAGAAAAACATTTGATGTTGGGCAAAAAGTTCTACTTTATAATTCTAGACTTCACATATTTCCTGGTAAATTGAGATCAAGATGGACTGGCCCATTTGTGGTTAAGCATGTGTATCATTATGGAGCAGTTGACATTGAGAATCCTCAAAATGGTAACGTATTCAAGGTAAATGGACAAAGACTCAAACTCTTTTTGGAAAATCATGTTACTCAAGAAGAGGTTGTTTTTCTTTCTGATTCTTGTTTTGAAAATAACTAGATGTAAATATAATTTTTACTAATCTTCAAAAAAAAAAAAAAAAAAGTTTGTTGTGTTTTAAGCAATTTAGAAGTATTCATTCTGAACAAGGTCTGAGTAAGGGAGACTTGAGACATACCTTGTCAGTTTGATTTTAATCTTTTTATGTTTACTTGTTAATTTTTGTTTAGTATTTTAGGATTATTTAGGTTGCATGAGTTTGTTTTGTTTTGAGTCTTAGTTATTCCTATTCTTATGTTATTAGTTCTTTTCTCTTACACATGATTCTTTCATTTGGGTTAATAGACTTACATTGAGGACAATGTAAGAATCAAGTGTGGGGGGAACGATTTAGGATTTCTTTTATTTTTGTCTACTATTTTTTTTTATGAGTCTTTATTATTATTATTATTATTTTTAGTGTGTTTTAGTTCCTTTTAATACAATGATGAGATATGAATTGCATAAGTCTAAAACAGATTTATTAGTGAGAAGATTTTCATGAGAATTGAGCTTGATGTCAATCTTTTTATGAGCCAATGTTAATATGATATGTTGATTGAGAAAGAAGCATGTTTAGACTTAATCTGACTTGTATAATCATCCTTGTGAGTTTTTGAGCCTATAATGATTGATGCATTATACAAATCAATCTAATTTCTTTCTTGAGTGCTCTTATGATTACATGATTCTCTAGAACTTGCTTTAAACCGTTTGAGACTATATTGATACATGTGACAACATGAATATGATAGAGGCATTAGGATTATAACCAGAGCCAAACAGCCATCCATTATTAATGTTCTACGAGAACATCCCCACTAGTGAGCCAATTTGAGCCTACATTAAATATGCTGTTTTATTGGTAACCACAACTTACACCTAGCCTAAATATACTTATATCCTTACCCTTGTTCTAAAGATGGATTATATATATTGAGACATATTGCAAAAAAACAAGGGATATTTTTAGTTGAAAATTTGGGTTAGAAACAAAAGATAAATGTGGGGGAAGAAAAGAAAAGAAAAAGTCAAGAGAAAAAGAAAGGGATCATTGTTAAATACATTCCCATATTAGAAAAAAAAATCTTCTCTTGAACTTCTAGTTAAAGTAAAGAAAAAGATGTTACAAAGTTGGTTAGAATGAAGCAAAGGCTCAACATGAATATTTAGCCTATGTTATTATGTGTTTTATAAGAGTTTTGAGAAGTTTTATTCGTATGATCTTATTATGTCTCTAAACTCTATGAACTCTTTGGAACCTTTGTGATATCTTTATCCTTTTGTTCTTTAACCACATTATAACCCTTTGGCCCCATTACAACCTTGAAAAAAGACCTCTTGATTTATGAAGTTGTATGATCTAAATAGTGGAGAATAGATGGACAAGCAAGCATATGGTAGAACTGTTTTCATGAGATTGATTGAGTGTAAACACTTTACCACTACTTTAAAGAGTGAAAATCATGAGAGTATAGTGAGAAGTTGAGATTAAGTTGAATATGCACTATTTTGATTGGAATATGTTATGTTAATATTGGCTTAACTCATTTATTTACATTCAAGCATGAATTTTTGTGAAATTCTTTGAGCTATTGATTAGTTTATAAGACTTGTTCAAAGATTGTCTCTAATTTATATTGAAAGGATTAGGAGTAAATATTTTTAGTGTATGTAGTTTACTTATATTTTAGTTTTTCAATGTTTGTGGGTATCGTTCTAGCAAACCCTCACGAGACTAAACTCGTCCACTAGGGACACCTAGGGGTTTAAAGGCTTGTGTCACATGCTAAGTGCCACCGTGATTTCCTACGAAAATGGATTAGATTAGATTTTCTTATTTCATTTTTATTGAGTCGTTGCTAGGGACTAGCAACAATCTAAGTGTGGGGGTGTGATAACTCGTATAATTATATAGTTTTTAGTTATGTTTTATTATTGTTTTGTGTCAAATACGAGTTATTATTGCTTAGTCTACTTGTGTTTATGATCTTTTATATTTTTATGTAATTTGGTGTTTTTCATGAGTTTCTTTGAGTGATTTCAGATTACTAGGTTAAATCAAGAATTAAGGGCAAATCCAATTCAGTTCCAGTTCCGTCACCTTTTGCCATATCAGCTATATCTGGAGTTTCACCGAAGCATTAAGGCTGAAATTTTGACAGTGCAAAGTTAAGAGGCATATCTATCTTTTTCATGTTTTACACTTCTTGAAACGGAGTCGTTTTCCCTACCGAAATCAACCATCAAGTTGGCTGATGTGCAATGACGTCTGTTCTGCACCGTTTTGATATTTTGACCATATCTTCCGATCCACATGAGCAAATTATCTGATTCCAACGGCTATGGATCAGTAACGGATAGGGGCATATTTTTCTAGAAGACCATTTGATCAGATCGAGCATCCAACATTGACAAAATCGACCATCAAGCTGGCTGATCAGAATTGTCATACAACATGACGAAAATTGTTAGAAAAATGCACCCACCTATTATACCTACCTTTGAAATTTATAAAGCTTGTCTCTTGTCATTTAGCTCTCCAAAATGTGTATAAATAGAGGGCCTTGGATGAGTATTAGGATACATTATACATTGGTAGGATATTAGCCATTGTAATAAAATTCTCTAAGTTTTCTTCTTCTTTCTTTTCTCTAGTTTTCTTTTTCTTTACTTATGTTTCTTACATTTCTTTTCATTTTATTCATATCTAGTATGTGTTGCTAATCATATTGTTGAGGTGATGAGGTGAAGCTTTTGGTAAATGCTAAGGTTAGTCTCTTAAACTTGAGCTAAAATGAATCATCATTTATAAACATTAGTATAGATAATATTTTATTTTGGTTTAAAATCATACTTGCAAAGTAGAGATCTTGATTCGTTATTGACAAGGAAAATGGCACAGTAAATGCTTGGTTTCATAACCTTGATTTGTTGTAGACATATACCTTGGCATAAGGAATGCTTGGACTCTTTTTATGAGTTTTGAGGACACCAAATGAACATAATATCATATGCTATGGACGTTGGACAATTTGGACTGAATTGCTAAACCTTCCGATTGGAACCTCCCTTATGTGTGGATTTCAATTGTGTAATAAAACAAGATTAATCTTAGCATAACACCAAGAGTGGATTCTCTAACCTCAACATCTTTTCTTATTGTTTTTTATATCTTGTTTAATTGCTTTTATGTTATTTTGTTTATTTTGTTCTCTAATATCTTGTTTACTTTCTTTGTTATTGATTCCCTAATATCTTGTTTATTTTCTTTTTCTTATATATTTATAAACTTATACTTACTAATACGCTTCCCTGTGGTTCGACCTCGGACACCCGAGAATTTATTACTTGAACATAACCTGCACTTGGGTTTACAACTCTTAATTGAGTTTCCATCACAATCCTCCGTTGAGTGCCCCTGAATTCCTGCATGATATGCGCAGTTGGTATTTGCATTGTACCACCTTAGGTATGGTGGGGTCAAAGTTTAAGATATACGGGCAGGATAAGTTGGCCTTGTAGTAGTTTAGGATATAGCTCACCATAGGTGGTAGGAATGGGATTAAACTGGGGTTTTTGATCGTTCCTTGGTGAACGATAATCATTGCGCGCGGGACCTTGAGTGTTTGGGAGAGTGTTTTGAGGAAGGGTTATCTGTGGGGATATACTAGTTGGAAACGACTATTATGGTATATTGGTATAGGGGAATGGATTTTGGGTAAGGTGGTTCATATTGGGGTAGTAAGGATTATACCCTAGGTAAAGTGTGTAAGGTGTCGGAGGTGCATAAGATGTAGTAGGAGTATAGGGCCTGGGAGGTGTGTATGGTGTAGGAGGTGTATAGAGGTATTGATTGAAATTGACTGCATGTGTCTCCTTCTTCTTCTTTGCAGGAAAAATTCTCTTGGGGTAGCAGACTCACCCCCTTATTTTTTCCCGTTCTTAATGGCAGACTCTATCATCTCCCCAGATATCACCATATCTGCAAAGTCCTTGGTGGCACTTCCCACCAATTTATCATAATAAGGTGCTTTCAGGGTATTGATGAAAAGCACTGTACTTTCCTTGTTGGTTAAAGGGGGTTGCACTTGTGTAGCCAGGTCTCTCCATCTCTGAGAATATTCTTTAAAGCTTTCAGTAGCTTTCTTTTCCATGTTTTGCAGAGTTAGACGGTCAGGCACCATGTCCGTCACATGCTTGTATTGTTCTATGAAAGCTTTAGCTAGATCCATCCAGGAACGAATCTTAGTACGGGTAAGCTGGTTATACCATCGAGTTGCGAACCCTATCAAGCTATCTTGGAAATAGTGGATGAGCAATTTTTCATCTTTATCATGTCCGGTCATCTTCCAGCAATACATGGTCAGATGTGCTGATGGGTTAGTAGTTCCATTATATTTTTCAAAGTTTGGTACTTTGAACTTTGGAGGAATCACCAGACCGTGCACTAAACTCATCTCTTTGGCATCTAGACTGTCAAATAGCTCCATTCCTTCAACTGCCCTCAATCTTTCCTCCAAGAACTGATATTTTTTCTGGGATTCTGCCGTTTCAACCCTCTTCAGTTCAGTCATCTTTGCCCTTTCCATTTCGGCTAATTCCTCAAAGTCTGGAATATCTACATCAATTAGATCAACCCCAATATTACCCTTTTTAGGATCAAAATTATGTGCTTTGGCCGCTGGTTGGAGGTAAATATAGGATGCTGCCCCAGTCGAAAGTTCATTTCCCACAGGCTGGGATGTCTGGCCATTCTTCTGTACCACCTCTGGTCGGTCTTCCTGGTTTACTGTCCCCATTCCTATAACTGAATTTTCTCCTGGCCATTTCTGTCTCATCATGGTACTTATCATCTCCATGAGTTTGGTCATTTGTTCCGGTGGCTCCTCTTGAGACTTAGCCAACTGTTCCTGCAGTTCTTTTTGAATTCTTTCCATCCTTTCAATTCTAGCAAGCTGGTCGTTCTCCATAGCTCTTTCTCAAGATCGAGTATTGTAGAGGTGTCAAAAGTCTGATTCTTTCGGAGTGCAACCAATTGTACCTTTAGTTTTAAAAACCATGGATTAGAAATTATTGACACGTTTTTTATTTTATTTAATAAAAATGAATGAATGAATAAATGATTAAATGTTAATGAATGAACAAATAAGTAAATGACTAAGTGTATGAACTTGAATGACTAATTATAAAGAATAAATGAATGGACAAATAAATAAATGACTAAGTGTATAAACAATTTATAAAGAATAAATGAATGAATGATTATAAATATAAATGAATGAACAAACAAAATATATAAAGCAAAGAACAAATGAATGATGAATGCATTTAAAAGTATTGGCCCCAGGATAATTCCAACCAAACAGTTTTTCATTGATTTTCTGGAACTAAATACATGAAAGAAAAAAGATCACTGCTTAAGACAATCTGATAATATGTCTATCCTAATTTAAAAATGCTATTACAAAACACCGGTCCTTTAGTAACTCCCTCGGATCTTGGACCTTTTTCACTGTCCTCTTTTGATTGCCTTGCTCTTCAATCTGACCCCTACTTGTTCACTGCCCTTTGACATGTCAGCAGAAGCATCACCGTGTAAGCTTTCCTTAGCTTGTTTCTCCAATTGATTGGCTCGGGCTCCCTCATGCTTTGCTCTCTCTGTCCAATAGTTCTTCTCCTTCTTGAGGTTTTTGACTTCTTGCACCCATTCCCCGTGTAGACATCTAATTTTTTCCGGACCCCTAAATCAGGTACATTTTCTTCCTAAATTGATGTTTTAAAATGCTAAAAGGCTTTTTTCATCCTGCAGGTGGTACTCCGAGGCTTAGTCTAAGAAAGCAGACAGAAAAAGTTAAACTCGTAAAAGTCAACCCCAAAAAAAGTCAACTACTAAAAAAGTCATTCCACTTTCAAAATCAAGATTTGAGGTTCAATTGAAAAACGGTGAAAGAATTTTGATAATCCGAGGTTTACATTCAAAGATATGGAGGTCGGAAGTTGGGTTACGATATTCAGTAGAAAAAAAACCCTAATTCGGGAAATTTAGGGAAAAGTGCTTAAACGATCAAATTGGTCGGAATTGAAGGTCTCAAATGAAAGATAACCACTGACTACGGGTAATGGAGAAGCCATTTGGAAGAAAAACTGATAGAAAAGTCAATTCGGAAGAAAACCGAGAAATAGGGTTTTTTGGTGGATTTCGGTGAAATTTGGAAGAATTACAAAAATGGCCCAATTCAGAAGATCTAAAGCCCTTAATTGATGAGAAATGATTAAACAAGGATAGCCCAAGGCTCAGTTTGAAAAAAATCTGAAAATCGAACTTGTTTCGAGCAAAACTGGGTTTTAGAGGCAAAAGGGCGAAATTGGAAAATATGTGAAAAATAGAAAATGAACTCCAAAAATTCTGAAAATTTGTAAATCTCATTCTTAAATCGTTTCAAAGAGATTGTGAAAGAAAATCTTGATTCGGAGTTCGTTTGCAAAATGGCCAAATATCGGGTCTCCTATGTAGTAATTCAACAGGATAAATCCCGAAAAAATAGCAAATGAACTCCAAAAATTATGAAAATTTGAAAAATCTCATTTTTAAATTATTTGGAAGATATTGGCAAAAGAAAATCTTGATTTGGAGTTCGTTTGCAAAATGGCCAAAATTCGGGTCCCCTATGTAGTAATTCAAGCAGATAAATCCTGAAAAATAGCAAATGAGCTCCAAAAATTATGAAAACTTCCAGATCACATTTATAAATCGTTTGGAAAATATTCGTGAAGGAAAATCTGGATTCGGAGCTCGTTTAAAAAATGGTAAAGTTTGGGTGCATAAAAGGGGTAATTTCGGAAATAAATCCGAAATAAATAGCAAATGGACTCGAAAAATTTTGAAAACTTCCAGAATTCAATTTTTTTTTATTTCAGAAGTATTGAAAAAATAAAATTCAAATTTGGAGTCCGTTTGCTATTTATTTCAATTCAGGGGCAAAAAGGTTATTTCACCAAAAAAACCAAAAAGGGCAAATTTGTAATTGATGAAAATATGAAAGAAGAAGGAATTGCTGGGAGTTTTTCTTCCCTTGGTCAGCCAACATAGAGGAGAAGAATTAAGCTTGAACAATTTAATTCCCTAGTCACTATCTAGCCACATGCTACCACTAACACCTTGCAAATGGTCCCCCTTCATCCAATGGCTTAGGGGCCTTGTAGGAAAATTGAATGCACCATCCAATGGCCAAATTTAAATGCCAAGATGACATTTTTATTTGTCATAAAAGAACCCTCATCTAATGGCGAAGAATTGAAGAAAAAAGATGAGCACAATTCATCCAAGGGTGAGCATCCATTCGGTTGAACAAGGGAGTGCATGGGATTATCTCTATTCATCCAATGGCTTAGGCCATCTACAAGGACTGAGTACACATGTTGAGGGCTGATTAAATCTACAAGATGTCATTTTTATGTTGGCCTCATCCAATGACCAAGAATGGAAGAGCACCACTCATCCAAGGGTAGGCACTCAAGAGTGCTAAGCAAAGGAGTGCATGGGATTGGTCCTCTTTTGCATCTAAGGGGTAAGGTTACTACAAGGGCTGAGTACACATCTTAAGGGCTGCTATAAATTGGCAAGATGACATTTTTATATTGTCATCAAAATATCTTAATCTAAAGGCCAAGATTGGAGGAGAAAAAGTGTAATTCCTATCCAAGGGCTAGGGGGCCATTCGGCCAAGGCTAAAGTGAGTAGGATGATTTAATTTTTTTAGAGGTTTTTTGGCTGGAAACAGTAGCTAAATTAGCAAAGAAAAAGGTTTTGAAATAAAGAAAATAAAGGTTTTCAATAGAGAGCTTGAAGGTAGTCATCTCTACCAAGCTCTAGGCTAGCTTTCTTCTTGATTTCCATGGTGTTTTCTTTATTTTCTATCTTGTTTTCCTACTACATTTTTCATAGAAATAAAGTTTTTTAATGTTTACTTATTTTTTCATCTCTTCTTCTTCATTAAAATGGTGGAAAACAATTTTTTTTTTATGGTTTCATGCTATGGCCGAATATGGCACATTTACTTGCCTTGGTTTTTCCTTTTTTTCTTCCTTGCATGTTCTTCTGAAAAATGATTTTTAGAAGGTTTTTTAGAGTATTCTAAGGTTCTGATTTTTTTCAAAAGATGAAGCAAAAAGGTTGAAATGGCTACATGATCTTGGCTAGACCAAGTGACGATGGTTAGGAGAGAGGCTATGCCCATTTTTACCTACCATGAAGCTCACCTTAATTTTGTTGTTTTGCATGGTTTATTTTATGTTTTATTGAGATGGAAAGGCTTCATGTTCTTGGCAAGACCAAGTGATTATGGTTAGGTGAGAGGCTATGCCCATTTGATACCAACCATGGAGCTTAACTTTCCTTGTTTTACTTACTAGCTTTGCTTGTTATTTATTTTGCATGTCTATGTTAAATCTTGTATATATATGTTCTTTACATTATTTTCTATGCTATATTTACTTATATATTTCATTTCCATGCTTGATATTGTATCCTTGCATATTCGGCCATGGTTGTTCATATGCTCATGTTGTGCATTTTCTTCATGTATCATGTCTTACATGTTTGCATTTTCATCATTTTTTTTTATGACCATTCGGCACTTCACTTTTTGTATGCCTTGCATGTGCATTTTCCTTTTGTTTCTTAACTTGTTTGCATCTCCATGCCATGAACTTGTACATTTTGACTTTATTATGCCATGTGCTTATGAAAATGCTATGATAAAATGCCATCATTTTTTTCATGACCATTCGGCACTCCACTTTTTGTATGCCTTGCATGTGCATTTTCCTTTTGTTTCTAACTTGTTTGCATTTCCATACCATGAGCTTGTGCATTTTGATTTTAGTATGTTATATTCTATTAAAAATTTCATGACGTTATGCATCTTAATATGATTTGTCATGTACTTGTGTCATTTACTAAATAGGATTGCATTAGAGTCTCATGTGATCATTTGGCCTCTTCATGCATCCCTTGCCTTGTCATACATTTGCATTTTGTTTAGGTAACATGGTTTACATTATCATATCTTGAAATTGTGTATTAGTTGTTTTTTGTTCCAGCATTGACATTAGTTTCATGAGTCATTGTATGTTCATAGTATTGCTATGCATGTTTATTACATTTTAGGTCTAGACCATATTGGTATTGCCATGCATATTGAGTCTTAAATCACATTGGTATTGTCATGCATTACTATGGTATTTAGGTCTTAGGTCACATTAGCATTTTCATGCATATTCATAACATATTAGGTCCAAGTCATATTTGCATTATCAAGCATTGCATGCATATTGAATTAGGATAGCATTTATTGCCATGCAATTCATGTTAGGCATTTAGGTTGTCTTGAATTGTCATGCATTTCCTTCACCATTTAGACCTTTAGACCATGCATTTCATACATTTCATTTTCTATATGATCATTCATTTCATGTCATTGCCACTTGATTTGTGACTTAGGCCAATTAATGGCTCAAAGTCATGCTCTCTTGAGCATACTTGTGGAAAATTAAGGAATTGTCAAATTGATCATTCTACCTTTGTGATTTTTTTTACGCCAACTTTTATCCAAGGCTTTTAAATGTTTAGCTACTGTCCTTAGGTCTTTTAGGATGATCTCCAACAATTTTTACTTTGATTTTTGAATGAATTTATCAAAGGCAAAAAATGTGTTTTGACAGAACAGTTTTTTTTCACCCAGTACTCGAACTTCTCTGATTTTTCTAGGCAGACATCTTTGATCAAAAATTTAAGAACAATTTTTCCTGTGTAGTTTTATATGTTCTTAAAATCCATTATTTTTTTAGATTTTTTTGACTTTTTAAAAAATAGGCTAAAAAATCATATGGAAAAACTGGACAGTAAAGGCAGATTCGAAATCAAAAGAGAAATAATGGTTGAATTTGGCTAAGGCATTTAGAGGGGGGTGGTTAGAAGATTTAACTACTGTCTTAGGGTAGTTTCTAAGCCTTTTTAAACTTTAAAAATGATTTTATAAATCTCGGTTAAGGGTGGTTAAGTTCGGGATTTTAAACTTAGGAAATTATAGCCATTTTAAAAGGGTTTGGTAAGGGTTTTAATTTTTATTCAAGTTTTTCCTCAAAATTGTTTTAAAAAAATCACAAAGTTTTTTTAAAAAAAATCTAATTTGACATATTTTTCTAAGGTAGCCGGATATCTTTTTAGATATGCAGATTTCTTTAATTAAAGGAAAAAATACATTTTCATGCATTGCATTTTCCATGTTAATGGATTTTATTTAAATGTATGATTTTTGCTATGATATTTTCCATGGTATTATTATTATTTTGATTTACATTTTATGATGTTATATTGTTTGCCATATGATTTTGAATATTTCATGATATCCCATATTTTTTTTATTTAATCATTTATTTTTGTCACATTATTTAGCATATACTATGCTCATGTATTTTTATTTTATTTTCATGCATATTTTATGATAGCATTATTTTATGTTTCATGACATTTCATCATATTCCATGTCATCTAGGTTTAATTATTTAGAATATGCCATGTCATTTAGAATATGCCATATCATTTAAAAATTGCCATGTCATTTTAAATCATTTTATCTCATTTATAATATACCATGATACTTAGGATTTTTCATTTCACCTAGAATATACTATGCCATTTAAATTATGTCATATCATTTAGGTTGTATTATATTATCTAGACTTTGCCATGTTATTTTATTTATGTCATACAAGTTCATGTTTATATTTTTAAATGTTTTGAAAAAGATAATGATTTTCAATAAAAATAAAGATATTCCCGAGTTAAAATAATTCATGAATTCTCTACCGGGTTTGCTGGAAGGAATATCATCAATTATCATCAATAAAGAAATATCTTTCTTTCAAAAAATGAGAATGATTCGGAAAGTTTTCCAAATAAATAAAAATTTCTATATTTTGCCGATTTTGTCGGGGAATATAGGAAATTTTTTAATTAATAAATTCTGGATCATTTTCATTTAAAAATAAAATCATTTTTCTTAAATTTGGGAATTAACTTAAGATACTAAATTAAAAACCAACTTTTTTACCGAGACTTGAGATAACACACGATTAATAAGGTACCGATTTATACGAGCGTTGTGGAGGTGCTAATCCTTCCCCGCACATAACCGACTCCCGAACCCGCTTCTTTGATTTCTCTAGTTTATAACGCAGACTTGAAATTGGTTTTAAAAATGTTTTAATTAATTTTAGAATGTTTTATAAAACCGGTTTTAATAGGTGGCCGATCATAGCTAAAAAAAGATTGGTGGGGACTCCATGTCTTTTTACGAGGCTGTTTTCATACCCTCGATCCTTTATTTTATCTCAATATAGAGGAATTAAGTCATATTTTCCTCTTCTTATGTTTTCCCCCTCACTTGAATGGGTCCCCCGCGATTCGTGATCACGTACCGACAGCTTGGCGACTCCACTGGGGACTTTTCTAGAGAGTTAGGCCTAGAATTAGTCGTGTGTTATCTAAGTCTCGGTTTTGTTGGTTTAATTGGTATTTAATTTTAATTCTCATATTTTTAAAATAATAAAGAGAATTTTGAAAATAATAAAATGTTTTAAATATGTCCATCTTCATATGCATGCATATTATTATTTGTTCTCTGGTTATTTTGTTGCGTATATTTATATGTTTGCTTGACTGATGCTTTACATTGTTTGATTTTAGTGGGGTATTTAGAATAAGGGGTGTAGAATAGGTGGTGACAGGTTTGTTTTGTTCCTCCGCAGACACTATGTTTGCATTTGCATAACATGAATCCTCTACCCGAGTTCCGTCCTTTTAAGTGGGAGTAAAGTAACTATGCCTTCGTGATGATCCTCCGTATGGGCTAGTGAAACACTTACGGAGTATAAAGTACCTAACGCGTTCGTGATAATGCTCCGTACGGGCATAGGAAAATATTCTCTAACGAATTGAACCCGCTTTTATTGGGGTGCCTTACTAGCCTTCACAGGCGACAGTGAGGAACAATTCGGGGCCTTAGAACCGATTCACCTTCATATAGTGAACCTAGGCGAAGCCATGTCAGATTTCTGTTAGATACTCGAATTTTAAGAACACATGGAGGAACATTTCCAACCTTTTACCATCTTTCTATATGTTAGATTTTACAAATTGGGTGATGATGAATGAACATCATGTTGCTCGTAATAAATTTTTTATTTTGTCCCAAAGGCGTTGTAATGCCGAAGCTCTATTTAAATTTTAGGGACATTTTTTAAAGCATGTTGTTATTTATGTTATATTTGTGAATTCAATTCTTTACTAACCTATTTCTTTCTATTTTCTTTTCTTTGACATGCATCATAGACATCATCGTACACTTGGAGTTTATTGGCCTCGGGATAGTCATCAACCTAAAAGACTTTTATGGAGTGTCAGGTTATTTCAGTGATAGAAGATCATGTAGTAGTCAGGGCACGGTCGGAAAAAGATCAGAGGGAGGATGGTGATTGCCTGAAGAAAGATTATGTGTCAGTATTGCCGAAAAGGGTCAAAGTGGATTCTAGACAGAATAATCTCCAAGGGTTAGCCGATATTTGGAATCAGTGGAATGTATCAGAGAAAGAAGCCTTCACTCAAAAATATGGAGATATAGCACTCTTAATTCTGATTCGGGTCAATAGTGGGTTGATTCAGGCTATGGTACAGTTTTGGAATCCTGCTTATAGATGTTTCACTTCTAACAAAGAGAATATGACCGCACTGATTGAAGAATATTCAGTACTGTTACGTATTGAATGTCCTAATCCTGATAGGGTATATCTGAAGGAAGTGAAACCTTCAGGTTTTAAGAGGAAAGTGGCTAGGGTCATAGGAATGGATACAACATGGGTTTAGAGTCATGTGGATACAAAGCAGAAAAATGGATGCATTCCGTGGGAAACTCTCCGACAGTTGATATTGGGTTATTCTGAAAAAGAAAAAGCCAGGGACATCTTCGCTCTAGCCATCTACGGATTAATCATATTCTCGAAGATATTGGGTCATGTGGATATAGCTGTGTTTGATTTCTTTGAAAAGTTGGAACAGAAAATCAACCCATCTCCAGCCATCACAGCTGAAACTATCCGATCTTTGAATTTTTGTAAAAGGTTAGGACAAGGAAAATCAAGGGGTATGTACAACTCCTTTATATTTGGATTCAAAGTCACTTTTGGAAGATAGAAAAGGTTTCCTTCAAACCGTACATCCAGTCTTTAGTTTCGATTAGGGAATTCCTTCCAAATGGCTTGAAGACGGGGATGAAGAGAAATGGGTCAACATGTTTCGGAATCTAAAATGGGAGATAGTGAATTGGAGAGCTCCATGGATAGTTCCTATGCCGATTATGTACAAATGTGGGGACAAGTCGGGAGTTCCACTACTTAAAATTTAGGGCTCTGTGAGTTATGCGCCTTTGTTGGTGCAAAGACAGGTTGAGTCTCAGAAATTCACACCCGTGACTCATAATCTATGATCATCGGAGTTCACTTATGGGGAAGACGAATATTCTGGAAAGGTACGGGCAGTGATTGAAGCAAGGAAGAGAACTCACCAGATAAAAGTGGCTAGATATGCCAACATCATCACACCTGATTACCTGGTATGGAGGGAATTAAGGGTTAATGATAGGTTGTTGACATCAGATGGGGAAGAGGTCCAGTTCATGAATTCGCCACTGAGGGAAATGCCACCAGAGTTAGAAATTGCAAGAGCGAAATTTAAAAAAAAAAAGGCCCAGATGAGCAAGGACATTGCCCGACTACAAGAAGAGCATGAGGACATGAAAATTAGGGAACCAGCTCGAGAAAGAGAGAAGGAAAAGATCAAGAGAGAAAGAGACACTGCTAAGGGCGATCTTCGAGAATTACATTTGGAGAATAAGAGGTACCGCTTTGAGCTCAGATTTGAGGGGACTCTTAAGACTTCCATGTAATAGGAGCATGAGGTCAAAAACCTCAAGAAGGAGAATAACTACTGGAAAGTGAGGGCGAAGCATGAGGAAGCCCGAGCCAATCAACTAGAGAAGCAAGCTAAGGAAAGCTTACACGGTGATACTTCTGCTGACGCGTCAAGAGACCGTGAACAAGTAGGGATCAGATTGAAGAGTAGGGCAATCAAAAGGAGATTGTGAAAGAAAGTCCAAGATCCGAGGAAGTCACTATAGGACTAATTTTGTAATAGCACTTTGAAAGGCGAATTACGGACTTATCATAGGCAGTGATCCATTTATTCTAGTTGTGATGTATTTAGTTCCACGAAATCAATGAAAGACCGTTCGTTTGAAATTATCCCGGGGCCAATACTTTCAAATACATTCATATTTTATATATTTTGTTTGTTCATCTGTACATTTACTTATATTTATAATCATTCATTTTTGAAATTCGTTTATGTTCATACACTTAACCACTTATTTATTCCTTTTACTTGTTCATTCATTCATATTCATACACTTAACCACTTATTTGTTCATTTCGCTTATTCATTCATTTATTCTTTCGTATTCATATACGTAGTCATGTACATATCCATTTTATTTGATTCATTCATTCATATTTAGTCATACATTCATTCATTCGTTTTTTATAAAACATAAAAAAGATGTGTCAATAATTTCTAATTCATGGTTTTCAAAACTAAAGGTACAATTGGTCGCATTCAGAAAGAAATGAATTTTCGACACCCTTACAATACTCGATCTCAAGCCAGAGCTATGGAAAACGATCAGCTTGCTAGAATTGAAAGAATGTAAAGAACTCAGAGGGAACTGCAAGAATAGTTAGCTAAATCTCAGGAGGAGTCTCGAGAACAGATGAATAAACTCATGGAAATGATGAGTGCCGTGATGAAACAAAAAGGGTCGGGAGAGAATTCAGTGACCAGGAAAAATGTGGTAGTTGAAGAGGATCAACCTGAAAACATACAACAAAAGGGCCAAGAGTTGCCAATTGGGGCATCCTCCTATGTTTATATCCAGCTAGCTGTTGAGACATAGAACTATGTTTCCGGAAAGGGTAATATAGGAGCTGATCTAAATGATGTTAACGTTCCAGACTTTGAGGAACTAGCTGAAAAGGAAAAAGCAAAGATGATTGAGCTGAAGAGAGCCGAAATGGCAGAATCACAGAAAAAATATCAACTGTTGGAGGAGAGGCTGAGGGCCGTTGAAGGGGCGGAGTTATTTGGCAGTCTAGATGCCAAAGAGATGAGCTTAGTACACGATCTAGTAATTCCCCCAAAGTTCAAAGTACCAGACTTTGAAAAATATAATAGGACTACCAACCCATCAGCATATCTGACCATGTACTGCAGAAGGATGACGGGGCATGATGATAATGAGAAACTATTTATCCATTGTTTCCAAGATAGCTTGACAGGGTCAGCAACCCGATGGTACAATCAACTGAGTCGTACCAAGATTCGTTCATGGACAGATTTAGCTAGGGCTTTCATGGAATATTATAAGCATGTGTCTGACATGCTACCTGATAGGTTATCACTACAGAGCATGGAAAAGAGGACCAATGAGAGTTTCAAAGAATACTCACAAAGATGGAGGGATCTGGCCATACAAGTGCAACCCTATTTGACTAGCAAAGAAACTACAGTGCTTTTCATCAACACTTTGAAAGCACCATATTATGATAAATTGGTAGGGAGTGCCACCAAGGACTTTGCAGACATGGTGATATCCGGGGAAATGATAGAGTCGGCCATTAAAAATGGAAAAATAGAAGAGGGTGAGCCTTCTATTCTGAAAAAGGTATTCCTTGCCAAAAAAAAGAGGAGACCCATGCAATTAGTATCAACCAATACCCATATGTACCTCCCAGACCACATACACCACCAAGGCCCTATACTCCTACCACATCTTATGCACCTCCTACACCCTACACACCTTACCTAGGGTATAATCCTTATTACCCCAATGTGAACCACCTTACCCAAAATCCCTTCCCTTATACCAATATACCACAACAGCCGTTTCCAACAGGCATATCCCCACAAATAAATCTTCCCCGAAACACTATCCCAAACACTTAGAGAGCCGGGCACAATGACCAACGTTCACCAAGGAATGATCAAAAACCCTAATTTGATCTGATTCCTACCACTTATGGTGAGATATATCCTAAATTGTTGCAGGGTCAACTTTTTGCACCCGTGTACCTCAAACCTCTGACACCGCCATATCCAAGGTGGTACAATACAAACACTAACTGAGCGTACCACGCAGTAATTCAAGGATATTCTACTGAAGATTGCTTGGCCTTTAAAAAAAAGTCCAAAGCCTGATCAACGTCGGAGTTGTGAAGTTTGGGGCAAAGAATGGGCCGAATATAGCGGGGAACCCATTGCCAAGTCATGCGGGGAATCGGGTAAATGCAGTATGGACAGGGGAAGTCAAAAGGGTAAAAAGGGACGTCAAGGAAGTCATGTTGACAGTATGGGTGAGATGGTTAAGGCAGGAATGGTGGGAGACAGTTTAAAAATGGTCGCGAAGAGGGTGCAAAATTGGTGCCTGTTCCATAAGTGTGGAGGTCATGTCATACAGGACTGCGGGGATTTCTTGCTAAAGTCCAAAAAATGATGGATGATGGAGAGGCCCAGTTTTACGAGGAGACAGAGGAGGAAGTAGAGGTTATTGAGAATGCAGCTGGCTACGGGATAGGAAGACCCTTGATCATTTATTATGATGAACCAGAAGAGAAAGTTATGCAGTACTGATTTAATCATTGATTTGCCTGTTTCCTTTTCATACAAGGAAAACAAAGTTGTACCATGGAAATAAGACTGCAACATGGTTATGCCTGGGTCTTCGAGTCAGCAAGATATCACAGGTGTGGGGCAATTACACAAAGTGGAAGGTGTTATGCTCCTGAGGCTGCTGAACAGGGGTTAACAGAAAAAGATAGAGGAATGGACAAAGGGAAGAAAGCAGCTGAACCAATCCATATTGAGATGGATTTGTCAACAGAACTAGAAAGGGGGTTAGCCCCGGTAAACAGAATAAAAGAGTCGATGAGTGAGAAGCAAGCCTGCAAGTTCTTAAAATTCATAAAGCATAGTGAGTATAGCGTGGTTGAGCAACTACAATGTCAACCAGCTAGAGTTTCAATCTTATCTTTTCTTTTGAATTCGGAGCCACATAGAAATACCCTATTGAGAGTGTTGAATCAAGCATATGTGGCTAACAACATATCAGTAGAAAAATTGGACAGGCTGGTGGGAAACATAGCGCCAGACGGCCATATATATTTTAGTTATGAGGAAATACCACCCAATGGTATTGGGTCAACAAAGGCTCTCCACATAACTACCACTTGTAAGGGGCACATATTGCCAAGGGTCCTTTTGGATAATGGTTCTTCATTAAATGTGATGCCCTTGGCAACCCTGTCCAAATTGCCAGTGGATATTTCTTATATGCTGCCAAGCTGCACGGTGGTCAGAGCCTTTGATGGTACCAGGAGAGATGTAATGGGAACTATTGAGGTTCCTCTGGAGATAGGCCCATGCACCTATACAGTGAACTTTCAGGTCATGGATATTAATCCATCCTATAATTGCCTATTGGGAAGGCCGTGGATACATTCAGCAGGGGCTGTACCTTCGTCTCTCCACCAAAAGCTAAAATTTCTGATAGAGGGGCATTTGGTCCTTGTATCAGGGGAAGAGGATGTGATAGCCTCTACATCTACTGAATCTCCTTATGTTGAACCCAATGAAGATGCCGTAGAATGTTCCTTTTGGTCTTTGGAATTCGTAAATGCAGTTTTTGTCGTTGAAAGACGAAAAATTCCAAAACTGAGGCTATCCAAGAACACAAGGCTAGGGGTAAGAACTACGGTGGGAAAAGGTTGCAGGGCTGGAAAAGGTCTCGAAAAATATATTCAGGGGATGGCTCGAGCAATGGAAGTAATGGGAAAGAAAGATCGGTTTGGCCTAGGGTATCTTTCGAAGGCCCATGAGAAAAGAAAACAAGTTGAAAGGAACTGACAAAGGAGAATGGCCCGTCTTGCGGGTATGGATGTTGAATGAGATTCTATGACATTCCCACCTATCATTCACAGCTTTCGCTCAAGCGGTTCTCTGTTCGAAGAAAAGAATTTTGATGATGTGCTCGTAATGATCGAGTAAGCCTTCGAGAGATTCCAAGTGAATAGGGATGAGCAGATGTAAGATATGGAGATCTGCACGACTGGGGAATAAATAATTGAAAGTGAGAATGCTAATTGAATGGTGCGACCTTGTCCACTAGGATATAGATTGACCAATTGGAGCGCAACCGAGCTACCCATAGTTTTTAGGTCTATTCCAACGTAATGCTTTTAAACAAATCTTAAATATCTTTGCCCAAAGATATTAAGAATTTCTTTTATAATGGGCTTTTGTCTAAAACTTTTCATCAAATAAATAACAAACATGATGCATTTCCTTCATATTGATGTGTCCATATTCTTTCATTTATGATATTTATTTTGCTTAAATTGTATATGTGTTTTTCTATATTGTTTCTTCCCCACCTATTTACAGGTGTACAGATGCGGAATATGAGGACCTTCCTGTCAGTAATTCTAAAATTGATTTTTAGAGGCCCATTTTCACGACTGATTTTGAGGCCGACGAAGATATTGAGGATTATGGCCTACCTCCAGACTTATTAAGAAAAATAGAACAAGAAGAGAAACAAGTACTTCCTCTTGAGGAGCTATTGGAATTGTTGAATTTGGGAAATAGTGATGAGATAAAAAAGGTTAAAATCGGGACTACATTATCGCCATCAATAAAGGGTGAATTGATAGCCTTGCTCCGGGAGTATGTATATGTATTTGCATGGTCATACCAAGATATGTCGGGTTTGGATCCAGACATTGTGGTTCATAAGCTCCCTTTAAGACCAGAGTGCAAGCCAATTTAGCAAAAGTTGAGAAGAATGAGGTCGGACATGCTGTTAAAGGTAAAAGAGGAGGTGAATAGACAGTTTGATGCTGGATTCTTAGAGGTGGCAAGATATCCGGAATGGGTGGCAAACATTGTTCTAGTGCCAAAGAAGGATGGCAAGGTGTGTCTGTGCATCGATTATCGAGATTTGAACAAGGCCAGTCCTAAAGATAATTTCCCTTTGCCTCACATTGATACTTTGATAGATAATACTCGAAGAGTTCTTTGTTTTCTTTAATGGATGGGTTCTCGGGATATAATCAGATTAAGATGGCATCGGAAGATATGGAGAAAACCATATTTGTTACAATGTGGGGAACATTTTGCTACAAGGTAATGCCGTTTGGGTTGAAGAATGCTGTGGCAACGTATCAGAGAGCCATGGTGACCTTGTTTCATGACATGATGCATAAGGGAATTGAGGTTTATGTTGATGATATGATTTCAAAGTCACAAGGAGAAGAGGAGAATATTACGAATCTTAGGAAACTCTTTAAAAGACTAAGAAAGTTTCAACTCAAGCTAAACCCGGCAAAATATACTTTTGGAGTTATTTCGGGGAAATTGTTGGGTTTTGTTGTTAGCAAAAGGGGAATTGAGATTGATCCGGATAAAGTGAAGGCCATCCAGAATTTTCCACCTCTACGTACTCAAAAATAAGTAAGAGGTTTTTTGGGGAGATTGAATTACATCACTCAGTTTATTTCTCAGTTAACCAATAAATGTGATCCAGTATTCAAGTTACTTCGAAAACGTGATCCAGGAGAGTGGGATGAAGGGTGTCAGATTGCTTTTGAAAAGGTTAAGCATTATTTATCAAACCCACCAGTATTAATGCCACCGGCTCCGGATAAACCGATGATATTGTATCTATCAGTATTTGAGAGATCCATGGGTTGTGTTTTGGGGCAGCTTGATGAGACAAGAAAGAAAGAACAGGCGGTTTACTACCTCAGCAAGAAGTTCACAGATTATAAGTTGAAATATTCATCGGTAGAAAAGTTGTGTTGTGCCTTAGCTTGGACTGCTCGGTGACAGTACATGTTGTACCACACGATGTGGTTGATTGCCAAGCTAGATCTGATCATGTTGGAAGCACCTTCTTTGTCAGGGAGGACGGCAAGATGGCAGGTTTTGTTGTCAGAATACGACATTGTATATGTGAGTCAGAAAGCTATCAAGGGCAGTGCAGTAGCTGAATTTTTAGCAAGTTGGGCAGTGGAAGATTATGAGACGTTGAACTTTGATTTCCCAGATGAAGATTTGATGTATGTTTTGTAAAGTGGATGAGGTTCCCTTGAAGAAGAAAGTATGGAAGATGTACTTTGACGAGGCATCCAATGCAATGGGGCACGAAATTGGTGCAGTGCTCATATCCCCAGAAGAAGATTATTATCCCTTCACTGCCAGATTGGATTTTGATTATACAAAGAATACAGCTGAGTATGAGGCTTATACTATGGGCCTTCGTGCTGCCGTAGACAGAAAGATCAAGAAACTGGAGGTTTTTGGAGACTCGGCCTTAGTGATATACCAATCACGAGGAGAATGGGAAACCCGGGATACAAAGTTAATCAGATACAGAGAACTCATACTAAGTTTATTGGAGGAGTTTGAAGAAATAAGTTTCAATTACTTCCCCCGAGAAGAAAATCGGATGGCAGATGCTCTGGCTACTTTGTCATCAACGTTTAAAGTGAATGAAGGGGCGGAAGTTGTGCAGATCAAGATGAGCATATATGAGTCTCATGCCCACTGTTTGAGTATCGAAGAAGAAACAGATGGTCTCCCTTGGTATAACGACATCTTGCAGTATATCAAGAGTCAACAGTATCCAAAACAGGCAACAGAAAACGATAAGAGAACTCTGAGAAGACTAGCAATGTGTTTTGTTCTAGACAGTGAGATTCTCTACAAGAAAGGGAAATATCAAGTCCTACTAAGATGTGTCGGATCTGCTGAAGCTCGAAGAATCATAGAGGAAGTCCATGAAGGGATATGTGGCACCCATGCTAATGGTTACATGCTTGCTAAGTAGATTATGAGGGCAGGGTATTATTGGCTGACGATGGAAGGAGATTGTATCAGTTTTTCCCGGAAGTGCCATAAATGCCAGATATATGCAGATAAGATTCATGTGCTGCCATCGCCATTGCATGTCATGACCGCACCATGGTCATTTTCAATGTGGGGAATGGATTTGATTGGACCTATTACCCCGAAAGCTTCAAATGGACATCGTTTCATCCTGGTGGCCATAGACTATTTCACAAAGTGGGTGGAAGCTGCTTCTTATACGAATGTAACGAAGTCAGTGGTATGCAAATTTGTTAAAAAGGAAATCATATGCCAATATGGATTGCCAACAAGAATCATTTCAGTTAATGTCTCAATTTGAATAATAAGATGATGAGAGAGGTATGTACTCAGTTCAAGATGACACATCATAATTCGACACCTTATCGTCCGAAGATGAATGGGGCAGTAGAAGCAGCCAATAAAAACATCAAGAAGATTGTCAAGAAAATGACTGATATGTACAAGGATTGGCATGAGATCTTTCTTTTTGCTCTTCACGCATATCGCACTTCGATTCGCACATCTACAGGGGCAACGCCGTTTTCTTTGGTATATGGTATGGAAGCAGTGTTACCTATACCATATAGGGCAATTTGTCACGGGCAGTTGTATCAAAAAGGATGATTCGAGCCCATAACAAGAAGGTTCGACCTAGACAGTTCCCAGAGGGAGAGTTGGTACTCAGAAAAATTCTCCCCATAGTGAAGGATCCGCGAGGAAAATGGGCTCCAAATTGGGAAGGACCCCATGTGGTAAAAAGAGCTTTTTCTGGACTAGCATTGATTCTAACTCGGATGGACGGGGATGATTTTAGACTTCCCATGAATGCTGTTGAATTGAAAAAGTATTACGCTTAAAAAAAAAAGTGTGATGTTATGCACATGGGAATTCGAATGATTCCCAATGTAGAAATGGAAATTTTATATATCTATCTCCCCTGAGAATTGTTTTTCAAAGAGAATATTCACGCTTGGTGTGATAAATGGCCATCTTTCATATTCCCTTCACTAAGAAGAAATTATCCTTAGTCACCCCTTTGAGCTTTAGGAATTATTTCTTTCGTTGAACCTTGATCAAGAATCACCTCTACACTGGAGGGCAAATACGAGGAAAAATAATCAAAATCATGGCAAAAAAAAAAAAAAAGATAGCCATTGGAAAATGTGAAATCAAAGAATAGCAAATGAAAGCCAGCAATGAAAAAAAAAAAAGAAAACAAAAAGAGAAAAGTCCAAAGATATTTGAAAATTAGAGAAAAGAGGAACAACTCAGTCTGACGTAACTATGGAAGCCGAGGGATTACCCAAGTAAATTGACCGTTTAAGAGAAATTTCAGATGATTTGAAAAAGGAGGGGTCCAAGATATTTCGCATTTGGGGCATCAACAACCTATAACTTTACATTTGTTTCTTATATCCTTGATATCCACTTTTACCATTTTAAAACATCTTGTTGCAATAAATTCTTGTTACCCCTTTTACGATAATTTCTTGTTTCATATTTTCTTTCATACATTTTTGAAATTGCATTTTTGTTTGTTATTAAATTGAATAATGACTAGTAAACATAAATTTTTAAAATAAAAGGAGCTTAAAAGTATTACTAAGGAATAGATCTAAATCTTAGAATAGGTTTGGAAACCACTAATCTCGATGGAAAATTCACCAAGTAAAGGAAAACAATGAAAGTGGTGGAGACTCCGTCATGAAGTCAAAAATTTGTCAATTTCAATGAAGTCAGAAACTGGGACTGTTTGACAAATTATCTTGAGTAAAGGGTTCTTTAAGTGGGGCATCAGTGAATAATTGAAGACTCCATCATGAAGTCGGATAATCTGTGAACCTCAAAGAAACCATGGATTAGAAATCATGACACAATCATTTGACTACATTCATCATCAGGAAACATATAAGCATTTGCAAAGCATGTCATTCTCATAACTGCATTTAGCTAACATTGCAGGAATCAAGTTAACTTTGGCTTCCCAAATCGAACCCGTTCTACTTCTCAAACGAGTCGAGCCTTGAGACCACTGTCGAGGTATTTCCTTTTGTTTTAAATTGAATTCATTCTGTTTTATCAAATGAGTCGAGCCTTGAGACCACCGTTGAGGTATTTTCTTTTGTTTTAAATCGAATTCATTCTGTTTTATCAAATGGGTCAAGCCTTAAGACCACTGTCGAGGTATTTCCTTTTGTTTTAAATCGAATTCATTCTGTTTTATCAAATGAGTCGAGCCTTAAGACCGTCGTCAAGGTAATTTAATCACGGGTAAGACCTTCGGGCACCATTTTAAAAGACCTTCGGGCACCATTTTTAAAGACCTTCGGGCACTATTTTAAAGACCTTCGGGCACCATTTTAAAGACCTTCGGGCACCATTTTAAAGACCTTTAGGCACCATTTTTAAAGACCTTCGTGCACCATTTTTAAAACCTTTGGGCACCATTTTAAAGACCTTCGGGCACTATTTTTAAAAACCTTCGGGCACCTTTTTAAAGACCTCTAGGCACCATTTTTAAAGACCTTTGGGCACCATTTTTAAAGACCTTCGGGCACCATTTTTAAGACCTTCGGGCATAATTTTTCAAATTACGGGCACCATTTTAAAGACCTTCGGGCACCATTTTTAAGACCTCCGAGCACCTTTTTTAAAACCTTCGGGCATAATTTTTTCTTTTGAAATCAATATCGTTTCCTTAAGACAAAATCATTTAAGGACAAAATCATCAATTTACAACTTTCTCAACAAAAAAAATTGAAAATGAAAAAATGACGAAAAAAAAGAAAATAAAAATGAAAACCCCTTTTCTTTTCCTTCACAGGTGATTTCACTAACCGTACAAAATTAGTGTTTGTTTATCTTTGCCTGATTCCTGATTCTCACCAATAGCCAAAGAGGGACAGCTGTAGACACCTAATTTTGTCTGGACCTCTAAATCAGGTACATTTTCTTCCTAAATTGATGTTTTAGAATGCTAAAAGGCTTTTCTCATCCTGCAGGTGGTACTCCGAGGCTTAGTCTAAGAAAGCAGACAGAAAAAGTTAAACTCGAAAAAGTCAGCCCTAGAAAAGTCAACTCCAAAAAAGTCAACTATTAAAAAGTCAACCCACTTTCAAAATCAATATTTAAGGTACAATTGAAAAACGATGAAAGAATTTTGAAAATCAAGGTCTACATTAAAAGATATAGAGGTTAGAAGTTGGGATACGAGATTTAGTAGAAAAGAAACCCTAATTCGAGAAATTTGGGGAAAAGTGCTTAAACAATCAAATTGGTCAGAATTGAAGGTCTCAAATGAAAGATAAGCACTGACTACGGGTAATGGAGAAGCCATTTGGAAGAAAAACTAATAGAAAAGTCAATTCGGAAGAAAATCGAGAATTAGGGTTTTTTGGTGGATTTCGATGAAATTTCGAAGAATTACAAAAATGGTCTGATTCGGAAGATCTAAAGCCCTTAATTGATGATAAATGATTAAACAAGGATAGCCTAAGGCTCAGTTTGAAGAAAATCTGAAAATCACACTTGTTTTTAGCAAAACCGGGTTTCAAAGGCAAAAGGGCAAAATTGGAAAATATGGGAAAAATAGCAAATGAACTCCAAAAATTATGATAATTTACAAATCTCATTCTTAAATCATTTCAAAGAGATTGGCGAAAGAAAATCTGATTCGGAGTTCGTTTGCAAAATGGCCAAATATCGGGTCTCCTATGTAGTAATTCAATAGGAAAATGCCGGAAAAATAGCAAATGAACTCCAAAAGTTCTATATTCTAAATTCTGAAAATTTGCAAATCTCAATTTTAAATTATTTGGAAGAGATTGGCGAAAGAAAATCTTGATTTGGAGTTCGTTTGCAAAATGGCCAAAATCCGGGTCCACTATATAGTAATTCAAGCAGATAAATCCTGAAAAATAGTAAATGAGCTCCAAAAATTATGAAAACTTCTAGATCACATTTGTAAATTATTTGGAAAATATTGGTGAAGAAAATTTTGGATTCGAAGCTCATTTAAAAAATGGTAAAGTTTGGGTTCATAAAAGGGGTAATTTCGGAAATAAATCCGAAATAAATAGCAAATGGACTCGAAAAATTTTGAAAACTTCCAGAATTCAATTTTTGATTATTTTGGAAGTACTGAAAGAAGAAAATTTGAATTTGGAGTCCGTTTGCTATTTATTTAAGTTCAGGGGGCAAAAAGGTTATTTCACCAAAGAAACCAAAAAGGGCAAATTTGTAATTGATGAAAATATGAAAGAAGAAGGAATTGCTGGGATTTTTTCTTCCCTTGGTCAGCCAACATAGAGGAGAAGAAGGAAGCTTGAACAATTTAATTCCCTAGTCACTATCAAGCTGCATGCTACCACTAATACCTTCCAAATGGTCCCTCCTTCATCCAATGGGCTTAGGTTGCCTTGTAGGAAAGTTGAATGCACCATCCAATGGCCAAATTTAAATGCCAAGATGACATTTTTATTTTTCATAAAACAACACTCATCTAATGGCCAAGAATGGAAGAAAAGAGATGAACACAATTCATCCAAGGGTGAGCATCCATTCGGTTGAGCAAGGGAGTGCATGGGATTATCTCTTTTCGTCCAATGCCTTAGGCCATCTACAAGGGCTGAGTACACATGTTGAGGGCTGGATTTAATCTACAAGATGTCATTTTTATGTTGGCCTCATCCAATGACCAAGAATGGAATAGCATAATTCATCCAAGGGTAGGCACTCAAGAAGGGCAAGCAAGGGAGTGCATGGGATTGGCCCTCTTTTGCATCTTAGGGCTAAGGTTACTACAAGGGCTGAGTACACATCTTAAGGGCTGCTATCAATTGGCAAGATGACATTTTTATGTTGTCATCAAAATATCTTAATCTAAAGGCCAAGATTGGAGGAGAAAAAGGGCAATTCCCATCCAAGAGCTAGGGGGCCATTAGGCCAAGGCTAAAGGGAGGAGGATGATTTCATTTGTCAGAGGTTTTTTGGCTGGAAATAGTAGCTAATTTAGCAAAGAAAAAGGTTTTGAAAGAAATAAAAAAAAAAGGTTTTCAATAGAGAGCTTGAAGGTAGTCATCTCTACCAAGCTCTAGACTAGCTTTCTTCTTGATTTCCATGGTGTTTTCTTGATTTTCTATCTTGTTTTCCTACTACATTTTTCATAGAAATAAAGTTTTTTAATGTTTAATTATGTTTTCATCTCTTCTTCTTCATTAAAATGGTGGAAAATAATTTTTTTAATGGTTTCATGCTATGGCCGAATATGGCACATTTACTTGCCTTGGTTTTTCCTTTTTTTCTTCCTTACATGTTCTTGTGAAAAATGATATTTAGAAGGTTTTTTAGAGTATTCTAAGGTTCTGATTTTTTTTTCAAAAGATGAAGCAAAAAGGTTGAAATGGCTACATGATCTTGGCTAGACCAAGTGACCATGGTTAGGAGAGAGGTTATGCCGATTTTTACCTACCATGAAGCTCACCTTAATTTTGCTATTTTGCATGGTTTATTTTTTGTTTTATTGAGATGGAAAGGCTTCATGATCTTGGCAAGACCAAGTGATTATGGTTAGGTGAGAGGCTATGCCCATTTGATACCAACCATGGAGCTTAACTTTCCTTGTTTTACTTACTAGTTTTGCTTGTTATTTATTTTGCATGTCTATGTTAAATCTTATATATATATGTTCTTTACATTATTTCTATGCTATATTTACTTATATATTTCATTTCCCTGCTTGATATTGTATCCTTGCATATTTGGCCATGGTTGTTCATATGCTCATGTTGTGCATTTTCTTCATGTATCATGTCTTACATGTTTGCATTTTCATCATTTTTTATGACCATTCGGCACTTCACTTTTTGTATGCCTTACATATGCATTTTCCTTTTGTTTCTTAACTTGTTTCCATCTCTATGCCATAAACTTGTACATTTTGATTTTAGTATGCCATGTGCTTATGAAAATGCTATGATAAAATGCCATCATTTTTTTCATGGCCATTCGGCACTCCACTTTTTGTATGCCTTGCATATGCATTTTCTTTTTGTTTCTTAACTTGTTTGCATTTCCATGCCATGAGCTTGTGCGTTTTGAATTTAGTATGTTATATGCTATTGGAAATTCATGACATTATGCGTATGAATATGATTTGTTATGTACTTGTGTCATTTACTAAATAGGATTGCATTAGAGTCTCATGTGATCATTTGGCCTCTTCATGTATCCCTTGCCTTGTCATGCATTTGCATTTTGTTTAGGTAACATGCTTTGCATTATCATATCTTGAAATTGTGTATTAGTTGCTGTTTGTTCCAGCATTGACATTAGTTTCATGAGTCTATGCATGTTCATTACATTTTAGGTCTAGGCCATATTGGTATTGCCATGCATATTGAGTCTTAAATCTCATTGGTATTGTCATGCATTACTATGCTATTTAGGTCTTTGGTCATATTAGCTGTAACACCCTGTCCGGATAATCTACCTAAAATCCGGCAGAGTTTCCTTTCTATCTCAACGATAATTCTCCTGCAAATAACACTCAATTCATATCCTCAACCAGCAATATTCCTCAATACTATTATCACATATATCCATATATATTCAAAAAAAATTCCATGATCAATTTATGCTCAAATCAAAACATATTGATCTATTGTCTCATATCTTCAAATATATACAATATATCCAAAAGTAAACCTATCTCAGCAAGGTTTACTAGATAAAAACATCAAAAGATCAAGACTTCAATAAATTTTTACTATGATGCCCACCACGTCACAATACTATTTGAAGCAGAGAATAGAGGAAGGTTGCAATCCCAACACCTAACTATCACCTGAAAATGAGAATATGAAATGGTGAGATATATGAATATCTCAGTGAGTAAACAACTTTTAAAGCGTGTGAAAACTATAATGGTAGTCTGTAGAGCATAATTTACATTTTCAAAATAAATAATAGTAAAATCATAATAACTAATTCAAAGGCGTAGCAAAGTCTTCAAATGTATAACAATATTATAATATTAAATCAATGTATAAAATCTGTAAAGTAAATCAAGTTTCGTATAATTGGGCTCCAACTCCTTTAAAACATAATAGACGTTTTCAAAATAAATAATAGTAAAACCATAATGAGTAATTCAAAGACGTAGCAAAGTTTTCAATTGCATAACAATATTATAATAGTAAATCAATGTATAAAATCTGTGAAGTAATTCAAGTTACGTATAATTGGGCTCCAACTTTCTGTCGTGCACAAGAGTACATCCATGAAATAACCAGGCAATATCCATGTAGGCATACTAGTAGCCGGCCCCAAAGGCCAATACCACCATAGGACGCCCCAAAGGCATATGTGTCGCTATGATGTGCCCCCAAAAGGCAAATATAACGGGATAGGGACTCTGGAGGTGGCTCCCACCATAAAGGCGTAGCACGCAGCTCCCAAACCCCAGTCTAATATCACGGAATAGGGACTCTGGAGGTGGCTCCCGCAACAAAGGCGTAGCACGCAGCTCCGTATTCCGGTCTAATATCACGGAATGGGGACTCTGGAGGTGGCTCCCGCCACAGAGGCGTAGCACGCAGCTCCCGTATTCCGGTCAAGGAAATAATCTCATACATTAAGTCAGGTGGAGCCAAAACCATGTACGTCAAATTCTATGTAAAATCATATTTCATAAAATCTACCAACTTACTCGATATAATATTTCTTGAAATAAAACTACTTTAATAACAAATCAATTTATATAATTAAATATCGTATATACCTTTAATGCATAAAATAAATATCATGCTAAAAATATATATATATAATTATAATTAAAGAAATTTCATATAACTATAGTTGTCGTCTACTCACTATCCTTGAGATGATCTCACTGTACACCTCGACCTGAAACTTCGGGATCCATAGGTGACGTCGGATCTACGTGGCCTAGAGATTAACAATAATTAGTATCTATACATGCTCAAAGCATTACACAATTTTGAATGCAACTTAAGTCTCATAATCTTCCCTCAAGGTCAATACTAATTCCTCATACTCAAAACAACATATCCCAAATTTTTAATATCATTTCCATAATCATTTTCTCCAAATATTCAACTCCATATTCATGTCCTTATCAAATTCCTTTCTAGTACTCCATGCCTTAGAGATTTTCATAATCCATAACCATCATTTAGTACTATATTTCTCTTAAGCAATAAATTCCTTAATATCAAGTTAGATTAGAAAATCATAACTTGAGTTTGGTACCAATAAGTCTAATTTATGAAGAAAATAACTAACTTATACAATTACAACAAGATTTTGATCAAATTTGATAAAACCCGAAACTATGCTGAAACAGGGGTCACACTGAACAGTCAACTTCACCGAATTTTATCTTTTTAACCGCTTATCGGTTTTGGGTGATTGAAAGACTAAAATTCTTGTATTGAAGTCTAGTTTCTAGGAAAAATATCAAAAAAATATAAACCCAACTGTGCCGAACCCAGAAAATCCGAACAGCAAGCATGCTCAGAAAACAGTGGTCACACTGAACAGCCAACTTCACCGAATTTTATCTTTTTAACCGCTTATCGGTTTTGGTTGATTCAAAGACCAAAATTCTCTTAGTGAAGTCTAGTTTATAGAAACAATATCAAACAAATATAAACTCAAATGTACCGAACCCAGAAAATCCGAACAGCAAGCATGCTCAGATTCCCCTGTTTTGCTTTTTCTTCCCATTTTCTTGTTCATGCTTTCAAATCCTTTTAATTCTTACCAAAAATGAGTAAAATTCATACTTAATAGATGTATTTCAGACCTTAACATGTTTATGGAGCAAAGATCTTAGCATGCTCAAGTAGAATATCTAAAGAAAATGAAGAATTTATCAAGAAACTAACCTTGGTTGTAATTGTTGTTGAGATTTTGGTGGAGTTCTTGAAGAGAAATGGAGGAGATGAAGAAATTGGAGAGGGGAGGCTGCCGGCTGCTCATTTAGCAAATGAAGATACCTTGTGTTTTCGGGAGATCAATTGAACATAAGGGATATTTTTTTATTTTTGGGATAATTGCATATTGGTCCCTCAACTTTTTATAAATAACCATTAAGCCCCTAAACTTTTTTAATATGTTCATTTTGATCCTTTCTTCTTTTATTTCCTTCACTTATAACTTCTTACCAATTTCCAAGTTTGTCCTTAAAATTTTCGGGATTTAACTTTACATAATTATACGTAACCTCGGTTGTTACAACTTACCCCCCTTAGAAAAATTTCGTCCTCGAAATTTACTTACCAACTTGATTGAACAAGTGAGAATATTGAGTCCGCATATCTTCGTCTCTTTTCCATATAGCTTCTTCATATGAATGATTCCTCCAAAGAACTTTCACTAATGGAATAGTCTTAGTCCTTAGAACTTGGTCCCTTCTATCCAAAATCTCAACCGGCTGCTCTTCATAAGTTAAGTTTTCCTCAATTTCCATAGGCAAATCCTTCAATATATGTGAAGAATCAAAAATGTACTTTCAGAGCATAGAAACATGGAACCCATTATGAATTCGTGACAATTCTTCTGGTAAGGACAATCTTTAAGCAACTGGGCCAATCCGTTCAATGATCTCATACGGCCCTATATATCGAGGGCCCAACTTTCCTCGTCTTCCAAACCGGATTACTCCTTTCCAAGGAGTCACTTTTAAAAACACCATATCACCAATTTCAAACTCTAAATCTTTTCTCCGATTATCTGCATAGCTCTTTTGTCGATCTTGAGCTATTTTTATCTTTTCCCGAATTACCTTAACTTTGTCTGCAGTCATCATAACAATTTCTGGACCTAGTAATTTCCTTTCATCTGTATCATCCCAACACACTGGAGTTCTACACTTTCTTCCATACAAAGCTTCAAATTGAGCCATGTCGATGCTGGACTGATAACTATTGTTATATGCAAACTCTGCTAGGAGCAAGTGTTCATCCCAGTTTCCTTTGAATTCCATAATACAAGATCTGAGCATATCTTCCAAAATTTGAATTGTCCGTTCAGATTGTCCATCTGTCTGAGGATGAAAAGCAGTACTGAACTTGAGTTTAGTGCCCATAGCATTCTGCAAACTTGGCCAAAATCGAGATGTGAATCGGGGGTCTCGATCAGATACAATCGATACTGGGGCACCATGTAACCTAACAATTTCATTCACATAAAGTTTAGCCAATCTTTCCATGGAAAAAGTCTTCTTAACTGGCAAAAAGTGAGCTGATTTTGTCAGACGATCAACAATCACCCAAATACTATCATGACCAGACTGTGTTCTTGGTAATCCCGAAACGAAATCCATAGCAATATCTTCCCATTTCCATTGAGGAATAGGTAGAGGGTTCAATTTCCCAGAAGGTTTTTGATGCTCGGCTTTAATTTGTTGGCATACCAAGCATCTAGAAACAAACTCAGCTATGTCTCGTTTCATACCTTGCCACCAATAATGTTCTCTTAAGGTTCGATACATCTTCACGCTACCGGGATGTAACGCATATGGTGCATTATGAACTTCCTCCAAAATCACCTTTCGGAGTTCTTTATCCTGAGGCACACAAAGCCTATTTCTCATTATCAGTACATCATCATCCTTTAATTGATAGTCAGTCCTCACACCATCCCTTACTTCTTGTTTTAACTTTACCAGCATAGGGTCATTATTTTGTGCTTCACGTATCCAATCAATATGAATCGGTTTAACCTTCAAGTGGGCTATCAGAAGATTATTCTCATCAATCATCAATTCTAAAGGTAAAGACTTCAACTCATTTTGTAAGGGTTTCTGAATTGCTCGGATATGAGCAAGAGAACTAGAAGACTTTCTACTAAGAGCATCGGCCACTACATTGGCCTTTCCTGGGTGATAGTCAATTACACAGTCATAATCTTTTATCAATTCCAACCATCTCCTTTGCCTCAAATTTAATTCTTTCTGATCCATCAGATATTTCAGACTCTTATGATCAGTGTAGATTGTACATTTTTCTCCAAATAAATAATGCCTCCAAATTTTCAGTGCAAACACCACTGCCGCTAACTCTAAATCATGAGTGGGATAGTTTTGCTCATGCTGTTTCAGTTGTCGAGAAGCATAAGCTATCACTTTCCCATGTTGCATCAAAACGCAACCCAAACCTCGCCTCGAGGCATCACTGTATACCACAAAGCTTCCATTCCCTGATGGTAGTGTAAGAACTGGTGCTGTGGTCAATCTACGCTTGAGCTCTTGGAAAGCTTGCTCACATTCATCAGTCCACTCAAACTTAGCATGCTTCCTTGTTAATTTTGACAAAGGAGAGGCAATCATGGAAAATCCTTCCACGAATCTTCGATAGTACCCTGCTAATCCGAGAAAGCTCCTAACTTCTGTGACATTAGTGGGTCTTTCCCAAGCAACTACAGCTTCTATCTTTTGTGGATCCACAAAAATCCCTTTCTTAGATTTCACACTTGGAAAATTTAGCATAAAGTTGCTTTTCACGCATAGTCTGCAACACCGTTCTCAAATGGCTTACATGATCATCCTTATTCCTGGAATAAACTAGGATGTCATTGATGAAAACAATAATAAACTTATCTAAGTAGGGCCGAAACACCCTATTCATCAAATCCATAAAGACTGTAGGTGCATTAGTTAGCCGAAAAGGCATAACTAAGAATTCATAATGACCATATCGAGTTCTAAAAGCAGTCTTTGGAATATCAGATTCTTTAATCTTCAATTGATGATAACCCGATCTTAGGTCTATTTTGGAGAACACACTCGCACCTTGCAACTGATCAAACAAGTCATCAATCCTTGGCAAAGGATACTTATTCTTAATGGTGACCTTGTTCAATTGCCGGTAGTCGATACACAATCGTAAAGATCCATCCTTTTTCTTTACAAATAAAACCGGTGCTCCCCAAGGTGAAGTACTAGGCCGAATGAAACCTTTGTCAACTAGGTCTTGCAACTGCACTTTCAATTCCTTTAGCTCCGAAGGTGCCATTCTATAGGGTGCCTGAGAAATAGGAGCACTGCCAGGGATTAAGTCAATAGTAAACTCCAATTCCCTGTCAGGGGGTAAACCAACCAATTTTTTTTTTTAAAAAGATCTCAGGAAACTCTTTGACCACAGATATAGTTTCCAACTTTGCCTCATGTATATCCTGGTTAATCACATAAGCAAGGTATCTGAATACCCTTTCTGCAAGTATCTATTGGCTGCCATCTTGGAGATAAGGCAAGAAGGTAAAACTTTCATTTCTCCTTGAAAGGTAAACTCTAAGTCTCCCGACTTCTTAAAAGTCACAGTTTTGGAAAAAAAACAATCTATTACTGCATTGTTTGCTACTATAGATGGAGCAAATTCTGATAGTTCACTGAATTTTTGCTCATACTCTACTACTGACATACCACCCTGTTTTAAATTCATAAACTCAGTCCATTTCTTTTCCCGCAAGGCCCGAGAATAGTATTTTTCTTCAAACTCTCTTCGAAAATCTACCCAGGTTATGGCAGGACGTCCAACATACCTTTGCACTGTAGTTTTCCACCATGTGTGTGCATGATCCTCCAAAAATTGCACCGCACATGGTAACCTCATAGACTCGGGAATCTGAAGAGTAATGGAAGTAGTCTCAAATTTTTGTATCCATGACCAGGCTAAATCTGATTCCAAAGACCCCGTGAAAATCTTGCAACCCATATTCTTTAAATCTTTACAGTAATCAACTATCCCCTTTTCAGTAGGGGCAGTCAAAGCGGGAATTACTCTTGCCAAGGCCGCAACTGCCTCAGCTAAATTACGATCAGCTGCTGGAGGTGCTGCTGAGGGTGCAGCAACTGAAGATGAACCAGCAACTGAAGCTTGTTCTCCAATTTGCTCATCAATATTCACATTTCTATTCCTATCCCTATTTTGGGCTAGGGGATTGATTCTAAGCCTTCCTCTTCGACGTGGTGGCATCGTGTCTGATTTCCTACGCAAGTGACAATATTTTAATACTTCCACAAATAGTTTCTAAGTCTACAGGACCTATAACCTCGCTCTGATACCAAATTGTAACACCCTGTCCGGATAATCTACCTAAAATCCGGCAGAGTTTCCTTTCTATCTCAACGATAATCCTCCTGCAAATAACACTCAATTCATATCCTCAACCAGCAATATTCCTCAATACTATTATCACATATATCCATATATATTCAAAAAAAATTTCCATGATCAATTTATGCTCAAATCAAAACATATTGATCTATTGTCTCATATCTTCAAATATATACAATATATCCAAAAGTAAACCTATCTCAGCAAGGTTTACTAGATAAAAACATCAAAAGATCAAGACTTCAGTAAATTTTTACTATGATGCCCACCACGTCACAATACTATTTGAAGCAGAGAATAGAGGAAGGTTGCAATCCCAACACCTAACTATCACCTGAAAATGAGAATATGAAATGGTGAGATATATGAATATCTCAGTGAGTAAACAACTTTTAAAGCGTGTGAAAACTATAATGGTAGTCTGTAGAGCATAATTTACATTTTCAAAATAAATAATAGTAAAATCATAATAACTAATTCAAAGGCGTAGCAAAGTCTTCAAATGTATAACAATATTATAATATTAAATCAATGTATAAAATCTGTAAAGTAAATCAAGTTTCGTATAATTGGGCTCCAACTCCTTTAAAACATAATAGACGTTTTCAAAATAAATAATAGTAAAACCATAATGAGTAATTCAAAGACGTAGCAAAGTTTTCAATTGCATAACAATATTATAATAGTAAATCAATGTATAAAATCTGTGAAGTAATTCAAGTTACGTATAATTGGGCTCCAACTTTCTGTCGTGCACAAGAGTACATCCATGAAATAACCAGGCAATATCCATGTAGGCATACTAGTAGCCGGCCCCAAAGGCCAATACCACCATAGGACGCCCCAAAGGCATATGTGTCGCTATGATGTGCCCCCAAAAGGCAAATATAACGGGATAGGGACTCTGGAGGTGGCTCCCACCATAAAGGCGTAGCACGCAGCTCCCAAACCCCAGTCTAATATCACGGAATAGGGACTCTGGAGGTGGCTCCCGCAACAAAGGCGTAGCACGCAGCTCCGTATTCCGGTCTAATATCACGGAATGGGGACTCTGGAGGTGGCTCCCGCCACAGAGGCGTAGCACGCAGCTCCCGTATTCCGGTCAAGGAAATAATCTCATACATTAAGTCAGGTGGAGCCAAAACCATGTACGTCAAATTCTATGTAAAATCATATTTCATAAAATCTACCAACTTACTCGATATAATATTTCTTGAAATAAAACTACTTTAATAACAAATCAATTTATATAATTAAATATCGTATATACCTTTAATGCATAAAATAAATATCATGCTAAAAATATATATATATAATTATAATTAAAGAAATTTCATATAACTATAGTTGTCGTCTACTCACTATCCTTGAGATGATCTCACTGTACACCTCGACCTGAAACTTCGGGATCCATAGGTGATGTCGGATCTACGTGGCCTAGAGATTAACAATAATTAGTATCTATACATGCTCAAAGCATTACACAATTTTGAATGCAACTTAAGTCTCATAATCTTCCCTCAAGGTCAATACTAATTCCTCATACTCAAAACAACATATCCCAAATTTTTAATATCATTTCCATAATCATTTTCTCCAAATATTCAACTCCATATTCATGTCCTTATCAAATTCCTTTCTAGTACTCCATGCCTTAGAGATTTTCATAATCCATAACCATCATTTAGTACTATATTTCTCTTAAGCAATAAATTCCTTAATATCAAGTTAGATTAGAAAATCATAACTTGAGTTTGGTACCAATAAGTCTAATTTATGAAGAAAATAACTAACTTATACAATTACAACAAGATTTTGATCAAATTTGATAAAACCCGAAACTATGCTGAAACAGGGGTCACACTGAACAGTCAACTTCACCGAATTTTATCTTTTTAACCGCTTATCGGTTTTGGGTGATTCAAAGACTAAAATTCTTGTATTGAAGTCTAGTTTCTAGGAAAAATATCAAAAAAATATAAACCCAAATGTGCCGAACCCAGAAAATCCGAACAGCAAGCATGCTCAGAAAACAGTGGTCACACTGAACAGCCAACTTCACCGAATTTTATCTTTTTAACCGCTTATCGGTTTTGGTTGATTCAAAGACCAAAATTCTCTTAGTGAAGTCTAGTTTATAGAAACAATATCAAACAAATATAAACTCAAATGTACCGAACCCAGAAAATCCGAACAGCAAGCATGCTCAGATTCCCCTGTTTTGCTTTTTCTTCCCATTTTCTTGTTCATGCTTTCAAATCCTTTTAATTCTTACCAAAAATGAGTAAAATTCATACTTAATAGATGTATTTCAGACCTTAACATGTTTATGGAGCAAAGATCTTAGCATGCTCAAGTAGAATATCTAAAGAAAATGAAGAATTTATCAAGAAACTAACCTTGGTTGTAATTGTTGTTGAGATTTTGGTGGAGTTCTTGAAGAGAAATGGAGGAGATGAAGAAATTGGAGAGGGGAGGCTGCCGGCTGCTCATTTAGCAAATGAAGATACCTTGTGTTTTCGGGAGATCAATTGAACATAAGGGATATTTTTTTATTTTTGGGATAATTGCATATTGGTCCCTCAACTTTTTATAAATAACCATTAAGCCCCTAAACTTTTTTAATATGTTCATTTTGATCCTTTCTTCTTTTATTTCCTTCACTTATAACTTCTTACCAATTTCCAAGTTTGTCCTTAAACTTTTCGGGATTTAACTTTACATAATTATACGTAACCTCGGTTGTTACATTAGCATTTTCATGCATATTCATAACATATTAGGTCCAAGTCATATTTTCATTATCAAGCATTCCATGCATATTGAATTAGGATAGCATTTATTGCCATGCAATTCATGCTAGGCATTTAGGTTGTCTTGAATTGTCATGCATTTCCTTCACTATTTAGACCTTTAGACCATGCATTTCATACATTTCATTTGCTGTATGATCATTCATTCCATGTCATTGCCACTTCATTTGTGACTTAGGCCAATTAATGACTCAAGGTCTTGCTCTCTTGAGCATACTTGTGGAAAATTAAGGAATTGTCAAATTGATCATTCTACCTTTGTGATTTTTTTTTTACTTAGCCAATTTTTATCCAAGGTTTTTAAATGTTTAGCTACTGTCCCTAGGTCTTTAGTATGATCTCCAACAATTTTTACTTTGATTTTTGAATGAATTTATCAAAGGCAAAAAATGTGTTTTGACAAAACAGTTTTTTTTCACCTAGTACTCGAACTTCTCTGATTTTTCTGGGCAGTCTCTTTAATTAGAAAATTAAGCCAATTTTTCTCATGTAGTTTTACATGTTCAAAATCTCCAGTATTTTTTTTTAACTTTTTGTTTTTGAAAATAGGCTAAAATATCGTGTGGCAAAACCAGACAGTAGAGGTAGATTTGAAATCAAAAGAGAAATAATGGTTGAATTTGGCTAAGGCATTTAGAGAGGGTTGGTTAGAAGATTTAGCTACTGTCTTAGGGTAGTTTCTAAGCCTTTTTGAACTTTAAAAATGATTTTATAAATCTCGGGTTAAGGGTGGTTAAGTTCGAGATTTTAAACTTAGGAAATTAGAGCCATTTTAAAAGGGTTTGGTAAGGATTTTAATTTTTTTTCAAGTTTTTCCTCAAAATTGCTTTCAAACAATCACAAAGTTTTGTTTTTAGAAAATCTAATTTGACATATTTTCCTAAGGTAGCTGGATATCTTTTTAGATATACGTATTTCTTTAATTAAAGGAGAAAATACATTTTCTTGCATTGCATTTTCCATGTTCAAGCATTTTATTTAAATGTGTGATTTTTGCTATGGTATTTTCCATGGTATTATTATTATTTTCATTTATATTTTATGATGTTATATTGTTTTCCATATGATTTTGAATATTTCATGATATCCCATTTTTTTTATTTAGTCATTTATTTTTGTCACATTATTTAGCATATACTATGCTCATGCATTTTTATTTTATTTTCATGCATATTTTATGATAGCATTATTTTATGTTTCATGACATTTCATCATATTCCATGTCATCTAGGTTTAATTAGAATATGCCATATCATTTAAAAATTGCCATGTCATTTTAAATCATTTTATCTCATTTAGAATATACCATGATACTTAGGATTTTTCATTTCACCTAGAATATACTATGCCATTTAAATTATGTCATATCATTTAGGTTGAATTATATTATCTAGACTTTGCCATGTCATTTTATTTATGTCATACATGTTCATATTTTTAAATGTTTTGAAAAAGATAATGATTTTCAATAAAGATAAAGATATTTCCGAGTTAAAATAATTCATTAATTCTCTACCGGATTTGCTAGAGGGAATATCATCAATTATCATTAATAAAAGAATATCTTTCTCTTAAAAAGCGAGAATGATTCAGAAAGTTTTCCAAATAAATAAAAATTTCTATGTTTTGCCGATTTTGTGGGGGAGTATAGGAAAATTTTGAATTAATAAATTCTGGATCATTTTCAATTAAAAATGAAATTATTTTTCTTAAATTTGGGAATTAACTTAAAATACTAAATTAAAAACCAACTTTTTACCGAGACTTGAGATAACACACGATTAATAAGGTACCGATTCATACGGGCATTATAAGGGTGCTAATCTTTCCCCGCACGTAACTGACTCCCGAACCCGCTTCTTTGATTTCTTTGGTTTATAATGCAGACTTGAAATTGGTTTTAAAAATGTTTTAATTAATTTTAAAATGTTTTATAAAATCGGTTTTAATAGGTGGCCTATCACACCTAGCTAAAAAAAGATTGGTGGCGACTCCATGTCTTTTTACGAGGCCGTTTTCGTACCCTCGATCGTTGATTTTATCTCAATATAGAGGAATTAAGTCGTCTTTTTCTCTGCTTATGTTTTCCCCCTCACTCGAAAGGGTCCTCCGCGATTCGGGATCACCGATCGACACCCCGGAAGTCTTGAGAGTCCCCTCGAATATGAGCTCGAAGCGGTAATTTTTGTTCTCCAAGTGTAATTCCTGAAGATCGCTTTTAGTAGTGTCCCTTTCTCTCTTGATCTTTTCCTTTTTCTCTTTCTCGAGCTGATTCCCTATTTTCCATATCCTCAAGCTCTTCTTGCAATCGGGCAATTTCCTTACTCATTTGGGCCTTTTCTTTTTCGAATTCTGCCCTTGCAATTTCTAACTCCGATGGGGCTTCCTTGGGTGGAGAACTCAAGAGCTGGAATTCTTCCCCATTTGATGTCAACAACCTATCATTAACCCTCAATCCCCTCCATGTCAGGTAATCTGGTGTGATGATATCGGCATATCTAGCTACCTCCACCCGATGAGTTTCCTTCCATGCTACTACAATCTCACGTACCTTTCCTGAATATCCATCTTTTGCATAAGCAAATTTCAAATTACTAAGGTCATGGGTCATAGGAGTAAACTAACAGGATTTCGATTGTCTTAGTACCAGCAGTGGTGCATAGCTCACTCCTCCCCATACTCCCAATAATGGAACATAAGCTTTATCTCCACACTTGTACAATATCGGTATAGGAGCTATCCATGGAGCTCTCCAAATTATCATCTCAGCCCTGATATTCCAGAATATGTTGATCCATTGTTCCTCAGTCCTATTTTCAAGCCAATCTCTCTTAGAAATTCACCAATTGGTGCAAAAGACTTCCAATACGAGCGAAGAGGGAAATTCTCCTGTTTAAAAAAATGGCTCTGAACCCAGATGTAAAGGAGCTCTATACAACCTATAAAGCGCCTTTTTCCTTCCCGTCTACAGAAATTCAGGGATCAGATTGTTTCTGCTATAATTGTCGGGACTGGGTTTATGTTCTTCTCAAGCCTCTCAAAAACATCAAATATCGCCACATGCACATACCCTAATGTCATTGGGAAGATAACTAAACTATAGATAGAAAAAGCAAAAATATTCCTAACTGTCTCCTTACTTGAATGACTATGGATTAAAGTCCGTAAAATATCCCATGATATACAGTAGCTTACCCGTTTTCGTGCAACATGGCTTTCGACCCAATTTCTTTCTACTCCCAGAATTTTAGACACATTTTTCTTGAAACCCCGCGTCTTTGTATCCTTCAAATAAATACAGTCGGGAATAACGTTCTCAATATGCAGCAAGGTCAAATATTCCTCTATGGTTGGAGTCATATCCTCTCGATTGAAGGTAAAACACCGATAAACGAGATTCCAAAATTGCACCAAAACCCGGATCACCTCACTACTGACCTTAACCTAAACTAACAGTGCTATGTCCCCATAAGTCTAAGTGAAGGCTTCTTTTTCTTATATGTTTCATTGATTCCATATATCCATCAATTCCCGGAGATCATTTTGCCTGATAGTAAGATCAACCTCGGCTGGCAATGCTGACACATATCCCATCTTCAAACAATCCCCATTATATGTGCTGACCTTTCTCGGACTGTTTCCTAACCTCTAAATGCTTCTCGACCACTGAGACACTCTGACCCTTCATGAAAGCCCTTTTTGGTTGAATATTATCCCAAGACCAATAACCTTCCATGTGAAAAAAAATGATGACAAGAATGCAAAAAACAAAAAACAACAACAAAAAGGAAATGAATTAGTAACGGGAATAAATTCGAATAATACAAAAAAACATATAATTCAAAACAATAATTATCCTTGAGGATGCCAAAAAAATTTCAGCATTATAACACCTTTGGGGTGAAATAACAACACTTATTACGGGCATTGTAATGTACGTTCATCATTGTCCGATTTTCAAAAATAAATGTATTCAGAAAGTGGAATAGAAGGTAAAAGGATTGGAAATATTCCTCTATGTGTTTTTAACTTTGGGATATCTAATTGGAAATCCGGCATGGGTTCGTCTAGGTTTACTATATGAAGGTGAATTAGTTCTAAAAGCTCCGAATTGTTCCTCACTATTGCCGGTAAAGGCTAGTAAGGCACCCCGATAAAAGCGGGTTAAATTCATTAGAGTCTATTTCCCTAGCCCATGCGGATTGTTAATCACGAAGGCTTAGTTACTTTTCTCCCACCTAAAAGGACGGAACCCTGGTATAGGATTCATGATATGCAAATGCACGTGTAGTGTGTGAGGAGAAATAACAAACCTTTCACCACCTGTTCAACATCCCTTATTCTAAATGCCCCAACAAGATTAAACAACATAAGTCATCAATTAATAAATAAATGAATATATGCACCAAAATAACCAGAGAACAATTATAATATGTATGCACATGAATATGGACATATTTAAAAATATTTTATTATTTTTGAAATTATCCTTATTTTAAAAAAAAAATATGGGAATTAAAATTAAATACCAATTAAACCAACAAAACGAGACTTTGATAACACATGACTAACTCTAGACCTGACTCTCTAATATTTCCCCAGTGGAGTTGCCAAGCTATCGCAACCTAAAAAATAACAAGTCTCATCGCAAGACTTTATTATTCGTTAAGCGTGACATTAAAAAAATCAAGGAAAAGTCGACTTAATTTCTCTTGAAAATGAAGGTTTTGAAAATGACCTTAAAAAAGATATGGAGTCGCCACCAATCTTTTTTAGCTAGGTGTGATCAGCCACCTATTAAAACCGATTTTATAAAATATTTTAAATTAATTAAAGCATTTTTAAAACCAATTTCAAGTCTGCGTTTTAAACCAGAGAAATCAAAGAAGCGGGTTCGGGACTCGGTTACGTGTGGGGAAGGATTAGCACCCCCACAATGCCCGAATAAAACGGTACCTTATTAATCATGTGTTATCTCAAGTCCTGATAAAAAGTCGATTTTTAATTTTGTATTTCAAGTTAATTCCCAATTTAAAGAAAAATAATTCCATTTTAATTGAAAATGATCTGGAATTTATAAATTCAAAATTTTCCTATATTCCCCAACAAATGTGGCAAAATATAGAAATTTTTATTAGTTTGGAAAGCTTTCCCAATAATTCTTATTTTAAAGAAGATATTCCATTATTAATGATAATTGATGATTCCTCCCCAGCAAACCCGACAGAGAAGTCATGAATTATTTTAACTCGGGAATATCTTTATTTTATTGAAAATCATTACCTTTTTCAAAACATTTTAAAAAATATGAATATGAATATGTATGACATAAATAAAATGACATAGAAAAGTCTAAATAATATAATGCAACCTAAATGGTATGATATAATTTATATCTCTTAGCATATTCTAAATGAAATGAAATGTTCTAAGTCAATATGATATATTCTAAATGAAATGAAATGACCTAGATAACATGATTATATTCTATATGAAATGTAATATCCTAAGTCATATGATATATTCTAAATGAAATGAAATATCCTAAGTAACATAATATATTCTAAATGAAATGAAATGACCTAGGTAACATATGTCGCAACCCTAAATAAAATAACATTAACAATAACAAGTCTCATCGCAAGACTTCATGTTATTCGTTAGGCGTGACATAAAAAAAAAAGAGGAAAAGTCGACTTAATTCCTCTAGAAAAACGAAACTGTCGATACGTGATACCGGTTCGCGGGGGACCCGTTCGAGTGAGAGGCGAAACAGAAGAAAAGGAAAAGACGACTTAATTCCTCTTGAAATAAAATAAACGGTCGAGGGTATGAAAATGGCCTCATAAAAAGACATGGAGTCGCCACCAATCTTTTTTAGCTAGGTGTAATCGGCCACCTATTAAAACCGGTTTTATAAAAAATTTTAAAATTAATTAAAACATTTTTAAAACCAATTTCAAGTCTGCGTTATAAACCAGAGAAAATCAATGAAGAGGGTTCGGGAGTCGGTTACGTGCGCGGAAGGATTAGCACCCCCAAAACGCCCATATAAATCGGTACCTTATTAATCGTGTGTTATCTCAAGTCTCAGTAAAAAGTTGGTTTTTAATTTAGTATTTCAAGTTAATTCCCAATTTTAAGAAAAATAATTCCATTTTTTACTGAAAATGATCCAGAATTTATTAATTCAAAGTTTTCCAATACTCCCCGACAAAATCGGCAAAATATAGACATTTTTATTTATTTGGAAAACTTTACGAATCATTCTCATTTTTTGAAAGAAAGATATTCCTTTATTAATGATAATTGATGATATTCCCTCCAGCAAACCCGGTAGAGAACTCATGAATTATTTTAACTCAGGAATATCTTTATTTTTATTGAAAATCATTATCTTTTTCAAAACATTTTAAAATAGGAACATGAATATGTATGACATAATTAAAATGACATGGCAAAGTCTAGATAATATAATGCAACCTAAATGATATGACATAATTTAAATGGCATAGTATATTCTAGGTAAAATGAAAAAATCCTAAGTATTATGGTATATTCTAAATGAGATAAAATGATTTAAATGACATGGCAATTTTAAATGATGTGGCATAGTATAAATGACATGGCATGTGGATTATGATCTAAATGAAAAGAAATGACATGAAATTAAAATAATACTAACATATAATATGCTTGAAAATGAAAATAAAAATAATAATGCATGAACATAGTATATGCTAAACAATATGACAAAAATAACTAAATAAAAAACATAGGATATCATGAAACAATCAAAATCATATGGAAAACGACTATAAGATCATAAAATATGAATTAAAATAATAATAATATCATGAAAAGTATCATATCAAAAATCATACATTTAAATAAAATGCATGAACATAGAAAATGCAATGCATGAAAATATATTTTTTCCTCTAAATAAAGAAATCCGTATATCTAAAAAGATATCCGAGTACCTTAGAAAAATATGTCAAATTAGATTTTCTAAAAAAAAAAACTTTGTGATTGTTTGAAAACAATTTTGAGGAAAACTTGAATAAAAATTAAAACCCTTACCAAACCCTTTTAAAATGGCTCTAATTTCCTAGGTTTAAAATCCCAAACTTAACTACCCCTAACCCGAGATTTATAAAATCATTTTTAAAGTTTAAAAAGGCTTAGAAACTACCCTAAGATAGTAGCTAAATCTTCTAACCAACCCCCTCTAAATGCCTTAGCCAAATTCAACCATTATTCCCCTTTTGATTTCAAATCTGCTTATACTGTCCGGTTTTGCCACACGATTTTTTAGCATATTTTTAAAAATTCAAAAAAATCTAAACAAAAATACTGGAGACTTAGAACATGTAAATATAGATGATAAAAAATTGGCTTAATTTTATGATTAAAGATGACTGCCCAAAAAAATTGGAGATGTTCGAGTACTGGGTGAAAAAAACTGTTTTGTCAAAACACATTTTTTGCCTTTGATAAATTCATTCAAAAATCAAAGTAAAAATGGTTGGAGATCATCCTAAAGACCTAAGGACAGTAGCTAAACATTTTAAAAACCTTGGACAAAAATTGGCTAAGTAAAAAAAAATCACAAAGGTAGAATAATCAATTTGACAATTCCTTAATTTCCACAAGTATGCTCTAGAGAGCATGACTTTGAGCCATTAATTGGCCCAAGTCACAAATCAAGTAGCAATGACATGGAATGCATGAACATACAAAAAATGAAATGTATGAAATGCATGGTCTAAAGGTCTAAATGGTAAAGGAAATGCATGACAATTCATGGCAACCTAAATTTCTAGCATGAATTTGCATGGCAATAAATGCTATCCTAACTTAATATGCATGCAATGCTTGATAATGCAAATATGAGTTGGACCTAATATGTCATGAATATGCATGAAAATGCTAATATGACCTAAGATCTAAATAGCATAGTAATGCATGACAATACCAATGTGATTTAAGACTCAATATGCATGGCAATACCAATATGGCCTAGACCTAAAATGTAATGAACATGCATAGCAATACTATGAACATACAATGACTCATGAAACTAATGTCAATGCTGGAACAAACAGAAACTAATACACAATTTTAAGATATGATAATACAAAGCATGTTACCTAAACAAAATGCAAATGCATGACAAGGCAAGGAATGCATGAAGAGGCCAAATGATCACATGAGACTCTAATGCAATCCTACTTAGTAAATGACATAAGTAAATGATAAATCATATTAAGATGCATAATGTCATGACATTTTCAATAGCATATAACATACCAAAATTAAAATGCACAAGCTCATGGCATGAAAATGCAAACAAGTTAAGAAACAAAAGGAAAATGCATATGCAAGTCATACACAATGTGAAGTGCCGAATGGTTATGGAACAATATGATGGAATTTTTATCATAGCATTTTCATAAACACATGGCATACTAAAATCAGAATATACAAGTTCATGGCATGGAGATGCAAACAAGTTAGGAAACAAAAGGAAAATGCACATGCAAGGCAAACAAAAATGAGATTGCCGAATGGTCATGGAACAATACCAAGAAAATGCAAACATGTAAGACCTGATACATGAAAAACAAAATGCACTACATGAGCATATGAACAACAATGGCCGTGTAGACACCTAATTTTGTCCGGACCACTAAAACAAATATGTTTTCTTCCTAAATTGATGTTTCAGAATGTAAAAAGATTTTTTTCATCTTGCAGGTGGTACCCCGAGACTTAGTTTAAAAGGGTGAGCATAAAAAGTCAAACTCAAAAAAAGTCAACCTCAAAAAAAGTCAACCTCATAAAAGTCAAACCTAGAAAGTCAACTACTGAAAAAATCAACCCACTTTCAAAATCAAGATTTGAAGTTAAATTGAAAAATGGCAAAAGAATTTTGATAATCCAAGGTCTAGATTGAAAGAAATGGAGTTCAGAAGTTGGGTTATGGAGATTCAGTAGAAAGGAAACCCTAATCCAGAAAATTTGGGGAAAAGTGCTTAAACGATCGAATTGGTCGAAATTGAAGGTTCCAAATGAAAGATAAGCACTGACTACGGGTAATGAAGAAGCCACTTGAAAGAAAAATTGAAGGAAAAGTCAATCCGGGAGAAAATCGAGACTTAGGATTTTTAGTGGATTTCGGTGAAATCGGGAAGAATTATCGGACCGACTTGATAAGACTAAAGCCCCCAATGGATGACGAATGATTAAAAAGGGATAGCCCAAGGCTCAGCTTGAAGAAAATCTGAAAATCGGACTTGTTTTAAGCAAAATCGGGTTTCGGAGGCAAAAGGGCAAAATTAGAAAATTTGGGAAAAATAGCAAATGGACTCCGAAAATTTTGAAAATTTGCAAATCTCATTCTTAAATCATTTGGAAGAGATTGGTGAAAGAAAATCTTGATTCGGAGTTCGTTTGCAAAATGGCCAAATCTCGGGTCCCTTATGTAGAAATTGAAGAAAGAAAATCTCGAAAAAATAGCAAATGAACTCCAAATCTTCTAAAAATTTGCATATCTCATTTTTAAATTATTTGGAAGAGATTGGCAAAAGAAAATATTTATTCAGGGTTCGTTTGCAAAATGGCCAAATCCTTAGTCTCTTATTCAGAAATTCAAGAAGGAAAATCTCGAAAAAATAGCAAATGAACTCCAAATCTTCGAAACATTTGCAAATATATTTTTTAAATTATTTGGAAGAGATTGGCAAAATAAAATCTTGATTCGGGGTTCGTTTGCAAAATGGCCAAATCCCGAGTGTCCTATGCAATAATTCAAGAAGATAAATCCTGGAAAAATAACAAATGGACTCCAAAAATTCTGAAATTTTGCAAATCTCATTTTTAAATTATTTGGAAGAGATTGGCAAAAGAAAATCTTGATTCGGAGTTCGTTTGCAAAATGACCAAATCCTGAGCCCCTATGTAGTAATTCAAGCAAATAAATCCCAAAAAAATACCAAATGAGTTCCAAAAATTATAAAAACTTCCAGATCACACTTTTAAATTATTTGGAAGATATTGGTGAAGAAAAATCTTGATTTGGAGCTCGTTCAAAAAATGGTAAAATGTGGGGGCATAAAAGGGCATTTGTGGAAGAAAAAATCCAAATAAGTAGCAAATGGACTCGGAAAATTTTGAAAACTTCCAGAATTCAATATTTTATTATTTTTAAAGTATTAAAAAAATTGAATTTGGAGTCCGTTCACCATTTATTTGCATTCGGGGGGCAAAATGGTCATTTTACCCAAGCAACCGAAAAGGGCTTCTTTTGGCCTTTCAAAAAATCAGACTTGGGCTGGAAAAGAGAGTACTGGCCTGACAAGGCCCAAAGGAAGGAGGAAGCTTCTGATTTTTCAATCAAATGGCCAAGAATTAAGAGTTAGTTATAGATTTTTTTTATCAAGCCATTGTGATTAAGCCACATAGGCCAATGCATGAGGAGGGAGAGTGTCAACATTATTCTTGAATAGCTATAATTATGGACAGCTGATATGCTAATCTAAGGGTGATAATTTCATGATTTTTCACCTTGAATTACTAGCCATTGGATGGAAATTGGTTGGAATCAAAATGACAATATCCTAGGTGAGGAGAGAGGGTCCATTCGACTGGCTATAGGGGGAGGCAGAATTTTCATTTTTCTTCACCTCATTTTCAGATTTCTTCTTGGTTTTTTTAGTTTTTTTCTCTCCTTGGTTGAAAGCAAAAAGAAAAAGTTTAGAAAAGAAAGGAAAGGAAAGTTTGAAGAGATAAAGCTTGAAATATAGCTTCTTGAGGTTCCTTTTAGCACCAACTCTTGCACTTTCTTGATTTTCCATTCTTGTTTTTGCTATTTTGATTATTATTTGGTGAGTTTTCTTTTTAAATAAGTGTTTTTTTTTTATGTTCTTCTTAAGTTCTTCCTTCATCTCTTTCTTAAATAATTTTTACAAATTTGTTTTTCTTATTTTTCTTTAATGGCCGAATGGCCTATATTTTCTTTATTATTGTTGTGCTTTAATTTATCATGTTATTGATGTTATTTTCTGTAATCTTGATGCTTTAAGTGTTCTTCTACTTCATAATACTTGAATCATGATTTAATTTGGTTGCTTTGTTTGTTGCTATTTATGAGTTAAATATCATGTTCTTGCATTTTTTATTTTCTGTTTTCATAATGTTTAAATTTGTTGATGTTCTATATTTAGTATATCAAGTGTTTGTAAAAATGCTTTTTAGTTTTAATATCTCTACTTTGTGTTTGCATGATTAGAGTGTTATATTTTAGTTGAGCATGTTAGTATATCAAGTGTTTGTGAAAATGCTTGTTAGTATCTCTACTTTGTGTTTGCATGATTTGAGTGTTATATTTTAGTTGAGCATGTTAGTATATCAAGTGTTTGTGAAAATGATTGTTAGTATCTCTACTTTGTGTTTGCATGATTTGAATGTTATATTTTAATTTTGCATGTTAGTATATCAAGTGTTTGTGAAAATGCCATGCTTGTGTGGAATCATAGGTCATTCGGCCACTCCATGTATTCTAGCATTATGTGTGCATTTTGGTATGTTAGTTGATAGGTTGGCATTTGCATGATATTTGGTTGAGTTTTTTGGTTTAAGCATGCCTTTTTGTGTTATTGCCATGCACATTTTAGATGTTAGGTTAGGTTTATTTTGCCATAAATGTTCGTACATTTTAGACCTAGGTTACATTAAATGCCATGCAAGTTCATTTAGGTCTAGGTCACTATATGGATGCCATGCATTTTTTCACGACATTTAGGTTTAAACTCATGCATTTCATGCATCATATTTGCTGTATTTTTTCATGCATTTCATGTATTTCATGTTCATGCCACTTGACTAATGACTTAAGCCAATTAATGGATCAAAGTCATGCTCTTTTGAGCACACTTGTGGAAAATTAAGGTTTGTCAAATTGATTATTTTAACTTTGTGATTTTTTTTTTACTTATCCAATTTTTATCTAACTTTTAAAAAGTCCTAGCTACTATTTGTGAGTCATTTTGTGAGTCTTAAATATTTTTACTTTGATTTTTAAATGATTTTATCAAAGGCAAAAATGTATTTTGGCAAAATAGTTTTTTCACCCAGTACTCGTACTTTCCCGATTTTTCTGTGCATTCCTCTTTAATCAAAAAATTAAGCTGATTTTTTCCCATCTAGTTTTACATGTCTTGAGTATTAATTATTTTTTTTATATTTTTTAAATTTTTAAAAATAGGGTAAAAAATCGTGGCTTAAAACTGGACAGTGGAGTCAGAATTGAATTTAAAGAAAAATCATTTTTCTATTTTGGTTAAGTTACTTAGAGGGGGCTGATTAGGAAGTTTAGCTACTGACTTAGGGTAGTTTATAATCCTTTTTAGACTCTAAAAATGTTTTTTTAAGTCTTGGGTTAAGGGTGGTCACGTCCGGGATTTTAAACTTAGGAAATTAGAGTCTTTTAAAAAAGGGTTTAGCCCAGTTTTTATTTTTTAATCTAAGCTTTTCAAAATTGTTTTCAAACAATCACAAAGTATTTTGGTTTTAGAATATTTAATTTGACATATTTTCCTAAGGTAGCCGGATATCTTTTTAGATATACGGATTTCCTCAATTAAAGGAAAAAATACATTTTCATGCATTGCATTTTCCATATTCATACATTTTATATAATAAGTGATTTTTGCTATGATAATTTCTATGATATTGTTGTGATTTTGAGTTATGTTATATTGTTTATTATATGATTTGGAATATTTCATGATATCCTATACTTTTATTTAGTTATTTTTGTCATAATATTTAGCATATACTATGTTCATGCATTATTATTTTCATCCTTATTTTCATGCATATTATATGATAGCATTATTTTATATTCCATGTCATTTAAATTATACGCCATATCATTCATATTTGCCATGTAATTTAAATAATTTCATTTCATATAGAATATGTATGTTACTTAGGTCATTTCATGTAGAATATATTATGTTATTTAGGTTATTTCATTTCATTTAGGATATATTATGTCATTTAGGATATTTTATTTTATTTAGAATATATTATGATACCTAGGTCATTTCATTTAGAATATATCATATGACTTAGGATGTTTCATTTCATTTAGAATATATCATATAACTTAGGATATTTCATTTCATTTAGAATATGCTAAGGTATTCAAATCATGTCATATCATTTAGGTTGCATTATATTATCTAGATTTTTCTATGTCATTTTATTTATGTGATGCATATACATATTCATTTCTTTTAAATATTTTCAAAAAAAGATAATAATTTTCAGTAAAATAAAGATATTCCCGAGTTAAAATAATTCATGAGTTCTCTGCCGGGTTTGCTGGGGATGATATCATCAATTATCATTAATAACGGAATATCTTCTTTAAAAAGAGAATGACTCGGAAAGTTTTCCAAAACTAATAAAAATTTCTATATTTTGCAACGTTTGTTGGGGAATATAGGAAAATTTTGAATTTATAAATTCCGGATCATTTTAATTAAAAAATAAAATTATTTTTCTTTAAATTGGGAATTAACTTGAAATACTAAATTTAAAACCAACTTTACACCGAGATTTGAGATAATACACAATTAATAAGGTACCGTTTTATACAGGCATTTTGGGGGTGCTAATCCTTTCCCATACGTAATCGAGTCCCGAACCCGTTTCTTTGATTTCTCTAGTTTAAAACGCAGACTTGAAATTGGTTTTTAAAATGTTTTAATTAATTTTTAAAATTTTTTGTAAAACCGGTTTTAATAGGTGGCCGATCACACTTGCTAAAAAAGATTGGTGGCGACTCCATGTCTTTTTCAAGGTCATTTTCAAAACCTTCATTTTTCTAGAGGAATTAAGTTGACTTTTCCTCGGTTTTTTTTAATGTCACACTTAACGAATAATAAAGTCTTGCGTTGGGACTCGTTATTTTTTAGGTTGCGACAGCTTGGCGACTCCGTTGGGGACAATTGGAGAGTCAGGCCTAGAATTAGCCGTGTGTTATCAAAGTCTCGGTTTTGTTGGTTTAATAGGTATTTAATTTTAATTAACATATTTTTAAAATAAAAGAGAATTTTGAATATAAAAAAATGTTTTAATATGTCCATATTCATGTGCTTTCATATTATTATTTGTTCTCTGGTTATTTTGTTGGGTATATTTATATTTTTGCTTGACTGGTGCTTTACATTGTTTGATTTTAGTGGGGTATTTAGAATAAAGGGTGTAGAATAGGTGGTGACAGGTTTGTTTTGTTCCTCCGTACACACTATATTTGCATTTTCATAACATGAATCCTCTACCTGGGTTCCATCCTTTTAAGTGGGAGTAAAGTAACTACGCCTTCGTGATGTTCCTCCGTATGGGCTAGTGAAACACTTTCGGAGTATAAAGTACCTAATACCTTCGTGATAATCCTCCGTATAGGCATAGGAAAATATACTCTAACGAATTGAACCCGCTTTTATCGGGGTGCCTTAATAACCTTCACCGACGACAGTGAGGAACAATTCGGGGCCTTAGAACCGGTTCACCTTCATATAGTGAACCTAGGCGAAGCCATGCCGGATTTCTATTAGATACCCGAAGTTTAAGAACATGTGGAGGAACATTTCCAACCTTTTACTATCTTTCTATAGGTTAGATACAAATTGGATGATGATGAAAGAATATCATATCGTTCGTATTTTTTATTTTGTCCCCAAGGCGTCGTAATGCCGAAGCTTTGTTTAAATTTTTTGGGACATTTAAAAAAAAAATTGTTGTTATTTATGTTATATTTGTGAATTCATTTCTTTACTAATCTATTTCTTTTTGTTTTCTTTTCTTTGACATGCATCATAGACATCATCATACACTTGGAGTCTATTGGCCTCGGGATAGTTATCAACCCAAAGAACTTTCATGGAGTGTCAGGTTATTTCAGTGATACAAGATCATGCAGTAGTCAGGGCACGGTCGGAAAAAGATCAAAGGGAGGATGGTGATTGCCTCAAGAAAGATTATGTGTCAGTATTGCCGGAAAGGGTCAAAGTGGATTCTAGACAGAATAATCTCCGAGGGTTAGCCGACATTTGGAATCAGTGGAATGTATCAGAGAAAGAAGCCTTCACTAAAAAATATGGAGATATAGCACTCTTAATTCCGATTCAGGTCAATAGTGGGTTGATTCAGGCTATGGTACAGTTCTGGAATCCTGCTTATAGATGTTTCACTTTTAACAAGGAGGATATGACACCACTGATCGAAGAATATTCAGCACTGTTACGTATTGAATGTCCTAATCTTGATCGGGTATATTTGAAGGAAATGAAACCTTCAGGTTTTAAGAAGAAAGTGGCTAGGATCACAGGAATGGATACAACATGGGTTGAGAGTAATGTGGACACAAAGCAGAAAAATGGGTGCATTCTATGGGAAACTCTCCGATAGTTGATATTGGTTGTTCCGAAAAAGAAAAAGCCATGGACATCTTCACTCTAGCCATCTATGGGTTAATCATATTTTCGAAGATATTGGGTCATGTGGATATAGCCGTGTTTGATTTCTTTGAAAAGTTGGAACAGAAGATCAACCCATCTCCGCCCATCATAGCTGAAACTATCCGATCCCTGAATTTTTGTAAAAGGGCAGGATAAGGGAGAATCAAGGGGTGTGTACAACTCCTTTATATTTGGATTCAAAGTCACTTTTGGAAGATAGAAAATGTTTCCTTCAAACCGTACATGAAGACTTTAGTTCTGATTAGAGAATTCCTTCAAAATGATTGGCCTAAAGACGGGAATGAAGAGAAATGGGTCAACATGTTCCAGAATCTAAAAGGGGAGATGGTGACTTGGAGAGCTCCATGGATGGTTCCTATGTCGATTATGTACAAATGTGGGGACAACCCGGGAGTTCCGCTACTCGGAATTTGGGGGTCAGTGAGTTATGCGTCTTTGTTGGTGCAACGACAGGTTGAGTCTCGGCAATTCACACCCGTGACTCATAATCTAGAATCATCAGAGTTCACTTATGGGGAGGACGGATATTCTGGAAAAGTGCGGGCAGTGATAGAAGCATGGAAGAAAACCCACCAGATAAAAGTGGCCAGATATGCCAACATCGTTACACCTGATTACCTGGTATGGAGGGAATTAAGGGTTAATGATAGACTGTTGACATCAGATGGGGAGGAGGTCCAGTTCATGAATCCGCCACCGAGGGAAATGCCATCAGAGTTAGAAATCGCAAGGGCGGAATTTGAAAAACAAAAGGCCCGAATGAGCAAGGAGATTGCCTAACTGCAAGAAGAGCTTGAGGACATGAAAAATAAGGAATCAGCTCGGGAAAAAGAAAAGGAACAGATCAAGAGAGAAAGAGACACCGCTAAGGGCGATCTTCGGGAATTACATTTGGAGAACAAGAGGTACCGCTTCGAGCTCAGATTTGAGGGGACTCTCAAGACTTCCGGGGAGTGGGAACATGAGGTCAAAAACCTCAAGAAGGAGAATAACTACTGGAAAGAGAAAGCAAAACACGAGGAAGCCCGAGCAAATCAATTGGAGAAACAAGCTACAGAAAGCTTACACGGCGATGCTTCTGCTGACACGTCAAAGGGTCGTGAACAAGTAGGGATCAGATGGAAGAGCAAGGCAATCAAAAGAGGACAGTGAAGAAGGTCCAGGATCCGAGAGAGTGATTATAGGACCAGTATTTTGTAATAGTCTTTTAGGAGAGACAGATTATCATGTTGTCTTAAGCAGGGATCTTTTCTTTGATGTATTTAGTTCTAGGAAATCAATGAAAGACCGTTTGGTTGGAATTATCCCGGGGCCAATACTTTAAATGCATTCATCATTCACTAGTTCTTTCTTTTATATATTTTATTTGTTCATAATCATTCATTCATTTATTCTTTATAATTTGTTCATACACTTAGTCATTTATTTTTTTAATGGTCCATTCATTTATAGGTTCATACACTTAGTCAATTACTTAGTTGCTCATTCATTAACACTGGTTCATTCATTCATTCATTCATTCATTCATTTATCCATTCATTCATTTATTCATTTTTTATAAAATAAAATAAGAAATGTGTCAATAATTTCTAATCCATGGTTTTTAAAACTAAAGGTATAATTGGTCGCACTCAGAAAGAACCAGACTTCCAACACCCTTACAATATTCGATCTCGAACAAGAGACATGGAAAACGATCAGCTTGCCAGAATTGAAAGAATGGAAAGAATCCAGAAAGAATTGCAGGAATAGTTAACTAAGTTTCAAGAGGAGACACGGGAACAGATGACAAAACTCATGGAGATGATGAGCACTATGATGAGGCAGAAGTGGCCCGGAGAAAATTCAGCTACTGGAATGGGGGCAATGAACCAGGAAGATCGACCAGAAATGGTACAGAGAAATGGCCAGACATCCCAACCTGTGGGAAATGAACTCCCAACTAGGGCAGCATCCTACATTTATATCCAACCAGAGGCCGAAGCACCAAATTTCGGTCCTAAAAGGGGTAATATCGGAGTGGATCCAATTGAGGTCGAAGTTCCAAACTTCGAAGAAATGGCGAAAAAGGAAAGGGCCAAAATGACTGAATTGAAGAGGGTCGAAATAGCTGAATCTCAGAAGAAATATCAGCTGCTAGAAGAAAGGCTAAGGGCAGTTGAAGGAGCAGAGTTATTTGGCAGTCTAGATGCCAAAGAGATGAGCTTGGTACATGGTAATTCCCCCAAAGTTCAAAGTACCAGACTTTGAAAAGTATAATGGGACAACCAACCTATCAGCTCATCTGACCATGTACTGTAGAAGGATGACGGGGCATGATGATAATGAGAAATTGCTTATTCATTGCTTCCAAGATAGCTTAACAAGGTCAGCCACCCGATGGTACAATCAACTGAGCCGTACCAAGATTCGTTCATGGATGGATTTGGCCAGGGCTTTTATGGAGTATTATAAGCATGTGTCTGACATGGTACCCGATAGGCTGTCATTACAGAATATGGGAAAGAGGTCCAATGAGAGCTTCAAAGAGTATTTGCAGAGGTGGAGGGATCTGGCCACACAAGTACAACCCCCTTTAACTAGCAAAGAAACCATAGTGCTTTTGATCAACACCTTGAAAGCACCTTATTATGACAAATTGGTGGGAAACGCTACCAAAGACTTTTCAGATATGGTAATATCTCGGGAAATGATTGAGTCAGCTATTAATAATGGGAAGATGGAAGGGGGTGAGTCTGCTACCCCAAAGAGAGTTTTTCCTGCAAAGAAGAAGGAGGAAACACATGCAGTAAGCTTCAGCCAATACCCCTATACACCTCCTACACCATACACACCACCAATGCCCTATACTCCTACCACACCTTATGCACCTCTGACACCTTACACACCATATCCGGGGCATTATCCCTACTACCACAATGTCAATCACCTTACCCAAAACCTCTTCCCCTACACCAATACACCACAACAGCCATTCCCAACTGGCATATCCCCTCAAATAACCCTTCCTAGAAATACTATCCCAAACACTCAGGGTCCCGCATGCAATGATCAACGTTCACCAAGGAACGATCAGAAAATCTAATTTGATCCGATTCCTACCACCTACGGTGAGCTATATCGAAAACTATTGCAGGGTCAACTTGTTGCACCCGTGTACCTCAAACCTCTGAAACCTCCATGTCCAAGATGGTACAATGCAAACACTAATTGTGCATACCATGCGGGAATCCAAGGACATTCGATTGAAGATTGCTTGGCCTTCAAATAGAAAGTCTAAAGTTTGATCAATTCTAGGGTTGTGAAGTTTGGGTCAAAAAATGGGCCCAACGTAGCTGGAAACCCATTGCCCGGTCACGCTGGGAATCAGGTAAATGCAATATTGACCGAAGAAGGCAGAAGATTAAAAAGGGATATTAGGGAAGTGAGGACTCCGATGCTGACAGTATGGGTTGAAATGGTCAAGGCAGGATTGGTGGAAGAATTAGATAGTCTGAAAATGGTTACAAAAAGGGTGCATAATTGGTGCCCGTTCCATAAGTGTCGAGGCCATGACATACAGGACTGCGGAGACTTTCGGGTTAAAATCCAAAGGATGATGGATAATGGGGAAGCCCAATTCTACATGAAGATAGAGGAGGAAATATAAGTCATTGAAAATGCAGGTGCCTATGGAATAGAAAGAACCTTGATCATCTATTATGATGAACCGGAAGAGAAAGTTATGCCAGTCATTGAAGAAAATGCACCCAAGTTAATCATTGATTTACCTGTTTTTCATACAAAGAAAACAAGGCTGCACCATGGAAATACGACTGTAGCATGGTTATGCCTGGGCTTTCAAGTCAATAGGATATCACAAATGTGGGGCATTTAACCCGAAGCAGAAGGTGTTATGCTCCAAAAGTTGGTGAACAGGGGTTAACAGGGAAAGACAGAGGACAGATAAAGGGAAGAAGGTAGTTGAGCCATTCCATATTGAGATGGATTTGCCAAAAGAAATAGAGAGGCGATCAGCCCGGTTAACAGAATGAAAGAACCTGTATATGAGAAGGAAGCCTGTGAGTTCTTAAAATTCATAAAGCATAGTGAGTATAGCGTGGTTGAACAACTGCAACGTCAACCAGCTAGGATTTCAATCTTATCCTTGCTTTTGAATTCAGAGCCACACAGAAATGCCCTATTAAGAGTATTAAATCAGGCATACATGGCTAATAATATATCAGTAGAAAAATTGGACAGGCTAGTGGGAAACATCGCAGCAAATGACTACATATTTTTCAGCTATGAGGAGATACCACCCAATGGTATTGGATCAACGAAAGCTCTCTATATAACTGCCACTTGTAAAGGGCACATATTACCAAGGGTCATTTTGGATAATGGTTCTTCACTAAATGTGATGCCTTTAGCAACCCTATCCAAATTGCCAGTGGATATATCTTATATGATACCAAGTTGCACAGTGGTCAGGGCTTTTGATGGAATAAGGAGAGAGGTTATGGGAACCATTGAAGTTCCTCTGGAGATTGGCCCGTGCATTTATACGGTGAACTTCCAGGTCATGGATATTAATCCATCTTATAATTGCTTGTTGGGAAGGCCGTGGATACATTCAGCTAGGGCTGTACCCTCGTCTCTTCACCAAAAGTTGAAATTTATGATAAAGGGCCGTTTGATCACAGTATCAGGAGAAGAAGACATAATAGCCTCCGCATCTACTAAATCACCTTATGTTGAGCCCAATGAAGATGCCATAGAGTGTTCTTTTCAGTCTTTGGAATTCGTAAATGTAGTTTTCGTCGCTGAAGGACGAAAAATTCTGAAACCAAGGTTGTCCAAGAACACAAGGCTGGGAGTAAGAACCACAGTAGGAAAAGGCTGCAGGGCTGGAAAAGGTTTGGGCAAATATCTTCAAGGAATGGCTCGAGCAATGCAAGTAATAAGAAAGAAAGACCGGTTTGGCCTAGGATATCTTCCGAAGGCCCATGAGAAAAGGAAACAAGTTGAAAGGAACCGACAAAGGAGGATGGCCCGTCTTACGGGTATGGATATTGAATGGGAGCCTATGACATTCCCACCTATCCTTCATAGCTTTCGCTCAGCCGGTTCTCTGTTCAGAGAAAAGAATTTTGATGATGTGCTCGTAATGATAGAGTAAGCCTTCGAGAGATTCCAGGTGAATAGGGATGAGCAGATGTATGATGTGGAGATCTGCATGACTGAGGAAGAAATAATTAAAAGAGATAATGCTAATTGGATGGTGCGACCTTGTCCACCAGGATATAGACTAACCAACTGGAGTGCAACTGAGTTGCCCATGGTTTTTAAGTCTATTCCAACGTAATACTTTAAAAAAAAAAAAATCTTAATTATCTTTACCTAGAGATATTAAAAGTTTTTTCTGTAATGGGCTTTTTAAACATTTTCATTTATCCATATTGATGTGTCCATATTCTTTCATTTTTGTTATTTATTTTGTTTTCATTATATAGTTTCCTATATTGTTTCTTCTCCACCTATTTACAGGTGTACGGATGCGGAATATGAGGACCTTCCTGTCAGTATTTCTGAAATTGATTTTGAAAGACCCATTTGCACGGGGAATTTTGAGGCTAAAGAAGATACTGAGGATTACGGTCTACCTTCGAATCTATTAAGGAAAATATAACAAGAGGAGAAACAAGTACTTCCTTATAAGGAGTTATTAGAAATGATAAATCTGGGAAATTGTGAAGAGATAAAGAAAGTCAAAATCGAAACTTCATTGTCATTATCAATAAAAGGTGAATTAATAGCTTTGCTCCAGGAATATGCGGATGTATTTGCATGGTCTTACCAAGACATGACAGGGTTAGATCCAGATATTGTGGTTCATAAGCTCCCTTTAAGGCCAGAATGCAAGCCAACTCAGCAAAAGTTGAGAAGAATAAGGCCCAACATGCTGTTAAAGATAAAAGAGGAGGTGAAGAAGCAATTTGATGCTGGATTCTTAGAGGTGGCAAAATATCCAAAATGGGTGTCAAACATTGTTCCAGTGCCAAAGAAGGATGGCAAGGTACGGATGTGCGTTGATTACCGAGACTTGAACAAGGCCAGCCCTAAAGATAATTTCCCTTTGCCCCATATTGATACTCTGGTGGATAATACAGCAAAGAGTTATTTATTTTCTTTCATGGACGAATTCTCAGGATAAAATCAGATCAAGATGGTACCAGAAGACATGGAGAAAATCACATTTGTTACAATGTAGGGAACTTCTGCTATAAAGTAATGCCATTTGGGTTGAAGAATGCTGGGGCAACATACCAAAGAGCCATGGTGACCTTGTTTCATGATATGATGCATAAGGGAATTGAGGTCTACGTTGACGATATGATCGCAAAGTCACAAGGAGAAGAGGAGCATATTGCTAATCTTAAAAAGCTCTTTGAACGATTAAGGAAGTTTAGACTCAAGCTAAATCCGGCAAAATGCACTTTTGGAGTCACCTCGGGGAAATTGTTGGGTTTTGTCGTCAGCAAAAGAGGAATTGAGATTGACCCAGATAAAGTGAAGGCTATTCAGAATCTGCCACCACCTCGCACTCAAAAGGAAGTAAGAGGCTTTCTGGAGAGATTGAATTACATTGCTTAGTTTATTTCACAGTTAACCGACAAATGTGATCCAATATTTAAGTTACTTCAAAAACCTGATCCAGGAGAATGGGATGGAGGTTGTTAGATTGCATTTGAAAAGGTTAAACATTATCTATCCAACCCACCAGTATTAATGCCACATACTCCAGATAAACCAATGATACTGTATTTATCAGTATTTGAAAGATCCATGGGTTGTGTCTTGGGGCAGCTTGATGAAACTGGAAAGAAACAACAGGCAGTTTACTACCTCAGCAAGAAGTTCACAGATTATGAGTTGAAATATTCGTCGGTAGAGAAGTTGTGTTGCGCCTTAGCTTGGACTGCTCGAAGACTCAGACAGTATATGTTGTATCACACAACGTGGTTGATTGCTAAGTTATATCCAGTCAAATACATGTTGGAAGCACCTTCTTTGTCAGGGAGGACGGCAAGATGGCAGGTTTTATTGTCAGAGTGCGACATTGTATATGTAAGTCAAAAAGCTATTAAGGGCAGTGCAGTGGCTGAATTCTTAGCAAGTCGGGTAGTGGAAGATTATGAGCCGTTGAATTTTGACTTCCCGGATGAAGATTTGATGTATGTGTCGCAAGCAGATGAGATTCCCTTGAAGAAAAAAGTATGGAAAATATACTTTGATGGCGCATCTAACGCCATGGGGCATGGAATCGGTGCGGAGCTTATATCCCCAGAAGAAGATTATTATCCTTTCACTGCTAGATTGGATTTTGATTGTACAAACAATACTGTCGAGTATGAAGCATGTACTATGGGCCTTCGTGCTGTAGTGGACAGAAAGATCAAAGTATTGGAAGTTTTCGGAGACTTAACCTTAGTGATTTACCAGCTACGAGGAGAATGGAAAACCCGAGATACAAAACTAATCCGATACCGAGAACTCATACTGAGTTTATTGGAGGATTTTGAAGAAGTGAATTTCAACTACTTTCCTCGAGAAGAAAATCGAATGGCAGATGCTCTGGCTACTTTGTCATCAATGTTTAAAGTTAATGAAGGGGCTGAAGTTGTGCCAATAAAGATGAGTATATATGAGTCTCCTGCCCACTATTTGTGTATTGAAGAAGAAGTAGATGGCCTTCCTTGCTATAACAACATCTTGCAGTACTTCAAGAGTCAACAGTATCCAGAACAAGCAATAGAGCATGACAAGAGGACTCTGAGAAGGCTAGCAATGGGTTTTGTTCTAAACAGTGAGATTCTCTACAAGAAAGGAATAGACCAAGTCTTATTGAGATGTGTTGAATCTGCTGAAGCTCGAAGAATTATAGAAGAAGTCCATGAAGAGATATGTGGCACTCACACTAATGGTCACATGCTTGCTAAATAGATTATGAGGGCAGGGTACTATTGGCTGACGATGGAAGGAGATTGTATTAGTTATTCCCGGAAGTGCCATAAATGTCAGATTTATGCAAATAAGATTCATGTGTCGCCATCGCCATTACATGTCATGACTGCACCATGGCCCTTTTCAATGTGGGGAATCGATATGATAGGGCCTATTACACGAAAGCTCCAAATAGACATCGTTTCATCTTGGTGGCCATAGAGTATTTGACAAAGTGGGTAGAAGCCGCTTCCTATGCGAATGTAACAAAGTCGGTGGTGTGCAGATTGTCAAGAAAGAAATCATATGCCGTTACGGGTTGCCAGCAAGAATTATTTCGGATAATGCTCTCAATTTGAACAATAAGATAATGAGAGAAGTGTGTACTCAATTCAAGATCACACATCATAATTTGGCACCTTACCGTCCGAAGATGAATGGCGCAGTAGAAGCAGCTAACAAGAACATCAAGAAGATTGTCGAGAAGATGACCAATATGTACATGGATTGGCATGAGATCTTGCCATTTGCTCTTCATGCATATCGTACTTCAGTCCGCACATCTACAGGGGCAACACTATTTTCTTTAGAATACGAGATGGAAGCAGTGCTACCTATTGAAGTTGAGATCCCTTCACTTCGGGTTTTGATGGAAGTTGGCCTAGAGGAAGCAGAATGGGTTAGAGCTCGTTATGAACAGTTGAATCTCATCAAGGAGAAAAGATTGAAAGCAATTTGTCACGGGCAGTTGTATCAGAAAAGGATGATTCGAGCCCACAACAAGAAGGTTCGTCCTAGATAGTTCCGAGAAGGGGAGTTGGTATTGAGGAAAATTCTCCCTATAGTGAAGGACCCGAGAGGAAAATGAGCTCCAAATTGGGAAGGACCCTATGTGGTAAAGAGAGCTTTTTCTGGAGGAGCATTGATTCTAACTCGGATGGACGGAGATGATTTTAGACATCCCGTGAATGCTGATGAACTGAAAAAGTATTATGCTTAAAAAAAATAAATGTGTTTGATGCTGTGCACATGGAAATTCGAATGATTCCAAGTGTAAAAATGGAAATTCTATATATCTATCCCCCCTGTGAATCGCTTTTCAAAGAAAATATTCATGCTTGATATGATGAATGGCCATATTTCATATTTCTTCCACTAAGAAGAAATTATCCCTAGTCACCCCTTTTGAGCCTTAGGAATTATTTCTTTCTTTAAACCTTGAACAAAGATCACCCTCTATACTGGAGGGCAAATGCGAGGAAAAATAATCAAAAATCATGGCAAAAAGAAAGCCATCGAAAATGCGGCAAATGAAAGCCAACAAAGCAAAAAAAAAAAAAAGTCCAAAAAGGGATAAATGTTTCAAGAACTAATTCTCTTCAGGAAATGATCCTTGATCCAATCACCCTTAAACACATTTTGGGCCTATTTATCCTTTCTTTACAAACCTAAACCTTGGCCTGCATTACATGCTTTAAAAGCCCATTTTGATCAAGCATGGATATTTAATTTGAAAGGTTATTCTCAGAATTCATCCTATCTTTTGAATTGATGTTTTTACCTTGAAAGCATTTAGAATTGTCAGATGCATGGTAGAATAAAAAAATGGAAATGAAAAAAGAATGTAAAAGGAGAGGTTTAAGCCGAAAACCCGCAAAAGGCGACTTAATACCAAATGGAGGACACTTGAGTTGAAAACCCACAAAGGGCGGCTCAAGTACTGATCAAAGTTTGAATCAATTCTCCGTGTAAAGGGGGAGAAAGTATCTGACAATCAGAGGAAAGGGGAACAACTCAGTCTGATGTAACTACAGAAGCTAAGAGGTTACCCAAGTGAATTGCTCGTTCAAGAGAAATTTTAGATGGTTTGAAAAGGGAGGGGTCCAAGATATTCCGCATCCGGGGCATCTACAGCCTAGAACCTTACATTTGTTTCTTATATCCTTGATATTTATTATTTTAAAAACATTTCTTGCTATAAATTCTTGTTATCCTTTTCATGACAATTTTTGCTTGATTCATATTCTCTTTCATATACTTTTGAGATGCATTATGGTTGTTATTAAATTGAATGATGATCAGTAATAAAAATATTTAAATAAAAGGATTTCAAAGTATTACTAAGGAATAGATTTAAATCTTGGGAAAGATTTCGAAAGATCACCAAGAAAAGAAAACAGTGAATGTGTTGGAAACTCCATCACGAAGTCAGAAAATCTATGAATTTCAGCGAAAGACAGAAACTGAGACTGTTTGACAAGTTATATTGAGTGGGGCATCAATGAACAAATTGAAGACTCCGTCATGAAGTCGGATAATCTGTGAACCTCAAAGAAACCTTGGATTAGAAATCATGGCACAATCATTTGATTGCATTTAGTCTTAGGAAACATACAAGCATTTGAAAAAGCATGTCATTCTCATCATTGCATTTAGCTAACAGTGCAAAAATCAAGAAAACTTGGATTTCCCCAAAGTGAACTCGTTCTGTTTTTCAAACGAGTCGAGTCCCGAGATTACCATCGAGGTACGTTTTCTTTCCAAATCAAACTCATTTTGAATTCTCAGAAAAAGTCGAGCCTTGAGACCGTCGTCAAGGTATTTTAGTCATAGTTTTAAAGACCTTCGGGCACCAGCTTTAAAGACCATCGGGCACTAGTTTTAAACACCTTCGGGCACCAGTTTTAAAGACCTTTGGGCATTATTCTTAAGACCTTTGGGCACTATTCTTAAGACCTTCGGGCACCAATTTTAAAGACCTTCGGGCACCAATTTTAAAGAACTTCGGGCACCAGTTTTAAAGACCTTCGGGCACCAATTCAAAGACCTTCGGGCACCAGCTTTAAAGACCTTCGGGCACCAATTTTAAAGACCTTCGGGCACCAGTTTTAAAGACCTTCAGGCACCAGTTTTAAAGGTCTTCGGGCACTATTCTTAAGACCTTCGGGCACCAATTTTAAAGAACTTCGGGCACAAATTTTAAAGACCTTCGGGCACCAGTTTTAAAGACCTTCAGGCACCAATTTTAAAGACCTTTGGGCACCAGCTTTAAAGACCTTCAGGCACCAATTTTAAAGACCTTCGGGCACCAATTTTAAAGACCTTCGGGCACCAGTTCTAAAGACCTTCAAGCACCAGCTTTAAAGACCTTCGGGCACCAGTTTTAAAGACCTTCAAGCATTAAAGACCTTCGGGCACCAGTTCTAAAGACCTTCAAGCACCAGCTTTAAAGACCTTCGGGCACCAGTCTTTGAAAAGATCACCAGTTTTAAAGACCTTTGGGCACTAGCTTTAAAGATCTTCGGGCACCAGTTTTAAAGATCTTCGAGCACCAGCTTTAAAGACCTTCGGGCACCAGTTTTAAAGACCTTCGGGCACCAGTTTTAAAGACCTTCGGGCACCAGTTTCAAAGACCTTGAGGCACCAGTTTTAAAGACCTTCGGGCACCAATTTTAAAGACCTTAGGGCACCATTTTAAAGATCTTCAGGCATAATTTTTCTTTTAAAAATCGAACCCGTTTACCTTAAGAAGGGTCGAGCCTTTATTAGTCAGGGAATTCAGTTTAAGGATAAAATCTTCAATTTACAGCTTTTTCAAAAAAATAAAAAATAAAATGATGAAATATAAAAAAATGATAAAAGAATAAAAAAGAAACTCCTTTCCCTTTCCTTCACATGTGATTCCACTAACCGTACAAAATTAGTATTCGTTTATCTCTGCCTGATTCTCAGCAATAGCCAAAGAGGGGCAGTTGTAGACACCTAATTTTGTCCGGACCACTAAAACAGGTATGTTTTCTTCCTAAATTGATGTTTCAGAATGTAAAAAGATTTTTTTCATCTTGCAGGTGGTACCCCGAGACTTAGTTTAAGAGGGTGAGCATAAAAAGTCAACCTCAAAAAAAAAGTCAACCCATGAAAAAGTCAACCCCAAAAAAGTCAACCCTAGAAAGTCAACTACTAAAAAAATCAACCCACTTTCAGAATCAATATTTGAAGTTCAATTGAAAAATGGCGAAAGAATTTTGATAATCCGAGGTCTACATTGAAAGATATGGAGTTCGAAAGTTGGGTTATGGAGATTTAGTAGAAAGGAAACTCTAATTTGAGAAACTTTGGGAAAAGAGCTTAAACGATTGAATTGGTCAAAATTGAAGGTTCCAAATGAAAGATAAGCACTGACTACGGGTAATGGAGAAGCCACTTGAAAGAAAATTTGAAAGAAAAGTCAATCCGTGAGAAAACCGAGAATTAGGGTTTTTGGTGGATTTCGGTGAAATCAAGAAGAATTACCGAAATGGCCCGACTTGGTAAGATTAAAGCCCCCAATGGATGAGGAATTATTAAAAAGGGATAGCCCAAGGCTCAGCTTGAAGAAAATTTGAAAATCAGACTTGTTTTGAGCAAAACTGGGTTTCAGAGGCAAAAAGGCAAAATTGGAAAATTTGGGAAAAATAGCAAATGGACTCCGAAAATTTTGAAAATTTGCAAATATCATTCTTAAATCATTTGGAAGAGATTGGAGAAATAAAATCTTGATTCGAAGTTCATTTGCAAAATGGCCAAATCCCGGGTCTCTAATGTAGAAATTTAAGAAGGAAAATCCCGAAAAAATAGAAAATGAACTCCAAATCTTCTAAAAATTTGCAAATCTCATTTTATAATTATTTGGAAGAGATTGGTGAAATAAATATTGATTCGGAGTTCGTTTCCAAAATGGCCAAATCTCAGGTCTTTTATGTAGAAATTCAAGAAGGAAAATCCCAGAAAAATAGCAAATTAACTCCAAATCTTCTGAAAATTTGCAAATCTCAATTTTGAATTATTTGGAAGAGATTGGCAAAATAAAATCTTGATTCGGAGTTCGTTTGCAAAATGGCCAAATCTCGGGTCTCTTATGCAATAATTCAAGAAGAGATTGGCAAATGTCATTTTTAAATTATTTGGAAGAGATTGGCGAAAGAAAATCTTGATTCGGAGTTCGTTTGCAAAATGGCCAAATCCCGAGCACTTATGTAGTAATTCAAGCAAATAAATCCCGAAAAAATACCAAATGAGTTCCAAAAATTATGAAAACTTCCAGATCACACTTTTAAATTATTTTAAAGATATTGGTGAAGAAAAATCTTGATTTGGATCTCGTTTAAAAAATGGTTAAATGTGGGGGCATAAAAGGGTATTTTTGGAAGAAAACATCCAAATAAATATCAAATGGACTCGGAAAATTTTGAAAACTTGCAAAATTCAATATTTTATTATTTTGAAAGTATTAATAAAATAAAATTTTAATTTGGAGCCTATTTGCCATTTATTTGCATCCGGGGGGCAAAATGGTCATTTTACCCAAGCAACCGAAAAGGGCTTCTTTTGGCCTTTCAGAAAATCAGACTTGGGCTTGAAAAGAGAGTGCTGGCCTGCCAAGGCCCAAAGGAAGAAGGAAGCTTCCAATTTTTCAATCAAATGGCCAAGAATTAAGAGTTAGTTAGAGATTTTTTTTGATCAAGCCATTGTGATTAAGCCACATAGGCCAATGCATGAGGAGGGAGAGTGTCAACATTATTCTTGAATAGCTGTAATTATGGACAGCTGATATGCTAATCTAAAGGTGATAATTTCATGATTTTTCACCTTGAATTACTAGCCATTGGATGGAAATTGATTGGAATCAAAATGACAACATCCTAGGTGATGAGAGTGGGTCCATTCGGCTGGCTATAGCGGGAGGCAGAATTTTCATTTTTCTTCACTTCATTTTCAAATTTCTTCTTGGTTTTTTTAGTTTTTTTCTCTGAAAGCAAAAAGAAAAAGTTTAGAAAAGAAATGAAAGTTTGAAGAGATAAAGCTTGGAATATAGCTTCTTGAGGTTGCTTTTAGCACCAACTCTTGCACTTTCTTGATTTTCCATTCTTGTTTTTGCGATTTTGATTATTATTTGGTGATTTTTCTTTTTAAATAAGTGTTTTTTTTTATGTTCTTCTTAAGTTCTTCCTTCATCTCTTTCTTAAATAATTTTTACAAATTTTTTTCTTATTTTTATTTAATGGCAAAATGGCCTATATTTTCTTTATTATTGTTGCTGTTTTTGCTTTAATTTATCATGTTATTGATGTTATTTTCTGTAATCTTGATGCTTTAAGTGTTCTTCTACTTCATAATACTTGAATCATGTTTTAATTTGGTTGCTTTTCTGTTGTCATTTATGAGTTAAATATCATGTTCTTGCATTTTTAATTTTCTGTTTTCATAATGTTTAAATTTATCGATGTTTTATATTTAGTATATCAAGTGTTTGTGAAAATGCTTGTTAGTTTTAATATCTCTACTTTGTGTTTGCATGATTAGAGTGTTATATTTTAGTTTAGCATGTTAGTATATCAAGTGTTTGTGAAAATGCTTGTTAGTATCTCTACTTTGTGTTTGCATGATTTGAGTGTTATATTTTAGTTGAGCATGTTAGTATATCAAGTGTTTGTGAAAATGCTTGTTAGTATCTCTACTTTGTGTTTGCATGATTTGAGTGCTATATTTTAGTTTTGCATGTTAGTATAGCAAGTGTTTGTCAAAATGCCATGCTTGTGTGGAATCATAGGTTATTCGGTCACTCCCTGTATTCTATCATTATGTGTGCATTTTTTGCTATGTTAGTTGATAGGTTGGCATTTGCATGATATTTGTTTGAGTTTTTTGGTTAAAGCATGCCTTGTGTTTGTGTTATTGCCATGCATATTTTAGATATTAGGTTAGGTTTATTTTGCCATGCATGTTCATGCATTTTAGACCTAGGTTACATTAAATGTCATGCAAGTTCATTTAGGTCTAGGTCAATATATGGATGCCATGCATTTTTTCATGACATTTAGGTTTAAACTCATGCATTTCATGTATCATATTTGCTGTATTTTTCATGCATTTCATGTTCATGCACTTGACTAATGACTTAAGCCAATTAATTGATCAAAGTCATGCTCTTTTGAGCACACTTGTGGAAAATTAAGATTTGTCAAATTGATTATTCTACCTTTGTGATTTTTTTTTTTACTTAGCCAATTTTTTATCTAACTTTTAAAAAGTCCTAACTACTGTTTGTGAGTCATTTTTTGAGTCTTAAATATTTTTACTTTGATTTTTAAATGATTTTATCAAAGGCAAAAATGTATTTTGGCAAAATAGTTTTTTCACCAAGTACTTGTACTTTCCCAATTATTCTGGGCATTAATCTTTAATCAGAAAATTAAGCTGATTGTTTCCCGTGTAGTTTTACATGTTAAGAGTCTACAGTATTCTTTTTTTTTTTTTTTTGAATTTTTAAAAATAGGGTAAAAAGTCATGGCTTAAAACTGGACAGTGGAGTCAGAATTGAATTTAAAGAAGAATCATTTTTCTGTTTTGGTTAAGTTACTTAGAGGGGGCTGATTAGGAAGTTTAGCTACTGACTTAGGGTAGTTTCTAAGCCTTTTTAGACTCTAAAATGATTTTTTAAGTCTCGAGTTAAGGGTGGTCAAGTCCGGGATTTTAAACTTAGGAAGTTAGAGCCTTTTAAAAAAAGGCTTAGCCTAGTTTTTATTTTTTAATCTAAGCTTTTCAAAATTGTTTTCAAACAATCACAAAGTATTTTGGTTTTAGAATATTTAATTTGACATATTTTCCTAAGGTACCCGAATATCTTTTTAGATATACGGATTTCCTCAATTAAAGGAAAAAATACATTTTCATGCATTGCATTTTCCATATTCTTACATTTTATATAATATGTGATTTTTGCTATGATAATTTCTATGGTATTGTTATGATTTTGAGTTATGTTATATTGTTTATTATATGATTTGGAATATTTCATGATATCGTATACTTTTTATTTAGTTATTTTTGTCATATTATTTAGCATATACTATGTTCATGCATTATTATTTTCATTAAATTTTTTTTTATATTTTGCCACGTTTGTTGGGGAATATAGGAAAATTTTGAATTTATAAATTCCGGATCATTTTAATTAAAAAATGGAATTATTTTTCTTTAAATTGGGAATTAACTTGAAATACTAAATTTAAAACCAACTTTACACCGAGATTTGAGATAATACACGATTAATAAGGTACCGTTTTATACGAGTGTTTTGGGGGTGCTAATCCTTCCCCATACGTAATCGAGTCCCGAACCCGTTTCTTTGATTTCTCTGGTTTAAAACGCAGACTTGAAATTGGTTTTTAAAATGTTTTAATTAATTTTTAAAATATTTTTAAAACCTGTTTTAATAGGTGGCCGATCACACCTAGCTAAAAAAGATTGGTGGGGACTCCATGTCTTTTACAAGGTCATTTTCAAAACCTTCATTTTTCTAAAGGAATTAAGTCGACTTTTCCTCGGTTTTTTTTAATGTCACACTTAACGAATAATAAAGTCTTGCGATGAGACTCGTTATTTTTTAGGTTGCGACAGGCCGAATATTCAAGGATGCAATATCAAGCATGGAGATGAAATATATAAGTAAATATAGCATAGAAAATAATGTAAACAACATATATACAAAAGATTTAACATAGACATGCAAAAATTACAAGCAAAACTAGTAAGTAGAACAAGGAAAGTTAAGCTCCATGGTTGGTATCAAATGGGCATAGCCTCTCACCAAACCATAATCACTTGGTGTTGCCAAGATCATGAAGCCTTTCCATCTCAATAAAACAAAAATTAAACCATGTAAAACAGAAAATAAGGTGAGCTTTATGGTAGGTAAAAATGGGCATAGCCTCTCTCCTAACCATGGTCACTTGGTCTAGCGAAGATCATGTAGCCATTTCAACCTTTTTTGCTTCATATTTTGTAAAAATCATAACCTTAGAATACTCTAAAAAAAATTGTAAAAATCATTTTTCACAACAACATGCATGGAAGAAAAAAAATGAAAAGACAAAGCAAATAAATGTGCCATTTTCGGCCAAAGCATGAAACCATAGAAAAATATTGTTTTCCACCATTTTAAAGAAGAATAAGAGATGAAAACATGAGTAAACATTAAAACACTTTATTTCTATGAAAAATGTAGTAGGAAAAAATGATAGAAAAATCAAGAAAACACCATGGATATGAAGAAGAAAGCTAGGCTAGAGCTTGGTAGAGATGACTACCTTCAAGCTGTCTATTTTTCTTTCTTTCAAAACATTTTTTTGGGGTCAAATTAGCTACTGTTTCCAGCCAAAAAACTTCTGAAAAAATGAAATCCTCCCCCTCCCTTTAGCCTTGGCCGAATGGCCCTCTAACCCTTGGATGGGAATTGTACTTTTTCTCCTCCAATCTTGGCCTTTAGATTTAGATATTTTGATGACAACATAAAAATGTCATCTTGCCAATCGATAGCAGCCCTTAAGATGTGTACTCAGCCCTTTAGTAACCTTAGCCATTAGATGCAAAAGAGGACCAATCCCATGCACTCCCTTGCTTGCCCCTCCTGAATGCCTACCCTTGGATGAGTTGTGCTCTTCCATTCATTGTCATTGGATGAGGCCAACATAAAAATGAGGTCTTATAGATTAAATCCAGTCGTCAACATGTGTACTCATACCTTGTAGATGGCCTAAGCCATTGGATGAAAAGAGATAATCCAATGCACTCCCTTGCTCAACCGATTGGATGCTCACCCTTGGATGAACTGTGCTCATCTTTTCTCTTCCATTCTTGAACATTAGATAAGGGTTATTTTATGACAAATAAAAATGTAATTTTGGCATTTAAACTTGGCCATTGGATGGTGCATTCAACTTTCCTACAAGGCACCTAAGAAATTGGATGAAAGGGGGACCATTTGCAAGGTGTTAGTGGTAGCATGTGGCTTGATAGTGACTAAGGAATTAAATTGTTCAAGCTTCCTTCTTCTCCTCTATGTTGGCTGACCAAGGGAAGAAAAAATCCCAGCAATTCCTTTATCTTTCATATTTTTCTCAATTACAAATTTGCCCTTTTTGGTTTCCTTGGTGAAATGACCTTTTTGCCCGCTGAACTTAAATAAATAGCAAATGGACTCCAAATTCGAATTTTCTTTTTTCAATACTTCTGGAATAATAAAAAATTGGATTCTGGAAGTTTTCAAAATTGTTCGAGTCCATTTGCTATTTATTTCGGATTTATTTCCAAAATTACCCCCTTAATGCACCCGAACTTTACCATTTTTTAAACGAGCTTCGAATCCAGATTTTCTTCACCAATCTATTCCAAATAATTTAAACATATGATCTAGAAGTTTTCATAAATTTTGGAGCTTATTTGCTATTTTTTCAGGATTTATATGCTTGAATTACTACATAGGGGACACAGGATTTGGCCATTTTGCAAACGAACTCCGAATCAAGATTTTATTTCGCCAATATTTTCCAAATAATTTAAAAATGAGAATTGCAATTTTTTAGAAATTTTGGAGTTCATTTGCTATTTTTTCGGGATTTATCCTGTTGAATTACTACATAGGAGACCCGATATTTGGTCATTTTGCAAAAGAAATCTAAATTAAGATTTTCTTTTGCCAATCTCTTCAAAATGATTTAAAAATGAGATTTGCAAATGTTCAGAATTTTTGGAGTTCATTTGCTATTTTTCCCATATTTTCCAATTTTGCCCATTTGCCTCTGAAACCCGGGTTTGCTCAAAACAAATCCGATTTTCAGATTTTCTTCAAACTGAGCTTTTGGATATCCTTGTTTAATCATTTCTCATCAATTAAGGGCTTTAGATCTTCCGAATTGGGCCTTTTCTATAAATCTTCCAAATTTCACCAAAATCCACCAAAAACCCTAATTCTCGGATTTTTTCCAAATTGACTTTTCTATCAGTTTTTCTTCCAAATGGCTCCTCCATTGCCCGTAGTCAGTGCTTATATTTCATCTGATACCTTCAATTCTAACCAATTTGATCATTTAAGCACTTTTCCCCAAATTTCCTAAATTAGGGTTTCTTTTCTACTGAATCTCGAACCCAACTTCCGAACTCCATATCTTTCAATGTAGACCTCGGATTATCAAAATTCTTTCACCATTTTTCAATTGAACCTCAAATCTTGATTTTGAAAGTGGGTTGACTATTTTAGTAATTGACATTTTTGGGGTTGACTTTTTTTGGGGTTGACTTTTTTTGGAGTTGACTTTTTTTGAGTTTGACTTTTTTCGTCTACTTTTTTAGACTAAGCCTCGGAGTACCACCTGCAGGATGAGAAAAGCCTTTTAGCATTCTGAAACATCAATTTAGGAAGAAAATGTACATAATTTAGGGATCCGGACAAAATTAGGTGTCTACAACTAATAAGTAATGCATAGTAATAGCATGAAACCATAGAAAAATATTGTTTTTCACCATTTTAAAGAAGAAGAAGAGATGAAAACATGAGTAAACATTTAAAAACTTTATTTCTATGAAAAATGTAGTAGGAAAACATGATAGCAAAATCAAGAAAACACCATGGAAATGAAGGAGAAAGCTAGGATAGAGCTTGGTAGAGATGACTACCTTAAAACTCTCTATTGAAAACCTTTTTTTTTCTTTCTTTCAAAACCTTTTTCTTTGCCAAATTAGCTACTGTTTCTATCCAAAAAACTTATGATAAACTGAAATCCTCCCCCTCCCTTTAGCCTTGGCCGAATGGCCCTCTAACCCTTGGATGGGAATTGCACTTTTTCTCCTCCAATCTTGGCCTTTAGATTTAGATATTTTGATGACAACATAAAAATGTAGTCTCGCCAATTTATAGCAGCCCTTAAGATGTGTACTCAGCCCTTGTAGTAACCTTAGCCATTAGATGCTAAAGAGGACCAACCCCATGCACTCCCTTGCTTGCCCATCTTGAGTGCCTACCCTTGGATGAGTTGTGCTCTTCCGTTCTTGGTCATTGGATGAGGCCAACATAAAAATGAGATCTTGTAGATTAAATCCAGCCCTCAACATGTGTACTCAGTCCTTGTAGATGGCCTAATCCATTGGATGAAAAAAGATAATCCCATGCACTCCCTTGCTCAACCGAATGGATGTTCACCCTTGGATGAATTGTGCTCATCTTTTCTCTTCCATTCTTGGCCATTAGATGAGGGTTATTTTATGACAAATAAAAATGTCATTTTGGCATTTAAACTTGTCCATTGGATGGTGCATTCAACATTCCTACAAGGCACCTAAGCCATTGGATGAAGGGGGACCATTTGCAAGGTGTTAGTGGTAGCATGTGGCTTGATAATGACTAGGGAATTAAATTGTTCAGCTTCCTTCTTCTCCTCTATGTTGGCTAACCAAAGGAAGAAAAAATCCCAGAAATTCCTTCTTCTTTCATATTTTCCTCAATTACAAATTTGCCATTTTTGGTTTCCTTAGTGAAATGACCTTTTTGCCCCCCCAAACTTAAATAAATAGCAAAAGGACTCCAAATTTGAAATTTATTTTTTCAATACTTTTGAAATAATAAGAAATTAGATTCTGGAAGTTTTCAAAATTTTCCGAGTCCATTTGCTATTTATTTCGGATTTATTTTTGAAATTACGCCTTTTATGCACCCGAACTTTACCATTTTTTAAACGAGCTCCGAATCAAATTTTTCTTCACCAATATATTCCAAATAATTTAAAAATGTGATCTAGAAGTTTTCATAATTTTTGGAGCTTATTTTCTATTTTTTCGGGATTTATCTACTTGAATTACTTCATAGGGGACCCGGGATTTGGCCATTTTGCAAACGAACTCCGAATCAAGATTTTCTTTCGCCAACATTTTCCAAATAATTTAAAAATGAGATTTGCAAATTTCAGAATTTTTGGAAGTTCATTTGCTATTTTTTCGAGATTTATCCTTTTGAATTACCGCATAGTTGACCCGGTATTTAGACTTTTTGCCAACGAACTCCAAATTAAGATTTTATTTCGCCAATATCTTCGATATAATTTAAGAATGAGATTTACAAATTTTCAGAATTTTTGGAGTTCATTTGCTATTTTTCCCATATTTTCTAATTTTTCCCTTTTGCCTCCGAAACCCTGTTTTGCTCAAAACGAATTCGATTTTCAGATTTTCTTCAAACTGAGCTTTGGGCTATCCTTGTTTAATCATTTCTCATCAATTAAGGGCTTTAGATCTTCCGAATTGTGCCATTTCTGTAATTTCCAAATTTCACTGAAATCCACCAAAAACCCTAATTCTCGGATTTCTTCCAAATTGACTTTTCTATCAGTTTTTCTTCCAAATGGCTCCTCCATTACCATAGTCAGTGCTTATCTTTCATTTGAGACCTTCAATTTCGATCAATTTGATCGTTTAAGCACTTTTCCCCAAATTTCTCGAACTAGGGTTCTCTTTCTGCTGAATCTCGTAACCCAACTTTCGAACTCCATATCTTTCAATGTAGACCTTGGATTATCAAAATTCTTTCACCGTTTTTCAATTGAACCTCAAATCTTGATTTTGAAAGTGGTTTGACCTTTTTAGTTATTGACTTTTTCGAGGTTGACTTTTTTTGGGGTTGACTTTTTTTTGGTTGACTTTTTTTGAGTTTGACTTTTTTCATCTGCTTTCTTAGACCAAGCCTCGAAGTACCACCTGCAGGATGAGAAAAGCCTTTCAACATTCTGAAACATCAATCTAGGAAGAAAATGTACCTAATTTAGGGGTCCGAACAAATTAGGTGTCTACAGCTGCCCCTCTTTGGCTATTGCTGAGAATCAGGAATCAGACAAAGATAAACAAACACTAATTTTGTGCGGTTAGTGAAATCATATGTGAAGGAAAGGGAAAGGGTTTTTCTTTTTTCATTTTCTTCATTTTCATCATTTTTCCTTTCTTTTTTTTTTTGAAAAAAAGTTGTAAATTGAAGATTTTGTCCTTAAATTTAATTCCCTGACTAATCAAGGCTCGACCCGTCTTAAGGAAACGGGTTTGATTTCAAAAGAAAAAATTATGCTCGAAGGTCTTAAAAATGGTGCCCGAAGGTCTTTAAAATGGTGCCCGAAGGTCTTTAATGATGGTGTCCGAAGGTCTTTAAAAATGATGCCCGAAGGTCTTTAAAATGGTGCCCGAAGGTCTTTAAAAATGGTGCCCGAAGGTCTTTAAAAATGGTGCCCGAAGGTCTTTAAAATGGTGCCCGAAGGTCTTTAAAAATGGTGCCCGAAAGTCTTTAAAATGGTGCCCGAAGGTCTTTAAAATGGTGCCCGAAGGTCTTTAAAATGGTGCCCGGAGGCCTTCCCGCGATGAAAATTATGCCCGAAGGTCTTTAAAATGTTGCCCGGAGGTCTTAAAAATGGTGCCCGAAGGTCTTTAAAATGGTGCCCGGAGGTCTTCAAAATGGTGCCTGGAGGCCTTACCCGTGATGAAAAATTATGCCCGAAGATCTTAGAAATGGTGCCGAAGGTCTTTAAAATGGTGCTCGAAGGTCTTTAAAATGGTGTCCGAAGGTCTTTAAAATGGTGCCCGGAGGTCTTTAAAGTGGTGCGCGAAGATCTTTAAAATAGTGCCCGAAGGTCTTGAAAATGGTGCCCGGAGGCCTTACCCGTGATGAAAAATTATGCCCGTAGGTCTTAAAAATAGTGCCCGAAGGTCTTTAAAATGGTGCCCGAAGGTCTTTAAAATGGTGCCTGGAGGCCTTACCCGTGATGAAAAATTATGCCTGAAGGTCTTTAAAATGGTGCCCGGTGGTCTTTAAAATGGTGCCCAGAGGCCTTACCCGTGATGAAAAATTATGCCCGAAGGTCTTAAAAATGGTGCCCAAAGGTCTTTAAAATAGTGCCCAAAGGTTTTTAAAATGGTTCCCGAAGGTCTTTAAAATGGTGCCCAGAGGTCTTTAAAATGGTGCCCGAAAGTCTTTAAAATGGTGCCCGGAGGCCTTACCCGTGATGAAAAATTATGCCCGAAGGTCTTAAAAATGGTGCCCGAAGGTCTTTAAAATGGTGCCCGGAGGCCTTACCCGTGATGAAAAATTATGCCCGAAGGTCTTAAAAATGGCGCCCGAAGGTCTTTAAAATGGTGCCCGAAGGTCTTTAAAATTATGCCTAGAGGCCTTAACCGTGATGAAAAATTATGCCCGAAGGTCTTAAAAATGGTGCCCGAAGGTCTTTAAAATGGTCTTAACAATGATCTTTGAAGAATTGTTGAAAATTAACTTGAAGATTTTGAGAAGATGCAAATGCTTTTTTGATGTTGGTGCAAATGATTAACAGGATGCACATACCTCATATTGCATATGTAAATGTTTTGAATTGATGCATATGTTTCGTGATGCTGATGTAGGATAAGATGCAAATGCTTCTAAATGCAACTGCAAATGCTCTCAGATTGATGCAACTACTTCATGGAATGATGCAGATGCAAAGATTGACATTATGCAAATGATTCTCAATGATGCAAATACGAGGATTGACAACGTGCAGAATGCTTCTACATGATGCAAATGCAAAGATCAATAATGATGCAAACGCTTCATGAAAAAATGCAAAGGCCAAGATTGACATCATGCAAATGCTTGATGAAAATATGCGAATGCCCCCGATCATTTTCTAAACTTTGGCTTAGCCTTTCCAATTCATTTTTCCTCTTCAAATCATAGTTTAACTTCTAATCATTTTGGCTATTCTCCTTGCCCCAACAGCCTTCAAATTGTTATTGAAAGAAATCTGCTTGCCGGGTTCTATTTCTTCTTTTCATAGTTGGAAATCAAGATTAACCCTAGTAGTTCCACACCTTTGGGTTAGAAAAACCCTTATCTCATGTCAACATAAGAAAATGGGTATTTCAATAAAAATGTCTTTATTTGTTTTCTTATTTTGAAAACTTCTGAACAAGAATATTAACCCCGCCGTGTGTGAGGTACAAATCTTTTGAAAACTGATGATCATTGTTAATAACTTCTCTAAGTGTCATTTTTTTTTTTTTTTTTTGGGATTGGCAAGGCTTGGTATAACAAGATTTTGGTTGATCAAAGAAAATTTCACAACAAAATTTATGTCCCTTCTAGACTCACGAATGGAACAGGTTTTATAAATCATGAATTCCTTGAGAATCAAACAAATTCAACATTCTTTTAGTTTTCATATCAAGGCATTTTGACAAACGTCAAGATTGGCTAGGATTTTTAGACCGAAAAGTTTAATCTTGGAAGGAAAAAGTCTCAATTTTGAAGACAATCCTCCGAATAAGAGTTGACAATTTGGGAGGTTCAGGAATTCCTAGATGTTCCTTGATGACCACTTTTCCAAGATGACCTTCTCTTTTGTGGTATTGGTACTAACATAAATGGCATTGGAAATTCCCATTTTACTCTAGACCGCCCATTTTTTGGATTTCGCCCTAGAGTCCCATTCTTTCCATTTTTTTTTTCATTTTTTCATTATTTTACCATGCACTTGAGAATTATAAATTCTTCCTTTGTGAAATGATAATTCGATGAGATGGGATAAAACTTGAGGAAAAACCCTTCAAATTAAATATTCATGCTTGATCAAAATGGACTTTTAAAGCACGTAATGTAGGCCACAGTTCAGAGTTCAGAAAGAAAGGATAAATAGGCCCAAAATATGTGTTTGAGGGTAATCAGATCAAAGATCATTTCATGAGGAGGATTTTCTTTAAAGCATTTGTCTCTTTTGGACTTTGCATTCCTTTTGACTTCGTTTTTTTCCTTCTTTGCTTTTGGCTTTCATTTGCCATACTTTTTCACACTTTTTCTTTTGTTTTTGTTTTTCCCTTGCATCTTTATTTTGACAGAGTGGACCCATATTTATTCGGGCCCCGATTTGCTTTGTATCTGTCTTTGAGTTAGGACTCATTTCTCAATGATCTTTCCTTGCAGTGTAGGGGATGATCCTTGATCAGGGTTCAAAGAAGAAAGAATTCTTTTGGCTCAAAAGGGTGACTATGGATAATTTTCTCTTTGTGGGAGGGATATGAGAGATGGCTATTTATCATATCAAGCACGAATATTCTCATTGAAAAAGCGATCCCCAGGGGGAATAGATAATCAAAATTTCATTTTTCATTTTGGAATCATTCGAATTCTCATATGCATGATATCACAATTTTTTTTTCCGCATGCCCCAATGACTCATGCGTTAATCCATCCTTTTTCACCATATAACCACCATTTCCACATATGATGCCCCAATTTGATTAACCATGAGAATTTGTATCAACGAGGAATATAGCAAGTCTAGGTCTATTTTGAAAGGGTTGAGTTTCAATTATGAGTTCTTTGAAGATACAAGGAAAATATGGCCAAAAATGGGTTTTATCTGGGACATGGGATAATCTAGTTTAATCATTGTGCCCTAGGGTGTCAATCATGAAGTGATGTTTGGGGTAATTAATGTTTTGTGGTTATTGGTAAAGGTCATGAATGGTTTTAGCACAATATTGACATACACCAAATTACCATGATCTAAATTCTCGAATGAATGTCTCATTTGTTTGAATTTCAAGGAGTTCGAAAAAATTTCAAAAAGTTCGTTCCTTTGTCCATATCCTAGACTAAGATCTACGTCTTTGCTTATTCTGTGATGGCAATGGTTTTATGAAATTCAATCATTCATATTCCTTGAAGCATTAGGTTTTTCAAGTGGTCTTGGTTCAAGGGATATAGGCCTAGGAAAACCTAAAAGAGAAGGGAGAGGGTATTGGGTCATTTGTAACAATGATCATCAATATTCTTGAGACTATCCATTTTTAAAACTTCCTTAATGCTTGTTTTTGCAATCTCAAATTATTGTTAAAACAACAAACACAAAGCATTTAAAATTCAAAATTCATTTAATTCATATGAATGTTGACATGAGACAAGTGTTTTCATCCTAATGGTCTGAAACTACATGCATCCAAATGCTTATATTGACATCCTTCAAAGGTAGTAATTCACCTAATAAAACCCTGAAACAAACTGATTTACGGCAAAGTGGCCTTCCACTAATTGATAAGCTCTGATGTCAAAATACCATTGCGGATAAGACCTTCAATATTTTCCCTCAATTGTCTGTATTTTTCAGTTGAATGCCCAATTACCCCCAGGTGGTAATCACACTTGCTGTCCGGGTCATAACTCCTTGCTGATGGATTAGGAGCTATTTTCAAAGGTATTGGGGTAAGGTACTGATTCTTTATTAGTAATGGCAGTAGGTCAGGGATTAGGATTGGAATTATTTATTGGTTATCCCGCGGTCGTTTTCTGGAGTAGGCCTTGTTGCAAGAACTGTATAGGATTAGGTGCTTGGGTGGGTGGGTAAGGATAAAGGCTTGGAGATATCTCAGTAGGATAACATGATTGGTATGAGGAAAATTGGGAATATGGGCCGAAATCTTCCATAGCTTGGTAATCTTCCTCTTTCTTTCTACGTACCCTATTTCTCTCAGCATTGGATGTTCCTTCTCCTTCAAGTTTCCCATTCATGATAGCATTCTCAATCATCTCCCCTGAGATTACCATATCAGCAAAATTCTTCGAGCCATTGTCGACGAGTCTATCATAGTACGGGGCCCGTAGTGTACTCACAAAAAGGACGGTAATTTCTTTTTGTGTCAAAGGTGGTTGTACTTGGGTGGACATGTTCCTCCCCCTCTGAGCATACTCTTTGAAGCTCTCAGTAGATCTTTTCTGCATATTTTGTAAAGTGAGAAGGTCAGGTGTCATGTCGGTCATATGCTTGTATTGGTTTAGAAAAGCCATGGCCAAATCATTCCAAGTGTGAATCTGATCCTTCCTCAACTGACCATACCACCTAATTGCAGACCCACTGAGGCTATCCTGAAAGTAGTGAATCAGAAGCTTATCATTATCTATATGTCTTTTCATCTTTCGGTAGAATATAGTGATGTGGGCTGATAGATCAGTCGTCCCGTCATATTTCACAGAGTTAGGGACCTTGAATTTAGGAGGAATGACTAAATCGAGGACCAAACATCGTTGTTTCGCATCCACACTCCTGAATATATCTGTATTTTCTATTGCCCAGAGCCTTTCATCTAACAACTGATGTTTCCCTTGGGGATTTGCCAACTCTACCTCTTTTACTGCAACCATTTTCAACTTTTCCCGTTCAGCTGGGTGGTCTAAGTTCAGGGTGTTGCTGGGATTAACTGTGTTCTGGTCATCCATCATTACGACCTCATTCTGACACTTTTGTGCTTCTAACCCTTCTTTGGCGGCAAAGTTTTCAGTGTATCCTTTTCCCTTGATTACGGTGGACATCAGCTCCATCAATTTAGTCATCTGATCTTTAGATTCTGCTTCAGATTTTGCCAACTTTTCTAGCAATTTTTCATGTGCCCTTCCATTCTTTTCATTCGGGCAACTTCTTCATTCTCCATAGCTCTAGCCTGTATTGGAAAGGTACTCAGTACTTGTCGCAACCTAAAAAATAACAAGTCTCATCGCAAGACTTTATTATTCGTTAAGTGCGACATTAAAAAAAACCGAGGAAAAGTCGACTTAATTCCTCTAGAAAAATGCAGGTTTTGGAAATGACCTTGAAAAAGACATGGAGTCGCCACCAATATTTTCTAGCTAGGTGTGATCGGTCACCTATTAAAACCGATTTTATAAAATATTTTAAAATTAATTAAAACATTTTAAAACAAATTTCAAGTCTGCGTTTTTAAACCAGAGAAATCAAAAAAAGGGGTTCGGGACTCGGTTACGTATGGGGAAGGATTAGCACCCCCACAACGCCCGTATAAAACGGTACCTTATTAATCATGTGTTATCTCAAGTCTCGGTAAAAAAGTTGGTTTTAATTTTAGTATTTCAAGTTAATTCCCAAATTAAAGAAAAAAAATTTCATTTTTAAATTGAAAATGATCTAGAATTTATCTATATTCCCTAACACACGTGGCAAAATATAGAAATATTTATTAGTTTGGAAAACTTTCTTAATCATTCTCATTTCGAAGAAGATATTCCGTTATTAATGATAATTGATGATATCCTTCCCAGCAAACCCGACAGAGAACTCATGAATTATTTTAACTCAGGAATATCTTTATTTTATTGAAAATCATTACCTTTTTGAAAACATTTTAAAAATATGAATATGAATATGTATGACATAAATAAAATGACATAGCAAAGTCTAAATAATATGATGCAACCTAAATGATATGATATATTTTAAATGTCTTAGCATTTTCTAAATGAAATGAAATATTCTAAATTATATGATATATTCTAAATGAAATGAAATGACCTAGGTAACATAATATATTCTACATGAAATGAAACAACCTAGGTAACATAATATATTCTAAATGAAATAAAATATCCTAAATGACATAATATATATCCTAAATGAAATGAAATAACCTAGGTAACATAATATATTCTACATGAAATGACCTAAGTAACATAACATATTCAATATGAAATGAAATAATTTAAATGACATGGCAAATATGAATGATATGGCATATAATTTAAATGACATGAAATATAAAATAATGCTATCATATAATATGCATGAAAATAAAAATGAAAATAATACTGCATGAACATAGTATATGCTAAATAATATGACAAGAAATAATTAAGTAAAAAACATAGGATATCATGAAATATTCAAAACCATATAATAAACAATATAATATAAAAAAATCAAAATCAAAATCAAAATAATAACAATACCATAGGAATTATCATAGCAAAAATCACATATTATATAAAATGCATGAATATGGAAAATGTAATGCATGAAAATGTATTTTTTCCTTTAATTAAGGAAATCCGTATATCTAAAAAGATATCCGGCTACCTTAGGAAAATATGTCAAATTAAATATTCTAAAACCAAAATACTTTGTGATTGTTTGAAAACAATTTTGAAAAGCTTTATATTAAATAACAGAAACTTAGCTAAACCCCTTTTTAAATGGCTCTAATTTCCTAAGTTTAAAATCCTGGACTTGGCCACCCTTAACCCGAGACTTAAAAAATCATTTTTAGAGTTCAAAAAGGCTTAGAAATTACCCTAAGTCAGTAGTTAAACTTCCTAATCAGCCCTCTCTAAGTAACTTAACCAAAACAGAAAAATAGTTTTCCTTCAAATTCAATTCTGACTCCACTGTCCAGTTTTAAGCCACGATATTTTACCCTATTTTTAAAAATTCTAAAAAATCTAAAACAAATCTTGGAGACTCAGGACATGTAAAAATACACGATAATAAATTGGCTTAATGTTTTGATTAAAGATGACTGCCCAAACAAATCGGGAAATACAAGTACTGGGTGAAAAAACTGTTTTGCCAAAACACATTTTTGCCTTTGATAAAATCATTTAAAAATCAAAGTAAAAATATTTAAGACTCACAAAATGACTCAAAAATAGTAGCTAGGACTTTTGAAAAGTTAGACAAAAATTGGCTAAGTAAAAAAATCACAAAGGTAGAATAATCAATTTGACAAACCTTAATTTTCCACAAGTATACTCAAGAGAGCATGACTTTGAACCATTAATTGGCCTAAGTCATTAGTCAAGTAGCATGAACATGAAATGCATGAAAAATACAGCAAATATGATGCATGAAATGCATGAGCTTAAACCTAAATGTCATGAAAAAATGCATGGCATCAATAAAGTGACCTAGACCTAAATGAACTTGCATGGCATTTAATGCAACCTAGGTCTAAAATGCATGGACATGCATGGAAAAATAAATCAAACCTAACATATAAAATATGCGTGGTAATAACACAAACACAAGGTATGCTCAAACCAAATACTCAATCAAATGTCAGGCAAATGCTAACCTATCATCTAACATAAAAAAATGCACATACAAAGCAAAATAATGTGAGATGGCCGAATGGCCTCATGTCTAAATAAGCAAGGCATTTTCACAAACACTTGATATACTTAAACTACATAGTCAATCAAATTTCATGCAAATGCAAACCTATCAAATAACATAGAAAAAATGCACACACAAAGCAAAGTCAATGGGATGGCCGAATGGCCTCAAGTTCCAAGTGAGCTTGGCATTTTCACAAACACTTGATATACTAACATACTCAACCTAAATATGACACTCAAATCATGTAAATATAAAGTAGATGTATTAAAACTAACAAGCATTTTCACAAACACATGGATTACAAAATATAAAACATCAACAAATTTAAACATTATGGAAACAGAAAATTAAAAATGCAGGAACATGATAATAAACTCATAAATGGCAACAAACAAGCAACCAAATTAAAACAAGCTTCAAGTATATATAGTAGAAGAACATTTAAAGCATCAAGACTAAAGAAAATAACAAAAATAACATGACAAATCAAAGCCAAAACAGAAACAATAAAGAAAAATATAGGCAATTCGGCCATGGTAAGAAAAATAAGAAAAATATTGCAAGAATTTTTTAAGAAAAGATGAAGAAAGAACTTGAAAAGAACATTAAAAACACATTATTTAAAAGGAAAATCAAAAGAAAACTCTCCCAAAATAATAATCAAAACAGCAAAAACAAGAATGGAAAATCAAGAAAGTGCAAGAGTTGGTGCTAAAAGCAACATAAAGAAGCTATCTTTCAAGCTTTTTCTCTTCAAACTTTCTTTTCTTTTCTAAACTTTTATTTTTGCTTTTCAACCAAAGAGAGAAAACTAAGCAAAAATCAAGTGAGAAATCTGAAAATGAACTGCTAAAAAATGAAAGAGACCCCTCCTTTAGGCTGGCCGAATTCCCCCTCTCTCCTCCTAGGATGTTGTCATTTTTACTCCAACCAAATTCCATCCAAGGGCTAGTGATTCAAGGTGAAAAATCATGAAATTATCACCCTTAGATTAGGCCATCAGCTGTCCATAATTATAGCTGTTCAAGAATAATGTTGACACTCTTCCTCTTCATGCATTGGCCCATGTGGCTTATTTGCAATGACTTGATCAAAAAAATCACTAACTAACTCTTAATTCTTGGCCTTTTGATTGAAAAATCAGAAGCTTCTTCCCTTCTTTGGGCCTTGGCAGGCCAGCACTCCCTTTTCCAGACCAAGTATGATTTTTTTTAAAGGCAAGAAAAGCCCTTTTCGGTTGCTTGCTAAAATGACTATTTTGCCCCCCGGATGCAAATATATGGAAAACGGACTCCAAATTCAAAATTTATTTTTTTAATACTTTCAAAATAATAAAATATTGAATTTTGAAAGTTTTAAAAATTTTCCCAGTCCGTTTGCTATTTATTTGGATTTTTCTTCCAAAAATGCCCTTTTATGCCCCTACATTTTACCATTTTTTAAACGAGCTCCAAATCAAGATTTTTCTTCACCAATATCTTCCAATTAATTTAAAAGTGTGATCTGGAAGGTTTCATAAATTTTGGAACTCATTTGGTATTCTTTCGGGATTTATCTTCTTGAATTACTACATTAGAGGCCCAAGATTTGGCCATTTTGCAAACGAACTCCGAATCAAGATTTTATTCCGCCAATATCTTCAAAATAATATAAAAATGAGATTTGCAAAATTTCAAAATTTTTGGAGTCCATTTGCTATTTTTCCGGAATTTATCTTCTTGAATTACTACATAAGAGACCCGATATTTGGCCATTTTGCAAATGAACTCCGAATCAAGATTTTCTTTCGCCAATCTCTTTCAAATAATCTAAAAATGAGATTTGCAAATTGTTAGAAGATTTGGAGTCCATTTGCTATTTTTTCAGGATTTATCTATTTTGCCATTTTGCCTCTGAAACCCGATTTTGCTCAAAACAAGTTCGATTTTTACATTTTCTTCAAACTGATCCTTGGGCTATCCCTTTTTAATTGTTCCTCATCCATTGGGGGCTTTAGTCTTACCAAGTCAGGCCATTTCTGTAATTCTTCCCGATTTCACCGAAATCCACCAAAAACCCTAATTCTCAATTTTCTTCTGGATTGACTTTTCTTTCAGTTTTTCTTTCAAATGGCTTCTCCATCACCTGTAGTCAGTGCTTATCTTTCATTTGGAACCTTCAATTTTGACCAATTCGATCGTTTAAGCCCTTTTCCCAAAATTTCCCAGATTAGGGCTTCCTTTGTACTGAATCTCCAAATCCCAACTTCCGAACTCCATATCTTTCCATGTAGACCTCAGATTATCAAAATTCTTTCACCATTTTTGAATTGAACTTCAAATCTTGATTTTGAAAGTGAGTTGACTTTTTCAGTTAGTTGACTTTTTGGGGTTGACTTTTTGGGGTTGACTTTTTTTAAGTTTGACTTTTTATTCTTGCCCTCTTAAACTAAGTCTCGGAGTACCACCTGCAGGATAAAAAAAGTCTTTTTACATTCTAAAACATCAATTTAGGAAGAAAACATACTTGTTTTAGTGGTTCGGACAAAATTAGGTGTCTACAGTTGCCCCTCTTTGTCTATTGCTGAGAATCAGGAATCAGGCAAAGATAAACAAACACTAATTTTGTACGGTTAGTGAAATCACATGTGAAGGAAAGGGAAAGGGTTCTTTTTCATATTTTTTTGATTGATTTTTTTCATTTTTTTTGGATAAAGCTGTAAATTGAAGATTTTGTCCTTAAATTGAATTCCCTGGCTAATCAAGGCTCGACCCGTCTTAAGGAAACGAGTTCGATTTCAAAAGAACAAATTGCACCCGAAAATCTTTAGAAAAATGCCCGAAGGTCTTAAAAAAGGTGCCCGAAGGTCTTTAAAATTGGTGCCCGAATGTCTTTAAAACTGGTGCCCGAAGGTCTTTAAAACTGATGCCCGAAGGTCTTTAAAACTGATTCCCGAAGGTCTTTAAAACTGGTGCCTGAAGGTCCTTAAAACTGGTGCCTGAAGGTCTTTAAAACTTGTGCCTAAGGTCTTTAAAATTGGTGCCCGAAGGTCTTTAAAACTGGTGCCCGAAGGTCTTTAAAACTGATGCCCGAAGGTTGATAACTCGTATAATTATATAGTTTTTAGTTATGTTTTATTATTGTTTTGTGTCAAATACGAGTTATTATTGTTTAGTCTAATTGTTTTTATGATCTTTTATATTTTTATGTAATTTGGTGTTTTTCACAAGTTTCTTTGAGTGATTTCAGATTACTAGAATTAAGGGCAAATCCAGTTCAGTTCCAGTTCCGACACCTTTTGCCATATCAGCTATATCTCGAGTTTCACTGAAGCAATAAGGCTGAAATTTTAACCGTGCAAAGTTAAGAGGCATATCTATCTTTTTCATGTTTTACACTTCTTGAAACGGAGTCGTTTTCCCTAGCGAAATCGACCATCAAGTTGGCTGATGTGCAATGACGTCTGTGCTGACCTGTTTTCGTATTTTGCCCATATCTACTTATCCACATCAGCAAATGAGCTGATTCCAACGGCTACGGATCCGTAGCTGATAGGGTAACATTTTTCTAGAAGACCATGTGATCAGATAAGGCCTCCAAAATTGACAAAATCGACCATCAAGTTGGCTGATCAAAATTGTCATGTATGACGAAAATTGTTAGAAAAATGCACCCACCTATTATACCTACCTTTGAAATTTGTAAAGCTTGTCTCTTGTCATTTAGCCCTCCAAAATGTGTATAAATAGAGGGCCTTGGATGATTGTAAGGGATCATATTGTACATTGGTAGGATATTAGCCATTGTAATAAAATTCTCTAAGTTTTCTTCTTCTTTCTTTTCTATAGTTTTCTTTTTCTTTATTTTCTTCTTCTTCTTTCTTTCTTTTATTTCCTTCTTAGATTCTCTTTAATTTTATGTTTATGTTTACAATGCCTATGCTAGGCTAAACTTCTATTTGGTTAAGGGTGATTTCAAAGCCCTAGACATGTTTTGTGATTGATTTTCAGATTCTATCTATCATTAATTTTCTATCAAAGTTGCTTATGTTCTTCTACAAGAATTGCTCATGATGTTGTCTTGATTTATTTAGGTGTACAACTAGATAGATCTTGATAATTATCTATTGCTAGTCTAGGAGTCTTGATCCGTGTAATTGTCTTGATTTCCTATTCATAAGTGGCAATTTGTGATTAATGATTATGGTCAAGTTTTCAATAATTGCAAAGTGGAACATAACCTAAGTTGAACAATCCGAGCTTATGTGTTTGTTGCTTAGATCAACCTATCTTTCTCATCATAAAGCTGCCATTAAATTGAATTTAGAGAGCTTATTCTAGGTTGTTTAATGGTTAGAGATTAAATAGAGAGCTTGTTCTATTTAACGACAAACTAAGGAAAGATTGGGATAACAGAGCTTGTTGTTATCTACGGTTGTTAACTTTGATAGTTGGTTGATATTGATAGATCTGAAATTGATTCTTAATGATGTCTAGTGGTGGAAAATGAAACCTTAACCATATTTTTCATATTTGATTCTTCTTACTTACTTGTTTTCTTACTTTTCTAGTTTGCTTATTTTTAAAAGTATATTTATTTTTATTGGCTGGTTATACCGCCTAATTTGTATATTAACTTTGTTTTATTTTTATTGGCTGGTTATACCGCCTAATTTAGTATATATATTTTTATTGGCTGGTTATACCGCCTTGCATCTTATTCTTATTATTTACTTTAGTTTAAATCTGGCTTCAAAAACCCCTTTTCTTCTATTGTTTTCTTTGAACGTAAGTTATAAACTAATAACTCATAGATTAAAACCCAATCCCTGAGGACTCGACCCTTGCTAATCATTATACTTACAATTGATCTTTTTACTGCAAGGTTAAATAAGATACACTCTTTTGGGTGCATCAAATTTTTGGCGCCGTTGCCGGGGATTGTTTTTTTTTAGTTTATTTGTTACTTGGTTTATTCTTATTTTCAGTTCTAATGATATTTATTTTCTTGTACATACGGGTTTTTCTTATCAAATTTTAAAAAAAAAAAAAAAAAAACGATGGAATTGAGCAATCTAACACTTGAAGAGTTGGTGGCATACATGAACATGGAGAATCAACAAGCCAATCTCACCTTCCCAGTTCAACAATTTTCCATGGGAGGATGTCAAGGCCATCAAGTGTTCCAAGACCAGCAGTATGATCATTACTCAAACACTTACCATGAGGGATGGTGGGATCATACTAATTATGGCTACTCGAAAAATTACCAAGAAGTAGATCCTTATGCCAATTACACTCATCCATCTAGCTTCAATCAATCATGGTCTCAAGAACTAGATCTTTTTCAACCACCACATATGACTCAAAACTCAGGTACTTCTTTAGAAGATCTTGTCTATTCTCTTGTTACTGATACTTTGCAATTTCAACAGGAAACAAGGGCAAAAATCCAGAGTTTGGAAAAGCAAATGATCCAATTGACTAGTAGTATGGTGGGATGGGTAGCACAAAGATCTGAAGAACTCCCTGCCCAAACGATGATTAACCCAAAGGAGAATGCTACTATTGTGACCTTGAGGAATGAGGAACAAGATGAGGATGAGACAAAATTAGAGATGAATTCTATTCTTGAGGATAATGAAGCCAATGATCCAAATAAGAGTATTTCGGCACTTGAGGTAACGTTTAAGGTTTCACTTTTTACTAATGTTTCTTCTCCACCTTTTCCTAGTAGATTTGCTAAGTTCAAGGAGGAAGAACATGAACAACACATGCCGGAAACCTTAAACAACTTGTTTGTGGAGGTCATTCAACAAGTATCAAAATATGCTCCATTCCTCGATGACATATGCACCACAACGGATGATGGAATAATACTTGTAATGGAGAATGCATCCACTGTTGTGCAAAGAAAGCTTCCTCTCAAACGCATAAATTTGGGAAATTTCATGTATGAGCATGACAAGCCTAAAATGCCAAGAAGGGCTGTTGGTTAGGTTCAAAACACTAAATCAAGTGCTAATTGGGGGAGGCAGCCTAATTAGTGAAAGCATTGCCAAACTACCATCCTCAGATTTGCTCTTTTTTTTTTCTTTATCTTTTTCTTATGTTTCTTTGCTAATTGTGTTTAGTGTTTCTAAGTTCATTTAGGCTGCATAAGTTTATTTTGTTTATTAGTTCTTTTCACTTACACATGATTCTTTCATTTGGGATTAATAGCATTACATTAATGACAATGTAAAAATTATGTGTAGGGGGAAAAATTTAGGATTTTATTTAGAGTGTTTTGTTTTTTGAGTTTTTTTTATGTTGTTTTTCTTTCTGATCCTTGTTTTGAAAATAACTAGATGTAAATATAATTTTTTTAACCCCGGTTAAATGGCGGATAACGGTACTCCGTGATTATTTAAATCGGTTCCATCAGCTACCCACAAAACTGATATTGTATATAAATTTCTCTTTCAATTTTTTTCATTTTTTTTTCAGGATGGATGATATTCTCACAAGATTGCAGAAACGATTTCCTCCTTTTCCTTGAAATATTTTACTGAAGCTTTACCAAGTTCGATTTGAAAGATTAAGAATGCTTATGCACAAAGGGATTCCTGAAGACATACGTTGGATAATTGAAGCCAAGGTACGTGAAGATGAATATCTTCTTGTTTTGCATTTACCAGGTACAGGTAGAAGCACTTTTGCAAAGAAGCGACGAGCAAAGCGCATGAGTTCAAACTGCCACAAATGTGCACGATGGACGTGTAACGGTAAATGTCGTTCTATTGGGATTCCGTCCTCTAATCGAGATGATAAAATTGAATTCATTAAGGATGGACTGAGTAAGGAGAATTTGGGTAATATCCAACTTTCTCTTGAGACGCATCCTAGTGGAGACGTACAAAGAGAAATTCTTGATTTATGGCCGCAATTCCAAAGGGAATGGCAACATCTTGGGAATCTGATGTTAAAAGACCCTGTTTGCCAGCTTGTAAGAAAACTGGATGGGAAGCATATCCTCGACTCATAGAAGGCGTTTAAGCCGTTTCTGGACGTAAAACCAAAGGAAGATGTGAGCCACAATCACAACTACAATAAATGACTTCTCAGCTTTTGGTTTGATTTGCAATAACTTCATTTTGGTTTAATTTACGTGTTGTTCGATTTGTGTAATTATTCTTTTTTTTTTATTTGTCTTTTACGGTTGATTTTTCTTCTCTTTTTGATTTTCTTCCTGAAATCACGCAAAAATCTTTTGTTAGGTTAACATTTTCTTCTGACAGGTCAAATACACTTTCGGCGACATTATTACTCTTGACTTTTACGGTTGATTTTTCTTCTCTTTTTGATTTTCTTCCTGAAATCACGCATAAATCTTTTGTTAGGTTAACATTTTCTTCTGACAGGTCAAATACACTTTCGGCGACATTATTACTCTTGTCTGATTCACTAGTCAGTCCTCTATATATTACACCATGTACTCATTCTCTTTCAGGCACTCGAAAAAAAAAAGAAAAAAAAATGGAAAGTACTTCGTCCCAACGCATTAAAAAAATTTGTGTCTTTGGAGGTGCTTATCCAGGGAAAAATAACATATTCGCTGATGAAGCCATAAGAGTTGGAGTAATACTTGCCCAACAAAAGATCCAGTTGATTTATGGAGGCGGTAGTACGGGTTTAATGGGAGCAGTCGCTACAGCAGCACACGCCGGAGGAAGTCCAGTTCTAGGAGTCGTGCCAAAACTATTCACAGATTTTTGTGGACCTACCGTGGGTAAGGAAATACAAGTCTGGAGTGTCCCTGAACGGATAACAATCATGTACCATTCTGCCGATGCATTCATTGCTTTACCAGGAGGTCTGGGTACATTGGAAGAAATAGCTTGCGTGGCTTCTTGGTCATCTTTGGTCACAAATAAGAAACCCATTGGTTTGCTTAATATTAATGGTTATTTTAGTAATTTGCTTTCATATTTAGATAATGCTGTGGATAATGGATTCATGTTTTCAGAGGCAAGGAGAACTATAATTTCTGCTACAACCATTGAAGATTTACTCAAAAAGCTCCAAGCTTATGAGTGTTTATCTGCTACGGTTGTTTCGCAAACGCTCGGAAAAAGAAAAAGAGATATGGATGAGCAAGGAGTGGATTGCACTTTGTCTTTGTGACCTTATCTAACATTTTGTTTGTTGTGTCTCAGTTATAATAAGTGGTTAGCAACCTCTACAGGTAATATATCCTAAATTTTACCTTCAAAAAAAAAAAAAAAAAATTTGTGTTTTAAGCCATTTAAAAGTATTCATTCTGAACAAGGTCTGAGTAAGGGAGACTTGAGACATACCTTGTCAGTTTGATTTTAATCTTTTTATGTTTACTTGTTAATTTTTGTTTAGTATTTTAGGATTATTTAGGTTGCATGGTTTTGTTTTGTTTTGAGTCTTAGTTGTTCCTATTCTTATGTTATTAGTTCTTTTCTCTTACACATGATTCTTTCATTTGGGTTAATAGACTTACATTGAGGACAATGTAAGAATTAAGTGTGGGGGGAATGATTTAGGATTTCTTTTATTTTTGTCTACTATTTTTTTTTCTTTATTATTATTATTTTTTTTTTTGTGAGTTTTAGTTCCTTTTTAATACAATGATGAGATATGAATTGCATAAGTCTAAAACAGATTTATTAGTGAGAAGATTTTCATGAGAATTGAGCTTGATGTCAACCTTTTTATGAGCCAATGTTAATATGATATGTTGATTGAGAAAGAAGCATGTTTAGACTTAATCTGACTTGTATAATCATCCTTGTGAGTTTTTGAGCCTATAATGATTGATGCATTATACAAATCAATCTAATTTCTTTCTTGAGTGCTCTTATGATTACATGATTCTCTAGAACTTGCTTTAAACCGTTTGAGACTATATTGATACATGTGACAACATGAATATGATAGAGGCATTAGGATTATAACCAGAGCCAAACAGCCATCCATTATTAATGTTCCAAGAGAACACACCCTTAGTGAACCAATTTGAGCCTACATTGAATAAGCTATCTCTTTGGTAACCATAACTTGTCCCTAACCTAAATATACTTATATCTTTACCTTTGTTCCAAAGATGAATTAGCATGTTTTGAGACAAGTTGCAAAGACAAAGAAGATTTATTGAAAATTTGGGTTAGAAACAAGAAATAAGTGTGGGGGGAAAAGAAAGAAAAAAGTCAAGAGAAAAAGAAAGGGATCATTGTCAAATACATTCCCATATTAAAAAAATAATAATAAATCTTCTCTTGAACTTCTAGTTAAAGTAAAGAAAAAGATGTTACAAAGTTGGTTAGAATGATGCAAAGGCTCAACATGAATATTTAGCCTATGTTATTATGTGCTTTATAAGAGTTTTGAGAAGTTTTATTTGTATGATCTTTTTATGTCTCTAAACTTTATGAACTCTTTGGAACCTTTGTGATATCTTTATCCTTTTGTTCTTCAACCACATTACAAACCCCTTGGCCCCATTACAACCTTGATTAAAGACCTCTTGATTCATGAAGTTGTATGATCTAAATAGTGGAGAATAGGTGGACAAGCAAGAATATGGTAGAACTGTTTTCATGAGATTGATTGAGTGTAAACACTTCACCACTACTTTAAAGAGTGAAAATCATGAGGGTATCCCATGTGAGTAGTTGAGATTAAGTTTGAATATGCACTATTTTGATTGAAATATGTTATGTTAATATTGGCTTAACTCAAACAATTTACATTCAAGCATGATTTTTTGTGAAATTCTTTAAGCTATTGATTAGTTTATAAGACTTGTTCAAAGATTGTCTCTAATTTGTATTGAAAGGATTAGGAGTAAATATTTTTAGTATATGTAGTTTATTTATATTTTAGTTTTTCAATGTTTGTGGGTATCGTTCTAGTAAACCCTCACGAGACTAAACTCGTCCACTAGGGACACCTAGGGGTTTAAAGGCTTGTGTCACATGCTAAGTGCCACCGTGATTTCCTACGAAAGTGGATTAGATTAGATTTTCTTATTTTATTTTTATTGAGTCGTTGCTAGGGACTAGCAACAATCTAAGTGTGGGGGTGTGATAACTCGTATAATTATATAATTTTTAGTTATGTTTTATTATTGTTTTGTGTCAAATACGAGTTATTATTGTTTAGTCTAATTGTTTTTATGATCTTTTATATTTTTATGTAATTTGGTGTTTTTCACAAGTTTCTTTGAGTGATTTCAGATTACTAGAATTAAGGGCAAATCCAGTTCAGTTCCAGTTCCGACACCTTTTTCCATATCAGCTATATCTCGAGTTTCACTGAAGCAATAAGGCTGAAATTTTAACCGTGCAAAGTTAAGAGGCATATCTATATTTTTCATGTTTTACACTTCTTGAAACGGAGTCGTTTTCCCTAGCGAAATCGACCATCAAGTTGGCTGATGTGCAATGACGTCTGTGCTGACCTGTTTTCGTATTTTGCCCATATCTACTTATCCACATCAGCAAATGAGCTGATTCCAAAGGCTACGGATCCGTAACTGATAGGGTAACATTTTTCTAGAAGACCATGTGATCAGATAAGGCCTCCAAAATTGACAAAATCGACCATCAAGTTGGCTAATCAAAATTGTCATGTATGACGAAAATTGTTAGAAAAATGCACCCACCTATTATACCTACCTTTGAAATTTGTAAAGCTTGTCTCTTGTCATTTAGCCCTCCAAAATGTGTATAAATAGAGGGCCTTGGATGATTGTAAGGGATCATATTGTACATTGGTAGGATATTAGCCATTGTAATAAAATTCTCTAAGTTTTCTTCTTCTTTCTTTTCTATAGTTTTCTTTTTCTTTATTTTCTTCTTCTTCTTTCTTTATTTTATTTCCTTCTTAGATTCTCTTTAATTTTATGTTTATGTTTACAATGCCTATGCTAGGCTAAACTTCTATTTGGTTAAGGGTGATTTCAAAGCCCTAGACATGTTTTGTGATTGATTTTCAGATTCTATCTATCATTAATTTTCTATCAAAGTTGCTTATGTTCTTCTACAAGAATTGCTCATGATGTTGTCTTGATTTATTTAGGTGTACAACTAGATAGATCTTGATAATTATCTATTGCTAGTCTAGGAGTCTTGATCCGTGTAATTGTCTTGATTTCCTATTCATAAGTGGCAATTTGTGATTAATGATTATGGTCAAGTTTTCAATAATTGCAAAGTGGAACATAACCTAAGTTGAACAATCCGAGCTTATGTGTTTGTTGCTTAGATCAACCTATCTTTCTCATCATAAAGCTGCCATTAAATTGAATTTAGAGAGCTTATTCTAGGTTGTTTAATGGTTAGAGATTAAATAGAGAGCTTGTTCTATTTAACGACAAACTAAGGAAAGATTGGGATAACAGAGCTTGTTGTTATCTACGGTTGTTAACTTTGATAGTTGGTTGATATTGATAGATCTGAAATTGATTCTTAATGATGTCTAGTGGTGGAGAATGAAACCTTAACCATATTTTTCATATTTGATTCTTCTTACTTACTTGTTTTCTTACTTTTCTAGTTTGCTTATTTTTAAAAGTATATTTATTTTTATTGGCTGGTTATACCGCCTAATTTGTATATTAACTTTGTTTTATTTTTATTGGCTGGTTATACCGCCTAATTTAGTATATATATTTTTATTGGCTGGTTATACCGCCTAATTTAGTATATATATTTTTATTGGCTGGTTATACCGCCTTGCATCTTATTCTTATTATTTACTTTAGTTTAAATCTGGCTTCAAAAACCCCTTTTCTTTTATTGTTTTCTTTGAACGTAAGTTATAAACTAATAACTCATAGATTAAAACCCAATCCCTGAGGACTCGACCCTTGCTAATCATTATACTTACAATTGATCTTTTTACTGCAATGTTAAATAAGATACACTCTTTTGGGTGCATCAAAGGTCTTTAAAACTAGTGCCCGAAGGTCTTACCCGTGATTAAAATACCTTGACGATGGTCTCAAGGCTCGACTCATTTAATAAAACAAAATGAATTCGATTTAAAACAGAAAGAAATACCTCGACGGTGGTCTCAAGGCTCGACTCATTTGATAAAACAGAATGAATTCGATTTAAAACAAAAGGAAATACCTCGACGGTGGCCTCAAGGCTCGACTCATTTGATAAAACAGAATGGATTCGATTTAAAACAAAAGGAAATACTTCGACGGAGGTCTCAAGGCTCGACTCATTTGATAAAACAGAATGAATTCGATTTGGAAAGGAAACGTACCTCGACGGTGATCTTGGGGCTCAACTCATTTGAAAAACAAAACGAGTTCACTTTGGGGAAGTCCAAGTTTTCCTAATTTTTTCACTGTTAGCTTAATGCAATGATGGGAATGACATGCTTTGCAAATGCTTGTATGTTTCCTAAAGATGAATGCAACCAAATGATTATGTCATGATTTCTAATCCATGGTTTCTTTGAGGTTCACAGATTATCCAACTTCATGATGGAGTCTTCAATTGTTCACTGATGCCCAACTTAAATAACTCTTTACTCAAGATAATTTGTCAAACAGTCCAAGTTTTTGATTTTTGCTAAAATTCACAGATTTTTTGATTTCGTGATGGAGTTTCCACCACGTTCACTGTTTTATTTTCTTGGTGAACTTTCCAAACTTTCCCCAAGATTTAAATCTATTCCTTAGTAATACTTTGAAATCCTTTTAGTTAAAGATTTTTTTATTACTAATGATCATTCAATTTAATAACAATCATAATGCATCTCAAAAATGTATGAAAGAAAACATGAATCAAGAAAAAATTGTCATGAAAAGGATAAGAAGAATTTATTGCAGGAAATGTTTCAAAATAGTAAACATAAATATCAAGGATATAAGAAGAAAATTTTAGGTTATAGGTTGTAGATGCCCCGGATGCGGAATATCTTGGACCCTCCATTTTCACACCATCTGAAATTTCTCTTGAACGAGCAATTTACTTGGGGAACCTATCGGCTTTCATAGTTACATCAGACTGAGTTGTTCCCCTTTTCTCTGATTGTCAGATACTTTCTCCCCATTTACATGGAGCACTGATTCAAACTTTGATTAGAACCTGAGCCGCCCTTTGCGGGTTTTCAACTCAAGTGTCCTCCATTCGGTATTAAGTCACCCTTTGCGGGTTTTCGGCTTAAACCTCTCCTTTTACATTCTTTTTTCATTTCCATTTTTTTTTGTATTTTACCATGCATCTGAGAATTCTAAATGCTACAAAGGTAAAAATATCAATTCAAAAGATGGGATGAATTCTGAGAATAACCTTTCAAATTAAATATCCATTCTTCATCAAAATAGGCTTTTAAAGCATGTAATGTAGGCCAAAGTTTAGGTTTAGAAAGAAAGGATAAAATAGGCCCAAAATGTGTTTAAGGGTGATTGGATCAAGGATCATTTCCTGAGGAGAATTCATTCTTGAAACATTTGTCCCTTTTTGAACTTTTTTTTTTTTGCTTTGTTGGCTTTCATTTGCCACATTTTTCGATGGCTTTTTTTTGCCACGATTTTTTGATTATTATTCCTCGCATTTGCCCTCCAGTATTAAGGGTGATCCTTGATCAAGGTTTAAAGAAAGAAATAATTCCTAAGGCTTAAAGGGGTGACTAAGGATAATTTCTTCTTAGTGAAAGGAATATGAAAGATGGACATTCATCATATCAAGCATGAATATTTTCTTTGAAAAACGATTCTTAGGGGAAATAGATATATAGAACCATTTTTACACTTGGAATCATTCGAATTTCCATGTGCACAGAATCACATTTTTTTTTCAATCATAATACTTCTTAAGTTCATCAGCATTCACGGGATTTCTGAAATCCTCCCCGTCCATTCTAGTTAAAATCAATGCTCTTCCAGAAAAAGCTCTTTTTACCACATAGGGTCCTTCCCAATTCAGAGCCCATTTTCCTCTCGGGTCCTTCACTATAGGGAGAATTTTTCTCAGTACCAACTCCCCCTCTCGAAACTGTCTAGGACGAACTTTCTTGTTATGGGCTCGATGAGATTCAACAGTTCATAACGAGTTCTAACCTATTCTGCTTCCTCTAGTCCAACTTCCATCAAAACCCGAAGTGAAGGGATCTCAACTTCAATAGGTAGCACTGCTTCCATCCCGTATACTAAAGAAAACGGTGTTGCCCCTGTAGATGTGCGGACTAAAGTATGATATGCATGAAGAGCAAAAGGCAGAATCTCATGCTAATCTTTGTACACATTGGTCATCTTCTCAACAATCTTCTTGATGTTCTTGTTAGCTGCTTCTACTGCGCCATTAATCTTTGGACGGTAAGGTGCCGAATTATGATGTGTGATCTTGAATTGAGTACACATTTCTCTCCTCATCTTATTGTTCAAATTGTAAGTATTATCCGAAATAATTCTTGCTGGCAACCCGTAACGGCATATGATTTTTTCTTAACGAATCTGCATACCATCGACTTTGTTACATTCACATAGGAAGCAGCTTCTACCCATTTTGTGAAATAATCTATGGCCACCAAGATGAAACGATGTCCATTTGAAGCTTTCGGGGTAATAGGCCCGATCATATCTATTCCCCATATTGAGAAAAAGGCCATGGTGCAGTCATGACATGTAATGGCCATGGCGACACATGAATCTTATCTGCATATATCTGGCATTTATGGCACTTCTGGGAATAACTAATGCAATCTCCTTCCATTGTCAACTAATAGTAACCTGCCCTCATAATCTGTTTAGCAAGCATGTGACCATTAGCATGAGTGCCACATATCCCTTCATGGACCTCTTCTATAATTCTCCGAGCTTCTGCAAATCAGACACATCTCAATAAGACTTGGTCTTTTCCTTTCTTGTAGAGAATTTCACTGTTTAGAACAAAACCCATTGCTAGCCTTCTCAGAGTCCTCTTGTCATGCTCTATTGCTTGTTCTGGATATTGTTGACTCTTGAAGTACTGCAAGATGTTGTTATAGCAAGGAAGGCCATCTACTTCTTCTTCAATACTCAGACACTAGGCAGGAGACTCATATATACTCATCTTTATTGGCACAACTTCAGCCCCTTTGTTCACTTTAAACATTGATGACAAAGTAGCCAAAGCATCTGCCATCCGATTTTCTTCTCGAGGAAAGTAGTTGAAATTCACTTCTTCAAACTCCTCAAATAAACTCAGTATAAGTTCTCGATATTGGATTAGTTTTGTATCTCGGGTTTCCCATTCTCCTCGTAGCTGGTAAATCACTAAGGCTGAGTCTCCGAAAACTTCCAATACTTTCATCTTTCTATCCACTGCAGCACGAAGGCCCATAGTACCTGCTTCATACTCGTTGTACAATCAAAATTCAATCTAGCAGTGAAAGGCTAATAATCTTCTTCTGGGGATATAAGCACTGCACTGATTCCATGCCCCATGGCATTAGATGCGCCATCAAAGTACATTTTGCATACTTTCTTTTTCAGGGGAATCTCGTCTGCTTGCGACACATACATCAAATCTTCATCCTAGAAGTCAAAGTTCAATGGCTCATAATCTTCCACTGGTCGACTTGCTAAGCATTCAGTCACTGCACTACCCTTGATAGCTTTTTCACTTACATATACAATATCGTACTCTGACAATAAAACCTGCCATCTTGCCGTCCTCCCTGACAAAGAAGGTGCTTCCAACATGTACTTGACTGGATCCAGTTTGGCAATCAACCACGTTGTGTGGTATAACATATAATGTCTGAGTCTTCGAGCAGTCCAAGCTAAGGCACAACACAACTTTTCTACCGACGAATATTTCAACTCATAATCTGTGAACTTCTTGCTGAGGTAGTAAACTGCCTGTTCTTTCTTTCCAGTCTCATCAAGCTATCCCAAAACACAACCCATGGATCTCTCAAATACTGATAAATACAGTATCATTGGTTTATTCGGAATAGGTGGCATTAGTACCGTTGGATTGGATAGATAATGTTTAACCTTTTCAAATGCAATCTGACAACCTTCATCCTATTCTCCTGGATCACGTTTTCAAAGTAACTTAAATATTGGATCACACTTGTCGGTTAACTGAGAAATAAATCGAGCAATGTAATTCAATCTCCCCAAAAATCCTCTTACTTCCTTTTGAGTGCGAAGTGGTGGCAAATTCTGAATAGCCTTCACTTTATCCAGGTCAATCTCAATTCCTCTTTTGCTGACGAAAAAACCCAACAGTTTCCCCGAGGTGACTCCAAACGTGCATTTTGCCGGATTTTGCTTGAGTCTAAACTTCCTTAGTCGTTCAAAGAGCTTCTTAAGATTTGCAATATGCTCTTCTTCTCCTTATGACTTTGCGATCATATCATCCACATAGGCCTCAATTCCCTTATGCATCATATCATGAAACAAGGTCACCATGGCTCTTTGGTATGTTGCCCCAGCATTCTTCAACCCAAATGGCATTACCTTGTAGCAGAAGGTTCCCCACATTGTAAAAAATATGGTTTTCTCCATATCTTCCGGTGCCATCTTGATCTGATTGTATCTTGAGAACCCGTCCATGAAAGAAAATAAAGAACTTTTCACCGTATTATCCACCAGAGTATCAATATGGGGCAAAGGGAAATTATCTTTAGGGCTGGCCTTGTTCAAATCTCGGTAATCAACGCACATCCGCACTTTGCCATCCTTCTTTAGTACTGGAACAATATTTGCCACCCATTCTGGATATTTTGCCACCTCTAAGAACCCAGCATCAAATTGCTTCTTCATCTCCTCTTTTATCTTTAACAGCATGTCTGGCCTCATTCTTCTCAACTTTTGCTGAATTGGCTTGCATTCTGTCCTTAAAGGGAGCTTATGAACCACAATATCCGGATCCAACCCTGGCATATCTTGGTAAGACCATGCAAATACATCCACATATTCCTGGAGCAAGGCTATCAACTCATCCTTTATTGGTGATGACAATGAAGTTCCGACTTTGACTTCCTTTATCTCTTCACTATCTCCCAGATTTATCATTTCCAATAATTCCTTATGAGGAAGTACTTGTTTCTCCTCTTGTTCTATTTTCCTTAATAGATCCGAAGATAGACTATAATCCTCAGTATCTTCGTTGGACTAACATCACCCGTGCAAATGGGCCTTTCAAAATCAGTCTCAGAATTACTGACAGGAAGGTCCTCAAATTCCGTATCTGCACACCTGTAAATAGGTGGAGAAGAAACAATATAGGAAAATATATAATGAAAACAAAATAAATAACAAAAATGAAAGAATATGGAGAAATTAATATGGATAAAATGCATTGTGCTTGTTATTTATTGAATAAAAATGTTTAAAACAAAAGACCATTACAGAAGAAAAAAATCTTAATATCTCTGGGTAAAAATAATTAAGGTTGCTTTTTTTAAAAGTATTACATTGGAATAGACTTAAAAAACTATGGGCAACTCAGTCGCACTCCAGTTGGTTAGTCTATATCCTGGTGGACAAGGTCGCACCATCCAGTTCGCACAGCCACTTTCCATCCCTTCTTTCTCGGTCATGCAAATCAACATATCCTGATTTTGCCCCTATTATTCACATGGAATTTTTCAAAAGCTTGCTCGATCATTACAAGCACATTCTCTTAATTCTTTTCTCCGAATAGGAAACCAGCAGAGCGGAAGCTATGACAGATTGGTGGGAACGTCATGGGTTTCCATTCAATATCCATACCCGTGAGACGAGCCATTCTTCTTTGTCTGTTCTTTTCAATCTGTTTTCTCTTCTCATGGGCCTTCAAAAAATACCCTAAGCCAAACCGATCTTTCTTTCCCACTCCTTCCACTGCTCGAGCCATCCCTTGAAGATATTTCCCCAAACCTTTTCCAGCCCTGCAGCCTTTTCCCACTGTGGTTCTTACTCCCAGCCTTGTTTTCTTGGATAACCTTGGTTTCAGAATTTTCCGTCCTTCAGTGATGAAAACTGCATTTACGAATTCCAAAGACCAAAAAGAACATTCTACGACATCTTCATTGGGCTGGACATAAGGAGATTCAGTAGATACGGAGGCTATTATGTCTTCTTCTCCTAATACAGTGATCAAATGGCCTTCCACCATAAATTTCAACTTTTGGTGGAGAGGGGTACAGCCCCGGCTGAATGTATCCATGGCCTTCCCAACAAGCAATTATAACATGGATTAATATCCATGACCTAGAAGTTTACCGTATAAGTGCATGGGCCTATCTCCAGAGGAACTTCAATAGTTCCCATAACCTCTCTCCTTGTTCCATCGAAAGCCCTGACCACTGTGCAACTCGATATCATATATGATATATCTATTGGCAACTTGGATGGGGTTGCTAAGGGCATCACATTTAATGAAGAACCATTGTCCAAAATGACCCTTGGTAATATACTCCCCTTACAAGTGGTAGTTATATGGAGAGCTTTCGTTGACCCAATCCCATTGGGTGGTATCTCCTCATAGTTGAAATATATATAGTCATCCGCTGCGATGTTTCCCACTAGCCTGTCCAATTTTTCTACTGATATGTTATTAGCCACGTATGCCTGATTCAATTCTCTTAACAAAGCATTTCTATGTAATTCTGAATTCAAAAGCAAGGATAAGATTGAAATTCTAGCTGGTTGACGTTGCAGTTGTTCAACCAAGCTATACTCACCATGCTTTATGAATTTAAGAACTCACAGGCTTTCTTCTCATTTATCGGTTCTTTCATTCTGTTAACCGGGGCTGATCCCCTCTCTGTTTCTTTTGGCAAATTCATCTCAATAAGGATTGGCTCGACTACTATCTTCCCTTTGTCTGCTCCTCTGTCTTTCCCTGTTAACCCCTATTCAGTAGCATCCGTAGCATAACACCTTTCGTTGCGGGTTAAATGCCCCACGCCTCTGATGTCTTGCTGACTCGAAGACCCAGGCATAACCATGCTGCAGTCGTGTTTCCATGGTGCAGCTTTGTTTGCCTTGTATGAAAAGGAAACAGGCAAATAAATGATTAACTTGGGTGCACTTTCCTCAATGACTGGCATAACTTTCTCCCCTAGTTCATCATAATAGATGATCAAGGGTCTTCTTATCCTGTAACCAGCTGCATTATGAATAACTCCTATTTTCTCCTCTGTCTCTTCATAGAACTGGGCTTCCCCATTATCCATCATCTTTTGGACTTTAACCAGAAAGTCTCCGCAGTCCTGTATGACATGACCTTCACACTTATGGAACGGGCACCAATTTTGCACCCTCTTTGCCACCATTATTAGACTGTTTGCATCTTCCACCATTCCTGTCTTGACCATCTCAACCTCTACTGTCAACATCGGAGTCTTGACTTCCCTGATGTCCTTTTTTAATCTTCTGACTTCCCCAGTCAATACTGCATTTACTAGACTCCCAGCATGATCGGGCAATAGGTTTCCCGCTATATTTGGCCCATTTTTTGACCCAAACTTCACAACTCCGGCATTAATCAGGCTTTGGACTTTCTTTTTAAAGGCCATGCAATCTTCAGTCGAATGTCCTTGAATTCCTGCGTGGTATGCGTAGTTAGTATTTGCATTATACCACCTTGGATATGGAGGTGTCAGAGGTTTGAGGTACATGGGTGCAACAAGTTGACCCTGCAGTAGTTTAGGATATAGCTCACCATAGGTGGTAGGAATAGGATCAAATTGGGGTTTTTGATCGTTCCTTGGTGAATGTTCATCATTGCGTGTGGGACGTTGAGTGTTTGGGTTAGTATTTCGAGGAAGGGTTATTTGAGGGGATATACTGGTTGGGAAAGGTTGTTGTGGTATATTGGTATAGGGGAATGGATTTTGGTTAAGGTGGTTGACATTGGGGTAATAAGGATTATACCCCGGGAAAGGTGTGTAAGGTGTCGGAGGTGCATAAGATGTGATAGGAGTATAAGGCCTTAGTGGTGTGTATGGTGTTGGAGGTGTATAGGGGTATTGATTGAAGCTTACTGCATGTGTCTCCTCCTTCTTTTTTGCAGGAAAAACTCTCTTTGTGGTAGCAGACTAACCCCCTTCCATCTTCCCATTCTTAATAGCTGACTCTATCATTTCCCCAGATATTACCATATCTGCAAAGTCCTTGGTGGCGCTTCCCACCAATTTGTCATAATAAGGTGCTTTCAAGGTGTTGATGAAAAGCACCGTGGTTTCCTTGTTGGTTAAAGGGGGTTGCACTTGTGTGGCCAGATCCCTCCACCTTTGCGAGTATTCTTTGAAGCTCTCATTAGACCTTTTTTTCCATATTCTATAGCGACAGCCTATCAGGTACCATGTCAGACACATGCTTATAATATTCCATGAAAACCCTGGCCAAATCCGTCCATGAACGAATCTTGGTACGACTTAGTTGATTGTACCATCAGGTGGCTGACCTTGTTAAGCTATCTTGGAAGCAATGAATAAGCAGTTTCTCATTATCATCATGCCCCGTCATCCTTCTGTAGTACATGGTTAGATGTGCTGATGGGTTGGTAGTCCCATTATACTTTTCAAAGTTTGGTACTTTGAACTTTGGGGGAATTACTAAATCATGTACCAAGCTCATATCTTTGGCATCCAGACTGCCAAATAACTCTGTCCCTTCAACTGCCCTTAACCTTTCCTCCAACAGTTGATATTTCTTCTGAGATTCAGCAGTTTCGACTCTCTTCAATTCAGTCATTTTGGCCCTTTCCTTTTTTGCCATTTCTTCGAAGTCTAGAACTTCGACCTCAATTGGATCAACTCCGATATCACCCCTTTTAGGACCGAAATTTTGTGCTTCGTCTGCTGGTTGGATGTAAATATAGGATGCTGCCCCAGTTGGAAGTTCATTTCCCACAGGTTGGGATGTCTGGCCATTTTTCTGTACCGCTTGTGGTCGATCTTCCTGGTTCACTACCCCCATTTCGGTAGCTGAGTTTTCTCCTTGCCACTTCTGCCTCATCATAGTACTCATCATCTCTTTGAGTTTTGTCATATGTTCTCGTGTCTCCTCTTGAGACTTAGTTAACTGTTCCTGTAGTTCTTTCTGAATTCTTTCCATTCTTTCAATTCTGGCAAGCTGATCGTTCTCCATAGCTCTTGCCTGAGATCGAGTATTGTAAGGGTGTCGAAAATCTGATTCTTTCTGAGTGCGACCAATTGTACCTTTAGTTTTAAAAACCATGGATTAGAAATTATTGACACAGTTCTTATTTTATTTTATAAAAAACGAATGAATGAGTGAACAAATGTTAATGAATGAACAACTAAGTAAATGACTAAGTGTATGAACTTAAATGACTAATTATAAAGAATAAATGAATGGACAAATAAATAAATGACTAAATGTATGAACAATTTATAAAGAATAAATGAATGAATGATTATGAATATGAATATGAATATGAATATGAATATGAATATAAATGAATGAACAAATAAAATGAAATATATAAAAGAAAGAACAAATGATGATGAATGCATTTAAAAGTATTGGCCCCGAGATAATTTCATCCAAACGGTCTTTCATTGATTTCCTGGAACTAAATACATCAAAGAAAAGATCCCTACTTAAGATAATATTATAATCTGTCTCTCCTAAAACTATTACAAAATACTGCTCCTATAATAACTCCCTCGAATCCTGGACCTTCTTCACTGTCCTCTTTTGATTGCCTTGCTCTTCCATCTGATCCTTACTTGTTCACGACCCTTTGACATGTCAGCAGAAGCATCACCGTGTAAGCTTTCCCTAGCTTGTTTCTCCAGTTGATTTGCTCAGGCTTCCTCATTCTTTGCTTTTTCTGCCCAATAGTTCTTCTCTTTCTTGAGGTTTTTGACTTCTTGTTCCCATTCCTCGGAAGTCTTGAGAGTCCCCTCGAATTTGAGCTCGAAATGATACCTCTTGTTCTCCAAGTGTAATTCCTGAAGATCGCTTTTAGCAGTGTCCTGTTCTCTCTTGATCTTTTCCTTTTCTCTTTCTTGGGCTGATTCTTATTTTTCATATCCTCAAGCTCTTCTTGCAATCAGGCAATTACCTTGCTCATTTGGGCCTTTTCCTTTTCAAATTCTGCCCTTGCGATTTCTACCTCAAATGGCACTTCCTTGGGCGGCGAACTCAAATGCTGAACTTCTTCCCCATCTGATGTCAACAACCTATCATTAACCCTCAATTCCCTCCATGTCAGGTAATCAGGTGTGACGATGTCGGCATATCTAGCTACCTCCACTCTATGAGTTTCCTTCCATGCTACCACAATCTCACGGACCTTTCTCGAATATCAAACTTCTCCATAAGAAAATTCCAGATTACTAAGGTCATGGGTCATAGGAGTAAACTGACTGGATTTTGATTGCCTCAGTACTAGCAGTGGTGCATAGCTCACTCCTCCCCATACTCCCAATAATGGAACGGAAGCTTTATCTTCGCATGTGTACAATGTCGACATAGGAGCTATCCATGGAGCTCTCCAAATTATAATCTCAGCCCTGATATTTCAGAATATGTTGATCCATTGTTCCTCAGTCCTATTTTCAAGCCAATCCCTCTTAAGAAATTCACCAATTGGTGCAAAAGATTTCGAATATGAGCGAAGAGGGAAATCTCCTATTTACAAAAATGGCTCTGAACACATATGTAAAGGAGCTGTATACAACCTAGAAAACGCCCTTTTCCTTCCCATCTACAGAAATTCAGGGATCATATTGTTTCTACTATAATTGCCGGGGCTGGGTTTATCATTTGCTCAAGCCTCTGAAAATATCAAATATCGCCACATCCACATACCCTAATGTCTTTGGGAAGATAACTAAACCATAGATAGCCAAAGCAAAAATATTCCTAACTATCTCCTTACTTGAATCGTTATGAATTAAGGTCCGTAAAACGTCCCATGATATACAGTAGCTTACCCCTTTTCGGACAACATGGCTTTCTACCGAATTTCTTTCCACCCCCAGAATTTTAGACACCTTTTTCTTGAAACCCGGCGTCTTTGTATCCTTCAAATAAATACGATCAGGAATAACATTCTCAATATGTAGCAAGGTCGAATATTTCTCTATAGTTGGAGTCATATCCTCTCGGTTGAAGGTAAAACACCGATAAGCTGGATTCCAGAATTGCACTATAGCCTGGATTACCTCACCACTGACCTTAACCTGAACTAACAGTGCTATGTCCCCATAAGTCTGAGTGAAGGCTTCTTTTTATGATATGTTTCACTGATTCTATATATCCATCAATTCCTGGAGATCATTTTGCTTGATAGTAAGATCAGCCTCGGCTGGCAATGCTAACACATATCCGATCTTCAAACAATCTCCATTATCCAACTAACTTTTCTCGGACTGTTTCCTATCCTCTAAATGCTTGTCGACCACTGAGACACTCTGACCCTCCATGAAAGCCCTTTTGGTTGAATAATATCCCGAGACCAATAACCTTCAAATGTGCAAAAACGATGACAAGAATGTAAAAAAAAGAAAAAACAACAACAACAAAAAGAAAATGAATTAGTAACGGGAATAAATACAGATAATATAAAAAAACATATAATTTGAAACAAATAATTATCCCTAAGGATGCCAACAAAATTTCGGCATTATAACACCTCTGGGATGAAATAAACACTTATTACGGGCATTGTGATGTACGTTCATCATTGTCTGATTTTCAAAAATAAATTTATTCGGAAAGTAGAATAGAAGGTAAAAGGATTGGAAATATTCCTCCATGTGTTCTTAACTTCAGGATATCTAATTGGAAATCTGGCATGGCTTCGCCTAGGTTTACTATATGAAGGTGAATTAGTTCTAAAAGCCCCGAATTGTTCCTCACTGTCGCCTGTGAAGGCTAGTAAGGCACCCTGATAAAAGCGGGTTCAATTCGTTAGAGTCTATTTCTCTAGCCCATGCGGACTGTGAGTCACGAAGGCTTAGATAATTTAGTACTCCGGAAGTGTTTCACTAGCCATGCGGATTGTTAATCACAAAGGCTTAGTTACTTTTCTCCCACCTAAAAGGACGAAACCCGGGTATAGGATTCATGATATGCAAATGCACGTGTAGTGTGTGAGGAGGAATAACAAACCTTTCACCACCTATTCTATATCCCTTATTCTAAATGCCCCAACATGATTAACAACATAAATCATCAATTAATCAATAAATGAATATATCCACCAAAATAACCAGAGAACAATTATAATATGTATGCACATGAATATGGACATATTAAAAACATTTTATTATTTTCGAAATTATCCTTAAAAAAAATATGGGAATTAAAATTAAATACCAATTAAACCAACAAAACCGAGACTTTGATAACACACGACTAATTCTAGGCCTGACTCTCTAATATTCCCCAACGAAGTCGCCAAGTTGTCGCAACCTAAAAAATAACAAGTCTCATCACAAGACTTTATTATTCCTTAAGTGTGACATTAAAAAAACCAAGGAAAAGTCGACTTAATTCCTCTAGAAAAATGAAGGTTTTGAAAATGACCTTGAAAAAGACATGGATTCGCCACCAATCTTTTTTAGCTAGGTGTGATCGGCCGACTATTAAAACCGTCTTTATAAAATATTTTAAAATTAATTAAAACATTTTAAAACCAATTTCAATTCTGCGGTTTTAAACCAGAGAAATCAAAGAAACGGGTTTGGAACTCGGTTATGTAAGGGGAAGGATTAGCACCCCCTCAACGCCCGTATAAAATGGTACCTTATTAATCATGTGTTATATCAAGTCTCAGTAAAAAAGTTGATTTTAAATTTAGTATTTCAAGTTAATTCCAATTTAAAGAAAAATAATTCCATTTTTAATTGAAAATGATCCGAAATTTATAAATTCAAAAGTTTTCTATATTCCCCAACAAACGTGGAAAAATATAGAAATTTTTATTAGTTTGGAAAACTTTCCAAATCATTCTCATTTTAAAGAAGATATTCCATTATTAATGATAATTGATGATATCCTCCCCAGCAAAACCGACAGAGAACTCATGAATTATTTTAACTCGGGAATATCTTTATTTTATTGAAAATCATTACCTTTTTGAAAACATTTTAAAAATATGAATATCAATATGTATGACATAAATAAAATAACATAGCAAAGTCTAAATAATATAATCCAACCTAAATGATATGATATACTTTAAATGTCTTAGCATATTCTAAATGAAATGAAATATTCTAAATTATATGATATATTCTAAATGAAATGAAATGACCTAGGTAACATAATATATTCTACATGAAATGAAACAACCTAGGTAACTTAATATATTCTAAGTGAAATAAAATATCCTAAATGACATAATATATATCCTAAATGAAATGAAATAACCTAGGTAACATAATATACTCTACATGAAATGAAATGACCTAAGTAACATAACATATTCTATATGAAATGAAATAATTTAAATGACATGGCAAATATGAATGATATGGAATATAATTTAAATGACATGGAATATAAAATAATGCTATCATATAATATGCACGAAAATAAAAATGAAAATAATACTGCATGAACATAGTATATGCTAAATAATATGACAAGAAATAATTAAGTAAAAAACATAGGATATCCTAAAATATTCAAAACCATATAATAAACAATATAATATCTAAAAATATAAATTCAAAATAATAACAATACCATAGGAATTATCATAGCAAAAATCTCATATTATATAAAATGCATGAATATGGAAAATGGAATGCATGAAAATGTATTTTTTTTTTCCTTTAATTAAGGAAATCCGTATATCCAAAAAGATATATGGATACCTTAGAAAATTATGTCAAATTAAATATTCTAAAACCAAAATACTTTGTGATTGTTTGAAAATAATTTTGAAAAGCTTTAAATTAAAAAATAGAAACATAGCTAAACCCCTTTTTAAATGGCTTTAATTTCCTAAGTTTAAAATCCCGGACTTGACCACCCTTAACCCGAGACTTAAAAATCATTTTTAGAGTTTAAAAACGCTTAGAAACTACCCTAAGTCAGTAGCTAAACTTCCTAATCAGCCCTCTCTAAGTAACTTAACCAAAACAGAAAAATAATTTTCCTTCAAATCCAATTATGAGTCCACTGTCCAGTTTCAAGCCACAATTTTTTACACTATTTTTAAAAATTCTAAAAAATCTTAAAAAAAATACTTGAGACTCAAGACATGTAAAACTACATGATAATAAATCGGCTTAATTTTCTGATTAAAAATGGCTGCCCAAAACAATCCGGGATGTACGAGTACTGGGTGAAAACACTGTTTTGCCAAAACACATTTTTGCCTTTGATAAAATCATTTAAAAATCAAAGTAAAAATATTTAAGACTCACAAAATGACTCACAAACAATAGCTAGGACTTTTGAAAAGTTAGTCAAAAATTGGCTAAGTAAAAAAATCTCAAAGGTAGAATAATCAATTTGACAAACCTTAATTTTCCACAAGTATACTCAAGAGAGCATGACTTTGAACCATTAATTGGCCTAAGTCATTAGTCAAGTGGCATGAACATGAAATGCATGCAAAATACAGCAAATATGATGCATGAAATGCATGAGCTTAAACCTAAATGTCATGAAAAAATGCATGGCATCAATAAAGTGACCTAGACCTAAATGACCTAAATGAACTTGCATGGCATTTAATGCAACCTAGGTCTAAAATGCATGGACATGCATGACAAAATAAATCAAACCTAACATACAAAATATGCATGGTAATAACACAAACACAAGGAATGCTTAAACCAAATACTCAATCAAATGTCATGCAAATGCTAGCCTATCATCTAACATAACAAAAATGCACATACAGAGCAAAATAATGTGAGATGGCCGAATGGCCTCATGTCTAAATAAGCAAGGCATTTTCACAAACACTTGATGTACTTAAACTAAATACTCAATCAAATGTCATGCAAATGAAAACCTATCAACTAATAGCAAAAATGCACACACAAAGCAAAATCAATGGGATGGCCAAATAGCCTCAAGTTCTAAGTGAGCTTGGCATTTTCACAAACAATTGACATACTGACATACTCAACCTAAATATGACACTCAAATCATGTAAATATAAAGTAGTTGTATTAAAACTAACAAGCATTTTCACAAACACATGGATTACAAAATATAAAACATCAACAAATTTAAACATTATGAAAATAGAAAATTAAAAATGCAAGAACATGATAATAAACTCATAAATCACAACAAACAAGCAACCAAATTAAAACAAGCTTTAAGTATATGTAGTAGAAGAATATTTAAAGAATCAAGACTAAATAAAATAACAAAAATAACATGACAAATCAAAGCCAAAACAGCAACAATAAAGAAAAATATAGGCCATTCGACCATGGTAAGAAAAATAAGAAAAATATTGCAAGAATTTTTTAAGAAAAGATGAAGAAAGAACTTGAAAAGAACATTAAAAAAACACTTTATTTAAAAGGAAAATCAAAGGAAAAATCACCAAAATAATAATCAAAACAGCAAAAACAAGAATGAAAAATCAAGAAAGTGCAAGAGTTGGTGCTAAAAGCAACCTCAAGAACCTATCTTTCAAGCTTTTTCTCTTCAAACTTTCTTTTCTTTTCTAAACTTTTCTTTTCTAAACTTTTCTTTTTGCTTTTAAACCAAAGAGAGAAAACTAAGCAAAAACCAAGAGAGAAATTTAAAAATGAAATACTAAAAAATGAAAGAGACCCCTCCCTTTAGGCTGGCCGAATTCCCCCTATCTCCTCCTAGGATGTTGTCATTTTTACTCCAACCAATTTTCATCCAAGGGCTAGTGATTCAAGGTGAAAAATAATGAAATTATCACCCTTAGATTAGGCCATCAGCTGTCCATAATTACAGCTGTTCAAGAATAATGTTGACACTCTCCCTCTTCATGCATTAGCCCATGTGGCTTATTTGCAATGGCTTGATCAAAAAAAATCACTAACTCTTAATTCTTGGCCTTTTGATTGAAAAATCAGAAGCTTCTTCCTTCCTTTGGGCCTTGGCAGGCCAGCACTCTTTTTTTCAGCCCAAGTCTGATTTACTGAATGGCAAGAAAAACCCTTTTCGATTGCTTGGGTAAAATGACCGTTTTTCCCCCGGATGCAAATAAATGGTAAACGGACTCCAAATTCAATTTTTTTTAATACTTTCAAAATAATAAAATATTGAATTCCGAAAGTTTTCAAAATTTTCCCAGTCCGTTTGGTATTTATTTGGATTTTTTCTTCCAAAAATGCCCTTTTATGCCCCTACATTTTACCATTTTTTAAACGAGCTCCAAATCAAGATTTTTATTCACCAATATCTTCCAAATAATTTAAAAGTGTGATCTGGAAGTTTTCATAATTTTTGGAACTCATTTGGTATTTTTTCGGGATTTATCTTCCTGAATTACTACATAGGAGGCCCGGGTTTCGGCCATTTTGCAAACGAACTTTGAATCAAGATTTTATTTTTTCAATCTCTTCCAAATAATTTAAAAATGAGATTTGCAAAATTTTAGAATTTTTGGAGTCCATTTGCTATCTTTTCGCGATTTATCTTCTTGAATTACTAAATAAGAGACTCGAGATTTGGCCATTTTGGAAACGAATTCTGAATCAAGATTTTACTTTTCCAATCTCTTTAAAATAATTTAAAAATGAGATTTGCAAATTTTCAGAAGATTTGGAGTCCATTTGCTATTTTTTTGGGATTTATCTATTTTGCCCTTTTGCCTCCGAAACCCGATTTTGCTCAAAACAAGTTCGATTTTCAGATTTTCTTCAAACTGAGCCTTGGGCTATCCCTTTTTAATCATTCCTCATCAATTGGGGGCTTTATTCTTACCAAGTCAGGCCATTTATGTAATTCTTTCCAATTTCACCGAAATCCACCAAAAACCCTAATTCTCGGTTTTCTCTCGGATTGACTTTTCTTTCAGTTTTTCTTTCAAATGGCTTCTCCATTACCCGTAATCAGTGCTTATCTTTCATTTGGAACCTTCAATTTTGACCAATTCGATCGTTTAAGCACTTTTCCCTAAATTTCTCGGATTATGGTTTCTTTTCTACTGAATCTCTAAATCCCAACTTCCAAACTCCATATCTTTCGATGTAGACCTCAGATTATCAAAATTCTTTTGCCATTTTTCATTTGAACTTCAAATCTTGATTTTGTAAGTGAGTTGACTTTTTTAGTAGTTGACTTTTTAGGGTTGACTTTTTGAGGTTGACTTTTTTCAAGTTTGACTTTTTATGCTCGCCCTCTTAAACTAAGTGTCGGAGTACCACCTGCAGGATAAAAAAAGTCATTTTACATTCTGAAACATCAATTTAGGAAGAAAACATACCTGTTTTAGTGGTCAACAAAATTAGGTGTCTACAGTACTTCTTATACCTCTGATTTGAAATGGAAATTCTTTCAAAGACTGCTAAAGCCAAGCCAACTTCCATTTTATTCCCCCCCAAATGTATGTCATGATGAATGAGCCATGATTGTCATTTGATGCACGCGAAGCCTAAACAATATGATGTATGAACATGTATAGTGGAAACATGCTGACTATATATGTAATAAATGCAATCACGATGCCAACATGCTGCAAGCAAAGAATAAACAAATCAATGCACGGATATATGCAATGAATGACTATGTATTTTTCAGATTATTTCCCAATGAATGATCGTATACATTATGAATGCAACACGATGTCAATTATGATGCATGTAAAAAATGAATGACACAGAGTATATACAAAGAAACTCATGCTGACCATGTGTATTATGAATGCGACCTCATGCTAACATTATGTATGTAGTAAGCAAATTAGTGCATGAACATATAGAAAAATCATGCTTACTATGTTTGTCATGAATATCACTTGATGCTACTAAGATGCATGTATGAATGTATGGAATGATAAATAATTGATTGGATTCAAAATGCAAAGAGGAAGATACCACGGAGGAAATAAGAATCGGAGGAACTTAATCATCAACATGTCATAAATTGAAGCACAACCAATTCATTCCCAAATCAACATTCACAATGGTATAAACCATGTTTACAAAATCATGAGCAGTGGTTAAAACTGTCTTTACAAGCACTTTATTCTTCCTAGCATCCTAAGGCTATAAGAGCCGGCTACTGAAAAAGTGAAATCCTACTGCATCATATCAGACCAAAGTCTTTCTACATCATTGTCGTAAATATCCCAATCCTAATGACGCTTTCCCAGCCCTTTATCAATCAGCGTTGTTGGATCAATCCACTTTATCTCTATAAGAGATTGCACTTTCTTTTTGAATGCTATACAGTCTTCAATGCTATGGCCAGCAATTCTACAGTGATAATCACATCTTGCATTTGGATTATACCACTTTGGATATGGTGGTAACAGGGGTTTCAGCGTGATACAGGCAACCATGTGATTTTGGATCAGTATAGGGAGAAGCTCTCGGTAGCTGATTGGCATGGGATCATACTGCTATTGAGTCTTGTTTTTGGGTTGTTTCTTAATCACACATGGCCTAGGAGTTGGGGCACTTGGTGGTGGCACTAAGGTCCGAACCTGAGTGTTTACATAGGGAGATGGCTGAATAACAAGGCAAGGGTATCGATTAGGACATGGGACCCTTGGAGGTTGTATACAGTTTGAGGTTCCTATCCCGGATGCTTGATAAGGTGATTGATGAGGGAAATGGTATGAACTGCCAGTTGGTGGTGATGGAGTGGGGTTCAGGAGTCCCGTAGTGATCATCCCAGTGGACAATTGCGCCATAGTAGAGTAGGGATACTGGTTTGGACTTAGAGCAGTTTGCAGGTATGGTATAGGATCCATGATTTCTGTCTTTGGTATCAGGCTCTCTGGTTTAATCATTTTCATGATTTTTTCCACAATTTCATCAGGCTTGCACCCTTTGTAACACTGGCAAGCGCAAGTTCGAGCAAGGATTGTATGTTCTAGACCTGAAGGTTTTGTTGATCCGAAGGTAATGCAGAGCCCTGAGAAAGTTCCCCCTTAATCTTACCCATATCCTCAAACATTTTCAGCAATTTAGCGAGTTGTTCTTTCAATTCCTTGATTTCATGTCTAAACTCCTCTTGATTGCGTTCCAAAGCATCCAATCGTTCCTCCGATTTATTCCTCATATCTCGAACCACTTTTATGCAAATGAAAATGTCATGAGATTTAAGAATACAATTATGAATGTACGTGCTCTACTCCTATATGCATGAATATACTGATGATGAATGCATGAAGCGTTCAAATAAATTATGATGACTATGTATGCCATGTGTGCAACCTGATGCCAACATGATGCATGTAAAGAATAAGCAAATTATTGCATGGATATATACAGAAAAATTATGCTAACTATGACTGTATTCTACAATGAATGAGCATATATGCTTATGACTGTAACATGATGTCAAAATGATACATGCAAAGAATAAATGAATTGGCACCATGGTATATACAAAGAAATCAATGGCTACGCAAAAATGGTGGGACAAAATTTTGATTATTCAAAAATCTCATTATGCAAGCTTTGCCTTCATATTTAATCTACAATTTTTCGAAACATGTTTTCTCTATGAAAAACCACACATATCATTTTCAAAAGAATTTTGGAAAAATGGATCCTATTGTGGTACAATATGCAAATGTTCATGTAACACTACCAGCTTATGAAATCACCAATGAGATTATTATTACCAACTGTTTATTGCAAGGAATGAGATAAAAAATACAACGATAAATGTACATGCTCTATTCACACATGCATGAAATGTGCAAAAATGCAAAAATGTTTGAAAAAGAATGTTTTGATATTTTCAATTTTAAAAAAGCTAGTGAACACTTGCCCTAATAATATCTACTTATATAGGCATCACGGTGCCTTTGAGGCGGAGTATCACACTTATTACGGGTGATGTACGTTCTTCTTTGCCCGGTTTACAAAGCTTATTTGAGATGTAAAAATAGGTAATAAAAGGTTAGAAATATCCCTCCATGTGTTCCTAACTTCGGTGTATCTAACGAAAATCTGGCATGGCTTCGCCTAGGTTCACTATATGAGGGTGAATCGATTCTAAAGGCCCCGAATTGCTCCTCACTGTCGTCGGTGAAGGCTAGTAAGGCACCCCGATAAAAGCGGGTTCAATTCATTAGAGTATATTTTCCTAAGCCCATACGGAGGATCATCACGAAGGCTTTAGATACTTTATACTCCGAAAGTGTTTCACTAGCCCATACGGAGGATCATCACGAAGGCGTAGTTACTTTACTCCCACTTAAAATGATGGAACCTGGGTAAAGAGTTCATGTTATGCAAATACAAGTGAGTGTGTACGGAAGAACAAAACAAACCTGTCACCACGTATTCTACACCCCTTATTCTAAATATCCCAACAATTTATTAAAACAAAGATCAAGAATAGTGTAACGCATTAACCAACAAGCAATTATAATATACAACATTAAATAACTAGAAAACAATAATAAAATGCATGTGAATGAATATGAACATATTTAAAACATTTTATTATTTTCAAATTCTCTTTTATTTTAAAAATATGGAATTAAAATTAAATACCAATTAAACCAACAAAACCGAGACTAGATAACACACGACTAATTTTTGGCCTGACTCTCTAAAATGTCCCCAGTGGAGTCGCCAAGCTGTCGCATACGTGATCCCAAATCGCGGGGGACCCGTTCGACTGAGGGGCGAAACAAAAGCTGAGGAAAAAACGACTTAATTCCTTTTGAAATAAAATAAACGGTCGAAGGTATGAAAATAGCCTCATAAAAAGACATGGAGTCGCCACCAATATTTTTTAGCTAGGTGTGATCGGTCACCTATCAAAACCGGTTTCGTAAAACATTTTAAAATTAATTAAAACATTTTTAAAACCAATTTCAAGTCTGCGTTATAAACCAGAGAAAATCGAAGAATCGGGTTCGAGACTCGGTTACGTGTGGGGAAGGATTAGCACCCCCGCAACGCCCGTATAAAATGGTACCTTATTAATCGTGTGTTATTTTGAGTCTCGGTAAAAAAAGTCGGTTTTAATTTAGTATTTCTAGTTAATTCCCAATTTAAAGAAAAATAGTTCCATTTTTAATTGAAAATGATCTGAAATTTATGAATTAAAAATTTCCTATATTCCCCGATAAAATCGGCAAAATATAGAAATTTTTATTCATTTGGAAAACTTTTCGAATCATTCTCATTTTTTTTTAAAGAAAGATATTCCTTTATTAATGATAATTGATGATATTCCCTCCAGCAAACCCGGTAGAGAACTCATGAATTATTTTAACTCAGGAATATCTTTATTTTTATTGAAAATCATTATCTTTTTCAAAACATTTAAAAATATGAACATGAACATGTATGACATAAATAAAATGACATGGCAAAGTCTAGATAATATAATGCAACCTAAATGTTATGACATAATTTAAATGACATAATATATTCTAAGTAAAATGAAAAATCCTAAGTATCATGGTATATTCTAAATGAGATAAAATGATTTAAATGACATGGCAATTTTAAATGATACGGCATATTATAAATAAAATAACCTAAATGACATGGAATATGATCAAAATAGCAAAAAAAATGACATGAAACATAAAAAAATGCTAACATATAATATGCATGAAAATGAAAATAAAAATAATAATGCATGAACATAGTGTACGCTAAACAATATGACAAAAATAACTAAATAAAAAGCATAGGATATCATGAAACATTCAAAATCATATGGAAAACAAATATAAGATCATAAAATGTGAAGTAAAATAATAATAATATAATGGAAAATATCATAGCAAAAAGCGCACATTTAAATAAAATGCATGAATATGGAAAATGCAATGCACGAAAATGCATTTTTTCCTCTAAATAAAGAAATCCGTATATCTAAAAAGATATCTGGATACCTTAGGAAAATATGTCAAATTAGATTTTCTAAAAAAAAATAAAACTTTGTGATTGTTTGAAAACAATTGTGAGGAAAACTTGCATAAAAATTAAAACCCTTACCAAATCCTTTTGAAATGGCTCTAATTTACTATGTTTAAAATCCCGGACTTAATTACCCTTAACCCGAGATTTATACAATCATTTTAAAGTTTAAAAAGGCTTAGAAACTACCCTAAGACAGTAGCTAAATCTTCTAACCAACCCCCTCTAAATGCCTTAGCCAAATTCAACAATTATTCCTCTTTTAATCTCAAATCTGCCTCTACTGTCCGGTTTTGCCACACTATTTTTTAGCCTATCTTTAAAAATTCAAAAAAATTTAAAAACAATAATGGAGACTCAGAACATGTAAATATACACATTAAAAAATTGGCTTAATTTTTTGATTAATGATGACTGCACAAAAAAATTAGAGATGTTCGAGTGCTGGGTGAAAAAAAGTGTTTGTCAAAACATATTTTTTGCCTTTGATAAATTCATTCAAAAACCAAAGTAGAAATTGTTGGAAATCATCCTAAAGACCTAAGGACAGTAGCTAAACATTTAAAAACCTTAGACAAAAATTGGCTAAGTAAAAAAATCACAAAGGTAGAATAATCAATTTGACAATTCCATAATTTTCCACAAGTATACTCAAGGGAGCATGACTTTGAGCCATTAATTGGCCTAAGTCATAAATCAAGTGGCAATGGCATGGAATGCATGATCATACAGCAAATGAAATTTATGAAATGTATGGTCTAAAGGTCTAAATGGTAAAGGAAATGCATGACAATTCATGGCAACATAAATGCCTAGCATGAATTTGCATGGCAATAAATGATATCCTAACTCAATATGCAGGCAATGCTTGATAATGCAAATGTGACTAGGACCTAATATGTTATGAATATGCATGAAAATACTAATGTGACCTAAGACCTAAATAGCATACTAATGCATGACAATACCAATGTGATTTAAGACTCAATATGCATGGCAATACCAATAAGGCCTAGACCTAAAATGTAATGAACATGCCTAGCAATACTATGAACATAAAATGACTCATGAAACTAATACACAATTTCAAGATGTAATAATGCAAAGCATGTTACCTCAACAAAATGCAAATGCATGACAAGGCAAGGGATGCATGAAGAGGCCAAATGATCACATGAGACTCTAATGCAATCCTACTTACTAAATGGCATAAGTACATGACAAATCATATTAAGATGCATAATGTCATGACATTTTCATAAGTATATAACATACTAAAATCAAAATGCACAAGCTCATGGGATGGAAATACAAACAAGTTAAGAAACAAAAGGAAAATGCACATGCAAGTCATACACAATCTGAAGTGCCGAATGGTCATGAAAAAAAATGATGGCATTTTTATCATAGCATTTTCATAAGCACATGGCATACTAAAATCAGAAAATACAAGTTCATGGCATGGAGATGCAAACAAGTTAAGAAACAAAAGGAAAATGCACATGCAAGTCATAAAAAATATGATTTCCGAATAGTCATGGAACAATACCAAGAAAAGCAAACATGTAAGACATGATACATGAAAAAAATGCACAACATGAGCATATGAACAATAATGGCCAAATATGCAACAATGCGATATCAAGCATGGAAATGAAATATATAAGTAAATATAGCATAGAAAACAATGTAAAGAACATATATACACAAAATTTAACATAGACATGCAAAACAAATAATAAGCAAAACTAGTAAGTAAAAACAAGGAAAGTTAAGCTCTATGGTTGGTATCAAATGGGCATAGCCTCTCACCAAACCATAATCACTTGGTCTTGCCAAGATCATGAAGCCTTTCCATCTCAATAAAACAGAAAATAAGGTGAGCTTCATGGTAGGTAAAAATGGGCATAGCCTCTCTCCTAACCATGGTCACTTGGCCTAGCCAAGGTCATGTAGCCATTTCAACCTTTTTTGCTTCATATTTTGTGAAAATCAGAACCTTAGAATACTATAAAAAAAGCTTGTAAAAATCATTTTTCACAACCACATGCAAGGATGAAAAAAAATGAAAAAACAAGGAAAATAAATGTGCCATTTTCGGCCATAGCATGAAACCATAGAAAAATATTGTTTTCCACCATTTTAAAGAAGAAGAAGAGATGAAAACATGAGTAAAAATTAAAAAACTTTATTTCTATGAAAAATGCAGTAAGAAAACATGATAGAAAAATCAAGAAAACACCATGTAAATGAAGAAGAAAGCTAGGATAGAGCCTAGTAGACATGACTACCTTAAAGCTCTCTATTGAAAACCTTTTTTTTTCTTTCTTTCAAAACCTTTTTTTTTTGCCAAATTAGATACTGTTTCCAGCCAAAAAACTTTTGAAAAATGAAACCCTCCCCCTCCCTTTAGCCTTGGCCGAATGGCCCTCTAACCCTTAGATGGGAATTGCACTTTTTCTCCTCCAATCTTGGCCTTTTGATTTAGATATTTTGATGACAACATAAAAATGTCATCTTGCCAATTGATAGCAGCCCTTAAGATGTGTACTCAGCCCTTGTAGTAACCTTAGCCATTAGATGCAAAAGAGGACCAATCCCATGCATTCCCTTGCTTGCCCCTCTTGAGTGCCTACCCTTGGATGAGTTGTGCTCTTCCATTCTTGGTCATTGGATAAGGCCAACATAAAAATGACATCTTGTAGATTAAATCCAGCCCTCAACATGTGTACTCAGCCCGTGTAGATGGCCTAAGCCATTGGATGAAAAGAGATAATCCTATGCACTCCCTTGCTCAACCGAATGGATGTTCACCTTTGGATGAATTGTGCTCATCTTTTCTCTTCCATTCTTGGCCATTAGGTGAGGTTTATTTTATGACAAATAAAAATGTCATTTTGGAATTTAAACTTGGCCATTGGATGGTGCATTCAACTTTTCTACAAGGCACCTAAGCCATTGGATGAAGGGGGACCATTTGCAAGGTGTTAGTGGTAGCATGTGGCTTGATAGTGACTGGGGAATTAAATTGTTCAAGCTTCCTTCTTCTCCTCTATGTCGGCTGACCAAGGGAAGAAAAAATCCCAACAATTCCTTCTTCTTTCATATTTTCCTCATTTACAAATTTGTCCTTTTTGTTTTCTTTGATGAAATAACCATTTTGCCCCCGAACTTAAATAAATAGTAAACGGACTCCAAATTTGAATTTTAGTTTTCAATACTTCTGAAATAATAAAAAATTGGATTCTGGAAGTTTTCAAAATTTTTCGAGTTCATTTGCTATTGATTTCGGGTTTATTTTCGAAATTACCCTTTTTATGCACCCGAACTTTACCATTTTTTAAATGAGCTCCGAATCTAGATTTTTCTTCACCAATCTCTTCCAAATAATTTAAAATGTGATCTAGAAGTTTTCATAATTTTTGGAGCTTATTTGCTATTTTTTCAGGATTTATCTGCTTGAATTACTACATAGGGGACCCAGGATTTGGCAATTTTGCAAAACGAACTCCGAATCAAGATTTTATTTCGCCAATATTTTCCAACATAATTTAAAATTTAGATTTTCAAAATTTCAGAATTTTTGGAGTTCATTTGCTATTTTTTTGGGATTTATTCTGTTGAATTACTGCATCAGAGACCCAGTATTTGGCCATTTTGCAAACGAACCCCGAATTAAGATTTTCTTTAGCCAATCTCTTCGAAATAATTTAAGAATGAGATTTGCAAAATTTCAAACTTTTTGGAGTTCATTTGCTATTTTTCTCATATTTTCCAATTTTGCCCTTTTACCTTCGAAATTCGATTTTGCTCAAAACAAATCTGATTTTCAGATTTTCTTCAAACTAAGCTTTGGGCTATCCTTTTTAATTATTTTTCATCAATTAAGGGCTTTAGATCTTCCGAATTGGGCCATTTCTGTAATTCATCCAAATTTCACCGAAATCCACCAAAAACCCTAATTCTCGGTTTTCTTCCAAATTGATTTTTCTATCAGTTTTTCTTCCAAATGGCTCCCCCATTACCCGTAGTCAGTGCTTATCTTTCATTTGAGACCTTCAATTCTGACCAATTTGATCCTTTAAGCACTTATTCCCAAATTTCCTGAATTATGGTTTCCTTTCTACTAAATCTCGTAACCCAACTTCCGAACTCCATATCTTTCAATGTAGACCTCGGATTATCAAAATTCTTTCACCATTTTCCAATTGAACCTCAAATCTTGATTTTGAAAGTAGGTTGACTTTTTTTAGTAATTGTCTTTTTTGAGGCTGACTTTTTTTGGGGTTGACTTTTTATGGGGTTGACTTTTTTCGTCTGCTTTCTTAGACTAAGCCTCGGAGTACCACCTGTAGGATGAGAAAAGCCTTTTAGCATTCCGAAACATCAATTTAGGAAGAAAATGTACCTAATTTAGGGGTCCGAACAAAATTAGGTGTCTACAGCTAATATGACCTAAGACCTAAATAGCATAGTAATGCATGACAATACCAATGTGATTTAAGACTCAATATGAATAGCAATACCAATATGGCTAGACCTAAAATGTAATGAACATGCCTAGCAATACTATGAACATTCAATGACTGATGAAACTAATGTCAATGCTGGAACAAACAGCAACTAATACACAATTTCAAGATGTGATAATGCAAAGCATGTTACCTCAACAAAATGCAAATGCATGACAAGGCAAGGGATGCATGACAAGGCAAGGGATGCATCAAGAGTCCAAATGATCACATGAGACTATAATGCTATCCTATTTACTAAATGGCATAAGTACATGACAAATCATATTAAGATGCATAATGTCATGACATTTTCATAAGCATATAACATACAAAAATCAAAATGCACAAGCTCATGGCATGGAAATAAAAACAAATTAAGAAACAAAAGGAAAATGCACATGCAAGTCATACACAATGTGAAGTACCGAATGGTCATGAAAAAAATGATGGCATTTTTATCATAGCATTTTCATAAGCACAAGGCATACTAAAATCAGAATATACAAGTTCATAGCATGGAGATGCAAACAAGTTAAGAAACAAAAGGAAGATGCACATGCAAGTCATACACAACGTGATTGCCGAATGGTCATAGAACAATACCAAGAAAATGCAAACATGTAAGACATGATACATGAAAAAAATGCAAGGATGCAATATTAAGCATGGAAATGAAATATATAAGTAAATATACCATAGAAAATTCTGAAAAAATGAAATCCCCCTCCCTTTAGCCTTGGCCGAATGGCCCTCTAACCCTTGGATGGGAATTGCACTTTTTCTCCTCCAATCTTGGCCTTTAGATTTAGATATTTTGATGACAACAGAAAAACGTCATCTTTCCAATTGATAGCATCCCTTAAGATCTGTACTCAGCCCTTGTAGTATCCTTATCCATTAGGTACAAAAGAGGACCAATCCAATGCACTCCGTTGCTTGCCCCTCTTAAGTGCCTACCCTTGGATGAGTTGTGCTCTTCCATTCTTGGTCATTGGATGAGGCCAACATAAAAATGACATCTTGTAGATTAAATCCAGCTCTCAACATGTGCACTCAACCCTTGTAGATGGCCTAAGCCATTGGATGAAAAGAGATAATCCCATGCACTCCCTGGCTCAACCGAATGGATGCTCACCCTTGGATGAATTGTGCTCATCTTTTCTCTTCCATTCGTGGCCATTAGATAAGGGTTATTTTATGACAAATAAAAATGTCATTTTTACATTTAAACTTGGCCATTGGATGGTGCATTAAACTTTCCTACAAGGCACCTAAGCCATTGGATGAAGGGGGGACCATTTGCAAGGTATTAGTGGTAGCATGTGGCTTGATAGTGACTAGGGAATTAAATTGTTCAAGCTTCCTTCTTCTCCTCTATGTCGGCTGACCAAGGGAATAAAAAATCCCAGCAATTCCTTCTTCTTTCATATTTTCCTCAATTACAAATTTGCCCTTTCTGGTTTCCTTGGTGAAATGACCTTTTTGCCCCTTGAACTTAAATAAATAGCAAACTGACTCCAAATTTGAATTTTGTTTTTTCAATACTTCAAAAATAATAAAAAATTGGATTCTAAAAGTTTTGAAAATTTTCCGAGTCCATTTGCTATTTATTTCGGATTTATTTCCGAAATTACCCCTTTTATGCACCCGAACTTTACCATTTTTTAAACGAGCTCCGAATCTAGATTTTTATTCACCAATATCTTCCAAATAATTTAAAAATATGATCTGGAAGTTTTCATAATTTTTGGAGCTTATTTGCTATTTTCTCGGGATTTATCTGCTTGAATTACTACATAGGGGACCCGGGATTTGGCCATTTTGCAAACGAACTCCGAATCAAGATTTTCTTTCGCCAATCTTTTCCAAATAGTTTAAAAATGATATTTGAAAATTTTCAGAATTTTTGGAGATCATTTGCTATTTTTTCGGGATTTATCTTGTTGAATTACTGTATAGGGGACCCGGTATTTGGCCATTTTGCAAACGGACTCCGAATCAAGATTTTCTTTCGCCAATCTCTTTGAAATGATTTAAGAATGAGATTTGCAATTTTTTAGAATTTTTGGAGTTCATTTGCTATTTTTCCCATATTTTCGAGTTTCGCCTTTTTGCCTCTGAAACTCGATTTTGCTCAAAACAAATCCAATTTTCAGATTTTCTTCAAACTGAGCTTCGGGCTATCCCTGTTTAATCATTTCTCATCAATTAAGGGCTTTAGATCTTCCGAATTGGGTCATTTCTGTAATTCTTCCAAATTTCACCGAAACCCACCAAAAACCCTAATTCTCGGTTTTCTTCCAAATTGACTTTTCTATCAATTTTTCTTCCAAATGGCTCCTCCATACCCGTAGTCAGTGCTTATCTTTCATTTGAGACCTTCAATTTCGACCAATTTGTTCGTTTAAGCACTTTTCCCCAAATTTCACGAATTAGGGTTTCTTTTATACTAAATCTCGTAACCCAACTTCTAAACTCCATATCTTTCAATGTAGAACTCGGATTATCAAAAGTCTTTCACCGTTTTTCAATTGAACCTCAAATCTTCATTTTGAAAGTGGGTTGACTTTTTAGTAATTGACTTTTTTGTGATTGACTTTTTTTGTGGCTGACTTTTTTTATGGTTGACTTTTTTGAGATTGACTTTTTTCGTCTGCTTTCTTAAAGTAAGCCTCGGAGTACCACCTACACGATGAGAAAAGCCTTTTAGCATTCTGAAACATCAATTTAGGAAGAAAATGTACCTAATTTAGGGGTCCGAACAAAATTAGGTGTCTATAGCTTAGCTGTCGCAACCCTAAATAAAATAACGACAATAACAACGAGTCTCATCATAAGACTTTATTTTTTGTTTTCCTTAGGCGTGACATTTAAAAAAAAAATTATGGAAAAGTCGACTTAATTCCTCTAGAAAACGAAGCTGTCGATACGTGATCCCGGATCGCGGGGGACCCGTTCGAGTGGGGGGTGAAATAGAAGCAGAGGAAAAGATGACTTAATTCCTCTTGAGATAAAATAAACGATCGAGGGTATGAAAAAGGCCTCGTAAAAAGACATGGAGTCGCCACCAATCTTTCTTAGCTCGGTGTGATCGGCCACCTATTAAAACTGGTTTTATAAAACATTTTAAAATTAATTAAAACATTTTTAAAACCAATTTCAGGTCTGCGTTATAAACCAGAGAAAATCAAAGAAGCGGGTTCGGGAGTCGGTTACGCGCGGGGAAGTGTAGACACCTAATTTTGTCCGGACCACTAAAACAGGTATGTTTTCTTCCTAAATTGATGTTCTCGAGTGTAAAAAGACTTTTTTCATCCTGCAGGTGGTACTCCGATACTTAGTTTAAGAGGGCGAGCATAAATAGTCAAACTTGAAAAAAGTGAACCTCGAAAAATAGTCAACCAAAAAAAAGTCAACCCCAAAAAGTCAACTACTAAAAAAGTCAACCCACTTTCAAAATCAATATTTTAAGTTCAATTGAAAAATGGCGAAAGAATTTTGATAATCCGAGGTTTACATTGAAAGATATGGAGTTCGGAAATTGGGATTTGGAGATTTAGTAGAAAGGAAACCCCAATTCGAGAAATTTGGAGAAAAGTGCTTAAACGATCAAATTGGTCAAAATTGAAGGTTCCAAATGAAAGATAAGCACTGACTACGAGTACTGGAGAAGCCACTTGCTAGAAAAACCGAAAGAAAAGTCAATCCGGGAGAAAACCGAGAATTAGGGTTTTTAGTGGATTTCGGTGAAATCGGGAAGAATCAGAGAAATGGCCCAACTTGGTAAGACCAAAGCCCCCAATGGACGAGGAATGATTAAAAAGGGATAGCCCAAGGCTCAGTTTGAAGAAAATCTGAAAATCAGACTTGTTTTGAGCAAAACCGAGTTTCGGAGGCAAAAAGGCAAAATTGGAAAATTTGGGAAAAATAGCAAATGGACTTCGAAAACTCTGAAATTTTTCAAATCTCATTTTTATATTATTTGGAAGAGATTGGCGAAAGAAAGTCTTGATTCGAAGTTTGTTTGCAAAATGGCCAAATCCCGGGCTTCCTATGCAATAATTCAAGAAGATAAATCCCGAAAATATAGCAAATGGACTCCAAAAATTTTGAAATTTTGCAAATCTCATTTTTAAATTATTTGAAAGAGATTGGTGAAATAAAATCTTGATTCGGAGTTCGTTTCCGAATTGGACAAATCTCGAGCTCCTATGTTGTAATTCAAGCCGATAAATCCCGAAAAAATACCAAATGAGCTCCAAAAATTATGAAAAATTCCATATCACACTTTTAAATAATTTATAAGAGATTGGTGAAGAAAAATCTTGATTTGGAGCTCGTTTAAAAAATGGTAAAATGTGGGGGCATAAAAAGGCATTTTTGGAAGAAAACATCCAAATAAATAGCAAACGGACTCGGATAATTTTGAAAACTTCCAAAAATCAATGTTTTATTATTTTGGAAGTATTAAAAAGAGAAAAATTCAATTTGGAGTCCGTTTGATATTTATTTGCATTCGGGGGGCAAAACGATCATTTCACCTAAGCAACCGAAAAGGGCTTCTTCGGGTCTTTCAAAAAATCAGACTTGGGCTGGAAAAGAGAAGTGCTGGCCTGCCAAGGCCCAAAGGAAAGAGGAAGTTTCTGATTTTTCAATCAAATGGCCAAGAATTAAAAGTTAGTTAGAGATTCCTTTTGATTAAGCCATTGTGATTAAGCCACATAAGCCAAGAGAGAGTGTCAACATTATTCTTAAATAGCTGTAATTTGGGAAAGCTTATATGCTAATCTAAAGGTGGTAATTTCATGATTTTTTTTCAACTTGAATTATTAGCCATTTGATGGAAAATTGGTTGCAAAAAAAATGACAACATCCTTGAGAATATAGGGGGTTTCAGCCAGCATGAAATGGAGGGGCAGAATTTCATTTTCAAACTTTATTTTTGCTGAGTTCTCTTGGTTTTTACTTGGTTTTTTCTCTTTGGTTGAAGCCAAAAAGAAAAAGTTTAGAAAAGAAAGGAAAGTTTGAAGAGATAAAGCTTGAAATATAGCTTCTTGAGGTTGCTCTTGAGCACCAACTCTTGCACTTTCTTGATTTTCCATTCTTGTTTTTGCTATTTTGATTACTATTTGGTGAGTTTCCTTTTTTAAATAAATGTTTTTTTTTATTGTTCTTCTTAAGTACTTCATTCATCTCTTTCTTAAATATATTTTTTTACAATTTTTTTACAATATACTCACCATGGTCGAATGGCCTACATTATTTATTTAAGTTGCTGTTTTGGTTTATGTTGTTGATGTTATTTTCTTTGATCTTAATGTTTTAAATGTTTCTTTACTTCATATACTTGAGTTATATTTTAATTTGGTTGCTTTGTTTGTTGCCATTTATGATTTGAATATCATGCTTTTGCATTTTTTTTTCTGTTTTCATGATGTTTAAATTTGTTGGTGTTTTAGATTTAGTATATCAAGTGTTTGTGAAAATGTTTGTGTGGTCTTTGCATGATTTGAGCTTTATATTTTAGTTGAGCATGTTTTAGATTTAGTATATCAAGTGTTTGTGAAAATGCCATGCTTGTTGGAGCTTGAGGCCATTTGGCTACTCCATGTGTTATGCATTGTGTGTTGCATTTTTGCCATGTTAGTTTGCAGGTTTTTGCATTTGCATGACATTTGATTTAATTTTTCATGCTAGTATACCAAGTGTTTGTGAAAATGCCATGTTTCCTAGTCACATAGGCCATTCGGCCACTCCTTGAATTTTTGCATTATATGTGTATTCTTGCCATGTTAGTTGATAGGTTAGTATTTGCATGATATTTGGTTGAGTTTTTGGTTTAAGCATGCTTTGTGTTTGTGAAAATTCCATGCATATTTTAGTTAGTAGGTTTGGTTTATTTGTTATGCATGTTCATGCATTTTAGGTCTAGGTTGCATTAAATGCCATGCAAGTTCATTTAGGTCTAAGTCACTATATTGATGCCATGCATTTTTTCATGACATTTAGGTTTAAACTCATGTATTTCATGCACTATGTTTGCTGTATTTTTTTCATGCATTTCATGTTCATGCCAATTGAATAATGACTTAGGCCAATTAATGGTTCAAAGTCATGCTCTCTTGAGCACACTTGTGGAAAATTAAGTTTTTTCAAATTGATTATTCTACCTTTGTATTTTTTTTTACTTAGCCAATTTTTATCTAACTTTCAAAAGTCCTAGCTACTGTTTGTGAGTCATTTTTTGAGTCTTAAATATTTTTACCTTGATTTTTAAATGATTTTATCAAAGGCAAAAATGTATTTTGGCAAAGCATTTTTTTTTTTCACCAGTACTCGTAATTTTTTGATTTCTTTTAGGCATTCATCTTTAATCGGAAAATTAAGAGGATTTTTTCCGGTGTAGTTTTACATGTCTTGAGTCACTAGTGTGTTTTTCAGAATTTTTTGAATTTTCAAAATAGGACAAAAAAATCGTGGCTTAAAACTAGACAGTGGAGTCAGAATTAAATTTAAAGAAAAATCATTTTTCTGTTTTGGTTAAGTTACTTAGAGGGGGCTGATTAGGAATGTTAGCTACTGACTTAGGGTAGTTTCTAAGCCTTTTTAAACTCTAAAAATGGTTTTTCAAGTCTCGGGTTAAGGGTAGTCAAGTCCGAATTTTTAAACTTAGAAAATTAGAGCCATTTTAAAAAAAAAAATTAGCCCAGTTTTTATTTGACATATTTTCCTAAGGTAGCCGGATATGTTTTTAGATATACGGATTTCCTTAATTAAAGGAAAAAAATACATTTCATGCATTGCATTTTCCATATTCATGCATTTTATATAATATGTGATTCTTGCTATAATAATTCCTATGATGTTGTTATTATTTTGATTTATATATATATTTTTTCATGTTATATGATTTATTATATGGTTTTGAATATTTCATGATATCCTATGCTTTTTATTTAGTTATTTTTATATTATTTAGCATATACTATGTTCATGCATTATTATTTTATTTTTATTTCCATGCATATTATATGATAGCATTATTTTATATTCCATGTCATTTAAGTTATATGCCATATCATTCATAGTTTCCATGTCATTTAAATTATGTCATTCATATAGAATATATTATGTTGCCTAGGTTATTTTATTTCATATAGAATATATTATGTCACCTAAGTCATTTCATTTCATTTAGAATATATCATATGACTTAGGATATTACATTTCATATAGAATATATTATGTCACCTAGGTCATTTCATTTCATTTAGTATATGTAATATAACTTAGGACATTTCATTTCATTTAGAATATGCTAAGGCATTTAAATTATATTATATCATTTATGATGCATTATATTATTTAGATTTTTGCTATGTCATTTTATTTATGTCATGCATATACATATTCATATCTTTTAAAATGTTTTTAAAAAGATAATGATTTTTCAATAAAAAAAATAAAGATATTCTCGAGTTAAAATAATTCATGAGTTCTCTACTAGGTTTGCTGGAGGGAATATCATCAATTATCATTAATAAAGGAATATCTTTCTTTCAACAAAAAAAAAAAAAAGAGAATGATTCGGAAAGTTTTTCCAAATTAATAAAAATTTCTATATTTTGCCACGTTTGTTGGAGAATATAGGAAAATTTTGAATTTATAAATTCCGGATCATTTTCAATTAAAAATGGAATTATTTTTCTTTAAATTGGGAATTCACTTGAAATACTAAATTTAAAACCAACTTTACACCGAGATTTTAGATAACACACGATTAATAAGGTACCGTTTTATACGGGCATTGTGGAGGTGCTAATCCTTCCCCGCACGTAACCGAGTCCCGAACCCGTTTCTTTGATTTCTTTGGTTTAAACGCAGACTTGAAATTGGTTTTAAAAATGTTTTAATTAATTTTTAAAATATTTTATAAAACCGGTTTTAATAGGTGGCCGATCACACCTAGCTAAAAAAGATTGGTGGCGACTCCATGTCTTTTTCAAGGTCATTTTCAAACCCTTCATTTTTCTAGAGGAATTAAGTCGACTTTTCCTCGATTTTTTTTTTGTCACGCTTAACGAATAATAAAGTCTTGCAATGAGACTCGTTATTTTTTAGGTTGCGACAGCTTGGCGACTCTACTGGGGAAAATTAGAGAGTCAGGCCTAGAATTAGTCGTGTGTTATCAAAGTCTTGGTTTTGTTGGATTAATTGGTATTTAATTTTAATTCCCATATTTTTTAAAATAAAAGGGAATTTTGAAAATAATAAAATATTTTAAATATGTTCATCTTCATCTGCATTCATATTATTATTTGCTCTCTGGTTATTTTGATGCGTATATTTATATGTTTGCTTGACTGATGCTTTACATTGTTTGATTTTAGTATGGTATTTAGAATAAGGGTTGTAGAATAGGTGGTGACATGTTTGTTTTGTTCCTTCGCACACACTATATTTGCATTTGCATAACATGAATCCTCTACCCGGGTTCCGTCCTTTTAAGTGGAAGTAAAGCAACTACGCCTTCGTGATTGATCCTCCGTATGGGCTAGTGAAACACTTTCGGAGTATAAAGTACCTAATGCCTTCGTGATAATCCTCCGTACAGGCAAAGGAAAATATACTCTAACGAATTGAACCCGTTTTTATCGGGGTGCCTTACTAGCCTTCACCGGCGACAGTGAGGAACAATTCGGGGCCTTAGAACCGATCCACCTTCATATAGTGAACCTAGGCAAATCCATACCGTATTTCCGTTAGATAAACCGAAAATAGGAACACATGGAGGGACATTTCTAAGCCTTTTGTTACCTATTTTATACTCTGAAGAAGTTTTGTAGATCGGGCAACGATGTACGTACATCGCCCGTAATAAATGTGATAATCCGTCCCAAGGGCACTGTGATACCTTTATAAGTAGATATCTGTCGGGGCAAATATTCATTAACTGTTTGAAATAAAAAATAAAAATCTTTTTTCAAGCATTTTTTGCATTTTGCACATTTCATACATGTGTGAATAAAGCATGTACATTTTTGGTTGTATTATTGATCTCATTCTTTTCAATAAACAGTTGGAAATAATAATCTCATTTGGTGATTTCATAAACCGGTAGCGTTACATGAACATTTGCATATTGTACCATAGTAGGATCCACTATCCCGAAATTCTTTTGAAAATAATATGATTGGTTTTTCATAGAAAAAAATATGTTTCAAAAAATCATAAATTTGGAGGCAAATCTTGCATAATGAGATTTTTGAATAATCAAGATTTAGGTCCCACCAATTTCGTGTAATCATTGGTTAATTTATTTGTACCATTTTGACATCACGTCACAGTCCTAACATGCATGGTTATTCATTGTAGAATACATTTGTGATATACATGGTCATTCTTTGTACCTACCTTTGTATTAATTCATTTAGTCTTAGCATGTATCATTTTGACATCATAGCATGCATGGTCATTCATTGTAAAATACGTTTATGACATGCATAGTCATTATTTTATATACCTGTGCATCAATTTATTCATTTCTTTTAATGCATCATGTTGGCATTAGATTGCACCCATACATAGTCATCATAATTTCTCTGTATATATTCATGCATTAATCATCAGTATATTCATGCACATAGGAATAGAGTATGTACATTCACAATTGTATTCTTAATCTCATGACATTTTCTTTTGCATGAAAGGGGTTCAAGATATGAGGAAGGAATCGGAGGAACGATTGGGTGCTTCGGAACGCAATCAAGAGGAATGTGGACATGAAATCCGGGAGGTGAAGGAACATCTTGCCAAATTGCTGAAAATGGTTGAGGATATGGGTAAGAGTAAAGGGGAACTTTCTCAGGGCTCTGCATCGCCTTCGGATCAACCAAAACCATTAGGTCCTGAACATACAATCCTTGCTGGATCCTGCACTTGTCAATGCCACAATGGTTGCAATCCTGATGAAATTGTGTACAAAATCCTGAAAATGATTAAACCTGAGAGCCTGATACCAAAGATAGAAACCTCAGATCCTGTACCATACTTGCAAACTATTCTAGGTCCAAACCAGTATCCCCACCCTACCATGGTCCAATTGTCCATTGGGATGACCACTACGAGATTCCTGAATCCCACTCCATCACCACCAACTGCCAGTTCATACTATTTTCCTCATCAATCACCTTATCCAGTATCTGGGATAGGAACCTCGAGCTATGTACAACCTCCAAAGGCCCCGTGTCCAAACCCATACCCTTACCATGTTGTTCCGCCACATCTCCATGTAAACACTCTGGTTCGGACCTTAGAGCCACCACCAAGTGCCCCAACTCCTAGGCATTTTGATCCCATTCCAATCAGCTACCGAGAGCTTCTCCCTATACTGATCCAAAATCACGTGGTTGCTTGTGTCCCATTGAAATCCCTGTTACCACCATATCCAAGGTGGTATAATCCAAAGGAAAGATGTGATTATCACTATGGAATTGTTGGCCATAACATCGAAGACTGTATGGCATTCAAGAAGAAAGTTCAAACTCTTATAGATGCCAAGTGGTTGGATCCAACGACACTGATTGGTGGAGGGCTGGGAAAGCGTCATTAGGATTAGGAGATTTACAGCATTGAGGTGGAAAGACTTCGGTCTTATATGATGTAAAAGGATTTCACTTATTCAGTAGCTGGCTTTTATAGCCTTAGGATGCTATGAAGAATAAAGTGCTTGTAAACACAGTTTTAACCACCATTCAAATTTTGTAAAACATGGTTTATACAATTGTGAACATTGATATGGGAATGAATTGACTATGCTTCAAATTTATGAGATGTTGATGATTAAGTTCCTCCGATTCTTATTTCCTCTGTGATATCTTCCCCTTTTGCATTTTGTATCCGATCAATTATTGGTCATACCATACATTCATACATGTATCATGTTAGCATCAGGTTGCATTTAGGCATTCATAATCAGTATGATTTTTTCTGTATATATCCATGCATTAATTTTCTTATTACATACATCATGTTAGCATTAGGTCGCATTCATGACACACATGGTTAGCATGATTTTCTTTCCATATACTCTGTATCAATCATTCATTGTTTGCATGTATCATAATTGACACCATGTTGCATTCATAGGGTATATGATCATTCATTGGGAAATATGCTAAAATGTACATGATTATTCATTGCATATATCCATGCTTTGATTTGTTTATTCTTTGCTTATAACATGTTGGCATCGTGATTGCATTTATTACATACATGGTTAGCATGTTTCCACTATATATGTCCATACATCATTTCTTTTATTCTTCACATGCATCAAATGACAATCATGGCTCATTCATGATGACATACATTTGGGGGAAATAAAATAGAAGTTGGCTTGGATTTAGGAGTCTTTGAAAGAACATCCATGTCAAATCAGAGGTATAAGAAGTACTGAATACCCTTTTAATACAGGCTAGTGCTATGGAGGATGAACAAGTTGCTCGAATGGAAAAAATGGAATGGGAACAGAAAGAATTGCGAGAACAGCTAGCAAAGTCTCAAGCAGAATTTAAGGATCAGACGACTAAATTGATGGAGCTGATGTCCTCCGTAATCAAGGGAAAAGGATACACCGAAAACTTTGTCGCCATGAAAGGGTTAGAGGCACAAAAGGGTCAGAATGAGGTCGTAATGATTGATGCCCAAAACACTGTTAACTCCGTCAATATCCTAAACTCAAATGATCCAGCTGAACAGGCAAAGTTGAAAATAGTTGCAGTAAATGAGGTTGAGTTGGCAGATTCCCAAGGGAAATATCAGTTGTTAGATGAAAGGCTCTGGGCAGTAGAAAATACAGATGTATTTGGGAGTTTAGATGTGAAAGAACGATGTTGGTCCAAGATCCCTGACTTTGTGAAATATGACGGGACAACCGATCCGTCATCCCACGTCACTATGTTCTGCCGGAATATGACAAGTCATATAGATAATGATAAGCTTTTGATTCACTGCTTTCAGGATAGCCTCAGCGGGTCCGCAATTAGGTGGTATAGTTAGTTGAGCAAGGATCAGATTCGCTCTTGGAAGGACCTGGCTAGGGTTCTTCTAAATCAGTACAAGCATATGGCCGACATGGCGCCTGACCGTCTCACCTTACAAAATATGAAGAAAAGAGCTACTGAGAGCTTCAAAGAATATGCGCAACGGTGGATGAGCCTGGCCGCCCAAGTACAACTGCCTTTAACTCAGAAGGAAACCACTGTCATTTTTGTGGATACACTGCAGGCCCCGTACTATGATATACTTGTCGGCAACACCACGAAGAATTTTTCGGACATGGTAATTTCAGGGGAGATGATTGAGAATGCTATCAAAGATGGGAAAATTGAAGGAGAAAGAACATCCAATACCAAGAAAAAGGGGGCATCTGAAAAGAAAAAGAAAGATACCCAAGTCGTGGAAGGCTTTGCCCCACCTCCCCAATTCTCCTCGTATCAACCATTTTACTCTACCCTGAACAATGTCTCCCGAGGTTTTTATCCCTACCAACCAATGACTGCAAGTACACCAGAATTTATATCTGTCTATCAATCGAACACCCTTGGGAATAATCGAAGGGGGCATAAAAAGCGAAAAAGAAATCAGGATGACCCGATTCCTATGACATACAGTTGAGCTATTACCTCAACTCATCCAGAATCACTTTGTGACACCCATGCAATTAGAGCCTCTGAAGCCTCTTTATCCGAGCTGGTATGATGCTAATGAGTGTTGTGGTTATCATTCTGGCAATCAAGGTCACTCAACAGAGAACTGCCCCGCTTTGAAGTACAAGGTCAGAGATCTCATCAAGGCTAGTTCGATAAGTTTTGAAGATGGGGAAGCCAAGTGTCATAAGAAACATTGTGCATGATCATATTAGGTTTTTGACGCATGTAGTTCTATACACTGTGATGATGAAAGCACTTGTCTCATGTTAACATCTACATGAATTAAATGAATTTTGAATTTTAAATGCTTTGTGTTTGTTGTGTTTTAACAGTAACTTGAATTTGCAAAAACAAGCATTAAGGGATTTTTAATAATGGATAGTCTCAAGAAGATTGATGATCAGTGTTACAAATGACCCAATACCTTCTCCCCTCTCTTTAGGTTTTCCTAAGCCTAAATCTCTTAAACCAAGAACACTTGAAATACCTAATGCTTCAAGGAATATGAATGATTTGACTTCATAAAACCATTGTCATCACAGAATAAGCAAAGACATAGATCTTAGTCTAGGCTATGAACAAAGGAACGAACTCTTTGAAAATTTTCAAATTCCTTGAAATTGAAACAAATGAGACATTCTTTCAAGAATCTAGATTTTGATAATTTGGTGTGTGTCAAGATTGTGCTAAAACCATTCATGACATTTCCAATGACCAAAAAACACTAATTACCCAAACATCACTTCATGACTGACACCCTGGGGCATAATGATTAAACTAGATTATCCCTTGTCCCAAAGAAAACCCATTTTTGGGTCATATTTTACTTGTCTCTTCGAAGAACTCAGATTGGAAAATCAGCCTTTTCAAAATAAACCTAGACTTGCTATGTTCCTCGTTGATACAAATTCTCATGGTTAATCAAATTGGGGCATCATATATGGAAACGATGGATACATGGTGAAGAAGGATGAGCTAACGCATGAATCATTGGGGCATGCGATGGGAAAAAGAGAAGAATTTTTTTTGTGATATCATGCATATGGGAATTCGGATGATTCCAAAGTGCAAAATGAAATTCTGAATATCTATTTCCCTTGGGGATTGCTTTTCAATATGAATATTTGTGCTTGACATGAGAAATGGCCATCTTTCATATCCCTTTCGCATAAAAAAGAAATTATCCATAGTCACCCCTTTTGAGCCAAAAGAATTCTTTCTTATTTGAACCCTGATCAAGGATCACCCTCTACACTAGGGGCAAATGCAAGGAAATATCTTTTTAAAGATCATTGAGAAATGAGTCCTAGCTTAAAGACATATCCAAGCAAATTGAGCCCCGAATAAATATGGGCTCACTCTGTCAAAGAAAAAAGGGAAAAGATGGCGAAATGAAAGCCAAGAAAAACAAAAGAGGAACACACAAAAAAAAATGTGAAAAAAACGATGGCGAAGAAAAGCAAGGAAGAAAAAGAGCAAAGTCAAAAGGAAAGAAATGTCCAAGAAGGGAGAAATGCTTCAAAGTGAATCCTCCTCAAGAAATTATCCTTGATCTGATTACCCTCAAACACATATTTTGGGCTTATTTATCTTTTCTTTTTGAACCTTGAGCCATGGCCTACATTACATGCTTTAAAAGTCCATTTTGATCAAGCATGAATATTTAATTTGAAAGGTTTTTCCTCAGATTTTATCCCATCTCATCGAATTATTATTGCACTAAGGAAGAATTTAGAATTCTCAAGTGTATGGTAGAACAAAAAAAAAAAGAGAGAGAAAAATTGGAAAGAATGGGACTCTAGGGCGAAAACCCAAAAATAGGCGATCTAGATTAAAAAGGAAATTTTTGATGCCATCTATGAGAGTGCCGATACCATAAAAGAGAAGATCATCTTAAAAAAGTGGTCATCGAGGAACATCTACGAATTCCTGAACCTCTTAAATTGACAGCTCTCATTCAGAGGATTATCTTCAAAAAACTGAATTTTTTTTCCCAAGATTAAACCTTCCAGTTTAAACATCTCGGCCAATCTTGACGCTTGTCAAAATGCCTTGGTATGAAAACTAAAAGAATGTTGAATTTGTTTGGTTCTCAATGAATTCATGATTTATAAAACCTGTTCCATATGTGAGCCTCGAAGGGATATACATTTTTTTCATGAAATTTTCCTGAAAAAGCTTAAATCTTGTTATACCAAGCCTTGCCAATCTCAGTTGAAAAAAACCAGATTGAGACTTAGAGATTTTTCTAACAATGGTCATCAGTGTTCAAAAGATTTGTACATCACACATTGTGGGGTTAATATTTTTTGTTCAGAAGTTTTCAAGATGCTAAAACAAATAAAGAGATTTTTGAAATACCCATTTTGATGTTGACATGAGACAAGGATTTTTCTAACCCAAAGGTATAGAACTGCGAGGATAGGTCCTGACTTCCAGATATGAGAAGAAGAAATAGAACCCGATTCAGATTTCTGTTGATGAAAGTTTGAAAACTGTTGGGGCAAAGAGAATAGCCAAAATGAATTGAAGATATACTCTGATTTGAAGATGAAAAATAAATTTGAAAGGCTAAGCCAAAGTCTAGAAAAACAACCGGGGGCATTTGCATCACTCATGAGCACTCATCTCTTTACCAAGCTTTTACATCTGCACAGTGTCGGCAAGCATTTGCATTATTCATGAGTAATTTCATTGGCATTATTCCATAAGCATCTGCATTTTACCTTTACATTTACATTCTTCATGGAATTTGCATTTGTGTCATCTCAAGCAATTGCATCATTTCTAGAATCATTGCATTTTTATTATTGTGTGGTAATTGTAGTTACACCATTTATAAACCAGTTACATGAATACAATTAGTAGGGGCATCTGCATCATGAAACATGGGCATCAATCCAGGTCATTTGCATTAAGAAACATTTAAATCAATCCAAGCTTTACATTTGCACCATGAAGCATGAGCACCTTGTTAAAAGACATGTGCATCTGCATCATTTCTCAAACCTTCTAGAGGAGTTATCCAGAATTTTACAATGAGCAAGTCTTTGGTGGTGATAGCCAAAGCTTCTGGAGGATTTACCCAGAATTTTACAATGTGCAAATCTTTGGTGGTGATAGCCAAAGCTTCTGGTGGAGGTATCCATAATTTTATAGTTTTAAAAGTGAACAAGTCTTCGGTGGTGATAGCTGAAGCCTCTGGTAGAGATATCCAGGGTTTTATAATTTTGAAAAATGAGAAATCTTCTTCTGGAGGAGTTACCCAGATTTTTTTTACAACGAGCAAGTCTTTGGTGGTGATAGCCAAAGCTTCTGGAGGAGTTACCCAGAATTTTACAATGAGCAAACCTTTGGTGGTAATAGCCAAAGCTTCTGGTGGAGATATCCAGAATTTTACAGTTTTAAAAGTGAACAAGTCTTCGGTGGTGATAGCTGAAGCCTCTGGTGGAGATATCCAGGGTTTTATAATTTTGAAATGAGAAATCTTCTTCTGGAGGAGTTACCCAGATTTTTTTTACAATGAGCAAGTCTTTAGTGGTGATAGCCAAAGCTTCTGGAGGAGTTACCCAGAATTTTACAATGAGCAAACCTTTGGTGGTGATAGCCAAAGCTTCTGGTGGAGATATCCAGAATTTTACAGTTTTAAAAGTGAACAAGTCTTTGGTGGTGATAGCTGAAGCCTCTGGTGGAGATATCTAGGGTTTTATAATTTTGAAAATGAGAAATCTTCTTCTGGAGGAGTTACCAAGATTTTTTTTACAATGAGCAAGTCTTTGGTGGTGATAGCCAAAGCTTCTGGAGGAGTTACCCAGAATTTTACAATGAGCAAACCTTTGGTGGTGATAGCCAAAGCTTCTGGTGGAGATATCTAGAATTTTAAGTTTTAAAAGTGAACAAGTCTTCGGTGGTGATAGCTGAAGCTTTTGGTGGAGATATCTAGGGCTTCATAATTTTGAAAAATGAGAAATCTTCTTCTGGAGGAGTTACCCACATTTTTTACAATGAGCAAGTCTTTGGTGGTGATAGCCAAAGCTTCTAGAGGAGTTACCCAGAATTTTACAATGAGCAAACCTTTGGTGGTGATAGCCAAAACTTCTGGTGGAGATATCCAGAATTTTACAGTTTTAAAAGTGAACAAGTCTTCGGTGGTGATAGCTGAAGCCTCTGGTGGAGTTATCCATGGTTTTATAATTTTGAAAAAATGAGAAATCTTTTTCTGGAAGAGTTACCCAGATTTTTACAATGAGCAAGTCTTTGATGGTGATAGCCAAAGCTTCTGGAGGAGTTACCCAAATATTTTACAATGAGCAAGTCTTTGGTGGTGATAGCCAAAGTTTCTGGAAGAGTTACCCAGAATTTTACAATGAGCAAACCTTTGGTGGTGATAGCCAAAGCTTTTGGTGTGGATATCCAGAATTTTACAGTTTTAAAAGTGAACAAGTCTTCGGTGGTGATAGCTGAAGCCTCTGGTGGAGATATCCAGGGTTTTATAATTTGAAAAATGAGAAATCTTCTTATGGAGGAGTTACCCAGAATTTTATTCAACATGTGCATCTACATCAAGAAGCTTTTGCATCAATCTAAGTTATTGATAACTCGTATAATTATATAGTTTTTAGTTATGTTTTATTATTGTTTTGTGTCAAATACGAGTTATTATTGCTTAGTCTAATTGTGTTTATGATCTTTTATATTTTTATGTAATTTGGTGTTTTTTTTACGAGTTTCTTTGAGTGATTTCAGATTACTAGGTTAAATCAACAATTAAGGGCAAATTCAGTTCAGTTCCAGTTCCGACACCTTTTGCTATATCAGCTATATCTAGAGTTTCACTAAATCAATAAGGCTGAAATTTTAACCGTGCAAAGATAAGAGGCATATCTAACTTTTTCATGTTTTACACTTCTTGAAACGGAGTTGTTTTCCCTAGCGAAATCGACCATCAAGTTGGCTGATGTGCAATGACGTCTGTGCTGACCTGTTTTGGTATTTTGCCCATATCTTCTGATCCACATCAGAAATTGAGCTGATTCCAATGGCTATGGATCACTAACTGATAGGGGAACATTTTTCTAGAAGACCATGTGATCAGATCAAGCTTCCAATATTGACAAAATCGACCATCAAGTTGGCTGATCAAAATTGTCATACAATATGACGAAAATTGTTAGAAAAATGCACCCACCTATTATACCTACCTTTGAAATTTGTAAAGCTTGTCTCTTGTCATTTAGTCCTCCAAAATGTGTACAAATAGAGGGCCTTGGATGATTGTATGGGGCATTGTACATTGGTAGGATATTAGCCATTGTAATAAAATTCTGTAAGTTTTCTTCTTCTTTCTTTTCTCTAGTTTTCTTTTTCTTTATTTTCTTCTTCTTCTTTCTTTCTTTTATTTCCTTCTTAGATTCTCTTTAATTTTATGTTTATGTTTACAATGCCTATGCTAGGCTAAACTTCTATTTGGTTAAGGGTGATTTCAAAGCCCTAGACATGTTTTGTGATTGATTTTCAGATTCTATCTATCATTAATTTTCTATCAAAGTTGCTTATGTTCTTCTACAAGAATTGTTCATGATGTTGTCTTGATTTATTGAGGTGTACAACTAGATAGATCTTGATAATTATCTATTGCTAGTCTAGGAGTCTTGATCCGTGTAATTGTCTTGATTTCCTATTCATAAGTGGCAATTTGTGATTAATGATTATGGTCAAGTTTTCAATAATTGCAAAGTGGAACATAACCTAAGTTGAACAATCCGAGCTTATGTGTTTGTTGCTTAGATCAACCTATCTTTCTCATCATAAAGCTGCCATTAAATTGAATTTAGAGAGCTTATTCTAGGTTGTTTAATGGTTAGAGATTAAATAGAGAGCTTGTTCTATTTAACGACAAACTAAGGAAAGATTGGGATAACAGAGCTTGTTGTTATCTACGGTTGTTAACTTTGATAGTTGGTTGATATTGATAGATCTGAAATTGATTCTTAATGATGTCTAGTGGTAGAGAATGAAACCTTAACCATATTTTTCATATTTGATTCTTCTTACTTACTTGTTTTCTTACTTTTCTAGTTTGCTTATTTTTAAAAGTATATTTATTTTTATTGGCTGGTTATACCGCCTAATTTGTATATTAACTTTGTTTTATTTTTATTGGCTGGTTATACCGCCTAATTTAGTATATATATTTTTATTGGCTGGTTATACCGCCTTGCATCTTATTCTTATTATTTACTTTAGTTTAAATCTGGCTTCAAAAACCCCTTTTCTTTTATTGTTTTCTTTGAACGTAAGTTATAAACTAATAACTCATAGATTAAAACCCAATCCCTGAGGACTCGACCCTTGCTAATCATTATACTTACAATTGATCTTTTTAGTGCAAGGTTAAATAAGATACACTCTTTTGGGTGCATCAAATTTTTGGCGCCGTTGTCGGGGATTGTTTTTTTAGTTTATTTGTTATTTGGTTTATTCTTATTTTCAGTTCCAATGAGTTTTATTTTCTTGTACATACGGGTTTTTCTTATCAAATTTTGAAAAAAAAAAGGAAAAAAATAAAAAAAAACGATGGAATTGAGCAATCTAACACTTGAAGAGTTGGTGGCATACATGAACATGGAGAATCAACAAGCCAAGCTCACCTCCCTAGTTCAACAATTGGCCATGGGAGGATGTCAAGGCCATCAAGTGTTCCAAGACCAACAGTATGATCATTACTCAAACACTTACCATGAGGGATGGTGGGATCATACTAATTATGGCTACTCGAAAAATTACCAAGAAGTAGATCCTTATGCCAATTACACTCATCCATCTAGCTTCAATCAATCATGGTCTCAAGAACCAGATCTTTTTCAACCACCACATATGACTCAAAACTCAGGTACTTCTTTAGAAGATCTTGTACATTCTCTTGTTACTGATACTTTGCAATTTCAACAGGAAACAAGGGCAAGCATCCAGAGTTTGGAAAGGCAAATAAGCCTATTGGCTAGTAGTACGGTGGAATTAGTAGCAGAAAGATCTCTAGCACTCCCTTCCCAAACGGTGATTAACCCAAAGGAGAATGCTACTATTGTGACCTTGAGAAATGAGGAACAAGATGAGGATGAGACAAAACCAAAGATGGATTCACTTCTTGAGGATAATGAAGCTACCATTCAAATTGAGAGTACTTTGACACCTCAAGTAGCCTTTAAGGTTCTTATTTCTACTAATGTTCCTTCTCCACTTTTTCCTAGCAGATTTGCAAAGTCCAAAAAGGAGGAACATGAACAACAATTTTTGGAAACCTTAAACAGCTTGCTTGTGGATGCCATTAGACAAGTACCAAGATATGCACAATTCCTCAAAGAAAAACCATGCAAATACATCCACATATTCTTGGAGCAAGGCTACCAATTCACCCTTTATTGATGATGACAATGAAGTCCCGATTTTAACTTCCTTTATCTCTTCACCATTTCCCAGATTTATCATTTCCAATAATTCCTTATAAGGAAGTAATTGTTTCTCCTCTTATTCTATTTTCCTTAATAGATCTGGAGGTAGACCATAATCCTCAGTATCTTCGTTAGCCTCAAAATCACCCGTGCAAATGGGTCTTTCAAAATCAATTTCAGAATTACTGACAGGAAGGTCCTCATATTCTGTATCGTACACCTGTAAATGGGTGGAGAAGAAACAATATAGGAAAATATATGTAATGAAAACAAAATAAATAACAAAAATGAAAGAATATGGACACATCAATATGAATAAAATGCATTGTGCTTGTTATTTATTGAATGAAAATGTTTAAACAAAAAAGCCCATTACAGAAAAAAAACTTTTAATATCTCTGGGTAAAGATTATTAAGATTGTTTTTTTTTTTAAAGTATTACGTTGGAATAGACTTAAAAACTATGGGCAACTCAGTTGCACTCCAATTGGTTAGTCTATATCCTGGTGGACAAGGTCGCACCATCCAGTTCGCACTGTCACTTTCCATCCCTTCTTTCCCGATCATGCAAATCACCATATCCTGAATCTGCCCCCTTTTATTCACATGGAATTTTTCAAAAGCTTGCTCGATCATTATGAGTACATCCTCTGAATTCTTTTCTCCGAATAGAAAACTAGTAGAGCTGAAGTTGTGAAGGATTGGTGGGAAAGTCATGGGTTCCCATTCAATATCCATACCCACGAGACGGGCCATCCTCCTTTGTCGGTTCCTTTCAACTTGTTTCCTCCTCTCATGAGCCTTCAAAAAATACCCTAAGCCAAACCGATCTTTCTTTCCCACTGCTTCCATTGCTCGGGCCATCCCTTGAAGATATTTTCCAAGACCTTTTCCAGCCCTGCAACCTTTTCCCACTGTGGTTCTTACTCCCAGCCTTGTGTTCTTTGACAACCTTGGCTTTGGATTTTTTGTCCTTCAGCGACGAAAATCGCATTTACGAATTCGAAAGACCGAAAAAAATTCTACGGCATCTTCATTGGGTTCAACATAAGGAGATTCAGTAGATGCAGAGGCTATTATGTCTTCTTCTTCTCATATAGTGACCAAACGACCCTCCATCACAAATTTCAGCTTTTGGTGGAGAGACGAGGGTAAAGCCCCTGCTGAATGTATTCACGTCCTTCCCAACAAGCAATTATAGGATGGATTAATATCCATGACCTGGAAGTTCACCGTATAGATTCATCGGCCTATCTCCAGAGGAACCTCAATAGTTCCCATTACCTCTCTCCTGGTACCATTGAAAGCCCTGACTACTGTGCAACTCGGTAACATATAAGACATATCAACTGGCAACTTAGATAGGGTTGCCAAGGGCATTACATTTAATGAAGAACCATTATCCAGAAGCACCCTTGGTAGTATATGCCCCTTGCAGGTGGTTGTTATGTAAAGAGCCTTTGTGGACCCAGTACCATTGGGTGGTATTTGATCATAACTGAAAAATATATGGTCGTCTGCCGTAGTGTTTCCCACCAGCCTGTCTAATTTTTCTACCGATATGTTGTTAGCCACGTATGCCTGATTCAACACTCTTAATAAGGTATTTCTGTGTGGCTCTAAGTTTAATAGCAAAGATAAGATGGAGATTCTTGTTGGCTGACGCTGCAATTGCTCAACCACACTATACTCACTATGTTTTATGAACTTTAAAAACTCGTAGGCCTTTTTCTCGTTCACCGGCTCTTTTATCCTGTTTACCGGGGCTGATCCCCTCTATGCTTCTTTTGACAAATCCATCTCAATATGGATTGGTTCAGCTGCTTTCTTCCCTTTGTCCATTCCTCCATCCTTTCTTGTTGATCCCTGTTCAATAACCTCAGGGGCATAACACCTTCCACTTTGCGTTAAGTGCCCCACACCTGTAATATCTTGCTGACTTGAAGACCCGGGCATAACCATACTGCAGTCATATTTCCATGGTGTAGTTTTGTTTTCCTTATATGAAAAGGAAGAAGGAAAATCTATGATTAGCTTGGGCGCAATTTCCTCAACAACCGAAGTAGTCTTCTCTGGTTCATCATAATAAATACTCAAAGGTCTTCCTATTCCATAGCCAGCTGTATTCTCAATAACCTCTACTTCTTCCTTTATCTCCTCATAAAACTGGGCCTCTACATCATCCATCATCTTTTGGACTTTAGCCAGAAAGTCCCCGCAGTCCTATATGATATGACCTGAACATTTATGGAACGGGCACCAATTCTGCACCCTCTTTGCAACAATTCTGCACCCTCTTTGCAACCATTTTTAAACTGTCTGCGTCCCCCACCATTCATGCCTTAACCATCTTGACCCATACTATTAACATCGGAGTCTTGACTTCCCTGGCATTCTTTTTTAACCTTTTGACTTCCCCTGTTAATACTGTATTTACCCGATTGTCAGCATGATCGGGCAATGGGTTTCCCGCTACATTCGGCTCATTCTTTGACCCAAACTTCACAAATTCGGTATTGATTAAACTTTGGACTTTCTTTTTGAAGGCAATGCAACCCTCCATCGAATGCCCTTGAATTCCTGCATGATATGCGCAGTTGGTATTTGCATTATACCACCTTGGGTATGGTGGGGTCAAAGGTTTAAGATATACGGGCACGACAAGTTGGCCTTACAGTAGTTTAGGATATAGCTCACCATAGGTTGTAGGAATGGGATCAAACTAGGGTTTTTGATCGTTCCTTGGTGAACGATAGTCATTGCGCATAGAACCTTGAGTTTTTGGGATAGTGTTTTAAGGAAGGGTTATCAGTGGGGATATACCTATTGGAAACGGTTGTTGTGGTTTATTGGTATAAGGGAATGGATTTTGGGTAAGATGGTTCATATTGGGGTAGTAAGGATTATAACCCGGGTAAGGTGTGTAAGGTGTCGGAGGTGCATAAGATGTAGTAGGAGTATAAGGTCTGGGAGGTGTGTATGGTGTAAGAGGTGTATAGGGGTACTGACTTCATGTGTCTCCTCATTCTTCTTTGCAGGAAAAACCCTCTTCGAGGTAGCAGGCTCACCCCTTTCCATTTGCTTATTCTTAATGGTAGACTCTATCATCTCCCCCGATATCACCATATTTGCAAAGTCCTTGGTGGCACTTCCCACCAATTTATCATAATAAGGTGCTTTCAGGGTATTTATGAAAAGCACTATAGTTTCCTTGTTGGTTAAAGGGGTTGCACTTATGTAGCTAGGTCTCTCCATCTCTGAGAATATTCTTTAAAGCTTTCAATAGCTTTGTTTTCCATGTTTTGCAGAGTTAGAGGGTCAGGCACCATGTGTGTCACATGCTTGTATTGTTCCATGAAAGCTTTAGTTAGATCCATCCTGGAACGGATCTTAGAATGGGTAAGCTGGTTATACCATTGAGTTGATGATCTTATCAAACTATCTTGGAAACAGTAGATGAGCAATTTTTCGTCTTCATCATGTTCGGTCATCTTCCGGCAATACATGGTCAGATGTGCTGATGGGTTAGTAGCTCCATTATATTTTTTAAAGTCTGGTACTTTGAACTTTGGAGGAATCACCAGACCGTGCACTAAACTCATCTCTTTGGCATCTAGACTGCCAAATAGCTCCGCTCCTTCAACTGCCCTCAATCTTTCCTCCAGCAGCTGATTTTTTCTGGGATTCTGCCATTTCAACCCTCTTCAGTTTAATCATCTTTGCCCCTTCCATTTCGGCTAATTCCTCAAAGTCTGGAACATCCACATCAATTCGATCAACCCCAATATTACCCCTTTTAGGACCAAAATTCTGTTCTTCGGCCGCTGGTTGGAAGTAAATATAGGATGCTGCCCCAGTCGAAAGTTCATTTCCCACAGGCTGGGATGTCTAGCCATTCTTCTGTACTACATCTGGTCAGTCTTCCTGGTTTACTGACCCCATTCCTGTAACTGAATTTTCTCCTGGCCATTTCTGCCTCATCATGGTACTCATCATCTCCATGAGTTTGGTCATTTGTTCCCGTGACTCCTCTTGAGACTTAGCCAACTGTTCCTGCAGTCTTTTTGAATTCTTTCCATCCTTTCAATTCTAGCAAGCTGATCGTTCTCCATAGCTCTTGCTTGAGATTGAGTATTGTATAGATATCGAAAGTCTGATTTTTTTCGAGTGCGACCAATTGTACCTTTAGTTTTAAAAACCATTGATTAGAAATTATTGACACATTTTTTTTTATTTTATTTTATAAAAATGAATGAATGAATGAATGAATGAATAAATGACTAAATGTTAATGAATGAACAAATAAGTAAATGACTAAGTGTATGAGCATGAATGACTAACTATAAAGAATAAATGAATGGACAAATAAATAAATGACTAAGTGTATGAACAATTTATAAAGAATAAATGAATGAATGATTATAAATATAAATAAATGAATGAACAATCAAAATATATAAAGGAAAGAACAAATGAATAATGAATGCGTTTAAAAGGATTGGCCCCGGGATAATTCCAACCAAACGGATTTTCATTGATTCCCTGGAACTAAATATATCGAAGATAAAAGATCACTGCTTAAGATAATCTGATAATTTGTCTATACTAATTTAAAAATGCTGTTACAAAACACTGGTCCTATAGTAACTCCCTCGGATCTTGGACCCTTTTCACCGTCCTCTTTTGATTGCCTTGCTCTTTAGTCTAACCCCTACTTGTTCACGACCCTTTGACATGTCAGCAGAAGCATCACCGTGTAAGCTTTCCCTAGCTTGTTTTTCCAGTTGATTGGCTTGGGCTTCCTCATGCTTTGCTCTCTCTGTCCAATAGTTCTTCTCCTTCTTGAGGTTTTTGACTTCTTGCTTCCATTCCCCGAAAGTCTTGAGAGGTCCCTCGAATTTGAGCTCGAAGCGATACTTCTTGTTCTCCAAGTGTAATTCCTGAAGATCGATTTTAGCAGTGTCCCTTTCTCTCTTGATCTTTTCCTTTTCTATTTCACGAGCTGATTCCCTATTTTTCATATCCTCAAGCTCTTCTTGCAATCGGGCAATTTCCTTGCTCATTTGGGCCTTTCCTTTTTCGAATTTTGCCCTTGCAATTTCTAACTCCGATGGCGCTTCCTTAGGTGGTGAACTCAAGAGCTGAACTTCTTCCCCATCTGATGTCAACAACCTATATTAACCCTCAATTCCCTCCATATCAGGTAATCAGGTGTGACGATGTCGGCATGTCTAGCTACCTCCCCTGATGAGTTTTCTTCTATGCTACTACAATCTCACGTACCTGTCCCAAGTATCCATCTTCTCCATAAGAAAAATCCAAATTACTAAGGTCATGGGTCATAGGAGTAAATTGACGGGATTCCGATTGTCTTAGTACCAGTAGTGGTGCATAGCTCACTTATCCCCATACTCCTAATAATGGAACCGAAGCTTTATCTCCGCACTTGTACAATGTCGGCATAGGAACTATCCATGGAGCTCTCCAAATTATCATCTCTGCCTTGATATTCTGGAATATGTTGATCCATTGTTCCTCGGTCCTATTTTCAAGCCTATCCCTCTTAAGAAATTCACCAAGAGGGAAATTCCCCTGTTTATAAAAATGGCTCTGAACCCATATGTAAAGAAGCTGTATACACCTTATAAAACGCCCTTTTCCTTCTCGTCTATAGAAATTCAGTGATTGGATTATTTCTACTATAATTGTCGGGGCTGGGTTTATCCTCTTCTTAAGCCTTTCAAAAACATCAAATTTCGCCACATCCACATACCCTAATGTCTTTGGGAAGATAACTAAACCATAGATAGCCAAAGCAAAAATATTCCTAACTGTCTCCTTACTTGAATGGCTATGGATTAAGGTCCGTAAAATATCCCATGATATACAATAGCTTACCCTTTTTCGGACAACATGGCTTTCGACCCAATTTTTTTCCACTCGTAGAATTTTAGACACCTTTTTCTTGAAACCCGACGTCTTTGTATCCTTCAAATAAATACGATCGGGAATAACATTCTCAATATGCAGCAAGGTCAAATATTCCTCTATGGTTGGAGTCTTATCCTCTCGATTGAAGGTAAAACACCGATAAGTGGGATTCCAAAATTGCACCACAGCCCGGATCACCTCACCACTAACCTTAACCTGAACTAGCAGTGCTATGTCCCCATAAGTCTGAGTGAAGGCTTCTTTTTCTGATATGTTCCATTGATTCCATATATCCATCAATTCCCGGAGATCATTTTGCCTGATAGTAAGATCAACCTTGACTGGCAATACTGACACATATCCCATCTTCAAACAATCCCCCTTATCCTACTGACCTCTCTCAGACTGTTTCCTAACCTCTTAATGCTTCTCGACCACTGAGACACTCTGACCCTCCATGAAAGCCATTTTTGGTTGAATATTATCCCGAGAAATAACCTTCCATGTGCAAAAAATGATGATAAGAATGAAAAAAATATATATTGAATTAGTAACGGGAATAAAATCGAATAATACAAAAAAACATATAATTCAAAACAATAATTATCCCTGAGGATGCCAACAAAATTTTGGTATTATAACACCCCTGAGACTAAAAATACCAACACTTATTAGGGGCATTGTGATGTACGTTCATCATTGTCCGATTTTCAAAAATAAAAGTATTTGGAAAGTAGAATAGAAGGTAAAAGGATTGGAAATATTCCTCCATGTGTTTTTAACTTCGGGATATCTAATTCGAAATCCGGCATGCCTTGGCCTAGGTTTACTATATGAAGGTGAATTAGTTCTAAAAGCCCAGAATTGTTCCTCACTCTCGTCGGTGAAGGCTAGTAAGGCACCCTGATAAAAGCGGGTCCAATTCGTTAGAGTCTATTTCCCTAGCCCATGTGGATTGTTAATCACGAAGGCTTAGGTAATTTAGTAGTCTGAAAGTGTTTCACTAGCCCATGCGGATTGTTAATCACGAAGGCTTAGTTACTTTGCTCCCATCTAAAAGGACGGAAGCTGGGTATAGGGCTCATGATATGCAAATGCACGTGTTGAGGAGGAATAACAAACCTTTCAGCACCTATTCAATATCCCTTATTCTAAATGCCCCAACAAGATTAAACAACATAAGTCATCAATTAATCAATAAATGAATATATGCACCAAAATAACCAGAGAACAATTATAATATGTATGCACATGGATATGGACATATATAAAAACATTTTATTATTTTTGAAATTATCCTTTTTTTAAAATGTGGGAATTAAATTTAAATACCAATTAAACCAACAAAACTGAGACTTTGATAACACACGACTAATTTTAGGCCTGACTCTCTAATATCCCAGTGGAGTCACCAAGCTGTCGCAACCTAAAAAAATAACAAGTCTCATCGCAAGACTTTATTATTCGTTAAGCATGACATAAAAAACCCGAGGAAAAGTCGACTTAATTCCCTTGAAAAAATGAAGGTTTTGAAAATGACCTTGAAAAAGACATGGAGTCGCCACGAATCTTTTTTAGCCAAGTATGATCGGCCACCTATTAAAACCAGTTTTACAAAACATTTAAAATTAATTAAAACATTTCTTAAAAGCAATTTCAAGTCTGCGTTTTAAACTAGTGAAATCAAAGAAGCGGGTTCGGGACTCGGTTACGTGTGGGGAAGGATTAGCACCCCCACAATGTCCGTGTAAAAACGGTACCTTATTAATCGTGTGTTATCTCAAGTCTGGATAAAAAGGTCGATTTTTAATTTGATATTTCAAGTTAATTCCCAATTTAAAGAAAAATAATTCCATTTTTAATTGAAAATAATCCGAAATTTATAAATTCAAAATTTTCCTATATTCCCCAACAAAAGTGGCAAAATATTGAAATTTTTATTAGTTTGGAAAACTTTCCGAATCATTCTTATTTTAAAAAGGATATTCAGTTATTAATGATAATTGATGATATCCTCTTTAACAAACCCGGTAGAGAACTCATGAATTATTTTGACTCGGGAATATCTTTATTTTATTGAAAATCATTACCTTTTTCAAAACATTTAAAAAAAAATATGAATACGAATATGTATGACATAAATAAAATGACATAGCAATGTCTAAATAATATAATGCAACCTAAATGGTATGATATAATTTAAATGTCTTAGCATAGTCTAAATTAAATGAACTATCCTAAGTTATATGATATATTCTAAATGAAATGAAATGACCTAGGTAACATGATATATTCTATATGAAATGTAATATCCTAAGACATATGATATATTCTAAATGAAATAAAATATCCTAAGTGACATAATATATTCTAAATGAAATTAAATAATTTAAATGACATGGTAAATATAAATGATATGGCATATAATCTAAATGCCATGAAACATAAAATATGCTATCATATAATATGCATGGAAATAAAAATAATAATGCATGAACATAGTATATGCTAAATAATATGACAAAAATAACTAAATAAAAAGCAAAGGATATCATGAAATATTCAAAACCATATAACAAATTATATAATATCAAAAATTTAAATCAAAGATATTAACACCATCATAAAAATTAAACATAGCAAAAATTACATATTATATAATATGCATGAATATGGAAAATGCAATGTATGAGAATTTATTTTTTCCTTTAATTAAGGAAATCCGTATATCTAAAAAGATATCCGGCTACCTTAGGAAAATATATCAAATTAAATATTCTAAAACCAAAATACCTTGTGATTGTTTGAAAACAATTTTGAAAAGCTTAGATTAAAAATAAAAACTTAGCTAAACCCTTTTTAAATGGCTCTAATTTTCTAAGTTTAAAATCTTGAACTTTACCACTCTTAACTCGAGACTTAAAAAATATTTTTTAGAGTTTAAAAAGGCTTAGAAACTACCCTAAGTTAGTAGCTAAACTTCCTAATCAGCCCCCGCTAAGTAACTTAACCAAAACAGAAAAATGATTTTCCTTCAAATTCAATTCTCCCTCTACTATCCAGTTTTAAAGCATGATTTTTTACCCTATTTTTAAAAAAATAAAAAACTTCTAAAAACAATACTGGAGAGTCAAGACATGTAAAACTACATGGAAAAAAATTGGCTTAATTTTTTTATTAAATATGACTGCCTAGAAAAATTGGGAAAGTACGAATACTGGTGAAAAAACGTTTTGCCAAAACATGTTCTTTTGCCTTTGATAAAATCATTTAAAAATGAAAGTAAAACTATTAGTGACTCTCTAAAAGACTCACAAATAGTAGCTAACACTTTTGAAAAGTTAGGCAAAAAATTGGCAAAGTAAAAAAAAAATCAGAAAGGTAGAATAATCAATTTGACAACATTTTAATTTTCCACAAGTATGCTCAAGTAAGCATGACTTTGAACCATTGATTGGCCTAAGTAATAAGTCAAGTGGCAAGGACATTAAATGCATGAAAAATACAGCAAATATGATGCATGAAATGCATGATTTAAAACCTAAATGACATGAAAAATGCATGGCATCAATAAAATGACCTAGACCTAAATGAACTTGCATGGCATTTAATACAACCTAGGTCTAAAATGCATGAATATGCATGGCAAAGCAAACCAATCCTAAACCTAAAACATGCATGGCAATAACACAATGCATGGCATGCTTAAACAAAATACTTAACCAAATATCATGAAAATGCAAACCTATAAACTAACATAACAAAAATGCACACACAAAGCATACAACATAGGGTGGCCGAATGGTCTCATGCTTAAAAATGAGCATGGCATTTTCACAAACACATGATATACTAACATGCATAGCTAAAGAATAATGCTCAAATCATGCAAATATAAAGTAAAGGCATGAAAACCAATAAGCATTTTCTCAAACACATGGGTTACAAAATATAAAACATAAACAAACTTAAACATTTTGAAAACAGGAAATAAAAAATGCAAGACAAGTAAAATAAACATGATAAGAAGATAATAGACTCAAAAATAGAAACAAGCAAGCAACCAAATTAAAACAAGCTTCATATTTATGTATTAGAAGAAGATTTAAAGCATCAAAACTTGTTAAATATCAAGAAGAACATGAAATAAAAAATGCAAACAGCAACTACCCAAAAAACTAGGCCATTCGGCCATCTCAAAAACAATAGGAAAAAAAATTTCAAAAGCTTTTTTACAAGAAAGAATCAAGAAGGAACTTAAAGAAGAATATTGAAAACACTTATTAAAAACAAAAATCAAAAGAAACTCACCAAAATAGTAATCAAAACAGCAAATCAAGAATGAAAAATCAAAGAAAGTGCAAGAGTATGGTGCTTAAAGCAACTTCTAGAAGCTATATTTCAAGCCTTCTCTCTTCTAACTTTCTTTTGTTTTCTAAACTTCTATTTTTGTCTTTCAACAATAGAGAGAAAAATCAGCCAAAACCAAGAAAGAATAAAGAGTGAATAGCTGAAAATGAAAGGAGATAGAGACCCCTCTTGTAGTGGTCGAATCTCTCCCCTAATGCTAGGATGTTGTCATTTTTCATTCAACCAATTTTCATCCAAAGGCTATTGATCCAAGATGTTTAAAATATGAAATTATCACCCTTAGATTAGGCCATCATCTATCCACAATTACAGCTGTTCAAGAATCTTAAGCTATTATGTTGCACTCTCCCTCTTCATGCATTGGTCCATGTGGCTTATTTGCAAAGGCTTGATCAAAAAATAATTAACTTCCTCTTCATTGTTGGCCTTTTGATTAAAAATAAGAAAATATCTACCCATCCTTGGGCCTTGTCCAGCCAACCCCTCTTATTCCAGCCCATGCTTCATTTTTTTAAAAGGCAAGAAGAGCCCTTTTCGGTTTCTTGGGTAAAATAACCTTTTTGCCCCCCTAACAAAAATAAATAGCAAAAGGACTTCAAATTCAAATTTTATTTTTTTAAATACTTTCAAAATAATAAAAAATTGAATTCTGGAGGTTTTCAAAAAATTTCAAGTCCATTTGCTATTTATTTGGATTTTTTCTTCCAAAATTACCCTTTTGTGCTCCCAAACCTTACTATTTTTTAAACGAGATCCAAATCTAGATTTTACTTCACCAATCTATACCAAATAATTTAAAAGTGTGATCTGGAAGTTTTCATAATTTTTGGAACTCATTTGGTATTTTTTCGGGGTTTATCTGCTTGAATTTTTGCATAGGCGACTCGGGATTTGACCATTTTGCAAACGAACTCCGAATCCAGATTTTCTTTCACCAATCTCTTCCAAATAATTTAAAAATGAGATTTGGAAACTTTAAAAAATTTTGGAGTTCATTTGCTATTTTTTCGGGATTTATCTTCTTGAATTTCTACATAGGGGACCCGGGATTTGGCTATTTTGCAAACAAACTCCGAATCAAGATTTTCTTCTGCCAATCTCTTCGAAATGATTTAAGAATGAGATATGCACTTTTTCAGAATTTTTGGAGTTCATTTGCTATTTTTCCCAGATTTTTCAATTTTGCCCTTTTGTCTTAGAAACCCAGTTTTCCTCAAAATAAGTTCGATTTTCAGATTTTCTTCAAACTGAACCTTGGGCTATCCCTTTTTAATCACTCCTCATCCATTAGGGGCTTTAGTCTTACCAAATCAGGCCATTTCTGTAATTCTTCCCAATTTCACCGAAATCCACCAAAAACCCTAATTCTCGATTTTCCCTAATTTCCCGAACTAGGGTTTCCTTTCTACTGAATCTCCATAACCCAACTTCTGAACTCCATATCTTGCAATGTAGACCTCGGATTATCAAAATTCTTTCGCCATTTTTCCATTGAACTTCAAATATTGATTTTGAAAGTGAGGTAACTTTTTTTGTAGTTGACTTTTTGGGGTTGACTTTTTGGGATTGATTTTTTCAAGTTTGACTTTTTATGCTTTCCTTCTTAGACTAAGTCTCGGAGTACCACCTGCAGGATGACAAAAAGTCTTTTTACATTCTGAAACATCAATTTAGGAAGAAAACATACCTGTTTTAGTAATTCGGACAAAATTAGGTGTCTACACTTATAATAAAAATGATCAAAATAAGTTGATGTTTTCACGTTCAAGTAACATAAATTCTCAAAATAAGTTGGTATTTCAAATTCAAAAGGGGCAAGCAAATTATGATATAGACGAGAATTTTCATATTATAAAGTTAAAAACTATATAAAATGTTTGGGTTAAATGGAATTTCATTTTTCCATGAAAAACTAAAGATAGATTCATTCTGTTTACTCCATTTCATATAAACATTTTTTTATCAAAGTACAAAAATGTTCTATTGTACCTGTATCACCCATTCCCTTAGTTTTGAACAACCTATTATTTTTAGAAAATCATCTAAAAGAGATTTTTTTAATGATAAAGTTGAAAGTATCTAAAATGGTGATTATTGTTTATAGGTTTTGCTAACAAAGTGCCCTAATGACACTGTTTAAGGTTAGTTAATATACTATTTATAGTAATAATATTGAATTAAATGCAAAAGTTAACAACTTATTCACTATTTTCAATGCATTGGATAAAGATATTGTCGCAACCTAAAAAATAACGAGTCTCATCGCAAGACTTTATTATTCGTTAAGCGTGACATTTAAAAAAAATCAAGAAAAAGTCGACTTAGTTCCTCTAGAAAAATTAAGGTTTTGAAAATGACCTCAAAAAGACATGGAGTCGCCACCAATCTTTTTTAACTAGGTGTGATCGACCACCTATTAAAACCGGTTTTATAAAATATTTTAAAAATTAATTAAAACATTTTAAAAACCAATTTCAAGTCTGCGTTTAAACCAGAGAAATCAAATAAACGGGTTCGGTACTCGATTACGTGCGGGGAAGGATTAACATCCCCACAACACCCGTATAAAACGGTACCTTATTAATCGTGTGTTATCTCAAATATCAGTGTAAAGTTGGTTTTAAACTTAGTATTTCAAGTTAATTCCCAATTTAAAGGAAAAATAATTCTATTTTTAATTGAAAATGATCCGGAATTTATAAATTCAAAATTTTTCTATATTCCCCAACAAACGTGGCAAAATATAGAAATTTTTATTAATTTGGAAAACTTTCTGAATCATTCTCATTTTTTGAAAGAAAGATATTCTTTTATAAATGATAATTGATGATATTCCCTCTAGCAAACCCAGTAGAGAACTCATGAATTATTTTAACTTGGGAATATCTTTATTTTTTATTGAAAAATCATTATCCTTTTGAAAACATTTTAAAAGATATGAATATGTATATGTATGACATAAATAAAATGACATAGCAAAGTCTAAATAATGTAATGCATCCTAAATGATATAATATAATTTAAATGCCTTAGCATATTCTAAATGAAATGAAATGTCCTAAGTTATATAACATATTCTAAATGAAATGTAATATCCTAAGTCATATGATATATTCTAAATGAAATGAAATGACCTAGGTGACATAATATATTCTATATGAAATAAAATAACCTAGGCAACATAATATATTCTATATGAAATGACATAATTTAAATGACATGGCAAATATGGATGATATGGCATATAATCTAAATGACATGGAATATAAAATAATACTATCATATAATATGCATGGGAATAAAAATGCAAATAATAATTCATGAACATAGCATATGCTAAATAATATACCAACAAAAAAATAATTAAATTAAAAGCATAGGATATCATGAAATATTCCAAGACATATAATAAACAATATAACATAACTCAAAATCATAACAATATCATAGAAATTATCATAGCAAAAGTCACGTATTATATAAAATGCATGAATATGAAAAATGCAATGCATGAAAATGTATTTTTTCCTTTAATTAAGGAAATCCATATATCTAAAAATATATCCGGCTACCTTAGGAAAATATGTCAAATTAAATATTCTAAAACCAAAATACTTTGTGATTGTTTGAAAACAATTTTGAAAAGCTTGAATAAAAAATAAAAACTGGGCTAATTTTTTTTTTTAAATGGCTCTAATTTCCTAAGTTTAAAAATCCGGACTTGACTACCCTTAACCCGAGAGTTAAAAAATCATTTTTAGAGTTTAAAAGACTTAGAAACTACCCCAAGTCAGTAGCCAACCTTCCTAATCAGCCCCCTCTAAGTAACTTAACCAAAACAGAAAAATGATTTTTCTTTAAATTCAATTCTGACTCCACTGTCCAGTTTTAAACCAAAATTTTTTATCCTATTTCTAAAAATTCAAAAAATTCTGAAAAAAATAATGGAGACTCAGGTCATGTAAAACTACAAGGGAAAAAATCAGTTTAATTTTTTGATTAAAGATGAATGCCCAGAAAAATCAGGAAAATACAAGTACTGGGTAAAAAAACTGCTTTGCCAAAATACATTTTTGCCTTTGATAAAATCATTTAAAAATCAAAGTAAAAATATTTAAGACTCACAAAATGACTCACAAACAGTAGCTAGGACTTTTTGAAAGTTAAATAAAAATTGGCTAAGTAAAAAAATCACAAAGTTAGAATAATCAATTTGACAAAACTTAATTTTCCACAAGTGTGCTCAAGAATGCATGACTTTGAACCATTAATTGGCTCAAGTCATTAGTCAAGTGGCGTGAACATGAAATGCATGAAAAGTTACATCAAATATGATGCATGAAATGCATGAGTTTAAACCTAAATGTCATGAAAAAATGCATGGCATTCATATAGTGACCTAGAGCTCAATGAACTTGCATGGCATTTAATGCAACTTAGACCTAAAATGCATGTACATGATTGGCAAATAAACCAAACTTAATAACTAAAATACGCATGGCATTTTCACAAACACAAAGCATGCTTAAACCAAAAACTCAAACAAATATCATGCAAATGCTAACCTATCAACTAACATGGCAAGAATGCACATACAATGCAAAAATTCAAGGAGTGACCGAATGGCCTATGTAACTAGCAAACATGGCATTTTCACAAACACTTGATATACTAACATGCAAAACTAAATCAAATGTCATGCAAATGCAAAACCTACCAACTAACATGGCAAAAATGCAACACACAATGCAAAACACACGGAGTAGCTGAATGGCCTCAAGCTCCAACAAGCATGGCATTTTCACAAATAGTTGATATACTAACATGCTCAACTAAAATATAAAACTCAAAACATGCAAACACAAAGTAGAAACACTAAAACGAAACAAGCATTTTCACAAACACTTGATATACTAACATGCTCAACTAAATCAAAAACTCAAATCATGCAAACTCCACACAAGTATTTTCACAAATACTTGATATACTAAATCTAAAACACCAACAAATTTAAACATTATGAAAACAGAAAATTAAAAATGCAAGAACATGATATTTAAATCATAAATGGCAACAAACAAAGCAACCAAATTAAAATATAACTCAAGTATATGAAGTAGAATAACACTTAAAACATCAAGATCAAAGAAAATAACATAAACAACATGATAAAATAAACAAAATAGCAACTTAAATAAAGAATGTAGGCCTTGCTCACTACTATACCTTACAATTGATTTTTTTTAGTGCAAGGTTTAAATAAGATATACTCTTTTGGGCACATTAGATAGCAAGGTGACATTTTTATTGCTTGTTGGTTTCCTTGTGATCATGCCAAGTGGCCAAGATATTTTGTAAAATGATGAGCATATTCTTAGCTAGCATTTTCAGCCATCTCATGAAGGGAAGGTTGATCCTTTTCATCCAAGGGTCAAGATGAAGTTGCAAGATGACATTTTTGTTTTCTTTGGCTAATACTCCTTGTGATCATGCCACATGTCTAAAGAATGATAACATCTACTCACCAAGGGAGAGAGGCAGCCAGCCAGGATTATCTAAAGGGGGAGGGGTCTTTATTTTTTGAGTTAGTCATTTTGTAAAAAGGAAGGCAGTAGCTAAAAAAAGAGAAAGGAGAAAAGAAATTTTTTGAAGAGAAAGCTAGCTTGAGAAAGCTTTGAAGGTAGCCATTGGCATAACCTCTTGCATTTTTCTTTTCTTTCCTTTCCATGTTTCTTTTTCTTTTCCATGTGATTTGCAATCCTTTTGTTATGTAAATAATTTTTTTGAAAGTTTTTCCTAGAAGGTTTTCATCTCTTATTTTCATCAAAAATTAGAAAAAAAAACATTTTATCACTTCATTTTTACCTTGCTGAATACTAGGTGTTATTGTGCTCACCTTGTGTTTGTTTTTGTTTTTGCATGGTTGTGGTAGGATAGTTTTCTTTGCTGGTTTAGTTTTCAAAAATAAACAAAAATAAAGAGGTGGAAAGGCTTCATGACCTTGATTAAAATCAAGAGATGATGGTTAAGGGGGACAATGTCCAAGGTACCAACCATGGATCTTATCTCTATTTTCTTTATTTGCTTACTTTAACTTGCTGTTTTTTAATTATTTTCATGTGTATCCTTGCTATATTATTTTGTTCACACCAAGTAATTCACGCCTTTGCATCCTGTGGCTATGTCATTTAGCATCCTTGCTATACTATGTTTTGCATCATAGAATCTAGGTCATTTCTTTATGCCATGCATCCATCACGCTCCCTAGGTTATTCGGCCACCATGCATCCATTATGTCATTTTTCATATGCCATGTCATTTTCCATGTCATTTAGATATTAGGTCATTTTTCATATGACATGTTATTTTCCATGACATTTAGACATTAGGTTATTTTCATTATGCCATGACATTTTCCATGTCATTTAGATATTAGGTCATTTTTCATATGAAATGTCATTTTCCATGACTTTTAGACTTTAGTTTATTTTCACTATGCCATAACATTTTCCATGTCATTTAGATATTAGGTCATTTTTCATATGACATGTCATTTTCCATGACATTTAGACATTAGGTTATTTTCATTATGCCATGACATTTTCCATGTCATTTAGATATTAGGTCATTTTTCATATGACATGTCATTTTCCAAGACATTAGACTTTAGGTTATTTTCATTATGCCATGAAATTTTCCATGTCATTTAGATATTAGGTTATTTTTCATATGACATGTCATTTTTCATGACATTTAAACATTAGGTTATTTTCATTATGCCATGACATTTTCCATGTCATTTAGATATTAGGTTATTTTTCATATGACATGTCATTTTACATGACATTTAAACATTAGGTTATTTTCACTATGCCATGACATTTTCCATGTCAATTAGATATTAGGTCATTTTTCATATGACATGTCATTTTCCATGACATTTAAACATCAGGTTATTTTCATTATGCGATGACATTTTCCATGTCATTTAGATATTAGGTCATTTTTCATATGACATGTCATTTTCCATTACATTTAGACATTAGGTTAATTTCATGTGCCATGACATTTTCTATGTCATTTAGATATTAGGTCATTTTTCATATGACATGTCATTTCCATGACATTTAAACATTAAGTTATTTTCATTATGCCATGTCATTTAGATATTAGGTCATTTTTCATATGACATCTCATTTTCCATGACATTTAAACATTAGGTTATTTTCATTATGCCATGACATTTCCATGTCATTTATATATTAGGTCATTTTTCATATGACATGTCATTTTCAATGACATTTAGACATTAGGTTATTTTCATGTGCCATGACATTTTCTATGTCATTTAGATATTAGGTCATTTTTCATATGACATGTCATTTTCCATGACATTTAGACATTAGGTTATTTTCATATGCCATGACATTTTCTATGTCATTTAGATATTAGATCATTTTTCATATGCCATATCATTATGCCATGTCATTTTTCATTTAGATATTAGGTCATCTTTCATATGACATGTTATTTTCCATGTCATTTAGGCAGTAGGTTATTTTCATGCGCCATGTCATTTAGCATTCTAGGTATTTTGCTATGTCACCTAGAACCTAGGTCATGCATATGCCATGCCACTTATTCCATGCATTTATTTTGTTGTTTTTTCATTCATTTCTACATTCCCCACTTGATTTTTTACTTAAGCCAATCAATGCACTAGTTGGATTTTTTGACTATGGGATTTTTTTCATTACTCAGCCATGGTCAAAATAAAATGATTTTTTTACCACATGCAGTAGTCATTTAGAGGATGCCATGTTTTTTTTTCATGATTTTTAGATTTTTTTTAACATGGTTGAAAAAATGAATTTTGACAAAGAAATTTTTAAGTCACTATCTTGATTTTGGTAAAATTAGGTCATGGTATCCTTGCTCCAAAAATTAAGGTGAGTTTTGCCCATGGAGATCAACATGTTCTAGGTCTGCTCTAATCTTTTCATAATTTTTTGAAATTTTCTAGAAGGGTAAAAAAATCATTTTTCAAAACTACCTGTGAGAGTCATATTTGTTTTTAGGAAAATACAATTTTCTTTTTCATCAGCATAAAAATAGGGGGTTGATATGGGATATTGGTTATTATCTTAGAGTGATATCTATGTCATTTCCATCATAAAATTGATTTTATAAAAGTCGGGTCAAGAGTGGTCAACCCGAGTTTCAAAACTAGGAAAATAAAGCCTTTTAAAAGGGGGTTCGGCCATGAGGCCTTTTTCATCCCAAAAATTCCAATTTTTTTAAAATCCGAGCCTAAAGTCTCTTAGTTAGAAAATCCAACTTAGGTCTCTTCCAAAGGTAGTTGGATACCTTCTTATGTATACGGATGTCCTTGCTTCACGGGAGAAATATATTTCCATGCATTACATGTTCCATGCTCATGCCTATTCCATGATATCTAATTTTTGCTATCTTAGTCATGTAAATTTTATATGTCTGAATATTCCATAGTTATGTCATTGCTTTGATTTCATATTGTTATCTTGGTTATGATGTAAACATGGATAATCTATGATAATGTCATTTTGTGCTTTTTGCCTTGTCATCATTTCTTTTGCCATGTCATTTAGATTATACCATGTCATCTAGATTTTGCCATGTCAAGCATGCCATGTCCTTAATTCTTTTGCCATGTCAATTAGATTATGCCATGTCATCTAGATTTTGCCATGTCAAGCATGCCATGTCATTAATCCATATGCCATGTCATTCACTCTTTTGCCATGTCATTAGTAATGATTTGCATATTCATAACCATCCTTTTAAAATGATTTCTAATGCAATAAAGATAATGATTTTCAATAAAATAAGGTTATTCCCGAGTTAAAATAATTCATGAGTTCTATGTCGGGTTGCCGAGGAGGATATCATCAATTATCATTAACAACGGAATATCTTTCTTTCAAAAACAAGAGTGATTTGGAGTCTTTCTAAGTAAATAAAAATTTGTTTTGACAGGTCTGTCGGGGAATATAGGAAAATTTTGAGTTAATAAATTTCAGATCATTTTCAACTTGAAATGGGATTATTTTTCTTTAAAATAAGAATTATTTTAAAATGCCAATTTCAAAACAGACTTTTACCGAGACTCGAGATAATACACGATTAATAAGGTACCATTTTATACGGGCGTTGTAGACACCTAATTTTGTTCGGACCCCTAAATTAGGTAAAATTCCTTCATTGTGATGTTTTAGAATGCAGAAAAGCTCTTCACATCCTGTAGGTGGTATTCCGAGACTTTGTTTAAGAGGTCAAGCATGAAAAATCAATCTGGAAAAAGTCAACCCCAAAAAAGTCAACCCTAGAAAGTCAACTATTGAAAAAGTCAACCCTTATTCAAAATTAAGAGCCAAAGTTTAATTGAATAATGGTGAAAGAATTTTGATAATCTAAGGTCCACAATGAGAGATATGCAGTCCAAAAGATGGGTTATGGAGATTTAGTACAAAGGAAACCCTAATTCGGTAAATTTGGGGAAAATGCTTAAACGATCAAATTGGTCAAAATTGGGGGTTCTAAATAGAAGATAATCAATGACTACGGGTATTGGAAAAGCCATTTGGAAGCAAAACCAAAGGAAGAGTCAATTTGGAAGGAAACCGAAAATTATGATTTTCGATGAATTTTGGCAAAATCGGGAAAAACTGCAAAAATGACCCGATTCAGCAAAATTAAAGCCCCTAATTGATGAAGAGTGGGTAAACAAAGATAGCCCAAGGCTCAGTTTGAAGTAATTCAAGGAAAAGAACCGGTTGGAGGAAAAATGGAGAAACGAGGAAATTCTCGATATTGGAAAAAGGAAAAATCAAATCTGGAGGGAATTTGATCGTAAAAATTGGGAATTTTTGGACCAACTCCAATTCAATATATAACAAAGGCCTGGAAAAAGAAAATCTGGAAATCGAACTTGTTTTGAGTAAAACCGAGGTTTCGGAGGTTAGAGGGCAATCTTGGAAAATCCGAGAAAAATAGTAAACAAGCTCAAAAATTACCAAAACCTCCATATCTGAGTTTTATGTCATTTGGAAGAGATTGGAGAAGAAAAATCCGGAATCAGAGTTCATTTGAGAAATGGCAAATTTTGGGCCCACTAAGCTAAAATTCCAGAAGATGAATCCGGGAAAAATAGCAAATGAGCTCGAAAAAATATGAAAACTTCCAGATATTAATCTTATATTATTTGGAAGAGATTGGCGAAGAAAAATTAGAATCAGAGCTCGTTTGGAAAATGACAAATTTCGAGCCCAGAAAGTTGAAATTTCAGAAGATAAATCCGGGAAAAATAGTAAATGAGCTCAAAAAATTATGAAAACTTCCAGATCTCAATGTTATATTATTTGGAAGAGATTGGCAAATAAAAATCTGGAAGCGGAGCTCGTTTGAAAAATAGCAAAAGTTCGGGTGCACTAAGGGCAATTTTGGAAGATAAATCCGAAAAAATTAGCAAAGGGGCTCGAAAATTTATGAAAACTTTCAGAACTCAATTTTATATTATTTAGGAAGTATTGGAAAAAGAAAAACCATATTTGTAGTCCATTTGCAATTTAATCAAGTTTGGGGGGCTAAAGTGCAATTTTATCAAAGAAAATGAATAGGGCCATTTTTGCAATTTAAAAAAATAGAGAGATGACTGGAATTTGAAGCGCCATTCAGCCAGCCCATGAAGAGGATAAATTTTAATGTGTTCTTTCATCCAAAGGCCAAAATTGGGGTTTTTTTATTTTATTTCAATACTAATAAAAAAAATATTTATCAAAATATCGAACTTCTCAAATTATTTACTAAAATACGCTAGTTTTTACACATTGGGAAGTCGCCATATAATATGGCGACTTCCCTTGTTCTTTTTTCTATTTTTTTGTCCTATTTGTAAATTGTTTTATAATTATATTAATTTTTAATTATATATAAAAATAAAAAATTTATTAATTTTATCTTTTATAAGCTTATAAATTTTTTATTAATTTTAGCAATTGATCAATTTTGCTATTAATTTTATAAAATTTTATTAATTTTACTTTTTATAAGCCTAAATAAAAATTTTATTTATTTTATTAATTTAATATAAATAAAATTTGTATTATAAAATTGTATTAATTTTATTTTTAATTATATATGTAAATTGTATTTTTATAAGCCTAAATTTTCTCATTAGATTTTATTTTATATATATATAATTAATTTTACTTTTTTGGTACAAATGATAGGATTTATCAGCAGATTCAACAGTTTCAGAGGATGGGACTTGTAAGCAGAAACATGGGAATCAGATTCAACAGTTCCAAAGGATGGGATTTATCAGCTGAAAAATGAGAATCAGATTCAATAGTTTCAAAAGATGGGATTTATCAGCTGAAAAATGGGAACCAGAATCAACAGTTTTTCACCATGATTGGATTTCTCAGCAGAAAAATGGGAATCAGAATCAACAGTTTTTCACCATGATTGGATTTATCAGCAGAAAAATGGGAATCAGATTCAACAGTTTCAGAGGATGGGACTTGTCAGTAGAAAAATGGGAATCAGATTCAACAGTTTCAAAGGATGGGATTTATCAGCTGAAAATAGGAATCAGATTCAACAGTTTCAAAAGATAGGACTTATCAGCTGAAAAATGGGAATCAGAATCAACAATTTTTCACGATGATTGGATCTATCAGCAAAAAAATGGGAATCAGAATCAATAGTTTTTCACCATGATTGGATTTATCAGCAAAAAAATGGGAATCATATTCAACAGTTTTAGAGGATGGGACTTGTCAACTAAAAAATGGGAATTAGATTCAACAGTTTCAAAGGATGGGATTTATCAGCTGAAAAATGGGAATCAGATTCAACAGTTTCAAAAGATGGGATTTATCAGCTGAAAAATGGGAATCAGATTCAATAGTTTCAAAAGATGGGATTTATCAGCTGAAAAATGGGAATCAGAATCAATAGTTTTTCACCATGATTGGATTTATCAGCAGAAAAATGGAAATCAGAATCAATAGTTTTTCACCATGATTGGATTTATCAGCAGAAAAATGGGAATCATAATCAATAGTTTTTCACCATGATTGGATTTATCAGCAGAAAAATGGGAATCAGATTCAACAAATTTTCACCATATTTTACTAAATAAACCATTATAAATATGATATTTCCTTCGTCATTCTCAATCTTAGCTGTTATTTTCTAGTGTTAGTGATAATACATTGTCATTCTCATCCTTCTATATTTCTTATTTCTTTGCTAAGTTATAATACCTTCGTTCTCATCCTTCTCACTTTCATTACTACACAACATGAATAGAGTGGTCGCATTGGTCTATTGTAATGGCCAAATTCATAATACTGATGAAGGTGCTACCTTTGACTGTGAACGTCCTAAAAGCTTTCGTCTTGGTGAAGACGTCACATTAAAGGAACTGAAGGTGATAATTTATACAAAAATCAAAGCTGGAAATAGAAAAAGAGTTTCAGAGATTAAGTATAGGCTTCCTCTTTCTGTTCGTGAAGGATGTGTCCGATATAGGACTTTTCCACTTGAAGATGATGATGATGTGAGAGGAATGTTTCATGCTCACGAGACATTTCAAAATGTTGGTGTACTTGACATTAAGGATTGTGGGCTTCCAGAAGACGATGATTCTTAGCCGTTGTATTATGTTCCCACTTCATACAACGTTCCCACAGAAGAAGTGCCATCTCAAGCTAAAACGTTTCATAATTCATTTGTCTCACCAACAATTCCTACTGCCCTAGATGATGTGCCAACTGGTGATGATCCTGTTCAGTCATGTGGAGCCCATGGTGAATATATTGGTGACTTTAGTGAGCAAGAAAAAGAGTATGCTGAATTCGCAAATGACAATGATGAGAGCAATGATTCTGACCAAGACGTTGGCCCTGATATAAACACTTATAGAGTTTTTTCCCCTTATGAGCCTGCATCCCATATGTGCACCCTGGATCTGGATGCAATGCACGTGCTAGAATTTCCTGAATATGGTCATACATTTGCTGCACCTCTAAGTTGGAATCCATCTACAGTTGATCTCTATATTGGGTTACAATTTCCAGTGAAAGAGGCTGTGATTTCAGCTATTAAGCACTATAACATCAAAAACTCTGTAGATTACGGAGTTATTGAATCCGAGCCAACCAAATATCATGGAAAGTGTCCAATGTATGGGAAATGGGTGCAATTGGAGAATAAGGGCAACATTCATGAAGAAGAAAAAAGTATGGGAGATTAGAAAATATAATGGGCCTCATACTTGCAGATCGGGAAGAATTTCATAGGATCATTGCAAATTAGATTCTAACATGATCTGTTCATGCATTTTGTTATTGGTCCAAGCAAATCCGGAGATTTTCATTTCAGTTTTGATCGCTGAGATACGAATCCAGTATGGATACATCACTTCTTATAGGAAAGCATGGAAAGCAAAGCAAAAGGTAATTATTCGAGTCTTTGGCGCTTGGGATAGATCGTATAATGATCTACCTAAATGTTTGGGTGCAATGCAACATTTCGTTTATGGTACAATTGTGGAATTGCAAACGGTACCTGTATATCACGGTGATCGAATGGTCCAGGGTAAGAGAATATTCCATCGACTCTTTTGGACATTTAAGTCGTGTATTGAAGGGTTTCCGTATTGAAAACCTATTGTGCAAATAGATGGTACATTCTTATATGGAAAATACAAAGGAACATTGTTGTTAGCTATTGCACAAAATGGCAACCGAAATATACTACCAATTGCCTTTGCCATTATGGAGGGTGAGACAGCGAAGGCTTGGTCCTTCTTTCTCATTAATTTGCGTACACATGTGACAACACAACCTGGCATATGCTTAATGTCTGATCGACATGAATCCATCAAAGCTGCAATTAGACGCCATGGTAGTGGATAGAATCCTCCAAATGCATACTCTATGTACTGCATTCGACATATTGCAGCTAACTTCATGAAAAGGTTTAACAATAAGGAATTGCATCGAAAAATTGTTAACATGGTATGGAATCGGATCATAGTTATTTTATCTCTTATATTTCCTTTAATATATAAAATAATACTAAAATTAACAAGTTTTTTTTTTTAAATTTTATCAGGATACGAGTTGAGGCGACCCTATTTTCATTGGATGTATGAGATTCTTCGTGGAGAAAAAGCAGAGGCGGCTAATTGGCTTGATAGGATCCCCAAGGAGAAGTGGGCCCAATCATATGATGAAGGAAGACGCTATGGGCATATGACAGCCAACCTAGCTGAATCTATCAATTTGTGTTGAAGGGACGCGCCATCTTCACATTACTACTCTGGTGCAAGCAACATATTATAGGTTGGCTGAACTTTTTGTTAAGATGGGCAATAAGAAACAAAGAATAATCAAGGGAGGGTACACATACTGTGAAACAGTCACAATGGCAATGCAAGAAAATCGTAGGAAAGCTAACTCCCACTCGGTTCGTAACTTTACGCGCGCAAATCAGTCTTTTTTGATTGAGGAGTTACTTGACCCACAAGAGGGAGTTGCTGCAATGAAGTACAAAGTAAATCTTAGTGAGATGTGGTGTGACTGTGGGAAGTTTCAAGCACAAAGGTTCCCTTGTTCACATATAGTTGTTGCTTGTGCACATGTCCATGTAGATTGCATGCAATATGTGGACAATGTCTATAAACTTGACACTATATTCAATGTCTATAGGCATGAGTTTGAAGCAGTTGCAATGAAGGTTATTGACCTCAATATTATGGACCAAAAGTGTGTCCCAATCCAGAAATGCGAAGAGATCCACATGGTCGGCCAAAATCAAGTCGTATTCGTAATGAAATAGACCTCAGGGAGAAAGGCCAACCAAAACGTTGTGGATTATGCATAAATGAAGGTCATAGCCGTCGAAAATGTTCTTATCCATCTGGCACATCGGGGGAGAGTTCGCATCAACAATGAACCAATTACATGTTCTACACCTGTAATATTTACATATTTCACATTCCTTGTTATATGCGGATTTATTCTTATTTATCATTACATTCTTATTTATCATTTTTAAAAATTTAATTAAAAACTATTAAATTTAGAATATTAAATTTTTATAATAAGAATTTTTATAATTTTTAAAATGTTAAATAAAAAATTATATAAATTTAATAAATAAAAATTTAGAATATGCTTTTTAAAAAAATTTATATAAAAAATTTAATAAATAAAAATTTAGAATATACTTTTTAAAAATTTAATAAAGGAACATAAAACTGCAACACCAATAAAAATTCTCCACAAATCAATGGAAGCGCATAATCATCTGTTTCAAGACAAAAACTCATGCATAATTTCGTCTGACTTTTGTCCATTTTGGTCCCACCCTTTATAAAAGACAGGTTTTTCTCATCCAAATCAAATCATGCTTAGCCTTGCCTTTACTCGTTGCTTACCAAACCCAGCTACAATGGCTCAATTGGTGCCAATTACCAGATGGAACTTCTATCCTTATGCTTGAAAAAATACCATTCATAGGTATGAAAATTAATTTCTATATTTAATTAAAATATATTAAATTAAAAAAAAAAAGTTGTTGGGAAGTCGCCATATCATATGGCTACTTCCCAACAATGTTACAAAAAAAAAATATGGCGACTTCCTAGTGAGTTTAAATGTTTTTTTTTTTTTTTCATTTTTAAGCTCAGAAGTCACCATATCATATGGCGACTTTCGAGCCTAATTTTTTTTAAAAATAAAATGTGGAGTTGGGAAGTCGCCATTGTAGACACCTAATTTTGTCCGGACCACTAAAATAGGTATGTTTTCTTCCTAAATTGATGTTTCAGAATGTAAAAAGACTTTTTCATCCTGCAGGTGGTACTTCGGGACTTAGTCTAAGAAGGCAAGCATAAAAAGTCAAACTTGAAAAAAGTCAACCCCAAAAAGTCAACCTCAAAAAGTCAACTACTAAAAAAGTCAACCCACTTTCAAAATCAAGATTTGAAGTGCAATTGAAAAATGACGAAAGAATTTTGATAATCCGAGGTATACATCGAAAGATATGGAGTTCGAAAATTAGGTTATAGAGATTTAGTAGAAAGGAAACCCTAATCCGGGAAATTTGGGAAAAAGTGCTTAAACTATCGAATTGGTCGAAATTGAAAGTTCCAGATGAAAGATAAACACTAACTAAATCCGGCGAAATTCACTTTTGGAGTTACCTCGAGGAAATTGTTGGGTTTTGTCGTCAGCAAAAGAGGAATTGAGATTGACCCGGATAAAGTAAAGGCCATTGAGAATTTTCCATCACCTCGTACTCAAAAGGAAGTAAGAGGCTTTCTAGGGAGATTGAATTACATTGCTCGATTCATTTCTCAGTTAATTGACAAGTGCGATCCAATATTTAAGTTACTTCGAAAATGTGATCCAGGAGAATGGGATGAAGGTTGTCAGATAGCATTTGTAAAGGTTAAACATTATCTATCCAACCCACCAGTATTAATGCCACCTATTCCGAATAAACCAATGATACTGTATTTATCAGTATTTAAGAGATCCATGGGTTGCGTTTTGGGACAACTTGATGAGACTGGGAAGAAAGAACAGGCGGTTTATTACCTCAGCAAGAAGTTCATAGATTATGAGTTGAAATATTCATCGGTAGAAAAGTTGTGTTGTGCCTTAGCTTGGACTGCTCAAAGACTCAAACAGACATGTTATACCACACAACATGGTTGATTGCCAAGCTTGATCCAATCAAGTACATGTTGGAAGCACCTTCTTTGTCAGGAAGGACGGCAAGATGGCAGGTTTTATTGTCAGAGTACGACATTGTATATGTAAGTCAAAAAGCTATTAAGGGCAGTGCAGTGGCTGAATACTTAGCAAGTCGAGCAGTAGAAGATTATGAGCCGTTGAACTTTGACTTCCTGGATGAAGATTTGATGTATGTTTCACAAGCAGATGAGATTCCCCTGAAAAATAAAGTATGGAAAATGTACTTTGATGGCGCATCTAATGCCATGGGGCATGGAATCGGTGCAGTCCTCATATCCCCAGAAGAAGATTATTATCCTTTCACTGCCATATTAGATTCTGATTGTACAAACAATACTACCGAGTATGAAGGATGTACTATGGGCCATCGTGCTGCAGTGGACAAAAAGATCAAAGTATTAGAAGTGCTCGCAGACTCAGCCTTAGTGATATACCAGCTATGAGGAGAATAGGAAACCAAAGATACAAAGCTAATCTGATACCGAGAACTCATGTTGAGTTTATTGGAGGAATTTGAAGAAGTGAATTTCAATTACTTCCCTCGAGAAGAAAACCGAATGGCAGATGCTCTGGCTACTTTGTCACCAATATTTAAAGTGAATGACGGGGCTGAAGTTGTGCCAATAAAGATGAGTATATATGAGTTTCCTGCCCACTGTCTGGGTATTGAAGAAGAAGCAGATGGCCTCCCATCGTATAACGACATCTTGCAGTACATCAAGAGTCAACAATATCCAGAACAAGCAATAGAAAATGACAAGAGGACTCTGAGAAGGCTAGCAATGGGTTTTGTTCAAGACAGTGAGATTCTCTACAAGAAAGGGAAAGACCAAGTCTTGTTGAGATGTGTCGGATCTGCCGAAGCTCGAAGAATTATAGAAGAGGTCCATGAAGGGATATGTGGCACTCATGCTAATGGTCACATGCTTGCTAAGCAGATTATGAGGGCAGGGTATTATTGGTTGACAATGGAAGGAGATTGTATCAGTTATTCCTGGAAGTGCCATAAATGCCAGATATATGCAGATAAGATTCATGTGTCGCCATCGCCATTACATATCATGACTGCATCGTGGCCCTTTTCAATGTGGTGAATGAATATGATCGGCCCTATTACCCCAAAAGCTTCAAATGGACATCGTTTCATCTTGGTGGCCATAGATTATTTCACAAAATGGGTAGAAACTGCTTTCTATGCAAATGTAACAAAGTCGGTGGTATGTAGATTCGTTAAGAAAGAAATCATATGTCGTTACGGGTTGCCAGCAAGAATTATTTTGGATAATTCTCTCAATTTGAGCAATAAGATGATGAGAGAAGTGTGTACTCAGTTCAAGATCACACATCATAATTCGGTACCTTACCGTCCGAAGATGAATAGGGCAGTAGAAGCAGCAAACAAGAACATCAAGAAGATTGTTGAGAAGATGACCGATGTGTACAAGGATTGGCATGAGATCTTGCCTTTGGCTCTTCATGCATATCGTACTTCGATCGGTACATCTACAGGGGCAACGCTGTTTTCTTTGGTATACAGGACGGAAGCAGTGCTACCTATTGAAGTTGAGATCCCTTCACTTCGGGTTTTGATGGAAGTTTGCCTAGAGAAAGAAGAATGGGTTAGAGCTCGTTATGAACAGTTGAATCTCATCAAGGAGAAAAGATTGAAAGCAATTTTTCACGGGCAGTTGTATCAAAAAAGGATGATTCGAACCCACAACAAGAAAGTTCATCCTAGACAGTTCCGAGAGGGGGAGTTGGTACTGAGGAAAATTCTCCCTATAGTGAAGGACCTGAGAGGAAAATGGGCTTCGAAATGGGAAGGACCCTATGTGATAAAGAAAGTTTTTTCTGGAGGAGCATTGATTTTAACTATAATGGATGGGGAGGACTTCAGAAATCCCGTGAATGCTGATGAACTAAGGAAGTATTATGCTTAAAAAAGAAAAAAAAGGGAAAAAATGATGAAAAAAATGTGATGCTGTGCACATGAAAATTCGAATGATTCCAAGTGTAAAAATGGAAATTCTATATATCTATTTCCCCTGTGAATTGTTTTTCAAAGAGAATATTCATGCTTGATATGATAAATGGCCATCTTTCATATTCCTTTCACTAAGAAAAAATTATCCATAGTCACCCCTTTGAGCCTTAGGAATTATTTCTTTCTTTAAACTTTGATCAAGGATCACCCTCTACATGGAGGGCAAATACGAGGAAAAATAAAAAAAAAATATGGCAAAAACAAAGCCATAAAAAATGTGGCAAATGAAGCCAACAAAGCAAAAAAAGAAAAAAGAAAAGAAAGTCCAAAAAAGGGACAAATGTTTCAAGAATAAGTTCTCCTCAGGAAATGATCCTTGATCCAATCACCCTTGAACACACTTTGAGCCTATTTTATCCTTTCTTTCTAAACCTAAACCTTGGCCTACATTACGTGCTTTAAAAGCCCATTTTGATCAAGCATGAATATTTAATTTGAAAGGTTATTCTCAGAATTCATCCCATCTTTTGAATTGATATTTTTACCTTGGAAGCATTTAGAATTCTCAGATGCATGGTAGAATAAAAAAAATGGAAATGAAAAAAGAATGTAAAAGGAGAGGTTTAAGCCGAAAACCTGCAAAGGGCGACTTAACACCGAATGGAGGACACTTTAGTTGAAAACCTACAAAAGGCGGCTCAGGTACTAATAAAAGTTCTAATCAATGCTCCATGTAAAGGGGGAGAAAGTATATGAAAATCAGAAGAAAGGAGAACAACTTAGTCTGATGTAACTACGGAAGCCGAGAGGTGCTCCTTCAAGAGAAATTTCAGATGGTTTGAAAAGGGAGGGGTCCAAGATATTCCGCATCCGGGGCATCTACAACCTATAACTTTACATTTATTTCTTATATCCTTGATATTTATTTTTATTATTTTAAAACATTTCTTGCAATAAATTCTTGTTATCTTTTTCATGACAACTTTTGCTTGATTCATATTTTCTTTCATACATTTTTTAGATGCATTATGATTGTTATTAAAATTGAATAATGATTAGTAATAAAAATCTTTAAATAAAAGGATTTCAAAGTATTACTAAGGAATGGATTTAAATCTTGGGAAAGGTTCGGAAAGTTCACCAAGAAAAAAAAACAGTGAACGTGTCGGAGACTCCATCACGAAGTCAAAAAATCTGTGAATTTCAGCAAAAGTCAGAAACTGAGACTATTTGATAAGTTATCTTGAGTGAAGGTTTCCTTAAATGGAGCATCAATGAACAATTGAAGACTCCGTCATGAAGTCGGATAATCTGTGAACCTCAAAGAAACCATGGATTAGAAATCATGACATAATCATTTGATTGCATTCATTCTTAGGAAACATACAAGCATTTGCAAAGCATGTCATTCTCATCATTGCATTTAGCTAACATTGCAGAAATCAGGAAAACTTGGACTTCCCCAAGGTGAACTCGTTCTATTTTTTCAAACGAGTCGAGCCCCGAGATCACCGTCAAACTACGTTTCCTTTCCAAATCGAACTCATTTTGCTTCTCAAATAGGTCGAGCCCCAAGACCACCGTCGAGGTATGTTTCTTTCATTTTCAAGTGAAATTTATTTTTTCCAAATTAACCAAACCCGGAATCATTCTTAGTATTTCCTTTTGTTTTAAATCAAATTCATTCTATTTTATCAAATGAGTTGAGCCTTGAGACCTCCGTCAAGGTATTTCCTTTTGTTGTAAATCAAATTCATTCTGTTTTATCAAATGAGTTGAGCCTTGAGACCTCCGTCAAGGTATTTCCTTTTGTCTTAAATCGAATTCATTCTGTTTTATCAAATGAGTCGAGTCTTGAGACCTCCGTCGAGGTATTTCCTTTTGTTTTAAATTGAATTCATTTTGTTTAATCAAATGAGTTGAGCCTTGAGACCTCCGTCAAGGTATTTCCTTTTGTTTTAAATCGAATTCATTCTGTTTTATCAAATGAGTTGAGCCTTGAGACCACCGTCGAGATATTTCTTTTTGTTTTAAATCGAATTCATTCTGTTTATCAAATGAGTCGAGCCTTGAGACCGTCCTCAAGGTATTTTCAAATCATGGGTAAGGTCTTCGGGCACCATTCTTAAGACCTCCGAGCATCTTTTTCTTAAAGCCGCATACAGCGCATTTTGTTTTCAAATTATAGATAAGACCACCGGGCACTATTTTTAAGACCTCCGGGCATAATTTTCATTTTGACAATCGAACTCTTTTCCTTAAGACGGGTCGAGCCTTGATTAGTCAGGGAACTCAATTTAAGGATAATATCTTCTATTTACATTTTTTTCCAAAAAAGAAAAATGAAAAAAGAAAACCCCTTCCCCTTCTCTTCACATGTGATTTCACTAACCGGACAAAATTAGTGTCTATTTATCTTTGCCTAATTCCTGATTCTCAGCAATAGTCAAAGAGACGCAGCTGTAGACACCTAATTTTGTTCGGACCACTAAAACAGGTATGTTTTCTTCCTAAATTAATGTTTCAGAATGTAAAAATACTTTTTTCATCCTGCAGGTGGTACTCCGGGACTTAGTCTAAGAAGGCGAGCATAAAAAGTCAAACTTGAAAAAGTCAACCTTGAAAAGTCAACCGTAAAAAGTCAACTACTGAAAAAGTCAAACCACTTTCAAAATCAAGATTTGAAGTTCAATTAAAAAATGGGGAAACCCTAATCCGAGGTCTACATCGAAATATATGGAGTTCAGAAGATATGGAGTTCAGAAGTTGGGTTATGGAGATTCAGTAGAAAGGAAACCCTAATTCGGGAAATTTGGGGAAAAGTGCTTAAACGATCGAATTGGTCAAATTTGAAAAGATAAGCACTGACTACGGGTAATGTAGAAACCACTTGAATGAAAAACTGAAAGAAAAGTCAATCCGAAAAAAAATCGAGAATTAGGTTTTTTGGTGGATTTTGGTGAAATTGGGAGGAATTACAGAAATGGCCCAACTTGGTAGGACAAAATCCCCTAATCGGACTTGTTTTGAGCAAAACCAGGTTTCGAAGGCAAAAGGGCAAAATTGGAAAATTTGGGAAAAATAACAAATGAACTCCAAAAATTCTAAAAAATTGCAAATCTCATTCTTAAATCGTTTTGAATAGATTGGCGAAAGAAAATCTTGATTTGGAGTTCGTTTGCAAAATGGCCAAATCCCGGGTCTCCTATGTAAAAATTCAAGAAGATGAATCCCGAAAAAATAGCAAATGAACTCCAAAAATTCTGAAAATTTGCAAATCTCATTTTTAAATTATTTGGAAGAGATTGGCAAAATAAAATCTTGATTCGGAGTTCGTTTGCAAAATGGCCAAATCCCAGGCCCCCTATATAGTAATTAAAGCAGATAAATCCCGAAAAAATACCAAATGATTCCAAAAATTATGAAAGCTTCCAGATCACATTTTTAAATTATTTGGAAGAGATTGGTGAAGAAAAATCTGGATTTGGAGCTCATTTAAAAAAGGGTAAAGTTGGGGCCATAAAAGGGCAATTTTGGAAGAAAAAATCCAAATAAATAGCAAATGGACTCAGAAAATTTTGAAAACTTCTAGAATTCAATTTTTAATTATTTTAAAAGTATTGAAAAAATAAAATTTGAATTTGGAGTCCGTTTGTCATTTATTTATGCTCGGGGGGCAAAAAGGTCATTTTACCCAAGAAACCGAAAAAGGCTCTTCTTGCCTTTTAAAAAAATGAAACATGGGCTGGAAGAAGGGGGCTAGTCGGCCAAAGCCCAAAGATGGGTAGGAATTTTCTGATTTTTTAATCAAAAGGCCAACAATAAATAGTTAGTTATTTTTTGATCAAGCCTTTGCAAATAAGCCACATGGCCCAATGCATGAAAAGGGAGAGTGTCAACATAATGGCTTAAGATTCTTGAACAGCTGTAATTGTGGATAGCTGATACCCTAATCTAAGGGTGATAATTTCATGTTTTAAACATCTTGGATCAATAGCCCTTGGATGAAAATTTGTTGATGGAAAAATGACAACATCCTAGCCTTGAGAGGGGGGTTTCGGCCACACTAAAGGGGACTCTTTCTTTCATTTTCAGATTACACTGACTCTCTATTCTCTCTTGCTTTTGGCTAATTTTCTCTCCATTGTTGAAAAGCAAAAAGAAAAGTTTAGAAAAGAAAAGAAAATTAGAAGAGAAAAAGCTTGAAAGATAGCTTCTAGAGGTTGCTTTTAGCACATACTCTTGTACTTTCTTTTATTTTCCATTCTTGATTTGCTGTTTTGATCATTATTTTGGTGAGTTTCTTTTGATTTTTCTTTTAAAATAAGTGTTTTTAATGTTTTTCTTTAAGTTCCTTCTTCATCCTTTCTTATAAAAAGCTCTTGAAAAATTTTTCCTTTTGTTTTTGGATATGGCCGAATGGTCTTTTTTTTATATAGTTGCTGTTTTGCTTTGTTATTTCATGTTATTTTTTATATTAAATAAGTCTTGATGCTTTAAATCTTCTTATACTACATAGACTTGAAGCTTGTTTTAATTTGGTTGCTTGTTTATTTCCATTTATGAGTCTATTATCATGTTTATTTTACTATTCTTGCATTTTTTATTTTCTGTTTTCAAAATGTTTAAGTTTGTTTATGTTTTATATTTTGTAATCCATGTGTTTGTGAAAATGCTTGTTGGCTTTGGGTAGTCTGGCCAATCACTCTCCTGATTGTAGAGATCATGTTCTTCATCTAGGTGCTCTCACACCATTGCTAGCTTTATTGGATAAGCACTTGGAGCACCCATGCTTCTTAAGAAGATATGCATGTTGCGTGCATGTCGCAACACTTTGGCTATCTTTTGCCAGGGAAATCCACCACCATCATTTGACCAGATAAGGTCTGCATTGCCAATTCTTCATAGACTTATTCACTTGAATCCTCCAGTCGGAGTTCTAGGTGAAGTTTGTGAGGATGCTTGCCTGTGTCTTTCTTGTCTATCAAGTGGTTCATTTTACCAAATTCAGGCTGTGATAGATGCATCTGTCTGTGCAAGGCTTATTACGCTTTTAGGTATTTCAAATCGCAGTATTGTTGAACATGTGCTTAGAACAGTAGGAAACATTTTTAAGGGAGCTGATTCTCTGATTCAGATTCTGATTGACAGCGGGGTTTTCATTCATTTGAATTCTATTCTCATGCATGGGGGTAACAGTATTGTCTTGAGGAAAACTTGTTCGGTGATCTCAACTATGACAGCTAGAGATAGAAATCAAATACAGGTTCATCTAAAACCACCATGGATTCTTCACCAGAGAATGGGTTTCCTCAAACCTTGCAAGCTCGAGATAGCTTGAATCAATGAGACACCATAGCAGAGAATAAGTACCCATCACGAAGACAGGATCAAGCTGTGACAGGTTTCAGTAAGCGACGACTTTTACCAGAAGAAAGGATTTCTCAAGTGATGATCTCGGCACCAGTTTCTTGGACCCTCCAAAAGTTCTATGAATTTGGTCAGCCTACTGTTGAGCAGAACTCTTCCAACATGGATCGACTGAAGGCAGATACTTTTGACAAGGGACACATATTTAAGTTGCTTGGATGTCCACAGCCCATGATGCAATCGAATCCTTTGGTTAATATGTTTGGAACAAAAGAAAAAGGGTGTCTCGTATTCTCCGATCTTCTAGAGATGGTTGTTGAGGAAGGGACAAGCAACGTTGAAAGAGTATCAAAAAGGAAGCTTGCTGGACCATCTCAAACATCACTGTGAAGAATGTTATGGAAGAGCTTGAAGAAGCTCAGCGTGATTTTATACTTGCTTCGGTAGGGGTTAGCAGCAAAGGGAAGCTATTAGTTCCAAAATTACTGCACTGCTGTCCAAAATTAATGCATATCACAAAGGAGGCAAAACCTTTTTGGTTCCCGTAACTGTGGCATTCTTCATTTCGATTCACGGTTCCGGTACTTATTCCTGCCTAAAAAAATTTCACTCCAATAATGTCTATATGATTAGCTTTCCATCCTTATGAAACCTTTCTTGTTACTTTGAATCATACACAAGTTAAGCTACAAAAATTAGGCTTGCATTTGCATGACATTTAATTTAGTTGAGCATGTTAGTATATCAAGTGTTTGTGAAAATGCTTGTTAGTTTTAATATCTCTACTTTGTGTTTGCATGATTTGAGTTTTATATTTTAGTTGAGCATGTTAGTATATCAAGTGTTTGTGAAAATGTTTGTGTGGTTTTTGCATGATTTGAGTGTTATATTTTAGTTGAGCATGTTAGTATACCAAGTGTTTGTGAAAATGCCATGCTTGTTGGAGCTTGAGGCCATTTGGCTACTCCATGTGTTTTGCATTGTGTGTTGCATTTTTGCCATGTTAGTTGGTTGGTTTTTGCATTTGCATGACATTTGATTTAGTTTTGCATGCTAGTATACCAAGTGTTTGTGAAAATGCCATGTTCGCTAGTCACATTATTCCATTCGGCCACCCTTTGAATTTTTGCATTTTATGTGCATTTTTGCTATAATTAGTTGATAGGTTAGCATTTGCATGATATTTGGTTGAGTTTTTGGTTTAAGCATGCTTTGTGTTTGTCAAAATGCCATGCATATTTTAGTTATTAGGTTTGGTTCATTTGCCATTCATGTTCATGCATTTTAGGTCTAGGTTACATTAAATGCCATGCAAGTTCATTTAGGTCTAGGTCATGCATTTTTTTCATGACATTTAGGTTTAAGCTCATGCATTTCATGCACTATGTTTGCTGTATTGTTTCATACATTTCATGTTCATGCCACTTGAATAATGACTTAAGCCAATTAATGGTTCAAAGTCATGCTCTCTTGAGCACACTTGTGAAAAATTAAAGTTTGTCAAATTGATTATTCTACCTTTGTGATTTTTTTTTTACTTAGCCAATTTTTATCTAACTTTAAAAAAGTCCTACCTACTGTTTGTGAGTCATTTTGTGAGACTTAAATATTTTTACTTTGATTTTGAAATGATTTTATCAAAGGCAAAAATGTATTTTGGCAAAACAGTTTTTTCACCCAATTTTCGTATATTTCGATTTTTCTGGGCATTTGTCTTTAATCAGAAAATTAAGCTGATTTTTTACCGTGTAGTTTTACATGTCCTGAGTCTCAAGTATTTAGTTTAGAATTTTTTTAATTTTTAAAAATAGGATAAAAAAATCGTGGCTTAAAACTGGACAGTGGAGTCAGAATTGAATTTAAAGAAAAATCATTTTTCTGTTTTGGTTAAGTTACTTAGAGTGGGCTGATTAGGAGGGTTAGCTACTGACTTAGGGTAGTTTCTAAGCCTTTTTAAACTCTAAAAATGGTTTTTCAAATTTCGGGTTTAGGGTAGTCAAGTCCAGATTTTTAAACTTGGAAAATTAGAGCCATTTTAAAGAAATTAGCCCAGTTTTTATTTTTAATTCAAGCTTTTCAAAATTGTTTTCAAACAATCACAAAATATTTTGGTTTTAGAATATTTAATTTGACATATTTTCCTAAGGTATCAGGATATCTTTTTAGATATACGGATTTCCTTAATTAAAGGAAAAAATACATTTCATGCATTGCATTTTCCATATTCATGCATTTTATATAATATGTGATTCTTGCTATGACAATTTCTATGATATTGTTATGATTTTGAGTTATGTTATAATGTTTATTATATGATTTGGAATATTTCATGATATCCTATGCTTTTTATTTAGTTATTTTTTTTTGTCATATTATTTAGCATATACTATTTCATGCATTATTATTTTCATTTTTATTTTCATGCATATTATATGATAGCATTATTTCATATTCCATCTCATTTAATTTATATGCCATATCATTCATGTTTGCCATGTCATTTAAATTATTTCATTTCATATAGAATATGTCATATAACTTAGGATATTTTATTTCATTTAGAATATGCTAAGGCATTTATTTCATTTCATTTAGAATATGCTAAGGCATTTACAATATATCATATCATTTAGGAAGCATTATATTATTTAGATTTTGCTATGTCATTTTATTTATGTCATGCATATACATATTCATATCTTTTAAAATGTTTTCAAAAGGATAATGATTTTTCAATAAAAAATAAAGATATTCCCGATTTAAAATAATTCATGAGTTCTCTACCGGGTTTGCTGGAGGGAATATCATCAATTATCATTAATAAAGGAATATCTTTCTTTCAAAAAAGAGAATGATTCGGAAAGTTTTCCAAAACTAATAAAAATTTCTATATTTTACCACGTTTGTTGGGGAATATAGGAAAAATTTGAATTTATAAATTCCGAATCATTTTTAATAAAAATGGAATTATTTTTCTTTAAATGGGAATTAACTCGAAATACTAAATTTAAAACCAACTTTTTACCGAGACTTGAGATAACACACGATTAATAAGGTACCGATTTATACGGGCGTTGTGGGGGTGCTAATCCTTCCCCACACGTAACCGACTCCCGAACCCGCTTCTTTGATTTCTCTGGTTTAAAACGCAGACTTGAAATTGGTTTTAAAAATGTTTTAATTAATTTTTAAAATATTTTATAAAACCGGTTTTAATAGGTGGCCGATCACACCTAGCTAAAAAAGATTGGTGGCGACTCAATGTCTTTTTCAAGGTCATTTTCAAAACCTTCATTTTTTAGAGGAATTAAGTCGACTTTTCCTCGGTTTTTTTTAATGTCACGCTTAACGAATAATAAAGTCTTGCTATGAGACTCGTTATTTTTTAGGTTGCGACAGCTTGGCGACTCCGCTGGGGATATTAGAGAGTCAGGCCTAGAATTAGTCGGGTGTTATCAAAGTCTCGGTTTTGGTTGGTTTAATTGGTATTTAATTTTAATCCTCACATTTTTCTTAAAATAAGGAGAATTTTGAAAATAATAAAATGTTTTTAAATATGTTCATACTCATGTGCATGCATTTTATTATTGTTCTCTAGTTATTTAAGGTTGTATATTATAATTGCTTGTTGGTTAATGCGTTACACTATTCTTGAATGTTTTTATAAATTGCTAGGGCATTTAGAATAAGTTTTGTAGAATAGGTGGTGAAAGGTTTGTTGTTCCTCCACACACACTACACGTGCATTTTCATATCATGAATCCTATACTCGGGTTCCGTCCTTTAGGTGGGAGCAAAGTAACTAAGCCTTCGTGATTAACAATCCGCATAGGCTAGTGAAACACTTCCGGAGTACTAAATTCCTAAGCCTTCATGATTAACAATCTGCATGGGCTAGGGAAATAGAATCTAACGAATTGAACCCGCTTTTATCGGGGTGCCTTACTAGCCTTCACTGGCGACAGTGAGGAACAATTCGGGGCCTTAGAACCGATTCACCCTCATATAGTGAACCTAGGCGAAGCCATGCCTGATTTCCGTTAGATATACCGAAAATAGGAACACATGAAGGGACATTTCTAAACCTTTTGTTACCTATTTTACACTTCGAATAAGTGTGGTAGATCGGGCAACGATGTACGTACATCACCCGTAATAAATGTGATACTCCGCCTTGAAGGCATCGTGATGCCTAAAAAAGTAGATATTGTTGGGGCAGATGTTCATTAGCTGTTTTAAAATATATATATATATATATCCTTTTTCAAGCATTTTTGCATGTTACACATTTCATGCATGTGTGAATGGAGCATGTACATTTTTGGTTGTATTATGGATCTCATTCTTTGCAATAAACAGTTGGTAATTTCATTTGATGATTTCATAAAACCGGTAGTGTCACATGAACATTTGCATATTGTACCATAGTGGGATCTACCCTGAAATTCTTTTGAAAATAATGTGATTGGTTTTTCAAAAAAAAAAAAACAAAAAAAAAAAATCATGTTAAAGAAAAATCAATAAAAAAAAAAATCATAAATTTAGAGGCAAATCTTGCATAATGAGATTTTTGAATAATCAAGATTTAGGTCCCACCAATTTCGTGTAATCATTGATTTCTTTGTATATACCTTTGTGTTAATTCATTTATTTTTGCATGTATCATTTTAACATCATGTTACAGTCATAGCATGCATGGTCATTCATTGTAGAATACGTTTATGACATGCATGGTCATTATTTGTATATACTTATGTATCAATTTATTCTTTCTTTACATGTATCATGTTGGCATCAAGTTGCATTCATGCATTCATAGTCAACATGATTTTTCTGTATATATCCATATATCAATTTATTCTTTCTTTACATGCATCATGTTGGCATCAAGTTGCATTCATGCATTCATAGTCAGCATGATTTTTCTGTATATATCCATATATCAATTTATTCTCTCTCTATATGCATCATGTTAATATCAAGTTGCATTCATGCATTCATAGTCAGAAATGATTTTCCTATATATGTCCATGCATTAATTTACTTATTCTTTGCATTGATTTGTTTATATAAATCATGTTGACATCGGGTTGCATTCATGGCATACATAGTCATCATGATATGCTCATGCATTAATCTGTCATATTAATATCAGGATGCATTCATGACACGCATTATCAGCATGATTTTCTTTGTATATACTCTGTGTTAATCATTTATTCTTCACATGCATCATAAGTGACATCGTGTGGCATTCATAGTGTATATGATCATTCATTGGGAAATACACTAAAATGTACATGATTATTCATTGTATATATCCATGCATTAATTTGCTTATTCTTTACATTTGTCATGTTGGCATCAGGTTGCATTCATGGCATACATAGTCATCATGATATGCTCCTACATTAATTTGTCATATTGGCATCAGGTTGCATTCGTGACATACACGGTCAGCATGATTTTCTTTGTATATACTCAGTGTCAATCATTTATTCTTCACATGCATCATAATTGACATTGTGTGGCATTGATAGTGTATATGATCATTCATTGAGAAATGCATGTGGAACATACATGGTCATTCATTGCATATATCCATGCACTGATTTTTCTTATTCTTTAAGTGCATCATGTTGGCATCGTGTTGCATTTATAACATACATGGTCAACATGTTTCCACTGTATATGCCCACACATAAGTTTGTTTATCCTTCACATGCATCAAATTGCACTCATCACATTCATAGCTCATTCATCATGAAACACATTAATAAGATGAAATAGAAATTGGCTTAGCTTTAAAGAGCTTTCTTCGTCAGCTAAAAGCTATGACCTCAACAGCAAGTGCGAGTATCATATTGGGGCAATTGGGCATTCGACTAAAAATGCAGAAAACTGAAGGAAAGAATTGAGGGTCTTGTCCACGATGGCATTTGGATTCCAGAGCTTATCGAACATTGGAAATCTGTTTTACCACAGATTGATTTCCTCTTGAAGAATTTTGAGGATAAGATTTGTTATCTTTGAAAGCATGTCAATAGGAGCATTCTGATGCATATATTTCTATACACTTTGATGATGAAAGTTCTTGTCTCATGATGACATCTACATGAAATAAATAAATTTTGAATTTAAATATTTTGTGTTCACTTTATTTTAGCAATAAATTTGAATTTGCAAAAACAAATGAAACTTTGAGAAAATTTGTGGTAAACAATAAATAAGTGGTTTTCACATGCAATAATGAACAATCTTGAGAATATTGATGATCATTGTTAGAAATGACCCAATACCTTCAGCCCTCTTTTTGGGCTTTCCTAAGCCTAAATCTCTTAAACCAAGAACACTTGAAAGACTTAATGCTTCTGGAATATGAATGATTTGACTTCATAAAACCATTGTCATCACAGAATAAGCAAAGACGTAGATCTTAGTCTAGGCTATGAACAATGGAACGAACTTTTTGAAATTTTTTTTGAATTCCTTGAAATTCAAACAAATGAGACATTCTTTCAAGAATCCAGATTTTGATAATTTGGTGTGTGTCAAGATTGTGCTAAAACCATTCATGACCTTTCCCAATGACCACAAAACACTAATTGCCCAGACATCACTTCATGATTGACACCTTGGGGCACAATGATTAAACTAGATTATCCTTTGTCCTAGAGAAAACCTGTTTTTGGGTCATAATTTCCTTGTCTCTTCAAAGAACTCAGATTGGAAACTCAGCCTTTTCAAAACAGACTTAGACTTGCCATGTTCCTCGTTGATACAAGTTCGCATGTTTAATGAAATTGGGGCATCATATGTGGAAATGATGGATACATATTGAAGAAGGATGGGCTAATGCATGAATCATTGGGGGCATGCGACGAAAAAAACAAAAAAAAGAAAAAAGAAAAAGAAAAATCGTGATATCATGCATATGAGAATTCGGATGATTCCAAAGTGCAAAATGAAATTCTGAATATCTATTTCCCCTGGGGATTGCTTTTCAATGCGAATATTTGTGCTTGACATGAGAAATGGCCATCTTTCATATCCCTTTCGCACAAAAAGAAATTATCCATAGTCACCCCTTTTGAGCCAAAAGAATTCTTTCTTCTTTGAACCCTGATCAAGGATCACCCTCTACACTGGGGGGCAAATGCGAGGAAATATTTTTTTAAAGATCATTGAGAAGTGAGTCCTAGCTCAAAGACAGATACAAAGCAAATGAAGCCCTGAATAAATACGGGCGCACTCTATCAAAGAAAAAAAAAAGATGGCGAAATGAAAGCCAAGAAAAACAAAAGAAAAACACAATGAGAAAAAGAAAACAAAATATGCGAAAGACATGGCAAATTGAAAGCGAAAAGCAAAGAAGAAAAAGAGCAAAGTCAAAAGGAAAGAAATGTCCAAGAAGGGACAAATGCTTCAAAGAGAATCCTCCTCAAGAAATGATCCTTGATCTGATTACCCTTAAACACATATTTTGGGCCTATTTATCCTTTCTTTCTGAACCTTGAGCCATGGCCTACATTACGTGCTTTAAAAGTCCATTTTGATCAAGCATGGATATTTAATTTGAAGGGTTTTTCCTCAGATTTTATCCCATCTCATCGAATTCTCATTTCACTAAAAAAGAATTTAGAATTCTCAAGTGTATGGTAGAACGAAAAAAGAGAAAGAAAAATTGGAAAGAATGGGGCTCTAGGGCGAAAACCCAAAAAAGGGCGGTCTAGGGTAAAATGAATTTTTTGATGCCATCTATGAAAGTGCCGATATCACATGAAGAGAAAGGCCATCTTAAAGGAGTGGTCATCGAGGAAAATCTAGGAATTCCTGAACCTCCCAAAATTGTCAATTCTCATTCAGAGGATTGTCTTCAAAAACTGAAACTTTTTTCCTCCAAGATTAAACTTTCCGATTTAAACATCCCGGCCAATCTTGACGCTTGTCAAAATGCCTTGATATGGAAACTAAAAGAATGTTGAATTTGCTTGGTTCTCAATGAATTCATGATTTATAAAACCTGTTCCATTTGTGAGCCTAGAAGGGATATACATTTTTGTCATGAAGTTTTCCTAAAAAAGCCAGAATCTTGCTATACCAAGCCTTGCCAATCCCAGTTGAAAAAACCCAGACTGATACTTAGAGAAATTTCTAATAATGATCATCAGTCTTCAAAAGATTTATACATCACACATTATGGGGTTAATATTTTTTGTTCAGAAGTTTTCAAAATGCGAAAACAAATAAGGAGATTTTTTTGAAATACCCATTTTGATGTTGACATGAGACAAGGATTTTTCTAACCCAAAGGTATAGAACTGCCAGGGTAGGTCCTGACTTCCAGATATGAGAAGAAGAAATCAAACCCGGTTCAGATCTCTATTGATGAAAGTTTGAAAACTGTTGGGGCAAAGAGAATAGCCAAAATGAATTGAAGATATACTCTGAATTGAAGAGGAAAAATGAATTTGAAAGGCTAAGCCAAAGTCTAGAAAAACAACCGGGGGCATTTGTATCACTCATGAGCACTCATCTCTTTATCGAGATTTTGCATCTGCACAGTATCGGTAAGCATTTGCATCATTCATGGGTATTTGCATTGGCATTATTCCACAAGCATCTGTATTTTACCTTTACCTTTACATTTACATTCTTCATGGAATTCGCATTTGTGTCATCTCAAGCAATTGCATCATTTCTAGAATCATTGCATTTTCATTATTGTGTGGTAATTGTAGTTACACCATTCATAAACCAGTTACATGAACACAATTAGTAGGGGCATCTGCATCATGAAACATGGGCATCAATCCAGGCCATTTGCATTTGCATTAAGAAATATTTTGCATTTGCACCATGAAGCACGAGCACCTTGTTAAAAGACATGTGCATCATTTCTCAAAGCTTCTAGTGGGGATATCCAGAATTTTACAGTTTTAAAAGTGAACAAGTCTTCGGTGGTGATAGCTGAAGCCTCTGGTGGAGATATCTAGGGTTTTATAATTTTGAAACATGAGAAATCTTCTTCTGAAAGAGTTACCCAGAATTTTACAATGAGCAAGTCTTTGGTGGTGATAGCCAAAGCTTCTGGTGGGGATATCCAGAATTTTTCAGTTTTAAAAGTGAACAAGTATTCGGTGGTGATAGCTGAAGCCTCTGTTGGAGATATCCAGGGTTTTATAATTTTGAAAAATGAGAAATCTTCTTTTGGAGGAGTTACCCAAAATTTTATTCAACATGTGCATCTACATCAAGAAGCATTTGCATCAATCTAAGTTAGTTGAATCTGCATCAAGAAAGTTTGCATCAAATCAAGTCATTTACATTTGCATCAAAGACATTTGCACCAATCTAAGTCATTTGCATCTACATCAAGAAGCGTTTGCATCAACTAAAGACATTTGCATTTGCATCATGAAGCATTTGCATCATCTCTTAAAGCTTTCAGGTATAATCGAACTCATTTTGCTTCTCAAATGAGTCGAGCCTCGAGACCACCGTCGAGGTATTTCCTTTTGTTTTAAATCGAATTCATTCTGTTTTATCAAATGAGTCGAGCCTTGAGACCACCGTTGAGGTATTTCCTTTTGTTTTAAATCGAATTCATTCTGTTTTATCAAATGAGTCGAGCCTTGAGACCACCGTCAAGGTATTTCCTTTTGTTTTAAATCGAATTCATTCTGTTTTATCAAATGAGCCGAGCCTTGAGACCACCGTTGAGGTATTTCCTTTTGTTTTAAGTCGAATTCATTATGTTTTATCAAATGAGTCGAGCCTTGAGACCACCGTCAAGGTATTTCTTTTTGTTTTAAATCGGATTCATTTTGTTTTATCAAATGAGTCGAGCCTTGAGACCATCATCGAGGTATTTCCTTTTGTTTTAAATCGAATTCATTCTGTTTTATCAAATGAGTCGAGCCTTGAGACCTTCGTCGAGGTATTCCTTTTTGTTTTAAATCGAATTCATTCTGTTTTATCAAATGAGTCGAGCCTTGAGACCACCGTCGATGTATTTCTTTTTGTTTTAAATCGAATTCATTCTGTTTTATCAAATGAGTCGAGCCTTGAGACCACCGTCGAGGTATTTCTTTTTGTTTTAAATCGAATTCATTCTGTTTTATCAAATGAGTCGAGCCTTGAGACCACCGTCAATGTATTTCTTTTTGTTTTAAATCGAATTCATTCTGTTTTATCAAATGAGTCGAGCCTTGAGACCATCGTCGAGGTATTTCTTTTTGTTTTAAATCGAATTCATTCTGTTTTATCAAATGAGTCGAGCCTTGAGACCATCGTCGAGGTATTTCCTTTTGTTTTAAATCGAATTCATTCTGTTTTATCAAATGAGTCGAGCCTTGAGACTTTCGTCGAGGTATTCCTTTTTGTTTTAAATCGAATTCATTCTGTTTTTTCAGATGAGTCGAACCCTGAGACCGTCGTCAAGTTATTTTTCACAATTTTAAAGACCTCCGGGCACCATTTTAAAGACCTCCGGGCACAGTTTTTTAAGACCTCCGGGCATAATTTTAAAGACCTCCGGGCATAATTTTCAATTTTAAAGACCTCCGGGCACAATTTTAAAGTCCTTCGAGCAACAGTTTCTTAAGACCTCCGGGCACCATTTTAAAGACCTCCGGGTACAATTTTCAATTTTAAAGACCTCCGGGCACCATTTAAAGACCTCCGGGCACAATTTTTAAGACCTCCGGGCACTAACTTTTAAGACCTCTGGGCACCAACTTTTAAGACCTCCGGGCACCAACTTTTAAGACCTCTGGGCACCATTTTAAAGACCTCCGGGCACAATTTTCAATTTTAAAGACCTCCAGGCACCAGTTTTTTAAGACCTCCGGGCACCAATTTTAAAGACCTCTGGGCACCATTTAAGACCTCCGGGCACCAATTTTAAAGACCTTCGGGCATAAATTTTTCTTTTGAAAATCGAATTCGTTTCCTTAAGACGAATCGAGCCTTGTTTAGGCAGGGAATTCAATTTAAGGACAAAATCTTCAATTTATTGTTTTTTAAAAAAAAATTTTGAAAAGATGAAAAAAGAGAAAAAAAATAGAAAAAAGGAAAAAAGGAAAAAAGAAGGAAAAAAAAAGAAGAAAATGAAAAATGAAAAATGAAAAATGCAAAAATGAATGAAGAAATGAAAAAGAAAACCCCTTTCCTTTCCTTCACATGTGATTTCACAGACCAGACAAAATTGTTGTCTATTTTATCTTTACCTGATTCCTGATTCTCAGCAATAGCCAAAGAGGGGCAGCTGTAGACACCTAATTTTGTCCGGGCCTTTTAAAACCAATTTTGATTTGTCCCCCTCTCGGGTTTAATATTTTTGTAAAAGTCACGGTCGCAATTTTAGATTTTTAAAATGTTCTAAATTATATATATCCTTTTCAGCTTTAATCGTTCAAATAAAATCGGACCGTAAAATGATCAATTTTAAAATTCAATTTAAACCCGAAGTGAAAAGTTTAATCTTGAGTTTTATTAGATTTTTAAAATAAATTTTTTAATTGAAAATATTTGAAAAAAAGAAAAAAAAAAGATTTGGAAAAATAAATGAGGGGGTAATTTAAACATTACACATTTTTAGGTTAAGAATTGGTTATAAAGAGGCCGGTTATTCTTTTTTGAGAGGGGGGCTCCAAAGGTTGTCGGCTATAGAAAAAGGGCAAAACCCTCTAGCTCAATCCTCCTCCTCTTACCAAATCCCCTCAGCTTGTTCGCTCTTTCACTGCTCTCTCACCTCTACTCTCACTCCCTGGTTCATAATGAAGTGGTTGTATAAGTTTGATAAGGACAAATGGCAGAAGAGGCAGAGGCAGATGCAGAAGAATCTCAAGAGTATGGAGGAGATAAAGAAGGACAAGAGGGAATTCATTCTTTTCTGTAAGAGAAATCATGAGTTTTTTTATGTGGAACAATGTCTAGAGGATGCTGCAGGGGATCCAATAGCCATTAGAAAAATGTTTGAGAGTATTCCTGTAATGGTGAGCGATCTGATGAGTGCTAACGTGGCAGCGACTTTGGGTAGTCTGGCCAATCACTCTCCTGATTGTAGAGATCATGTTCTTCATCTAGGTGCTCTCACACCATTGCTAGCTTTATTGGATAAGCACTTGGAGCACCCATGCTTCTTAAGAAGATATGCATGTTGCGTGTATGTCGCAACACTTTGGCTATCTTTTGCCAGGGAAATCCACCACCATCATTTGACCAGATAAGGTCTGCATTGCCAATTCTTCATAGACTTATTCACTTCAATCCTCCAGTCGGAGTTCTAGGTGAAGCTTGTGAGGATGCTTGCCTTTGTCTTTCTTGTCTATCAAGTGGTTCATTTAACCAAATTCAGGCTGTGATAGATGCATCTGTCTGTGCAAGGCTTATTACGCTTTTAGGTATTTCAAATCGCAGTATTGTTGAACATGTGCTTAGAACAGTAGGAAACATTTTTAAGGGAGCTGATTCTCTGATTCAAATTCTGATTGACAGCGGGGTTTTCATTCATTTGAATTCTATTCTCATGCATGGGGGTAACAGTATTGTCTTGAGGAAAACTTGTTCGGTGATCTCAACTATGACAGCTAGAGATAGAAATCAAATACAGGTTCATCTAAAACCACCATGGATTCTTCACCAGAGAATGGGTTTCCTCAAACCTTGCAAGCTCGAGATAGCTTGAATCAATGAGACACCATAGCAGAGAATAAGTACCCATCACGAAGACAGGATCAAGCTGAGACAGGTTTCAGTAAGCGACGACTTTTACCAGAAGAAAGGATTTCTCAAGTGATGATCTCGGCACCAGTTTCTTGGACCCTCCAAAAGTTCTATGAATTTGGTCAGCCTACTGTTGAGCAGAACTCTTCCAACATGGATCAACTGAAGGCAGATACTTTTGAGAAGGGACACATATTTAAGTTGCTTGGATGTCCACAGCCTATGATGCAATCGAATCCTTTGGTTAATATGTTTGGAACAAAAGAAAAAGGGTGTCTCGTATTCTCCGATCTTCTAGAGATGGTTGTTGAGGAAGGGACAAGCAACGTTGAAAGAGTATCAAAAAGGAAGCTTGCTGGACCATCTCAAACATCACTGTGAAGAATGTTATGGAAGAGCTTGAAGAAGCTCAGTGTGATTTTATACTTGCTTCGGTAGGGGTTAGCAGCAAAGGGAAGCTATTAGTTCCAAAATTACTGCACTGCTGTCCAAAATTAATGCATATCACAAAGGAGGCAAAACCTTTTTGGTTCCCATAACTGCGACATTCTTCATTTCGATTCACGGTTCCGGTACTTATTCCTGCCTAAAAACATTTCACTCCAATAATGTCTATATGATTAGCTTTCCATCCTTATGAAACCTTTCTTGTTACTTTGAATCATACACAAGTTAAGCTACAAAAATTAGGCTTGCATTTGCATGACATTTAATTTAGTTGAGCATGTTAGTATATCAAGTGTTTGTGAAAATGCTTTTTAGTTTTAATATCTCTACTTTGTGTTTGCATGATTTTAGTTTTATATTTTAGTTGAGCATGTTAGTATATCAAGTGTTTGTGAAAATGTTTGTGTGGTTTTTGCATGATTTGAGTGTTATATTTTAGTTGAGCATGTTAGTATACCAAGTGTTTGTGAAAATGCCATGCTTGTTGGAGCTTGAGGCCATTTGGCTACTCCATGTGTTTTGCATTGTGTGTTGCATTTTTGCCATGTTAGTTGGTTGGCTTTTGCATTTGCATGACATTTGATTTAGTTTTGCATGCTAGTATACCAAGTGTTTGTGAAAATGCCATGTTCGCTAGTCACATTATTCCATTCGGCCACCCTTTGAGTTTTTGCATTTTATGTGCATTTTTGCTATAATTAGTTGATAGGTTAGCATTTGCATGATATTTGGTTGAGTTTTTGGTTTAAGCATGCTTTGTGTTTGTCAAAATGCCATGCATATTTTAGTTATTAGGTTTGGTTCATTTGCCATGCATGTTCATGCATTTTAGGTCTAGGTTACATTAAATGCCATGCAAGTTCATTTAGGTCTAGGTCATGCATTTTTTTCATGACATTTAGGTTTAAGCTCATGCATTTCATGCACTATGTTTGCTGTATTGTTTCATACATTTCATGTTCATGCCACTTGAATAATGACTTAAGCCAATTAATGGTTCAAAGTCATGCTCTCTTGAGCACACTTGTGGAAAATTAAAGTTTGTCAAATTGATTATTCTACCTTTGTGTTTTTTTTTTTTTTACTTAGCCAATTTTTATCTAACTTTAAAAAAGTCCTACCTACTGTTTGTGAGTCATTTTGTGAGACTTAAATATTTTTACTTTGATTTTGAAATGATTTTATCAAAGGCAAAAATGTATTTTGGCAAAACAGTTTTTTCACCCAATTTTCGTAATTTTTCGATTTTTCTGGGCATTTGTCTTTAATCAGAAAATTAAGCTGATTTTTATCGTGTAGTTTTACATGTCCTCAGTCTCAAGTATTTGTTTTAGAATTTTTTTTAATTTTTAAAAATAGGATAAAAAATCGTGGCTTAAAACTGGACAGTGGAGTCAGAATTGAATTTAAAGAAAAATCATTTTTCTGTTTTGGTTAAGTTACTTAGAGTGGGCTGATTAGGAGGGTTAGCTACTGACTTAGGGTAGTTTCTAAGCCTTTTTAAACTCTAAAAATGGTTTTTCAAATCTCGGGTTTAGGGTAGTCAAGTCCGGATTTTTAAACTTGGACAATTAGAGCCATTTTAAAGAAATTAGCCCAGTTTTTATTTTTAATTCAAGCTTTTCAAAATTGTTTTCAAACAATCACAAAATATTTTGGTTTTAGAATATTTAATTTGACATATTTTCCTAAGGTATCAGGATATCTTTTTAGATATACGGATTTTCTTAATTAAAGGAAAAAATACATTTCATGCATTGCATTTTCCATATTCATGCATTTTATATAATATGTGATTCTTGCTATGATAATTTCTATGATATTGTTATGATTTTGAGTTATGTTATAATGTTTATTATATGATTTGGAATATTTCATGATATCCTATGCTTTTTATTTAGTTATTTTTTTTGTCATATTATTTAGCATATACTATTTCATGCATTATTATTTTCATTTTTATTTTCATGCATATTATATGATAGCATTATTTCATATTCCATCTCATTTGATTTATATGCCATATCATTCATGTTTGCCATGTCATTTAAATTATTTCATTTCATATAGAATATGTCATATAACTTAGGATATTTTATTTCATTTAGAATATGCTAAGGCATTTATTTCATTTCATTTAGAATATGCTAAGGCATTTACAATATATCATATCATTTAGGAAGCATTATATTATTTAGATTTTGCTATGTCATTTTATTTATGTCATGCATATACATATTCATATCTTTTAAAATGTTTTCAAAAGGATAATGATTTTTCAATAAAATATAAAGATATTCCCGATTTAAAATAATTAATGAGTTCTCTACCGGGTTTGCTAGAGGGAATATCATCAATTATCATTAATAAAGGAATATCTTTCTTTCAAAAAAGAGAATGATTCGGAAAGTTTTCCAAAACTAATAAAAATTTCTATATTTTACCACGTTTGTTGGGGAATATAGGAAAAATTTGAATTTATAAATTCCGAATCATTTTTAATAAAAATGGAATTATTTTTCTTTAAATGGGAATTAACTCGAAATACTAAATTTAAAACCAACTTTTTACCGAGACTTGAGATAACACACGATTAATAAGGTACCGATTTATACGGGCGTTGTGGGGGTGCTAATCCTTCCCCACACGTAAACGACTCCCGAACCCGCTTCTTTGATTTCTCTGGTTTAAAACACAGACTTGAAATTGGTTTTAAAAATGTTTTAATTAATTTTTAAAATATTCTATAAAACCGGTTTTAATATGTAACAACCGAGGTTACGTATAATCATGTAAAGTTAAATCCCGAAAATTTTAAGGACGAACTTGAAAATTGGTAAGAAGTTATAAGTGAAGGAAATAAAAGAAGAAAGGATCAAAATGAACATATTAAAAAAGTTTAGGGGCTTAATGGTTATTTATAAAAAGTTGAGGGACTAATATGCAATTATCCCAAAAACAAGAAAAATATCACTTATTCATCTTTCTCTCCCGAAATCCCTATACATTTTCATTCCCTTCTTCAAGTGGCAGCAGCTCCCAACATCCCTCTCTCTCAAAATTCTCTTCAAACAACTCAACCAAAAAATCTCAACAATAATTACATCCAAGGTTAGTTTCTTGATAAATTCTTCATTTTCTTTAGATATTCTACTAGGGCATGCTAAGATCTTAGCTCCATAAACATGTTAAGGTCTGAAATCCATCTATTAAGTATGAATTTTACTCATTCTTGGTAAGAATTAAAAGGATTTGAAAGCATGAACAGGAAAATGGGAAGAAAAAGCAAAACAGGGGAAACTGAGCATGCTTGCTGTTCGGATTTTCTGGGTTCGGTAAATTAGGATTTGTATTTTTTTGATATTTTTCCTAGAAACTAGACTTCAATATGAGAATTTTGGTTTTTGAATCACCCAAAACCGATAAGCGGTTAAAAAGATAAAATTCGGTGAAGTTTACTGTTCTGTGTTGATCTCTGTTTCAGCATGGTTTCGGGATTTATCAAATTTGATCAAAATTTTGTTCTAGTTGTATAAGTTAGTTATTTTATTCATAAATTAGATATATTGGTTGAAATAAAACAATTGGGATCACTTCCAAATTCCTTACCAAACTCAAGTTATGATTTTCTAATCTAACTTGATATTAAGGAATTTATTGCGTAAGAGAAATATAGTATCAAAGGATGGTTATGGATTATGAAAATCTCTAAGGCATGGAATACTAGAAACGAATTTGATAAGGACATGATTATGGAGTTGAATTATGGAGAAAATGATTATGGAAATGATATTAAAAAATTAAGGATATGTTGTTTTGAGTATGAGAAATTAGTATATGGGGTAGATTTATGGGACTTAAGTTACATTCAAAATTGTGTAATGCTTTGAGCATGTATAGATACTAATTATTGTTAATCTATAGGCCACGTAGATCCGACGTCACCTGTGGATCCCGAAGTTTCAGGTCGAGGTGTACAGTGAGATCATCCAAAGGATTGTGAGTAGACAACAACTATAGTTATTTGAAATATTTTTAATTATAATTATATATTTTTTTACATAATATTTATTTTACGTATTAAAGGTATATACAATATTTAATCATATGAATTGATTTGTTATTAAAGTATTTTTATTTCAAGAAATATTATATCGAGTAAGTTGGTTGATTTATGAAATATGATTTTACATAGAATTTGACGTACATGGTTTTGGCTCCACCTGACTTAATGTATGAGATTATTTCCTTGACCGGAATACGGGAGCTGCGTGCTACGCCTCTGTGGCGGGAGCCACCTCCAGTGTCCTCATTCCGTGATATTAGACCGGAATACGGAGCTGCGTGCTACGCCTTTGTTGCGGGAGCCACCTCCAGAGTCCCTATTCCGTGATATTAGACTGGGGTTTGGGAGCTGCGTGCTACGCCTTTATGGTGGGAGCCACCTCCAGAGTCCCTATCCCGTTATATTTGCCTTTTGGGGGCACATCATAGTGACACATATGCCTTTGGGGCGTCCTATGGTGGTATTGGCCTTTGGGGCCGGCTACTAGTATGCCTACATGGATATTGCCTGGTTATTTCATGGATGTATTCTTGTGCATGACAGAAAGTTGGAGCCCAATTATACGAAACTTGAATTACTTTATGGATTTTATTCATTGATGTAATATTGTTATACATTTGAAAAGCTTGCTACGTCTTTGAATTACTTATTATGGTTTTATTATTATTTATTTTGAAAATGTCAATTATACTTTACAGATTTCCATTATGGTTTTCACACGCTTTAAATGTTGTCTACTCATTGAGATATTCATATATCTCACCTCCCCTTATTTCTCATTTTTAGGATACACTTAGGTGTCGGGATTGCTGCCTTCCTCTACTCTCCGCTTCAAGAATATATTGACGTGGTGGGCATCATATCTAAATTTCTAGAAGATTTGGTATTTTGATGTTTTTATCTAGTAAACCTTGCTGAGATAGGTTTATTTCTAGATATATTGTATATATTTGAAGATATGAGACAATAGATCAATATGTTTTGATTTGAGCATAAATTGATCATGAATAATTTTTGAATATGCATGGATATATGTGGTAATAGTATTGAGAAATACTGCTGGTTGAGGATATAAAATTGAGTGTTATTTGCAGGAGGGTTATAGTTGAAATAGAAAGGAAACTCTGCCGGATTTTAGGTAGATTATCCGGACAGGGTGTTACAATTTGGTATCAGAGCCAGGTTATAGGTCCTGTAGACTTAGGAACTGTTTGTTGAAGTATTAAAATATTGTCACCTGTGCAGAAAATCAGACACGATGCCACCACGTCGAAGAGGAAGGCCTAGAATCAATCCCCTACCTCAAAATAGGGATAGGAATAGAAATGTGAATATTGATGAGCAAATGGGAGAACAAGCTTCAGTTGCTGGTTCATCTTCAGTTGCTGCACCTCCAGCAGCTGATCGTAATTTAGCTGAGGCAGTTGCGGCCTTGGCAAGAGTAATTCCCGTTTTGACTGCCCCTGCTGAGAAGGGGATAGTTGATTACTGTAAAGATTTGAAGAATATGGGTTGCAAGATTTTCACAGGGTCTTTGGAATCAGATTTAGCTTGGTCATGGCTACAAAAATTTGAGACTACTTCCATTACTCTTCAGATTCCCGAGCCTATGAGGTTACCATGTGCGGTGCAATTTTTGGAGGATCATGCACACACATGGTGGAAAACTACTGTGCAAAGGTATGTTGGACGTCCTGCCATAACCTGGACAGATTTTCGAAGAGAGTTTGAAGAAAAATACTATTCTCGGGCCTTGCGGGAAAAGAAATGGACTGAGTTTATGAATTTAAAACAGGGTGGTATGTCAGTAGCAGAGTACGAGCAAAAATTCAGTGAACTATCAGAATTTGCTCCATCGATAGTAGCCAACGATGCTGATACATGCAAGAAATTCCAAGATGGGCTACATGTTAGTATTCGAGATAGGTTGACGACCCTAGATATAGATGACTTTAATAAATGGGTCAACATGGCAATTAAAGCTGAACAGAATCTGAAAGAAATGAAAGATAGAGAAGAGATGTTCAGAAAAAGAAAAGGGCAATTCTCCAGTGAGGACATGAGGCCTAAGAAAAGTTATGTAGAAAGCAGTGTCAGTGGTTCCAAACCCTTGAGATTTCAGGAGGGATTAGACAGAAAACCTATTAGTGATTCTTCTAGTAGATTTATCATTGGACCTCAACAGCAGACTAGATTGCCACCTGGGAGGTCAGGAGGATCTCGTACATTGACTTATCCTCAGTGTCCCCATTGTGGGAAGAATCACCCTGGTGAATGTTGGAGACTACAGGGTGTGTGTTTTTACTGCAAAGAACCGGGACACATGAAACGGGATTGTCCCAAGCTGGAGAACAAGGGAGTTACTAGTCAGTTGTCAGTGGGTCAAAAAGAAAGGACCCAACTTACTGCTGCACATCAGCCGACAGCAGTTAGAGATAAAATTGGGGTACAATCTCAAGTTGGTTCATCTACTGGCCCTCGACAGAGTGGACAACCTGGTAGACCTCGAACTACAGCCAGAATTTATGCTATGACCCAACAACAGGCTCAGGCTACTCCTGAAGTGGTTACAGGTACTCTCCCAATTTCTAAGGCAAATGCTAGGATCTTAATAGATCCAGGTGCAACTCATTCTTTTGTTGCTAATTCATATGTCATGCATTTGGGTAGAGAGTCTAGGAGGTTAGACATCCCTATGGTCGTTAGTACCCCAATGGGAGGAACTTTGAAAATTGATGTGGTTTATCCGGATTGTACCGTTATGGTTCAGGAGCATGAATTACCAGTTAATTTGTTTCCATTAGGAATGTATGATTTCGATGTGATTTTGGGAATGGATTGGTTGTCTAAAAACAATGCAGTGATAGATTGTTTTTCCAAAACTGTGACTTTTAAGAAGTCAGGAGATTTGGAGTTTACTTTTCAAGGAGAAAGGAAAGTTTTACCTTCTTGCCTTATCTCCAAGATGGCAGCCAATAGATACTTGCAAAAAGGGTATTCTGCTTACCTTGCTTATGTGATTAACAAGGACATACATTAGGCAAAGTTGGAAACTATACCTGTGGTCAAAGAGTTTCCTGAGATCTTTCCTGAAGAATTGGTCGGTTTACCTCCTGACAGGGAATTGGAGTTTACTATTGACTTAATCCCTGGCAGTGCTCCTATTTCGCAGGCACCCTATAGAATGGCACCTTCGGAGCTAAAGGAATTGAAAGTGCAGTTGCAAGACCTAGTTGACAAAGGTTTCATTCGGCCTAGTACTTCACCTTGGGGAGCACCGGTTTTATTTGTAAAGAAAAAGGATGGATCTTTACGATTGTGTATCGACTACCGGCAATTGAACAAGGTCACCATTAAGAATAAGTATCCTTTGCCAAGGATTGATGACTTGTTTGATCAGTTGCAAGGTGCGAGTGTGTTCTCCAAAATAGACCTAAGATCGGGTTATCATCAATTGAAGATTAAAGAATCTGATATTCCAAAGACTGCTTTTAGAACTCGATATGGTCATTATGAATTCTTAGTTATGCCTTTTGGGCTAACTAATGCACCTGCAGTCTTTATGGATTTGATGAATAGGGTGTTTCGACCCTACTTAGATAAGTTTGTTATTGTTTTCATCGATGACATCCTAGTTTATTCCAGGAATAAGAATGATCATGTAAGCCATTTGAGAACGGTGTTGCAGACTATGCGTGAAAAGCAACTTTATGCTAAATTTTCCAAGTGTGAATTCTGGCTAGACAAAGTAGCATTCCTTGGTCATGTAGTATCTAAGGAAGGGATTTTTGTGGATCCACAAAAGATAGAAGCTGTAGTTGCTTGGGAAAGACCCACTAATGTCACAGAAGTTAGGAGCTTTCTCGGATTGGCAGGGTACTATCGAAGATTCGTGGAAGGATTTTCCATGATTGCCTCTCCTTTGTCAAAATTAACAAGGAAGCATGCTAAGTTTGAGTGGACTGATGAATGTGAGCAAGCTTTCCAAGAGCTCAAGCGTAGATTGACCACAGCACCAGTTCTTACACTACCATCAGGGAATGGAAGCTTTGTGGTATACAGTGATGCCTCGAGGCGAGGTTTGGGTTGCGTTTTGATGCAACATGGGAAGGTGATAGCTTATGCTTCTCGACAACTGAAACAGCATGAGCAAAACTATCCCACTCATGATTTAGAGTTAGCGGTAGTGGTGTTTGCACTGAAAATTTGGAGGCATTATTTATTTGGAGAAAAATGTACAATCTACACTGATCATAAGAGTCTGAAATATTTGATGGATCAGAAAGAATTAAATTTGAGGCAAAGGAGATGGTTGGAATTGATAAAAGATTATGACTGTGTAATTGACTATCACCCAGGAAAGGCCAATGTAGTGGCCGATGCTCTTAGTAGAAAGTCTTCTAGTTCTCTTGCTCATATCCGAGCAATTCAGAAACCCTTACAAAATGAATTGAAGTCTTTACCTTTAGAATTGATGATTGATGAGAATAATCTTCTGATAGCCCACTTGAAGGTTAAACCGATTCATATTGATTGGATACGTGAAGCACAAAATAATGACCCTATGCTGGTAAAGTTAAAACAAGAAGTAAGGGATGGTGTGAGGACTGACTATCAATTAAAGGATGATGATGTACTGATAATGAGAAATAGGCTTTGTGTGCCTCAGGATAAAGAACTCCGAAAGGTGATTTTGGAGGAAGCTCATAATGCACCATATGCGTTACATCCCGGTAGCGTGAAGATGTATCGAACCTTAAGAGAACATTATTGGTGGCAAGGTATGAAACGAGACATAGCTGAGTTTGTTTCTAGATGCTTGGTATGCCAACAAATTAAAGCCGAGCATCAAAAACCTTCTGGGAAATTGAACCCTCTACCTATTCCTCAATGGAAATGGGAAGATATTGCTATGGATTTCGTTTCCGGATTACCAAGAACACAGTCTGGTTATGATAGTATTTGGGTGATTGTTGATCGTCTGACAAAATCAGCTCACTTTTTGCCAGTTAAGAAGACTTTTTCCATGGAAAGATTGGCTAAACTTTATGTGAATGAAATTGTTAGGTTACATGGTGCCCCAGTATCGATTGTATCTGATCGAGACCCCCGATTCACATCTCGATTTTGGCCAAGTTTGCAGAATGCTATGGGCACTAAACTCAAGTTCAGTACTGCTTTTCATCCTCAGACAGATGGACAATCTGAACGGACAATTCAAATTTTGGAAGATATGCTCAGATCTTGTATTATGGAATTCAAAGGAAACTGGGATGAACACTTGCCCCTAGCAGAGTTTGCGTATAACAATAGTTATCAGTCCAGTATCGACATGGCTCCGTTTGAAGCTTTGTATGGAAGAAAGTGTAGAACTCCAGTGTGTTGGGATGATACAGATGAAAGGAAATTACTAGGTCCAGAAATTGTTATGATGACTGCAGACAAAGTTAAGGTAATTTGGGAAAAGATAAAAATAGCTCAAGATCGACAAAAGAGCTATGCAGATAATCGGAGAAAAGATTTAGAGTTTGAAATTGGTGATATGGTGTTTTTAAAAGTGACTCCTTGGAAAGGAGTAATCCGGTTTGGAAGACGAGGAAAGTTGGGCCCTCGATATATAGGGCCGTATGAGATCATTGAACGGATTGGCCCAGTTGCTTATAGATTGGCCTTACCAGAAGAATTGTCACGAATTCATAATGTGTTCCATGTTTCCATGCTCCGAAAGTACATTTTCGATTCTTCACATATATTGAAGGATTTGCCTATGGAAATTGAGGAAAACTTAACTTATGAAGAGCATCCGGTTGAGATTTTGGATAGAAGGGACCAAGTTCTAAGGACTAAGACTATTCCATTAGTGAAAGTTCTTTGGAGGAATCAATTATACGAAGAAGCTACATGGGAAAGGGAGGAAGATATGCAGACTCAATATCCTCACTTATTCAATCAAGTTGGTAAGTAAATTTCGAGGACGAAATTTTTCTATGGGGGGTAAGTTGTAACAACCGAGGTTACGTATAATCATGTAAAGTTAAATCTTGAAAATTTTAAGGACGAACTTGAAAATTGGTAAGAAGTTATAAGTGAAGGAAATAAAAGAAGAAAGGATCAAAATGAACATATTAAAAAAGTTTAGGGGCTTAATGGTTATTTATAAAAAGTTGAGGGACTAATATGCAATTATCCCAAAAACAAGAAAAATATCACTTATTCATCTTTCTCTCCCGAAATCCCTAGACATTTTCATTCCCTTCTTCAAGTGGCAGCAGCTCCCAACATCCCTCTCTCTCAAAATTCTCTTCAAACAACTCAACCAAAAAATCTCAACAATAATTACATCCAAGGTTAGTTTCTTGATAAATTCTTCATTTTCTTTAGATATTCTACTAGGGCATGCTAAGATCTTAGCTCCATAAACATGTTAAGGTCTGAAATCCATCTATTAAGTATGAATTTTACTCATTCTTGGTAAGAATTAAAAGGATTTGAAAGCATGAACAAGAAAATGGGAAGAAAAAGCAAAACAGGGGAAACTGAGCATGCTTGCTGTTCGGATTTTCTGGGTTCGGTAAATTAGGATTTGTATTTTTTTGATATTTTTCCTAGAAACTAGACTTCAATATGAGAATTTTGGTTTTTGAATCACCCAAAACCGATAAGCGGTTAAAAAGATAAAATTCGGTGAAGTTTACTGTTCTGTGTTGATCTCTGTTTCAGCATGGTTTCGGGATTTATCAAATTTGATCAAAATTTTGTTCTAGTTGTATAAGTTAGTTATTTTATTCATAAATTAGATATATTGGTTGAAATAAAACAATTGGGATCACTTCCAAATTCCTTACCAAACTCAAGTTATGATTTTCTAATCTAACTTGATATTAAGGAATTTATTGCCTAAGAGAAATATAGTATCAAAGGATGGTTATGGATTATGAAAATCTCTAAGGCATGGAATACTAGAAACGAATTTGATAAGGACATGATTATGGAGTTGAATTATGGAGAAAATGATTATGGAAATGATATTAAAAAATTAAGGATATGTTGTTTTGAGTATGAGAAATTAGTATATGGGGTAGATTTATGGGACTTAAGTTACATTCAAAATTGTGTAATGCTTTGAGCATGTATAGATACTAATTATTGTTAATCTATAGGCCACGTAGATCCGACGTCACCTGTGGATCCCGAAGTTTCAGGTCGAGGTGTACAGTGAGATCATCCAAAGGATTGTGAGTAGACAACAACTATAGTTATTTGAAATATTTTTAATTATAATTATATATTTTTTTACATAATATTTATTTTACGTATTAAAGGTATATACAATATTTAATCATATGAATTGATTTGTTATTAAAGTATTTTTATTTCAAGAAATATTATATCGAGTAAGTTGGTTGATTTATGAAATATGATTTTACATAGAATTTGACGTACATGGTTTTGGCTCCACCTGACTTAATGTATGAGATTATTTCCTTGACCGGAATACGGGAGCTGCGTGCTACGCCTCTGTGGCGGGAGCCACCTCCAGAGTCCTCATTCCGTGATATTAGACCGGAATACGGAGCTACGTGCTACGCCTTTGTTGCGGGAGCCACCTCCAGAGTCCCTATTCCGTGATATTAGACTGGGGTTTGGGAGCTGCGTGCTACGCCTTTATGGTGGGAGCCACCTCCAGAGTCCCTATCCCGTTATATTTGCCTTTTGGGGGCACATCATAGTGACACATATGCCTTTGGGCGTCCTATTGTGGTATTGGCCTTTGGGGCCGGCTACTAGTATGCCTACATGGATATTGCCTGGTTATTTCATGGATGTATTCTTGTGCATGACAGAAAGTTGGAGCCCAATTATACGAAACTTGAATTACTTTATGGATTTTATTCATTGATGTAATATTGTTATACATTTGAAAAGCTTGCTACGTCTTTGAATTACTTATTATGGTTTTATTATTATTTATTTTGAAAATGTCAATTATACTTTACAGATTTCCATTATGGTTTTCACACGCTTTAAATGTTGTCTACTCATTGAGATATTCATATATCTCACCTCCCCTTATTTCTCATTTTTAGGATACACTTAGGTGTCGGGATTGCTGCCTTCCTCTACTCTCCGCTTCAAGAATATATTGACGTGGTGGGCATCATATCTAAATTTCTAGAAGATTTGGTATTTTGATGTTTTTATCTAGTAAACCTTGCTGAGATAGGTTTATTTCTAGATATATTGTATATATTTGAAGATATGAGACAATAGATCAATATGTTTTGATTTGAGCATAAATTGATCATGAATAATTTTTGAATATGCATGGATATATGTGGTAATAGTATTGAGAAATACTGCTGGTTGAGGATATAAAATTGAGTGTTATTTGCAGGAGGGTTATAGTTGAAATAGAAAGGAAACTCTGCCGGATTTTAGGTAGATTATCCGGACAGGGTGTTACATAATAGGTGGCCGATCACACCTAGCTAAAAAAGATTGGTGGCGACTCAATGTCTTTTTCAAGGTCATTTTCAAAACCTTCATTTTTTAGAGGAATTAAGTCGACTTTTCCTCGGGTTTTTTTAATGTCACGCTTAACGAATAATAAAGTCTTGCTATGAGACTCGTTATTTTTTAGGTTGCGACAGCTTGGCGACTCCGCTGGGGATATTAGAGAGTCAGGCCTAGAATTAGTCGTGTGTTATCAAAGTCTCGGTTTTGGTTGGTTTAATTGGTTTTTAATTTTAATACTCACATTTTTCTTAAAATAAGGAGAATTTTGAAAATAATAAAATGTTTTTAAATATGTTCATACTCATGTGCATGCATTTTATTATTGTTCTCTAGTTATTTAAGGTGAGACTTGAGATAACACACGATTAATAAGGTACCGATTTATACGGGCGTTGTGGGGGTGCTAATCCTTCCCCACACGTAACCGACTCCCGAACCCGCTTCTTTGATTTCTCTGGTTTAAAACGCAGACTTGAAATTGGTTTTAAAAATGTTTTAATTAATTTTTAAAATATTTTATAAAACCGGTTTTAATAGGTGGCCGATCACACCTAGCTAAAAAAGATTGGTGGCGACTCCATGTCTTTTTCAAGGTCATTTTCAAAACCTTCATTTTTTAGAGGAATTAAGTCGACTTTTCCTCGGTTTTTTTTAATGTCACGCTTAACGAATAATAAAGTCTTGCTATGAGACTCGTTATTTTTTAGATTGCGACATCATGCATCATATTTTCTGTATTTTTCATGCATTTCATGTCCATGCTACTTGACTTAAGACTTAGGCCAATCAATGGCTGAAAGTCATGCTCTCTTGAGCATACTTGTGGAAAATTAAAAAGTTGTCAAGTTGATTATTCTACCTTTGTGATTTTTTTTACTTAGCCAATTTTTGCCTAACTTTTCAAAAGTGTTAGCTACTATTTGTAAGTCTTTTAGAGAGTCTCTAATATTTTGACTTTGATTTTTAAATGATTTTATCAAAGGCAAAAGAATGTGTTTTGGCAAAACAGTTTTTTTACCCAATACTCGTACTTTCTCGATTTTTCTGGGTAATCATATTTAATCAAAAGATTAATCCGATTTTTCCCATGTAGTTTTACATGTTCTGAGTCTCCAGCATTTTTTTTATATTTTTTGAATTCTTAAAAATAGGGTAAAAAATCGAGCTTTAAAACTGGATAGTGGAGTCAGAATTGAATTTGAAGGAAGATCATTTTTTTGTTTTGGTTAAGTTACTTAGAGGGGGCTGATTAGGAAGTTTAGCTACTGACTTAGGGTAGTTTCTAAGCCTTTTTAAACTCTAAAAATGATTTTTTAAGTCTCGGGTTAAGGGTGTTCAAGTTCGGGATTTTAAACTTAGGAAATTAGAGCCATTTAAAAAAGGGTATAGCTAAGTTTTATTTTTAATCTAAGCTTTTCAAAATTGTTTTCAAACAATCACAAAGTATTTTGGTTTTAGAATACTTAATTTGATATATTTTCCTAAGGTAGCCGGATATCTTTTTAGATATACGGATTTCCTTAATTAAAGGAAAAAAATACACTTTCATGCATTGCATTTTCCATATTCATGCATTTTATACAATATGTGATTTTTGCTATGATAATTTCTATGGTATTGTTATTATTTTGATTTATATTTTTGATATTATATTGTTTATTATATGGTTTTGAATATATCATGATATCCTATGTTTTTTATTTAGTTATTTTTGTCCTATTATTTAGCATATACTATGTTCATGCATTATTATTTTCATGCATATTATATGATAGCATTATTTTATATTTCATGTCATTTAAATTATATGCCATATCATTTATATTTGCCATGTCATTTAAATTATTTCATTTCATATAGAATATATTATGTTACCTTGGTCATTTAATTTCATGTAGAATATAATATGTTATCTAAATCATTTCATTTCATTTAGAATATATTATGTCACTTAGGATATTTTATTTCATTTAGAATGTAACATATGATTTAGGATATTACATTTCATATAGAATATATCATGTTACCTAGGTCATTTCATTTAGAATATATCATATAACTTAGGATATTTCATTTCATTTAGAATATGCTAAGACATTTAAATTATATCATATCATTTAAGTTGCATTATATTATTTAGACTTTGCTATGTCATTTTATTTATGTCATACATATTCATATTCATATTTTTTAAAATGTTTTCAAAAAGGTAAAGATTTTCAATAAAATAAAAATATTCTCGAGTTAAAATAATTCATGAATTCTCTACCGGGTTTGCTGGGAAGGATATCATCAATTATCATTAATAACAGAATATCTTCCTTAAAATGAGAATGATTGGGAAAACTAACCAAACTAATAAAAAATTCTATATTTTGCCACATTTGTTGGGGAATATAGAAAAATTTTGAATTTATAAATTTCGGATCATTTTCAAATAAAAATGGAATTATTTTTCTTTAAATTGGGAATTAACTTGAAATACTAAATTCAAAACTAACTTTTTACCGAGACTTGAGATAACACATGATTAATAAGGTATCGTTTTATACGGGCGTTGTGGGGGTGCTAATCCTTCCCCACACGTAACCGAGTCTCGAACCCGCTTCTTTGATTTCTCTGGTTTAAAACGCAGACTTGAAATTGGTTTTAAAAATATTTTAATTAATTTTAAAATATTTTATAAAATCGATTTTAATAGGTGGCCAATCATACCTAGCTAAAAAAAGATTGGTGGCGACTCCATATCTTTTTCAAGGTGATTTTCAAAACCTTCATTTTTCAAAACGAATTAAGTCGACTTTTCTTCATTTTTTTAATGTCACGCTTAACGAATAATACAGTCTTGCGATGAGACTTGTTATTTTTTAGGTTGCGACAGCCATATCATATGGCGACTTCCCAATGGATAAAAAAAATAGCGGATTTTGGTATATAATTGCAAAATATAGGTACTTTGATACTTTAAAAAAAAATCAATATTTTGATAAATTTCCCCCAAAATTGGATAGTTAGGTGGTTATTTTTTTGATCAAGCCTTTGTGATTTTGCCACATGGTCAAATGAATGAAGAGGAAGGATGTCAACATTATGGTTACATATTTTGGAACAGCTATATTTTTTAGGAGCTAATTACTTCATCTAAGGGTGGTAAAATTCACATTTTTACCTTTAGATCAAATTAGCTAGGGAAAAAAAGACAACATCCTTACACCAATTTAGACCATTCGGCTGCCTATTAGAGGGAGGGGTTTCATTTGCAAGGGGGTTTCTTTGGCTGATCATTTTTCATTTTTGGAGCAATAGCTAAGTGTAGAAAAGCAAAGAAATTTTAGAAGAGAAGAAAAGCTTGAAAGATAGCTTTGAAAAGTAGCCTTTTGGCACCTAACTCTTGCATTTTCTTTCTTTTTCCATGCTTAATTTGCTGATTTTCCTTGAGATTTTGGGATTTCTTGTTGTTTTTGTTAAGAAATAAAGGTTTCTAAAAATTCCTCTTAAGGCTCCTATCTTATGTTTTCATGAAAAAAATCAAAAAACAATTTTTTTATTCCTTTTTCAAAGAAGCCGAATGGTCATTGGTATGCTTGTGATGTGTTTGATTTTATTTCTATGTTGGTTGTTGGTATGTTAGCTTGTTTTGATGCTTTAGCCTTCTAAAAAACTCAAGATATGGAGATTATTTTTAACCTTCTTTACTTGTTTTAATTTTGCTGATTTTATCATTTATTTTCATGTATATTTGCTTTATTTACTAACCTTAATTTTTTGTTTTTATTACATTAAGTTGTTTATGCTTTGTGTTATTACCATACCATGTGTTTGTGTATTTGCCTAGCTATATTTTTGTATGTTCATCATGATTATTTGTCTAACATGTTTCTTTTTATGTTTTGCATATTTACTATGCCATGTGTTTGTGTTATTACCTTGCTAGGATCCTACATGGTTTTAAATGACCATTCAGCTACCACTATGATTTTTGCCTTATGCATTTGCATCTTCATTTTGAGTATGTGATTACCATGCTTTCATTCATGCTTTGTATTTTTATGCCATGAGATTGTGCATTTGTGGTGCCATGTTCAAGCATTATTATTATGTTCATTTAGTCATTATTGTTCATGTTACTTCCATGCACTTTCATATGTCATATTAGGTTTTAGGTCATTTTGTATTTCCATGCATGGTTTCATGTCCATCAGGTCTAGGTCATCTTTGTATGCCATGCACAATTCCATGCCTATTAGGTCTTAGGTCATATTTGTATTTCCATGCATGTTTATATGTCATATTAGGCCTAGGTCATTTTTGTCTTGCCATGCATTTTCATGCATATTAGGTCTAGGTTTGCATTTATTGCCATGCACAATTTTTATCTAGGCATTAGGTCATCTTTTATGCCATGCATTTTCTATGTCATTTAGGCATTAGGTCATGTATTTCATACATTTAACTTGCTGTTTGGTCATGCATTTCATCTCATCCCACTTGATTTTTGACTTAAGCCAATCAATGGCTCAAAGCCAAGCTCATATGAGCATGCTTGTGGAAAATTAAGAAGTTGTCAAGTTGGATTTTCTACCTTTGTGATTTTTTTCTTCATTAGGCAATCCTAGTCCAAATTTTTAGAAATTTTTACTACTGTTTGTAGGTCCTTAGAGGAGTCTCTCACATTTTTATTATGATTTTTGAGTGATTTTATCAAAGGTTTAAAAATGTTTTTTGCTAAACAGTATTTCACCCAGTGTTTTGAATTTCATGAATTTTCTGGTATGTCATCCTTAGTCTAAAAATTAAGCCAATTTTTTCACGTAGATTTCGACATGTTCTGAGTCTCCCATAATTTTTTCAGATGTTTTTGAAATTTTAAAAATAGGTAAACAAATCATGTTTTAAAACTGGTCAGTAAAGTCAAATTTGATTTCCAGAAGAAAATAATTTTCTGTTTTGGCTAAGGCATTAAGAAAGGGCTGATTTAGAACCTTAGCTACTGTCCTAATTTGATTTCTAAGTCATTTTAATCCTAAAAAATGATTTTATAAAGGTCGGGACAAGGGTGGTCAAGTTCGGGTTTTCAAAGTTAGGAAAATAGAGCCATTTTAAAGGGAATTTCGGCCTAGAGCCATTTTCATCCAAGAAATTTTCAAATTGTTTTCAATCCAATCACAAAGTATATTTGATTTAGAAAAATCTGATTTGATGTCTTTTCCTAAGGTAGCCAGATATCTTTTTAGATATACAGATTTTCTTATTCAAAGGAAAAAATACACTTTCATGCATTACATTTTCCATGTTTATGCATATTATATGATATAAGATTTTTGCTATGAATATTTCTATGGCTATGTTACTGTTTTTATTTATATTTCATGATATTATATTAATTGTTATATGGTTGTGAATATTTTATGTTATCCTATGTTTTTTGCTAAGTCATTATTTATTTTTATCATATCATTTAGGATTTATTATGTTCATGCATTGTTTTTTTTATTTTCATGTATATTTCATGATAATATTATTTCATGTTTCATATCATATCATTTCATGTTATTAATTATATTGCTATGTCATTTAAATCATGCCATGTCATTTAGAATATACCATGTCATTTAAATTATGCCATGTCATTTAGAATATACCATGTCATTTAGGTTATACTATGTCATCTAGATTTTGCTATATCATTTTTACTATGTCATGCTGTAGATGATGGAGACTCAATTAAGAGTTGTAAACCCAAGTGCAGGTTATGTTCAAGTAATAAATTCTCGGGTGTCCGAGGTCGAACCACAGGGAAGCGTATTAGTAAGTATAAGTTTATAAATATATAAGACAAAGAAAGTAAACAATATATTAGGGAATCAACAACAAAATAAGATAAACAAGATATTAGAGAACAAAATAAACAAAATATAAAAGAAATTAAACAAGATATAAAAAAAAACAATAAGAAAAGATGTTGAGGTTAGAGAATCCACTTTTGGTGTTATGCTAAGATTAATCTTGTTTTATTACACAATTGAAATCCACACACAAGGGAGGTTCCAATCGGAAGGTTTAGCAATTCAGTCCAAATTGTCCAACGTCCATAGCATATGATATTATGTTCATTTGGTATCCTCAAAACTCATAAAAAGAGTCCAAGCATTCCTTATGCCAAGGTATATGTCTACAACAAATCAAGGTTATGAAACCAAGCATTTACTGTGCCATTTTCCTTGTCAATAATGAATCAAGATCCCTACTTTGTAAGTATGATTTTAAACCAAAAGAAAATATTATCTATACTAGTGTTTATAAATGATGATTCATTTTAGCTCATGTTTAAGAGACTAACCTTAGCATTTACCAAAAGCTTCACCTCATCACCTCAACAATATGATTAGCAACACATACTAGATATGAATAAAATGAAAAGAAATGTAAGAAGCATAAGTAAATAAAAAAAGAAAACTAGAGAAAGGAAAGAAGAAGAAAACTTAGAGAATTTTATTACAATGGCTAATATCCTACCAATCTACAATAATGCTCATCCAAGGCCCTCTATTTATACACATTTTGGAGAGCTAAATGACAAGAGACAAGCTTTATAAATTTCAAAGGTAGGTATAATAGGTGGGTGCATTTTTCTAACAATTTTTGTCATATTGTATGACAATTCTGATCAGCCAGCTTGATGGTCGATTTTGTCAATGTTGGAGGCTCGATCTGATCAAATGGTCTTCTAGAAAAATATACCCCTATCAGTTACGGATCCATAGCCGTTGGAATCAGATCATTTTCTCATGTGGATCGGAAGATATGGTCAAAATACCAAAACAGGTCAGCACAGACGTCATTGCACATCAGCCAACTTGATGGTCGATTTCGCTAGGGAAAACGACTCCGTTTCAAGAAGTATAAAACATGAAAAAGATAGATATGCCTCTTAACTTTGCACTGTAAAAAATTCAGCCTTATTGCTTCAGTGAAACTCCAGATATAGCGGATATGGAAAAAGGTGTCGGAACTGGAACTGAACTGGATTTGCCCTTAATTGTTGATTTAACCTAGTAATCTGAAATCACTCAAAGAAACTCGTAAAAAACACCAAATTACATAAAAATATAAAATATCATAAACACAATTAGACTAAGCAATAATAACTCGTATTTGACACAAAACAATAATAAAACATAACTAAGAAATTCACAAAAAATCTTGCTTGAATGTAAATAAATGAGTTAAGCCAATATTAACATAACATATTTCAATCAAAATAGTGCATATTCAAACTTAATCTCAACTTCTCACAAGGGATACTCTCTTGATTTTCACTCTTTAAAGTAGTGGTAAAGTGTTTACACTCAATCAATCTCATGAAAACAGTTCTACCATATGCTTGCTTGTCCACCTATTCTCCACTATTTAGATCATACAACTTCATAAATCAAGAGGTCTTTTTTCAAGGTTGTAATGAGGCCAAAGGGTTATAATGTGGTTAAAGAACAAAAGGATAAAGATATCACAAAGGTTCCAAAGAGTTCATAGAGTTTGTAACATAATAAGATCATACAAATAAAACTTCTCAAAACTCTTATAAAGCACATAATAACATAGGCTAAATATTCATGTTGAGCCTTTGCTTCATTCTAACCAACTTTGTAACATCTTTTTCTTTACTTTAACTAGAAGTTCAAGAGAAGATTTTTTTTTTTATTTTAATATGGGAATGTATTTGACAATGATCCCTTTCTTTTTCTCTTGACTTTTGCCTCTCTCCTCCCCCACACTTATCTTTCGTTCTAACCCAAATTTTCAAAAAGTATCCCTTGTTTTTGCAATATGTCTCAAAATATATAATCCATCTTTAGAACAAGGGTAAGGATATAAGTATATTTAGGCTAGGTGTAAGTTCTGGTTACCAATAAAATAGCATATTTAATGTAGGCTCAAATTGGCTCACTAGTGGGGATGTTCTCTTAGAACATTAATAATGGATGGCTGTTTGGCTCTGGTTATAATCCTAATGCCTCTATCATATTCATGTTGTCACATGTATCAATATAGTCTCAAACGGTTTAAAGCAAGTTCTAGAGAATCATGTAATCATAAGAGCACTCAAGAAAGAAATTAGATTGATTTGTATAATGCATCAATCATTATAGGCTCAAAAACTCACAAGGATGATTATACAAGTCAGATTAAGTCTAAACATGCTTCTTTCTCAATCAACATATCATACTAACATTGGCTCATAAAAAGGTTGACATCAAGCTCAATTCTCATGAAAATCTTCTCACTAATAAATCTGTTTTAGACTTATGCAATTCATATCTCATCATTGTATTAAAAAGGAACTAGAACACATTAAAAAAAAATAATAATAATAAAGACTCATAAAAAAAATAGTAGACAAAAATAAAAGAAATCCTAAATCGTTCCCCCCACACTTAATTCTTACATTGTCCTCAATGTAAGTCTATTAACCCAAATGAAAGAATCATGTGTAAGAGAAAAGAACTAATAACATAAGAATAGGAATAACTAAGACTCAAAACAAAACAAACTCATGCAACCTAAATAATCCTAAAATACTAAACAAAAATTAACAAGTAAACATAAAAAGATTAAAATCAATCTGACAAGGTATGTCTCAAGTCTCCCTTACTCAGACCTTGTTCAGAATGAATACTTCTAAATTGCTTAAAACACAACAAACTTTTTTTTTTTTTTTTACAAATTAGCAAAATATGTCCCTTACCCCCTACTAAAGGTAGAATTTAGGAGATATTACCTGCAGAGGTTTCTAACCACTTATTATAACTGAGACACAACAAACAAAATGTTATATAATGTTACAAAGACAGAGTGCAATCCACTCCTTGCTCGTCCATATCTCTTTCTCTTTTTCCGAGCGTTTGCGAAACAACCGTAGCAGATAAATACTCATAAGCTTGGAGCTTTTTGAGTAAATCTTCAATGGTTGTAGCAGAAATTATGGTTCTCCTTGCCTCTGAAAACATGAATCCATTATCCACATCATTATCTAAATATGAAAGCAAATTACTAAAATAACCATTAATATTAAGCAAACCAATGGGTTTCTTATTTGTGACCAAAGATGACCAAGAAGCCACGCAAGCTATTTCTTCCAATGTACCCAGACCTCCTGGTAAAGCAATGAATGCATCGGCAGAATGGTACATGATTGTCATCCGTTCAGGGATACTCCAGACTTGTATTTCCTTACCCACGGTAGGTCCACAAAAACCTGTGAATAGTTTTGGCACGATTCCTAGAACTGGACTTCCTCCGGCGTTTGCTGATGTAGCGACTGCTCCCATTAAACCCGTACTACCGCCTACATAAATCAACTGGATCTTTTGTTGGGCAAGTATTACTCCAACTCTTATGGCTTCATCAGCGAATATGTTATTTTTCCCTGGATAAGCACCTCCAAAGACACAAATATTTTTAATGCGCTGGGACGAAGTACTTTCCATTTTTTTTTCAAGTGCCTGAAAGAGAATGAGTACATGGTGTAATATATAGAGGACTGAGTAATGAATCAGAAAAGAGTAATAATGTCGCCGAAAGTGTATTTGACCTGTCAGAAGAAAATGTTAACCTAACAAAAGATTTTTGCGTGATTTCAGGAAGAAAATCAAAAAAAAGAAGAAAAATCAACCGTAAAAGACCAATGCAAAAAAAAACGAGAATAATTACAAAAATCTAACAACACGTAAATTAAACCGAAATGAAGTTATTGCAAATCAAACCAAAAGTTGAGAAGTCATTTATTGTAGTTGTGATTGTGGCTCACATCTTCCTCTGGTTTTACGTCCAGAAACGGCTTAAACGCCTTCTATGAGTCGAGGATATGCTTCCCATCCAGTTTTCTTACAAGCTGGCAAACAGGGTCTTTTAACATCAGATTCCCAAGATGTTGCCATTCCCTTTGGAATTGCGGCCATAAATCAAGAATTTCTCTCTGTACGTCTCCACTAGGATGCGTCTCAAGAGAAAGTTGGATATTACCCAAATTCTCCTTACTCAGTCCATCCTTAATGAATTCAATTTTATCATCTCGATTAGAGGACGGAATCCCAATAGAACGACATTTACCGTTACACGTCCATCGTGCACATTTGTGGCAATTTGAACTCATGCGCTTTGCTCGTCGCTTCTTTGCAAAAGTGCTTCTACCTGTACCTGGTAAATGCAAAATAGGAAGATATTCATCTTCACATACCTTGGCTTCAATTATCCAACGTATGTCTTCAGGAATCCCTTTGTGCATAAGCATTCTTAATCTTTCAAATCGAACTTGGTAAAGCTTCAGTAAAATATTTCGAGGAAAAGGAGGAAATCGTTTCTGCAATCTTGTGAGAATATCATCCATCCTGAAAAAAAAAAGAAATAGAAAATGAAAGAGAAATTGAAAGAGAAATTTATATACAATATCAATTTTGTGGGTAGCTGATGGAACCGACTTAAATAATCACGGAGTACCATTATCCGCCATTTAACCGGGGTTAAAAAAAATTATATTTACATCTAGTTATTTTCAAAACAAGGATCAGAAAGAAAAACAACCTCTTCTTGAGTAACATGATTTTCCAAAAAGAGTTTGAGTCTTTGTCCATTTACCTTGAATACGTTACCATTTTGAGGATTCTCAATGTCAACTGCTCCATAATGATACACATGTTTAACCACAAATGGGCCAGTCCATCTTGATCTCAACTTACCAGGAAATATGTGAAGTCTAGAATTATAAAGTAGAACTTTTTGCCCAACATCAAATGTTTTTCTTGAAATTAACTTGTCATGAAAGGCTTTAGTTCTTTCTTTATGAATTTTAGAATTCTCATATGCATCATTTCTGAGTTCCTCAAGTTCATTTATTTGTAATTTCCGTAAATTAGAAGCGTCATCAAGGTTTGAGTTGAACATTTTAATGGCCCAATATGCTTTATGCTCAAGTTCCACAGGTAAATGACAAGGTTTTCCATAAACTAGCCTATAAGGAGACATGCCCAATGCTGTTTTAAAAGCTGTTCGATAGGCCCATAATGCATCGTTAAGTCTAAGAGACCAATCTTTGCGATTTGGATTAACCGTCTTTTCCAAAATTTGTTTAATCTCCCTATTTGCTAATTCTACCTGTCCATTTGTCTACGGGTGATAAGGGGTTGCAACTTTGTGTGTAATGGCATATTTCTTCATTAATGTTTCAAAAACCTTGTTGCAAAAATGTGTTCCCCCATCACTTATGATAGATCGAGGAATTCCAAATCGACTCAAAATATTTTCTTTTAAAAATTTAATCACTGTTTTGTGATCATTATTTCGACATGGAATTGCCTCTATCCACTTTGAAACATAATCTATTGCAACTAAAATGTATAAGAAACCAAAAGATGGTGGAAATGGTCCCATCAAATCAATACCCCAACAGTCAAAAATTTCAATTACAAGAATTGGGTTCAAAGGCATCATGTTTCTTTTCGAAATGGAACCTAATTTTTGACAACTTTCACATGACTTGCAAAAATTATATGCATCTTTGAATAAAGTTGGCCAGTAAAATCCACACTGTAAAATTTTTGCAGCAGTTTTCTTTGATGAAAAATGACCACCACATGCCTCGGAATGACAAAACTTAATTACACTACTTACCTCATTGTCGGGAATGCATCTTCGAAAAAATCTGATCAGGACAATATTTGAACAAGTAAGGGTCATCCCAGTAGAACTTCTTTACCTCATTCAGAAACTTCCTTTTATCTTGGGGGCTCCATTGAGAAGGAATTTTTCCTGTAGCAAGAAAATTAGCAATGTCAGCAAACCAAGGTGTCGTGGAGACAATTAGAAGTTGTTCATCAGGAAAAGTATCATTTATTGGTGAGGTTCCAAAAGATTCATCACAAACAAGTCTTGATAAATGATCAGCCACCACATTTTCTACTCCTTTTTTATCTCGAATGGTGATGTCAAATTCTTGCAGCAAAAGGATCCACCTCAGCAACCTAGGTTTTGCATCCTTCTTAGAGAGAAGATATTTTAAAGCTGCATGATCACTAAAGACAACAATTGATGATCCAACAAGGTAAGATCTGAATTTATCCAATGCAAAAACAACTGCAAGTAATTCCTTTTCTGTAGTGGAATAATTCATTTGGGCTCTATTTAAAGTTTTACTTGCATAGTAAATTACATGTGGTTTCTTATCTTTCCTTTGTCCTAACACAGCACCAACAGCATAGTCACTAGCATCACACATTATTTCAAATGGTAAAGACCAATCAGGAGATCTCATAATAGGAGCAGTGATGAGCATATTTTTGAGTTTTTCAAAAGCATCTTCACAATCTTTAGTCCATTCAAATGCAGTGTCTTTCATTAAAAGATTACATAGAGGTTTAGATATCGTGCTAAAATCTTTTATGAATCTTCTATAAAAACCTGCATGTCCCAAAAATGACCTAATGTCCTTTACTGTCTTTGGTGTGGGTAGATTAGCAATCAATTCAATTTTTGACTTGTCTACTGATAACTCGTATAATTATATAGTTTTTAGTTATGTTTTATTATTGTTTTGTGTCAAATACGAGTTATTATTGTTTAGTCTAATTGTGTTTATGATCTTTTATATTTTTATGTAATTTGGTGTTTTTCACAAGTTTCTTTGAGTGATTTCAGATTACTAGAATTAAGGGCAAATCCAGTTCAGTTCCAGTTCCGACACCGTTTTCCATATCAGCTATATCTCGAGTTTCACTGAAGCAATAAGGCTGCAATTTGTAGCCATGCAAAGCTAAGAGGCATATCTATCTTTTTCATGTTTTACACTTCTTGAAACAGAGTCGTTTTCCCTAGCGAAATCGACCATCAAGTTGGCTGATGTGCAATGACGTCTGTGCTGACCTGTTTTTGTATTTTGCCCATATCTTCTTATCCACATCAGCAAATGAGCTGATTCCAACGGCTATGGATCCGTAACTGATAGGGGTATATTTTTCTAGAAGACAATTTTATCAGATCGAGCCTCCAACATTGACAAAATCGACCATCAAGCTGGCTGATCAGAATTGTCATACAATATGACGAAAATTGTTAGAAAAATGCACTCACCTATTATACCTACCTTTGAAATTTGTAAAGCTTGTCTCTTGTCATTTAGCCCTCCAAAATGTGTATAAATAGAGGGCCTTGGATGAGTATTGGGATACATTATACATTGGTAGGATATTAGCCATTGTAATAAAATTCTCTAAGTTTTCTTCTTCTTTCCTTTCTCTAGTTTTCTTTTTTTATTTACTTATGCTTCTTACATTTCTTTTCATTTTATTCATATCTAGTATGTGTTGCTAATCATATTGTTGAGGTGATGAGGTGAAGCTTTTGGTAAATGCTAAGGTTAGTCTCTTAAACATGAGCTAAAATGAATCATCATTTATAAACACTAGTATAGATAATATTTTCTTTTGGTTTAAAATCATACTTGCAAAGTAGGGATCTTGATTCATTATTGACAATGAAAATGGCACAGTAAATGCTTGGTTTCATAACCTTGATTTGTTGTAGACATATACCTTGGCATAAGGAATGCTTGGACTCTTTTTGTGAGTTTTGAGGACACCAAATGAACATAATATCATATGCTATGGACGTTGGACAATTTGGACTGAATTGCTAAACCTTCCGATTGGAACCTCCCTTATGTGTGGATTTCAATTGTGTAATAAAACAAGATTAATCTTAGCATAACACCAAGAGTGGATTCTCTAACCTCAACATCTTTTCTTATTGTTTTTATATCTTGTTTAATTTCTTTTAAGTTATTTTGTTTATTTTGTTCTCTAATATCTTGTTCATCTTGTTTTGTTGTTGATTCCCTAATATCTTGTTTACTTTCTTTTTCTTATATATTTATAAACTTATACTTACTAATACGCTTCCCTGTGGTTCGACCTCGGACACCCGAGAATTTATTACTTGAACATAACCTGCACTTGGGTTTACAACTCTTAATTGAGTCTCCATCAAGTTTTTGGCGCCGTTGTCGGGGAGGCAATACTAAGTATATAAATTTATAAGTATATTTATTTTTATTGGCTGGTTATACCGCCTATATTTATTTTTATTGGCTGGTTATACCGCCTAATTTAGTATATTTATTTTTATTGGCTGGTTATACCGCCTAATTTTCTATATATTTATATTTATATTGTATATTAACTTTGTTTTATTTTTATTGGCTGGTTATACCGCCTAATCTGTATATTAACTTTGTTTTATGCTTGTTTGGCGACGTGATTTTAGATCTCGTCGTTTAGTTAGATTTTATTTTGAAACTTTTTCAGGTAATCTTTCTAATACAACTCCTACCATGTGCACGATGGACGTGTAACGGTAAATGTCGTTCTATTGGGATTCCGTCCTCTAATCGAGATGATAAAAATTGAATTCATTAAGGATGGACTGAGTAAGGAGAATTTGGGTAATATCCAACTTTCTCTTGAGACGCATCCTAGTGGACACGTACAAAGAGAAATTCTTGATTTATGGCCGCAATTCCAAAGGGAATGGCATCATCTTGGGAATCTGATGTTAAAAGACCCTGTTTGCCAGTTTGTAAGAAAACTGGATGGGAAGCATATCCTCGACTCATAGAAGGCGTTTAAGCCGTTTCTGGACGTAAAACCAGAGGAAGATGTGAGCCACAATCACAACTACAATAAATGACTTCTCAGCTTTTGGTTTGTTTTGCAATAACTTTATTTCGGTTTAATTTACGTGTTGTTCGATTTGTGTAATTATTTTCGTTTTTTTTTTTGTATTGGTCTTTTACGGTTGATTTTTCTTCTCTTTTTGATTTTCTTCCTGAAATCACGCAAAAATCTTTTGTTAGGTTAACATTTTCTTCTGACAGGTCAAATACACTTTCGGCGACATTATTACTCTTGTCTGATTCATTACTCAGTCCTCTATATATTACACCATGTACTAATTCTCTTTCAGGCACTTGAAAAAAAAAATGGAAAGTACTTCGTCCCAGCGCATTAAAAAAATTTGTGTCTTTGGAGGTGCTTATCGAGGGAAAAATAACATATTCGCTGATGAAGCCATAAGAGTTGGAGTAATACTTGCCCAACAAAAGATCCAGTTGATTTATGGAGGCGGTAGTACGGGTTTAATGGGAGCAGTCGCTACAGCAGCACACGCCGGAGGAAGTCCAGTTCTAGGAATCGTGCCAAAACTATTCACAGATTTTTGTGGACCTACCGTGGGTAAGGAAATACAAGTCTGGAGTATCCCTGAACGGATGACAATCATGTACCATTCTGCCGATGCATTCATTGCTTTACCAAGAGGTCTGGGTACATTGGAAGAAATAGCTTGCGTGGCTTCTTGGTCATCTTTGGTCACAAAAAAGAAACCCATTGGTTTGCTTAATATTAATGGTTATTTTAGTAATTTGCTTTCATATTTAGATAATGCTGTGGATAATGGATTCATGTTTTCAGAGGCAAGGAGAACCATAATTTCTGCTACAACCATTGAAGATTTACTCAAAAAGCTACAAGCTTATGAGTGTTTATCTGCTACGGTTGTTTCGCAAACGCTCGGAAAAAGAAAAAGAGATATGGACGAGCAAGGAGTGGATTGCACTTTGTCTTTGTGACATTATCTAACATTTTGCTTGTTGTGTCTCAGTTATAATAAGTGGTTAGCAACCTCTGCAGGTAATATCTCCTAAATTCTACCTTTAAAATTTGACATTGGGGACAATGTCATATTTTAGTAGGGGGTAAGGGACATATTTTGCTAAAAAAAAAAAAATTGTTGTGTTTTAAGATATTTAGAAGTATTCATTCTGAACAAGGTCTGAGTAAGGGAGACTTGAGACATACCTTGTCAGTTTGATTTAATCTTCTTCTTCAAAAAAAAAAAACAAAAAAACAAAAAAAAAAGCATGTTTAGACTTAGTGTGTTTTTTAGTTACTTTCAATACTATAATGAGATATGAATTGCATAAGTCTAAAACAGATTTATTAGTGAGAAGATTTTCATGAGAATTGAGCTTGATGTCAACCTTTTTTATGAGCCAATGTTAATATGATATGTTGATTGAGAAAGAATCATGTTTAGACTTAATCTGACTTGTATAATCATCCTTGTGAGTTTTTGAGCCTATAATGATTGATGCATTATACAAATCAATCTAATTTCTTTCTTGAGTGCTCTTATGATTACATGATTCTCTAGACCTTGCTTTAAACCGTTTGAGACTATATTGATACATGTGACAACATGAATATGATAGAGGCATTAGGATTATAACCAGAGCCAAACAGCCATCCATTATTAATGTTCTAAGAGAACATCCCCACTAGTGAGCCAATTTGAGCCTACATTAAATATGCTGTTTTATTGGTAACCACAACTTACACCTAGCCTAAATATACTTATATCCTTACCCTTGTTCTAAAGATGGATTATATATTTTGAGACATATTGCAAAAAACAAGGGATATTTTTAGTTGAAAATTTGGGTTGGAAACAAAAGATAAGTGTGGGGGAAGAAAAGAAAAGAAAAAGTCAAGAGAAAAAGAAAGGGATCATTGTCAAATACATTCCCATATTAATCAAAAAAAAAAAAATCTTCTCTTGAACTTCTAGTTAAAGTAAAGAAAAAGATGTTACAAAGTTGGTTAGAATGATGCAAAGGCTCAACATGAATATTTAGCCTATGTTATTATGTGCTTTATAAGAGTTTTGAGAAGTTTTATTTGTATGATCTTATTATGTCTCTAAACTCTATGAACTCTTTGGAACCTTTGTGATATCTTTATCCTTTTGTTCTTTAACCACATTATAACCCTTTGGCCCCATTACAACCTTGAATAAAGACCTCTTGATTTATGAAGTTGTATGATCTAAATAGTGGAGAATAGGTGGACAAGCAAGCATATGGTAGAAGTGTTTTCATGAGATTGATTGAGTGTAAACACTTTACCACTACTTTAAAGAGTGAAAATCAAGAGAGTATCCCTTGTGAGAAGTTGAGATTAAGTTTGAATATGCACTATTTTGATTGAAATATGTTATGTTAATATTGGCTTAACTCATTTATTTACATTCAAGCAAGATTTTTTGTGAATTTCTTTAAGCTATTGATTAGTTTTTAAGACTTGTCCAATGATTATCTCTAATTTATATTGGAAGGATTAGTTATAATTATTATTTTTAGTTTTTCTTATGTCTTCAATGTTTGTGGGTATCGTCCTAGTAAACCCTCACGAGACTAAACTCGTCCACTAGGGACACCTAGGGGTTTAAAGGCTTGTGTCACATGCTAAGTGCCACCGTGATTTCCTACGAAAATGGATTAGATTAGATTTTCTTATTTTATTTTTATTGAGTCGTTGCTAGGGACTAGCAACAATCTAAGTGTGGGGGTGTGATAACTCGTATAATTATATAGTTTTTAGTTATGTTTTATTATTGTTTTGTGTCAAATACGAGTTATTATTGTTTAGTCTAATTGTGTTTATGATCTTTTATATTTTTATGTAATTTGGTGTTTTTCACAAGTTTCTTTGAGTGATTTCAGATTACTAGAATTAAGGGCAAATCCAGTTCAGTTCCAGTTCCGACACCATTTGCCATATCAGCTATGTCTCGAGTTTCACTGAAGCAATAAGGCTGCAATTTGTAGCCATGCAAAGCTAAGAGGCATATCTATCTTTTTCATGTTTTACACTTCTTGAAACAGAGTCGTTTTCCCTAGCGACATCGACCATCAAGTTGGCTGATGTGCAATGACGTCTGTGCTGACCTGTTTTCGTATTTTGCCCATATCTTCTTATCCACATCAGCAAATGAGCTGATTCCAATGGCTATGGATCCGTAACTGATAGGGGTATATTTTTCTAGAAGACAATTTTATCAGATCGAGCCTCCAACATTGACAAAATCGACCATCAAGCTGGCTGATCAGAATTGTCATACAATATGACGAAAATTGTTAGAAAAATGCACTCACCTATTATACCTACCTTTGAAATTTGTAAAGCTTGTCTCTTGTCATTTAGCCCTCCAAAATGTGTATAAATAGAGGGCCTTGGATGAGTATTGGGATACATTATACATTGGTAGGATATTAGCCATTGTAATAAAATTCTCTAAGTTTTCTTCTTCTTTCCTTTCTCTAGTTTTCTTTTTTTATTTACTTATGCTTCTTACATTTCTTTTCATTTTATTCATATCTAGTATTTGTTGCTAATCATATTGTTGAGGTGATGAGGTGAAGCTTTTGGTAAATGCTAAGGTTAGTCTCTTAAACATGAGCTAAAATGAATCATCATTTATAAACACTAGTATAGATAATATTTTCTTTTGGTTTAAAATCATACTTGCAAAGTAGGGATCTTGATTCATTATTGACAATGAAAATGGCACAGTAAATGCTTGGTTTCATAACCTTGATTTGTTGTAGACATATACCTTGGCATAAGGAATGCTTGGACTCTTTTTGTGAGTTTTGAGGACACCAAATGAACATAATATCATATGCTATGGACGTTGGACAATTTGGACTGAATTGCTAAACCTTCCGATTGGAACCTCCATTATGTGTGGATTTCAATTGTGTAATAAAACAAGATTAATCTTAGCATAACACCAAGAGTGGATTCTCTAACCTCAACATCTTTTCTTATTGTTTTTATATCTTTCTTTTAAGTTATTTTGTTTATTTTGTTCTCTAATATCTTGTTCATCTTGTTTTGTTGTTGATTCCCTAATATCTTGTTTACTTTCTTTTTCTTATATATTTATAAACTTATACTTACTAATACGCTTCCCTGTGGTTCGACCTCGGACACCCGAGAATTTATTACTTGAACATAACCTGCACTTGGGTTTACAACTCTTAATTGAGTCTCCATCATCTACCTCAATCCCTTTTGCAGAAACAATGTGACCTAGTACAATACCTTTAGTGACCATGAAATGACATTTTTCCCAATTATGAACAAGATTTTTTTCTTCACACCTAATCAATACATTTTTCAAATTGGCTAAGCAATCATCAAATGAATCACCAGAAACAGAAAAATCATCCATGAAAATCTCAAGATTACGTTCAATCATGTCACTAAAAATACTAAGCATGCATCTTTGAAATGTGGCAGGGGCGTTACATAATCCAAATGGCATTCTACGATATGCAAAAGTACCAAAAGGACATGTAAAAGTGGTTTTCTCTTGGTCCTCAAGTGCAATGGCAATTTGATTATACCCAGAATATCCATCTAGAAAACAATAAAACTCATGCCCTGCAACTCTTTCTAAGATTTGATCCATGAAAGGCAAAGGGAAATGATCTTTCCTCGTCACTGAGTTAAGTTTCCTGTAGTCAATGCACATGCGCCAACCAGTAACAGTCCTAGTTGGAATTAATTCATTGTTTTCATTTTTAACTACAGTAACTCCAGATTTCTTAGGCACGACTTGAGTAGGACATACCCATTTGCTATCAGAGATAGGATAAATGATTCCATTATCTAGAAGGTTAATGACTTCATTTCTCACTACTTCTTTCATATTAGGATTAAGCCTTCGTTGCATTTGTCTAGAGGGTTTAGCATTTTCCTCTAAATAAATATTATGTGTGCAGATTAATGGGCTTATTCCTTTTATGTCAGCTAAGGTCCATCCTAATGCATTTTTGTGCATTTTCAAAAGTTGTAACAACTTACCTTCTTGTAGTTCATCAAGATGTGAAGAAATTATGACTGGAAAAGTTTCATTCTCACCCAAAAAGGAATATTTTAGCTTGGATGGCAATGGTTTTAAATCCAGCTTGGGTGGTTCAATAGTTGATGGTACAGTGACATTTGTGAGTGATGGGAGTTCCTCAAACTTTTGTTTCCAACGATGCTTATCCTGAAAAGAATTTAACAAAGAATTAGTGTGTGAAATTTCTGAAGCATTATCAAACTCACATTCAATTAAATAAGCTTCTAAAGGATCATGGAATGTGGTAGTGGTGAGATGTTCATGAACAAGTTCTTCAATGAAATCCACTTCATGTACTTCTGAATCATCACCAGGTTGCTTGCAAATGTTGAACACATTTAATTCTAAAGTCATATTTCCAAAAGAAATGTTCAAAATACCATTCCTGCAATTTATCAGAGCATTAGAAGTTGCAAGAAATGGACGGCCTAATATAACAGGAATTTGAACATTTGGATTTGAAACAGGATGTGTGTCCAAAACAATAAAATCAACAGGGAAGTAAAAATTATCAATTTGAACCAAAACATCTTCAACTATCCCTCGAGGAATTTTTATAGAACGATCAGCTAGTTGAAGTGTAACAGGTGTTTCCTTGAGTTCACCTAAACCTAACTGTTGATAAACAGAAAAAGGCAAAAGATTAACACTAGCACCAAGATCAAGCAATGCACGTTCTATTCTAGTGTTTCCAATGATGCATGAGATTGTTGGACATCCAGGATCTTTGAATTTTGGTGGAGTAAGGTGCTGAATGATTGAGCTCACACTTTCCGTCAAAAATGCTTTCTTTTGTACATTATGTTTCCTTTTAAATGTGCACATGTCCTTCAAAAATTTAGCATAAGATAGAACTTGTTTGATTGCATCCAATAAAGGAATGTTAATCTTAACTTGTTTGAAAAGTTCATAAATTTCTGCATTTTGATTCAAATTCTTTATTGTTTGCAACCTTTGAGGAAAAGGAGCAGGATGCATACCTTTTTCTTTGTCCAAATTTTCAAGAAGTTCAGACTTACCATCATCCTTACCGTTACTTTTCGGAGGGGAAGGAGGATCTTGGTCTTTTGATGGAATGTTTTTGTCAATTGCCTTTCCACTTCGAAGAGTTGTGATAGAACTGGCATTTTCCTGTTGAGTTTCATTGGAGCAAGAAACAAGACATTGAGTAGAAGGGTTAGGCTGAGGTTGAGCAGGAAACTTACCTTTTTCTTGAGTGCGTAATGAAGCTGTCAATGTGGACAAGGTGTTTTTGATCTCATTGATGTCCTGTGAAGTTTGGTTATTCACATTTGCTTGTGTTTGCATGAATGCTTGCAATGTCTCTTCCAAGGTTTGTACACGTGAAGGTTGATAGGAAAAAGTGTTGCCCGGCTTTTGAGATTGTGGTACCTGAACATGATTATTATTCCGCCAACTGAAGTTGGGATGATTTCTCCATTCAGGGTTATACGTTTCAGAGTAAGGAGAAGGAAAAGGCTTTTTAAATGTGTTTATGGAATTTACTTGATCATGCAACGCTTCTTTAAGAATGGGAATGTTTGGACATTCAGAAGTGGGGTGTCCCATGATTTCACAAATTCCACAACTTTCTTCATTTTTAACCGTTTTGACTTCTTTTACTTCTCTAAGTTCCATGGCTTCAATCTTTCTAGCCAAGTTAGCTACTTTAGCTTTTATCTCATCTTCTTGACTAAAATGATATTTACCTCTGTTAGAAACAAGATTAGATCTGTTGGAACTTTTAGAGGAATTATCTGTGTGCCAGGCTTGAGAGTTATCTGCCAAATGGTCTAGGTAGTCAAAGGCTTCTTCAGGTTCTTTTTCTAGAAACTCACCGTTACACATTGTTTCAACAAATTGTTTAGTTTCGGGAGTTAAACTTTCATAAAAGAAACTAATAAGACGCCATTTTTCAAAACCATGATGTGGACAAGAACTTAACAAATCTTTAAAACGCTCCCAGCACTGAAAAAATGCTTCATTTTGATTTTGATTGAAATTTTGATTCTGTCTTTTCAAAGTAGTAGTTTTATGTGCTGGGAAAATTTTCTTTAGAAACTCAGTTTGTAATTCTTGCCATGTGCCAATTGGCCTTGGTTTTAAATTATGAAGCCAAATTTTTGCTTTATCTTTTAAAGAAAAAGGAAATAATTTTAGCTTGACAATTTCATTTGTACATTGTTGGTCATTAAAGGTGACACATACATCTTCGAAGTCTTTTAGAAACGAGTAAGCACTTTTCGATTCTAACCCATGGAAATTTGGAAGCAAAGCTATCATACCTGGTTTAAAACGAAAGTTGTTTGCATTGAGAGGAAAAATAAAACAAGAGGGTGATGAGCTTCGAGTTGGTTGCAAGTAGTCACGCATGGTGCGTACTTGTCTGTTCTCATCTTCAGCATGAACACTTTCATTGTCAGCCATGGTAGGAGTTGTATTAGAAAGATTACCTGAAAAAGTTTCACAATAAAATCTAACTAAACGACGAGATCTAAAATCACGTCGCCAAACAAGCATAAAACAAAGTTAATATACAGATTAGGCGGTATAACCAGCCAATAAAAATAAATATACTTATAAACTTATATACTTAGTATTGCCTCCCCGGCAACGGCGCCAAAAACTTGATGGAGACTCAATTAAGAGTTGTAAACCCAAGTGCAGGTTATGTTCAAGTAATAAATTCTCGGGTGTCCGAGGTCGAACCACAGGGAAGCGTATTAGTAAGTATAAGTTTATAAATATATAAGACAAAGAAAGTAAACAAGATATTAGGGAATCAACAACAAAATAAGATAAACAAGATATTAGAGAACAAAATAAACAAAATATAAAAGAAATTAAACAAGATATAAAAAAAAACAATAAGAAAAGATGTTGAGGTTAGAGAATCCACTCTTGGTGTTATGCTAAGATTAATCTTGTTTTATTACACAATTGAAATCCACACACAAGGGAGGTTCCAATCGGAAGGTTTAGCAATTCAGTCCAAATTGTCCAACGTCCATAGCATATGATATTATGTTCATTTGGTATCCTCAAAACTCATAAAAAGAGTCCAAGCATTCCTTATGCCAAGGTATATGTCTATAACAAATCAAGGTTATGAAACCAAGCATTTACTGTGCCATTTTCCTTGTCAATAATGAATCAAGATCCCTACTTTGTAAGTATGATTTTAAACCAAAAGAAAATATTATCTATACTAGTGTTTATAAATGATGATTCATTTTAGCTCATGTTTAAGAGACTAACCTTAGCATTTACCAAAAGCTTCACCTCATCACCTCAACAATATGATTGGCAACACATACTAGATATGAATAAAATGAAAAGAAATGTAAGAAGCATAAGTAAATAAAAAAAGAAAACTAGAGAAAGGAAAGAAGAAGAAAACTTAGAGAATTTTATTACAATGGCTAATATCCTACCAATCTACAATAATGCTCATCCAAGGCCCTCTATTTATACACATTTTGGAGAGCTAAATGACAAGAGACAAGCTTTATAAATTTCAAAGGTAGGTATAATAGGTGGGTGCATTTTTCTAACAATTTTTGTCATATTGTATGACAATTCTGATCAGCCAGCTTGATGGTCGATTTTGTCAATGTTGGAGGCTCGATCTGATCAAATGGTCTTCTAGAAAAATATACCCCTATCAGTTACGGATCCATAGCCGTTGGAATCCGATCATTTGCTCATGTGGATCGGAAGATATGGTCAAAATACCAAAACAGGTCAGCACAGACGTCATTGCACATCAGCCAACTTGATGGTCGATTTTGCTAGGGAAAACGACTCCGTTTCAAGAAGTGTAAAACATTAAAAAGATAGATATGCCTCTTAACTTTGCACTGTAAAAAATTCAGCCTTATTGCTTCAGTGAAACTCCAGATATAGCGGATATGGCAAAAGGTGTTGGAACTGGAACTGAACTGGATTTGCCCTTAATTGTTGATTTAACCTAGTAATCTGAAATCACTCAAAGAAACTCGTAAAAAACACCAAATTACATAAAATATAAAATATCATAAACACAATTAGACTAAGCAATAATAACTCGTATTTGACACAAAACAATAATAAAACATAACTAAGAACTATATAATTATACGAGTTATCAGTAGACACCTAATTTTGTCCGGACCACTAAATCAAGTATGTTTTCTTCCTAAAGTGATGTTTCAGAATGCAAAAAGGCTTTTCTCATCCTGTAGGTGGTACTCCGAGACTTAGTTTAAGAAAACAGACATAAAAAGTCAATCTTGAAAAAGTCAACCCCGAAAAATCAACCTCAAAAAGTCAACTAATAAAAAAGTCAACCCACTTTCAAAATCAAGATCCAAAGTTCAATTGAACAATGGAGAAAGAATTTTGATAATCCGAGGTCTACAATAAAAGATATGGAGTCCGGAAGATGGGTTATGGAGATTCAGTAGAAAGGAAACCCTAATTCAAAAATTTTGGCAAAAAGTGCTTAAACGATCAAATTGGTCGAAATTGGAGGTTCCAAATGAAGGATAAGCAATGACTACGGGTAATGGAAAGGCTACTTGGAAGAAAAACTGAAGGAAAAGTCAATTTGGAAGAAAACCGAGAATTAGGGTTTTTGGTGATTTTGGTGAAATTGGGGAAAATTGCAGAATTGGCTCGATTCGATAAAACTAAAGCCCCTAATTGATTAGGAGTGATTAAAAAAGGATAGCCCAAGGCTCAGTTTGAAGTAATTCCGAGAAAAGAGTTGATTGGATGAAAATTGGAAAAACGAGAAAATTTTTGATAGTGAAAAAAAGAAAAATCAAATCGGAAGGGAATTTGATCGTAAAAATTGGGCGTTTTTGGACCAACTCCAATTAAATATATGAAAAAGGAAAAAAAATCCAAAAATCGAACTTGTTTTGAGCAAAATCGGGCTTTAGAGATAAAAGGGCAAAATTGGAAAATTCAGGAAAAATAGCAAATGAGCTGTAAATATTCTGAAAATTTGCAAATCTCATTCTTAAATCATTTGAAAGATATTGGCGAAGAAAAATTCGGATTCGGAGCTCGTTTGCAAAATGACAAATCTCGAGCTGACTATGCTGAAATTGAAGAAGAAAAAATCCGAAAAAAACAGCAAATGGGCTCAGAAAATTTTGAAAACTTTCAGAATTCAATTTTTTATTATTTCGAAAGTATTAAAAATAGAAAATTTGGATTTGGAGTCCGTTTTCTATTTAATTAGGTTTGGGGTCAACAAGGTCATTTGTCGAAGAAATCGAAAAGGGCCTTTCTTGCAATAGTGATTAGGCTGGATTTTAAGAGGGAAATCAGCCAAGCCCATGATGGAGAGTGATTTTGCTGAGCCATTTCATCTAAAGGCCAAGAGTGAATAGGAAGGTAGTTATTTTTTTCATCAAGCCTTTGAATTTGCAACACATGAACCAATGGATAAAGAGGGATGATGTCATATTTGTGACATCATCTTCATGACATCATAATTTAGGACCTGATTATTCCAATCTAAGGGTGAGAATTTTACATAGAAGGCATCTTGGATTAAGGATCATTGGATCAAAATTGGTTAAAAAAAATGACAACTTTCAAAGGGTATTCCAAGGGCCATTCAGCCACCTTAAAGAGGGGGATTTTTTTCATTTTCACTACTTCTTATTGGCTGATTACTCTCCATTTTTGAAAGCAAATAGAAAGTTTAGAAAGGTAAAGAAAGTAAGAAAAGAAAAAAGATTGCAAAATAGCTTTTAAAGATAGCTAAAAGCACTTTACTCTTGCACTTTTTTTGCATTTCCATCCTTAATTTGCTATTTTCATTCGATATTTGGTGAGTTTCTATTGATTTTAGTTTTGAAATAAGTGTTTTTAAGCTTTCTCTTCAAGCTCCTTTCTCATGCTTTCTTGAAAAACTTTGAAGAAAAAAGCAATTTTTTTTTTTAGATTTTAATTATTGGCCAACTGGTCACTGTTTTGTGGTATGGTTGATGTTTGATTTTTATTTCATGTTGTTTATGATGTCTAGCATGTTTTGATGTTCTATATTTTTCTAAAAATAACAAAAACATGGAGCTTGTTTTAATCTTTTTACTTACATACCTTTATTTTTGATTTTATCATCTTGTATTCATGTCTACTTTCCTTGTTTACATTTTTTAATTTTCTGTTTTCAACATGTTTGAGTTGATTCATGATTTACATTTTACTATACTATGTGTTTGTGAAAATGTCTAGTTATATTCATGCCTTTACTTCATGTTTGCATGGTTTAGCATGTTTCTTTTTTAGCCTTGCATTTAGTATGCATGTGTTTGTGAAAATGCCATGATAGGATTCCATCATCTACACTTATGACCATTTGGTTTCTCCTTTATTTTGTGTCATGTATATGCATTTTCATCTTGCTAGTTGACAGGTTTGCATTTCCATGCCATGATTTTGTGTATTTTGATTTAGTATGCCATGTGTTTGTGTAAATGTTCATGTTAGGATATCACCATTGAAGCATATGACCATTTGGCTCTCTCCATTCCATGCTTTATGTATGCATTTTCATCTTGTTGGTTGACATTGCTTGTATTTCCATGCCATGATTTGTGTATTTTCATTTAGTATGCTATGTGTTCGTGTTATTGCCATGAATTTTTTAGTTCTAGGTTTCATTTGCATCACCATGCATTTCATGCATTGTTTAGACCTAGGTTGCATTTATTCCCATGCAAGTTAGGTCTAGGTCATATTCTTTATGCTATGCATTTTCTATGTCATTTAGGTTTTAAATCATGCATTTAACTTGCTGTTTGTTCATGCATATCATATCATGCCACTTGATTTTTGACTTAGGCCAATCAATGATTCAAAGTCAAGCTCACAGGAGCATACTTGTGGAAAATTAAGGAGTTGTCAAGTTGATTTTTCTACCTTTGTGAATTTTTTTTTACTTAGGCAAATCTTGTCCAATTTTTTAGAAATTTTAGCTACTGTTTGTAGGTTCATAGAAGAGTCGCCAATATTTTTACTTTGATTTTTGAATGATTTTATCAATGGCTTAAAAATGTGTTTTGGCAAAACAGTTATTCACCCAGTGTTCTGACTTTCCCGATTTTTTGGGAAGTTATCCTTAATTAAGCCAATTTTTTCTCATATAGTTTTACATGTTCTAAGTCTCCTATATTTCTTTTAGATGTTTTTGAAATTTTAAAAATAGGCTAAAAAATCACGCTTTAAAACTGGACAATAGAGTCAGATTTGAATTCAAGGGAAAAATAATTGTTAGTTTTTGCTAAGGCATTTACAGGGGTTGATTAGGAACCTTAGCTACTGTCCTAGGTTGGTTTCTAGGCCATTTTAATGATTAAAATTGATTTTATAAAGCTCGGGTCAAGGGTGGTCAAGTTCGGGTTTTCAAACTTAGGAAAATATAGCTATTTTTTAAGGGGAATTGGGCTATGATGTTTTATTATCCAAGATTTTCAAAATTGTTTTTAAACCAATCACAAAGTATTTTGATTTTAGAAATTTTAATTTGATGTCTTTTCCTAAGGTAGCCGGATATCTTTTTAGGTATACGAATTTCTTATTTTAAGGAGAAAATATACTTTCATGCATTGCATTTTTCATGTTCATGCATACAATATAATATGTGATTTTTGCTATGATAATTTTTATTTTTTATGATATTGTTATTATTTTGATTTATATTTTATGATGTTATATTGTTTGTTATATGGTTTTGAATATTTCATGCTATCCTATGCTTTTTATTTAGTCATTTATCTTTGTCACATCATTTAGCACTATGTTCATGCATTATTATTTTTATTTTCATGCATATTTCATGATAACATTATTTTATGTTTCATATCATTTCATGTCATTTAGATTATATTCCATGTCATCTAGATTATATTATTTAAAATATGCTCTGTCATTTAGAATATATTATGTCACTTAGGATATTTCATTTCTTTTAGAATATATCATGTCACTTGGGATATTTCATTTCATTTAGAACATATCATATCACTTATGTTATTTCATTTCATTTAGAATATATCATGTCACTTAGGATACTTCATTTCATTTAGAATATATCATGTCACTTAGGCCATATTCATTTCATGTCATTTAGAATATATTATTTTGCTTAGGTTATATTCATTTCATTTAGAATATATTATGTCACCTAGGTTATTAATGTCTTTTAGATTATACCATGTCACACATTCATTTTTTTTTTAAATGTTTTGAAAAGATAATGGTTTTAAATAAAATAAAGTTATTCCAGAGTTAAAATAATTTATGAGTTCTTTACCGGGTTTCCTGGAGAGGATATCATCAATTATCATTAATAAAGGAATATCTTTCTTTCAAAAAAACGAGAATGATTCGGAGAGTTTTCTAAATAAATAAAAATTTCTATATTTTTCCACGTTTATTGGGGAATATAGAAAAATTTTGAATTAATAAATTTTGGATCATTTTCAATTAAAAATGGAATTATTTTTCTTAAAATTGGGAATTAATTTGAAATGCCAAATCTAAAACCGACTTTTTATCGAGAGTTAAGATAACACACGATTAATAAGGTACCTTTTTATACGGGCGTTATGGGGGTGCTAATCCTTCCCCGCACGTAACCGAATCCCGAACCCGCTTTTGTGATTTCTCTAGTTTAAAAAGTGGACTTGAAATTGGTTTTAAAAAATGTTTTAATTAATTTTAAAATGTTTTACAAAACTGGTTTTAATAGGTGGCAGATCACACCTAACCAAAAAAAAAGATTGGTGGCGACTCCATGTCTTTTTCGAGGTGGTTTTCAAACCTTCAGTTTATTTTAAGAGGAATTAAGTCGTCTTTTTCTCTGTTTTCCAATGTCACGCTTAACGAGTAATAAAGCCTCGCGATGAGACTTGTTATTTTTTAGGTTGCGACTCCACTGGGGATATTAGAGAGTTAGGCCTAGAATTAGTCGTGTGTTATCAAAGTCTCAGTTTTGTTGGTTTAATTGGTATTTAATTTTAATTCCCACATTTTTTTAAATAAGGAGAATTTTGAAAATAATAAAATGTTTTTAAATATGTCCATACTCATGTGCATGCATTTTATTATTGTTCTCTAGTTATTTAAGGTTTTATATTATAATTGCTTGTTGGTTAATGCGTTACACTATTCTTGAATATTCTTTTAATAAATTGTTTGGGCATTTAGAATAAGGATTGTAGAAAAGGTGGTGAAAGGTTTTTTGTTCCTCCACACACACTGCACTTGCATTTGCATAACATGAACTCTCTACCCGAGTTCCATTCTTTAAGTGGGAGTAAAGTAACTACGCCTTCGTGATGATCCTCCGTATGGGCTACTGAAACACTTCCGGAGTATAAATTACCTAAGCTTTCGTGATGATCCTTCGCATGGGCTAGGGAAATATACTCTAATGAATTGAACCCGCTTTTATCGGGGTGCCTTACTAGCCTTCACAGGCGACAGTGAGGAACAATTCAAGGCCTTTTAGAACCATTCACCCACATATAATGAACAATTCAAGCCCTGTCGAATTTTTGACAGATATATTGAAGATAGGAACATATGGAGGGACATTTCTAACCTTTTGTTACCTATTTTACATATTGAATAAGTTTGTAGATGGGGCAACGATGTACGTGCATCGCCCGTAATAAGTATGATAATCTACCCTAAAGGCACCGTGAGGCCTAAATAAGTTGATACTATTGGGGTACACATTCATTAATTTTCTTACTTTGCATTAATTATTCCACTCTTTTATTGCTTTACAAGGAATTTGAAAGAAAAAAAAAAAAAGATGATAGAAAAATATTTCCTCTTTGAAAAGTGAAAAAAATGGAAATTAAAAAAAAATTAGGGAAAATGATGAAAAATTCTTTTGTAATGGAGTAGTGAGGTAAAAATAATAAAAATCTCTTTTTCGTTTTAGACTTTTGAGAAAATGAAAAAAAAATGTCAAAAAAAACAGTTGTCAAGAAAATTCAAGAAAAAATAAAAAATAAAAAAAAGTGATGTTAGGACCTTCTTTTCCTTGATCTTTTCATTTGCGTTTTTGCATAACATGCAAGTAGTTGTAAATATGAAAATTCATTCCCTCGAACATCTTCGCATCTTGTACATTTCATGCATTAATCAACATCACATCCATGCATATGTGAATAAAGCATGTACATTCATAATTTTATTCTTGATCTGATAATAATGTCATTTTCATTTGCATAAAAAGGGTTGAAGATATGGCGAATGGATTGGAGGAATGAATTGATGTTTTGGACCGCAATCAAGAGGAGTTTGGACATGAAATCCAGGAGGTGAAAGAACAGCTTGTCAAATTGATGAAAATGTTTGAGGATATAGGTAAGAGTAAGGGGGAATTTTCTCAAGGTTCTTCATCACTCTTGGATCAACAAAAACCTTCAGGTTCAGAACATACAATCCTTGCTAGATCCTGCGCTTGTCAATGTTACAAAGGTTGCAACCCTGATGAAATTCTGGACAAAATCTTGAAAATGATCAAACTAGAGAGCCTGATACCAAAGACCGAAATCATGGATCCTGTACCATACCTGCAAACTTCTCTAAGTCCCAACCAATATCCCTACCCTACTGTAGCTCAATTATCTACTAGGATGACCACTACGGGATCCCTGGGTCCCACTCCATCACCACCAATTGGCAATTCATATTTTTTCCCTCATCACTCACCTTATCAAGCATCCGAAATAGGAACCTCGAGCTATGTACAATCTCCAAGGGCCCCGTGTCCAAATCCATACCCTTGCCTTGTTATTCTGCCATCTCTCCATGTAAACACTCCAGTTTGAACCTTAGTGCCACCTCAAGTGCCCCAACTCCTAGGCCCTGTGTGACTAAGAAGCAACCCAGGACAAGATCCAAAGGCATTTTGATCCCATTCCAATCAGCTATCAAGAGCTTTTCCCAATGTTGGTCCGAAATCACCTGGTTACCTACGTGCCGTTGAAACCCCTGTCACCTGTTGGTGTAAGCCTTACAAGACAATCTAGTTAGGCTTGTAAAACACTATTTATATATTCATGTATTACACATTATAGTTTATTAATTTTAATTGAGGTATTTCTTTATCCTTAAGTATTGTTGTAATTGTTATAAATGACTTGTGAAGATAAAGCCCATGAGACACAATGGCATTACAAAGGAATTGTAAGGTGTTACAATTATGAGGATCCTTATGCATCAATGTCGTGTTTCTAAAACTGTTCTTGGCCATCGTATTGTCAGGACAGGGCATTGACAATGCTCAAAAACTGGCATATGTTAAGCCTTCATGCACTTGATGCATACAACTGATCTCATAGGTTGAAAGTATAGAGATACTTGGGGATAACATATGGGTGCTTGTTAGTTGAACAAGTTCACTTAACATGACCCGCTATGAGAGTTCCATTTGGTATTTCACTCAAGTGTCTATGGTAAATACTCTCATGTGTCAATAGTGTAAGTAATCCTTTGACTTGTGACACCAAGTCATCTTGTATGTGAACTGTCATACTTAGATTTCATCACGAACGGGTCCCAATCACGAGGATGCTTAAAGTAGGGTGTTATTGGGTATGGCATGAAGCATACGAAGATGAATTAGTGGTCCAGAGAGGATTCATCACCCCAAGTTATTAAGGGGACATATCTCACATGTATCTGGCTTATATTAACTTATGGAAGTCCTTGGCCAAGGCAATACTTAAGGAGTTAATAATAAAGCTGTAGATCTAATATGGAATGGGTTAAGAGTAGACACTTAACCATGCTCTTTCCTATCTTGGGATATTTGATGAAGGCATCGAATTACACAGACATATTGTACACGAAAGGCTAGTCGAAGCTTGATGACTCTCTTGGCATTTGGGTGGTCATGATGCATTGGCAGATGCCGCTCAAGATCTATAAATATAAAGAGGAAATTCTTAATTGAATTTATTATATTTATTTCCAACATGTTAAGGGCCTAATGGGTCACACACAAAAGGTGATTAATGAAATTAAAATGAGATTGGGCCAGATTAAATATTCATTAAGTAAAGTGGGCTTAATGTGAATATTTAATAATATATGTATAAGGGCTTTAGTGCAATAAGTCCAAGAGTTGGCATACACTAAATCTAGTAATATATATACACCTTTTATGTTGTTGCCGCCTCCCTAATGCAAGCTAACCTGAAAATCGGCACCTCACCTCCTTTGTGTGTGGTTCTGCCGAATACCTTAAGAGAAGATAGAATATGATTCTTTCATTTTCTTGAGGTTAACCAAGAAAGAGGAGGAAGGTTTCTCATAACCTATACTACTAGCATCGTCTAGGCAAAGCATAATCTCAACCTTGTGAAGGCTTTCAGATCATCTGTGTGGATTACTGTTAGAAGTCGGACAATTGGACGACTTTGATCTTCGACAAGCTAGCATTGTGTGCAAGAACAAGAACATCAAGAATCTATGATGTGGTTTTGGCAATCTCCATTACAGAGGTATGTGATTTTGATTGTTATCTGTTTTTAACAGCTTGATCATTTTGAATTCATAGGCAGATCCTTATAGGGATTCAGTTTCTCTATGTTTTATTTTATTCTGTTGCGTTGTATGTTTAACTTGTTGATTAAATTATACATTATCTCTATTTGAGCATGAGCCAAATCCCAACATCACCACCATACCCCAAGTGGTATAATCTGAATACAAGATGTGATTATCACTGTGGAACTGTTGGGCATAGCATTGAGCAGTGCAATGCACTCAAGAACAAAGTACAATCTCTTATAGATGCCAAGTGGTTGGATCCAACGAAACTGATTGATAGAGGATAGGAAAAGGGTAATTAGAATTGGGAGATCTATGGCAATGATGTAGAAGGACTTCGGTCTGATATGATGTAGTAGGATTTCACTTTTTTTAGTAGCCGACTCTTATAGCCTTAGGATGCTAGGAAAAATAAAGTGCTTGTAAAGACAGTTCTAATCACTGCTTGGATTTTGTAGACATGGTTTATACCTTGTTGAACATTGATATGATATTGAATTGGTTATGCTTCAAACTTATGAGATATTGATGATTAATTTCCTACGATTCTTATTTCCTCCGTGATATTTTCCCTTTTGCATTTTGCACCCGATCAATTATTTGTCATACCAAACATTCATACATGCATCTTGGTGGCATCAGGTGGTATTCACGGCATACATAGTCATCATGATATGCTCATGCATTAATTTTCTTATTACATACATCATGTTAGCATTAGGATGCATTCATAACACACATGGTCAGCATGATTTTCTTTGTATATACTCTGTATCAATCATTCATTATTTACATGCATCATGTTGATATCATGTTGCATTCATAGGGTAGTTCATTGGAAAATGCATTTGGAACATACATAGTCATTCATTGCATATATCCATGCGTTGATTTGTTTATTGTTGGCTTGCATCATGGTGGCATTGTGATCGCATTCATGACAAACATAGTCAGCATGTTTCCACTGCATATGTCCATGCATCACTTTTTTTGTATTCTTCACATGCATCAAATGACATTCATGGCCCGTTCATCATGTCACACATTTGGAGGAATAAAATGAAAATTGGCTTGGCTTTAAGAATCTTTGGAAGAATATCCATTTCAAATCAGAGGTATAAGAAGAACTGAGTACTTTTTTTAATGCAGGCTAGTGCTATGGAGAATGAACAAGTTGCCCGATTGGAAGGAATGAAAAAGGCACAAGAAGAATCGTAAGAACAGTTTGCAACTTTGAAGTAGAATCTAGAGATCAGAGGACTATATTGATGGAGCTGGTATCCGTTGTAATCAATGGAAAAGGATACACTGAAAACTTGACCGCCAGAGAAGGGTTAGAGGCACAAAAGGGTCAGATTGAGGTCATGATGTTGGATGGCTAGAATACAGTTAATCCCAGCAATATCCTGAACTTAGATGATCCAGTTGAACAGGAAAAGTTGAAAATGGTTGAATAGAATGGGGCTGAGTCAGCAAATTCCCAAATGAAGTATCAGTTGTTGGAGGAAAGGATTCGAGTTGTTGAAGGTAGAGATGAGGTAAGTGTAGAAGAGCTTCTTTTGATCCTTGATCTGCTCATCCCGCCAAAATTCAAGGTTTCGGAATTCGAAAAGTACGATGGACTTAAATACCTCAAAACACACTTGTCTGCATATTATAATAGGATGGTGCGGTACGCACATGATGAGAAATTGCTTATCCATGTTTTTCAATACAGCCTAACAGGAGGGGCATCTAATTGGTATTGTCAGTTGAAAAAATGCCAAGTGAATACATGGAGAGACTTAGCCCAGGAATTCCTGAAACAATACGAGCACATGTTGGAAATGGCTCCAGATTGACACTCCAGAACATGAAAAAGAAGTCCAATGAGAACTACAAAGAATATGCTCATAGATGGAAAGATGTAGCCTTGCAAGTCCAACCACCTCTTACTGATAGAGAAATTAATGTTTTGTTTGTGGATACCCTCCCTCATCCATACTATGACAAGTTGATCGGCAATGTCTCTTACAATTTGCATATATATTGTTTGTAGTGGTCATGATTGAGGATGGTATAAAAAAAGGGAAAATTATGGATACTAATGCTGGAGTTACTTTCAAAAAGAAAAATGATGTTGCTAAGGGGCATGTTTAAGTCGTAAATGTTGAAGGCAGAAATAAAAGAGGGTTCAGTGCAATGCAAAACGATCCTTTTGGTGGTTATTTACATCCTCGACCCTATGTCGACCATTGGGTTTAGCACGATCATCATCATGCTTCAAAGCCCTTCACATCACCTCAGAATTTTGTCATGCCAAATGATCCGGAGTTTAGTTCATTCCGTTCTCAGAGTAGTAAGAGAAAGAAGTCAAAGGTGTACCATTCAATTTCGATGACCTCTATAGAACTTCTTCCATTGCTTGTCCAAAGCCAAATGATCGCCGTTGTACCTGCAAAGCTCAGGAACTCTCCTTACCCAAAATGGTATGATCCTAATTCCACATGCGAGTATCATAGCGGGGTTAAAGGGCATTCCACAGAGAACTGCACTGCATTCAAGGACAAAGTTCAAGCTGTAATTGATGCAAACCCGACAAAGTTCAAAGAGCTCATGGATGCCTATTAGGGACGATGGGGCTAAGGATCATTTGTTCTTAGGGTAGCATGCTAATCAGGAGCAATCCTCAACTTCATTTTAAGTTTTGTACTTACTTTCAATTTATTTGAAATGAATGAACTTTAAATTCCAAGCATCATACATCATGTCTCATTTGAAGTTTTAAATGTTCTTCTTAAGCCTTGTTTATATGATTTGTAAAGAAAAAAAAAAAGGCTGAAAACAAAATTCCATACGGATAATTTTTCCCTTTGAAAATAAAAAGATACTCCTTTGAATAAATAAAATGAGTTTCGAAAGAATGGTTGATCACCATGGGAGATGGATTCCTAGGAAGCACCTTACCTCTACATATGTATAGATCATAAGCCAGTTGAATTAAATACCACTCAAAAGTCACAAAGAATAACCTTTATTAAGGCCATGAGTAATAAAAATTTGAAAAATTCTTTTGTGGATTTCTTGAAAGTCAAGCAAACATTACAATCTTCCAAAAGATCTAGATTAGGTAGTTTGATATGTGTTAAAGTTATGCCATGTTACAAGTAATAGCAAAAACTCAAAGATTCAAAACCTTCGAATCCCTTTAAAAGAATCCAAATGCTAAATCCTTAGGCCTTTTTCCAGACCTTGATTTATGAGCACATGAACCAAAGGATGAACCAGAACACCTTTCTTTTTCTCTTCCCATGTGTTGGAAACACTTTGAAGAGATTGAAACCCAAACAAGTTCATTTAACAAGAAGCTCAAAGATAAAATCTGAGATGTTCCTTCACAATAGGGTTCTTGCAAACCAAAATACCTTCACTTCAATGGCAAATTAAAGTAAGACATCATTGGTGGCTGAAAATGAATCAAATGAATTTTTTGAGGGCATGCAGCCAAAAAGAAAAAAGAAAAATATTGTGACATCATGAGTGTGAGAATTTGAATGACTCCAAATGCAAAATAAAATTCTGATTTTCTATTCCCCCTGAAGATTGCTTTTCAAGAAGAGTATTCATACTTGATATGAGAAATGGCCATCTTTCATATCCCTTTCACAAAGAGAAATTATCCATAGTCACCCATTTTGAGCCAAAGGAATTCTTTTTCTTTGAACCCTAATCAGGATCACTCTCCACACTGGGAGTAAATATGAGGAAGGATTTTCTCAAAAATCATGGTGAAATAACTCTCGACTGGAAGATAGAAACAAAGCAAATTTGAGCTCCCAAACAAGTACGGGCTCATTCTGTCAAAATGGAGATACAAGAGAAAAAAAAAAAAAGAAAAAATGGCAAATTGAAAGCGAGAACGAAATATACAAAAAAAAAAAGATGGCAAATTGAAAGCCAAGAACAAAGAAGAAAAGAAGCAAAGCTTCTGAACCCCGAACCTTGGCCTACGTTACATGCTTTAAAAGTCCGTTTTGATCAAGCGTGGATATTTAACTTGGAAAGTTTTCCTCAGATTTTATCCCATCTCATCGAATTATCATTTCATTGTGGAAGAATGAGAGAGAAACAATGAAGCTCTAGGGTGAAAACCCAAAAACAGGCAGTCTAGAGCAGAGTAAGAAGAAATTCTAAGTGCCACACATTGATATTGCCAAAACCATCAGTTTGAGGAGTACAAGGAGCATCAAGGAACTTCTAGATATACCAAAAGGACAGCCTTTTCTTTGGAATTGATTTTTAAAGTTAAACATTTTTCCTTCCAACACTGAACCTATCATGGCTAAAGTTAACACTTATCAAAATGCCATATTTAGAGATTGGAGGATTGATGAGATTTAATTAAAACTTTTTCCAGAAAAATATTTGGTTTTAAGAAATTCATGTTTTGAGAAAACTTACTCATGAGCCGAGACAAAAGGACATTCACCTTCTCCTCTTTGTTAAGATGAAAAGCTTTCCTAGACAAATCCAGACCTTATTGCATTAGCCCATTGACCTTGTTGCATTAAACCGTTCAAATCACTCGAAAAAATGAGGCTGATTTCCCATCTCGCTTAGAAATGTCTCTAAAGATGATCACCAATTTCTGAAAGACTTCAATTTCACATGCTTTGGAATAAATAAAATTGACATGACTTAGGAAGAACAAACTAAAATTGAGATGTGGATATGCTCTAGCAAAAAGTTCATTTTGTTTAGGGGCATGAAATTTTGAGTTTGAATAAAGTTTGACTTTGTGTTTTGGTTTTGACCAGATAATTAAAAAGAAAGAATCTACTGGAGCAAGGACAAATTGCAAATACGAAACCATGCGATTTCTTCCAACAATATGAATTGGAAAATATAGACAAGGGGCAGGAATCACTCTCTCCAACAGGAAACCTCTCCATGACACGAAAAAAAAGAGATGATTAACCCTCTTAACATTCTCTTAATGTGAAATGTTGTCATGAGCATTCCTGCATCATGTAATGAATATGTGCATCTGCATTTTTGCAAGTTACATCGGTTTTTTGCATCCATACATTTGATCATTTGTCAAGCATTGAAAATACACAAAGGAAAAAAAGATAGGTTTCCTAAAAAGGGGAAGGGCCTTCTTTAGATTTAGAAGAAAGAATCTATTGAAGAAAAACAAAAGTTTGATTGAAAAAAAAGAAAAAAGATGTGAGTATTATTTTAGGCTGATGAATCAAGAAAGTATTGAAAAATCCCAAGATGATGAGAATTTTCGAAAAAATGAAAATGATTTTAGATGAGATATTTTAAAGTTGTGGAGCCTCGAAGGAGGAGTTTTTCAAGTGAAAGATTTAGTTAAGCCCAATATAGCTGGCATAAAAGTTTTTTAGGCCCAATATAACTGGTACAAAAAGGAGTAAGCCCAGTGAAGTTGGCACGTTAGATGTGAGTAAGCCCAACATAACTAGCATAAAAGTGATTCAGGCCCAGTGAAGTTGGCATTTTAGATTTGGTTGAGCCCAATATACCTGGCACAAAAGTCATTTAGGCCCAGTGAAGTTGGCATATTAGATGTAGTCGAGCCCAATATAGCTGGCATAAAAGTAATTTAGGCCCAGTGAAGTTGGCACATTAGATGTGAGTGAGCCCAATATAGCTGGCACAAAAAGGAGTAAGCCCAGTGAAGTTGGCACGTTAGATGTGAGTAGGCCCAATATAGCTGGCACAAAAAGGAGTAAGCCCAATGAAGTTGGCACGTTATATGTGAGTAAGCCCAATATAGTTGTCATAAAAGTGATTTAGGCCCAGTGAAGTTCGCACGTTAGATGTGGTTGAGCCCCATATAGCTGGCATAAAAATGGTTAGGCCCAGTGAAGTTGGCACATTAGATGTGGTTAAGCCCGATGCAGCTGGCACAAAAATGATTAAGCCTAGTGAAGTTGGCATTTTAAATTTGGTTAAGCCCGGTGTAGCTGGCACAACAATGTTTAAGCCCAATGAAGTTGAATTTTAAAATTTGGCATTTTAAATTTGGTTGATGATTTTAAACTTACACTAGAGATATTTTGTTTTAAAATCGAACTCGTTCTGCTTCTCTAATGAGTCAAATTCCGAGATTTACAGTAGAGATATTTTTTTTAAAATCGAACTCGTTCTGCTTCTCTAATGAGTCGAATCCCGAGATTTATCATAGAGATATTTTGTTTTAAAATCAAACTCGTTCTGTTTCTCTAATGAATCGAATCCCGAGATTTACCGTAGAGATATTTAGTTTTAAAATCGAACTCTTTTTGCTTCTCAAATGAGTCAAATATTTTGTTTTAAAATCGAACTCGTTTCATTAAGACGGGTCAAGCCTTGATTAGTCAGGGAACTCAATTTAAGGACAAAATCTTCTATTTTCTTGTTTTGCAAATCGAACTCATTTCCTTAAGACGGGTCGAGCCTTGATTAGTCAGGGAACTCAATTTAAGAAAAAAATCTTCAATTTACAGCTTTCATAATCAAAAATAAAAAAATGAAAAAAAAATGAAGAAAAAATGAAGGAAAAAAATGAAGGAAAAAATCGGAAAAAAATGAAAAAAAAATGAAAAAAGATGAAAGAAGAATAGAAAAAATGAAAACTCCCTTTCTTTTCATTCACGTGAGATTTCACTAACCGGACAAAATTATTGTTTGTTTATCTTTGCCTAATTCTTGATTCTCAGCAATAGCCAAAGAGGGGCAGCTGCAGAAATTTTGTACGGACCACTAAATCAGGTATGTTTTCTTCCTAAAGTGATGTTTCAGACTGCAAAAAGGCTTTTCTTATCCTACAAGTGGTACTCCAAGACTTAGTTTAAGAAAACAGACATAAAAAGTCAATCCCAAAAAGTCAACTACTAAAAAGTCAACCCACTTTCAAAATCAAGATCAAAGTTCAATTGAACAATGGTGAAAGAATTTTGATAATCCAAGGTCTACAATGAAAGATATGGAGTTCGAAATATGGGTTACGGAGATTCAGTAGAAAGAAAACCTTAGTTTGGAAAATTTGGGAAAAAGTGCTTAAACAATCAAATTGGTCCAAAATTAGAGCTTCCAAATGAAAGATAAGCAATGACTACACGTAATGGAAAGGCTACTTGGAAGAAAAACTGAAGGAAAAGTCAATTTAAAAGAAAACCCAAAATTAGGGTTTTTGGTGGATTTTGGTCAAATTGGGGAAAATTGTAGAAACTGCCCGATTCGGTAAAACTAAAGCCCCTAATGATGAGGAGTGATTAAACAAGGATAGCCCAAGGCTTAGTTTGAAGTAATTCCGAGAAAAGAGTCGATTGGAGGAAAATTGGAAAAACGAGGAAATTCTCAATAGTGAAAAAAGGAAAAATCAAATCGAAGGGGAATTTGATCGTAAAAATTGGGCATTTTCGGACCAACTCCAATTCAATATATGACAAAGGCACAAAAAAGAAAATCTGAAAATCGGACTTGTTTTGAGCAAAATCGGGCTTTGGAGACAAAAGGTGAAAATTGGAAAATTCAGGAAAAATAGCAAATGAGCTCCAAAAATTCTAAAAACTTGCAGATCTCATTCTTAAATCATTTGGAAGATATTGGAGAATAAAAATCCAGATTCGGAGCTCGTTTGCAAAATGGAAAATCTCGGGCCCACTATGCCAAAATTCAAGAAGAAAAAATCCGAAAAAATAGCAAATGGGCTCAAAAAAATTTGAAAACTTCCAAAATTCAAGTTTTTATTATTTCAGAAGTATTAAAAAAATAAAATTTGGATTTGGAGTCCGTTTTTTATTTAATTAGGTTAGGGGGTCAAAACGTTATTTTACCGAAGAAACCGAAAAGGGCCTTTCTTGCAATGGAGATTGGGCTGGATTTTAAGAGGGCAATCAGCCAAGCCCATTATGGAGAGTGATTTTGCTGAGCCATTTCATCTAAATGCCAAGAGTGAATAGGAAGGTAGTTTTTTTTATCAAGCCTTTGAATTTGCAGCACATGGACCAATGGAGGAAGAGGGATGATGTCATATTTATGACATCATAATTTAGGGGCTGATTATTTCAATCTAAGGGTGGGAATTTTACATAGAAGGCATCTTGGATTAAGGATCATTGGATCAAAATTGGTTTAAAAAATGACAACTTTCAAAGGGTATTCCAAGGGCCATTCGGCCACCTTAAGGAGGGGGATATTTTTTCATTTTCACTACTTCTTCTTGGCTGATTACTCTCGATTTTTGAAAGTAAATAGAAAGGTAAAGAAAGTAAGCAGAAAAAAAAAAGCTTGCAAAATAGCTTTTAGAGGTAGCTAAAAGCACCTTACTTTTGCACCTTTTTTTTGCATTTCCATCCTTAATTTGCTGTTTTCATTTGATATTTGGTGAGTTTCTATTGATTTTAGTTTTGAAATAAGTATTTTTAAGCTTTCTCTTCAAGCTCCTTTCTCATGCTTTCTTGAAAAACTTTGAAAAAAAAAAGAAATTTTTTTTTACATTTTAATGAGTGGCCGAATGGTCACTGTTTTGTGGTATGGTTGATGCTTGATATTTACTTCATGTTGTTTATGATGTCTAGCATGTTTTGATGTTCTATATTTTTCTAAAAATAGCAAAAACATGGAGCTTATTTTAATCTTTTTACTTACCTCTATTTTTATTTTATCATCTTGTATTCATGTCTACTTTCCTTGTTTACATTTTTTTAATTTTCTATTTTTAACATGTTTGAGTTGATTCATGATTTGCATTTTACTATACTATGTGTTTGTGAAAATGTTTAGTTATATTCATGCCTTTACTTCATGTTTGCATGGTTTAGCATGTTTATTTTTTAGCCTTGCATTTAGTATGTCATGTGTTTGTGAAAATGCCATGATAGGATTCCATCATCTAGACTTATAACAATTTGGTTTCTCCTTTATTTTGTGTCATGTATGTGCATTATCATCGTACTAGTTGATAGGTTTGCATTTCCATGCCATGATTTTGTGTATTTTGATTTAGTATGCCATGTGCTTGTGTAAATGTTCATGTTAGGATATCACTATTGAAGCATATGACCATTTGGCTCTCTCCATTCAATGCTTTGTGTGTGCATTTCCATCTTGTTGGTTGACATTACTTGTATTTCCATGGCATGATTTTGTCTGTTTTGATTTAGTATGCTATGTGTTTGTGTTATTTTCATGCATTTTTTAGGTCTAGCTTTCATTTGCATTACCATGCATTTCATGCATTGTTTAGACCTAGGTTGCATTTATTGCCATGAAAGTTCATGTTAGGCCTAGGTCATATTCTTTATGCAATGCATTTTCTACGTCATTTAGGTTTTAAATCATGCATTTCATGCATTTAAATTGCTGTTTGCTCATGCATATCATATCATACCACTTGATTTTTGAATTAGGCCAATCAATGGCTCAAAGTCAAGCTCACATGAGCATACTTGTGGAAAATTAAGGAGTTGTCAAGTTGATTTTTCTACCTGTGTGATTTTTTTTTTTTTTTACTTAGGCAAATCTTGTCCAATTTTTTAGAAATTTTAGCCACTATTTGTAGATTCATAGAAGAGTCTCCAATATTTTTACTTTGATTTTTGAATGATTTTATCAGTGGCTTAAAAATTTGTTTTAGCAAAACAGTTTTTCTCCCAGTGTTATGACTTTCTCGATTTTTCTGGGAAGATTTCCTTAGTCACAAAATTAATCCAATTTTTTCCCATATAGTTTTACATGTTCTGAGTCTCCTGTATTTTTTTTATATTTTTTTGAAATTTTAAACATAGGCTAAAAAATAACGTTTTAAAACTGGACAGTAGAGTCTGATTTGAATTCAAGGGAAAAATAATTGTTAGTTTTTGCTAAGGTATTTAGAGGGGGTTGATTAGGAACCTTAGCTACTGTCCTAGGTTAATTTCTAGGCCATTTTAATCTTTAAAAAATGATTTTATAAAGCTTGGGTCAAGGGTGGTCAAGTCCGGGTTTTCAAAATTAGGAAAATATAGCTATTTTTAAAGGGGAATTCGGCTATGATGTTTTATTATCCAAGATTTTCAAAATTGTTTTTAAATCAATCACAAAGTATTTTGATTTTAGAAAATTTAATTTGATGTCTTTTCCTAAGGTAGCTGGATATCTTTTTAGGTATACGGATTTCCTTATTTAAAGGAAAAAATGCACTTTCATACATTGCATTTTTCATGTTCATGCATACTATATAATATGTGGTTTTTGCTATGATAATTTCTATGATATTGTTATTATTTTGATTTATATTTTATGATGTTATATTGTTTGTTATATGGTTTTGAATATTTCATGCTATCCTATGCTTTTTATTTAGTCATTTATTTTTGTCACATCATTTAGCACTATGTTCATGCATTATTATTTTTATTTTCATGCATATTTCATGATAACATTATTTTATGTTTCATATCATTTCATGTCATTTAGATTATATTCCATGTCATCTAGATTATATTATTTAAAATATGCTATGTCATTTAGAATATATCATGTCACTTAGGATATTTCATTTCATTTAGAATATATCATATCACTTATGTTATTTCATTTCATTTAGAATATATCATATCACTTAGGATATTTCATTTCATTTAGAATATATCATGTCACTAAGGATATTTCATTTCATTTAGAATATATTATGTCACCTAGGTTATTCATGTCCTTTAGATTATACCATGTCACACATATTCATATTCATATTTTTTAAAATGTTTTGAAAAGATAATGGTTTTAAATAAAATAAAGTTATTTCCGAGTTAAAATAATTCATGAGTTCTATATTTGGTTTTATTGAAAGGATATCATCAATTATCATTAATAAAGGAATATCTTTCTTTAAAAAAATGAGAATGATTCAGAGAGTTTTCTAAATAAATAAAAATTTCTATATTTTTTGTCACGTTTGTAGGGGAATATAGGAAAATTTTGAATTAATAAATTTCGGATCATTTTCAATTAAAAATGGAATTATTTTTCTTAAAATTGGGAATTAATTTGAAATGCCAAGTTTAAAACCGACTTTTTACTGAGACTTGAGATAACACATGATTAATAAGGTACCATTTTATACGGGTGTTGTCGGGGTGCTAATCCTTCCCCGCATGTAACCGAATCTCGAACCCTCTTCTTTGATTTCTCTGGTTTAAAACGCAAACTAGAAATTGGTTTTAAAAAATGTTTTAATTAATTTTAAAATATTTTACAAAATCGATTTTAATAGGTGGCCGATCACACCTAGTCAAAAAAAAATTGGTGGCGACTCCATGTCTTTTTCGATATGGTTTTCAAACTCTCATTTTATTTCAAGAGAAATTAAGTCATCTTTTTCTCTGTTTTCCAATGTCACGCTTAACAAGTAATAAAGCCTCGTGATGAGGCTTGTTATTTTTTAGGTTGCGACACATACTGTCGCAACCTAAAAAATAACGAGTCTCATCGCAAGACTTTATTATTCGTTAAGCTTGACATTAAAAAAAAAAACGAGGAAAAGTCGACTTAATTCCTCTAGAAAAAATGAAGGTTTTGAAAATGACCTTAAAAAACACATGGAGTCGCCACCAATCTTTTTTAGCTAGGTGTGATCGGCCACCTATTAAAACCGGTTTCATAAAATATTTTAAAAATTAATTTAAAACATTTTAAAAACCAATTTCAAGTCTGCGTTTTTAAAACCAGAGAAATCAAAGAAGTGGGTTCGGGAGTCGGTTACATGCGGGGAAGGATTAGCACCCCCACAATGCCCGTATAAATCGGTACCTTATTAATCGTGTGTTTATCTCAAGTCTCGGTAAAAATTGGTTTTAAATTTAGTATTTCAAATTAATTCCCAATTTAGAGAAAAATAATTCCTTTTTTTATTGAAAATGATCCGGAATTTATAAATTCAAAATTTTCCTATATTCCCCAACAAACGTGGCAAAATATAGAAAGTTTTATTAGTTTTGGAAAACTTTCCGAATCATTCTCTTTTCTTTTTTTTTTTTGAAAGAAAGATATTCCTTTATTAATGATAATTGATGATATTCCCTCCAGCAAACCCGGTAGAGAACTCATGAATTATTTTAACTCGGGAATATCTTTATTTTTATTGAAAAATCATTATCCTTTTGAAAACATTTTAAAAGATATGAATATGTATATGCATGACATAAATAAAATGACATAGCAAAATCTAAATAATATAATGCTTCCTAAATGATATGATATAATGTAAATGCCTTAGCATATTCTAAATGAAATGAAATAAATGCCTTAGCATATTCTAAATGAAATAAAATATCCTAAGTTATATGACATATTATAAATAAAATGAAATGACCTAGGTAACATAATATATTCTATATGAGATGCAATATCCTAAGTCATATGATATATTCTAAATGAAATAAAATAACCTAAGTAACATAACATATTCTATATGAAATGAAATAACCTAAGTAACATGATATTTTCTAAATGAAATAAAATAACCTAAGTAACATAACATATTCTATATGAAATGAAATAATTTAAATGACATGGCAAACATGAATGATATGGCATATAAATTAAATGAGAGGAATATGAAATAATGCTATCATATAATATGCATGAAAATAAAAATGAAAATAATAATGCATGAACATAGTATATGCTAAATAATATGACCCAAAAAAATAACTAAATAAAAGCATAGGATATCATGGAATATTCAAAATTATATAATAAACCATATAACATCAAAAAATATAAATCAAAATAATAACAATATCATAGAAATTATTATAACAAGAATCACATATTATATAAAATGCATGAATATGAAAAATGCAATGCATGAAATGTATTTTTTTCCTTTTATTAAGGAAATCCGTATATCTAAAAAGATATCTGGCTACCTTAGGAAAATATGTCAAATTAAATATTCTAAAACCAAAATACTTTGTGATTGTTTGAAAACAATTTTGAAAAGCTTGAATTAAAAATAAAAACTGGGCTAAATCTTTTTTTAAAATGGCTCTAACTTCCTAAGTTTAAAAATCCGGACTTAACTACCCTTAACCCAAGACTTGAAAAACCATTTTTAGAGTTTAAAAAGGCTTAGAAACTACCCTAAGTCAGTAGCTAACCCTCCTAATCAGCCCACTCTAAGTAACTTAACCAAAACAGAAAAATGATTTTTCTTTAAATTCAATTCTGACTCCACTGTCCAGTTTTAAGCCACGATTTTTTATCCTATTTTAAAAATTCAAAAAAATTCTGAAAAAAATACTGGAGACTCAGGACATGTAAAACTACATGGAAAAAAGTCGGCTTAATTTTCTGAGCAAAGATGAATTCCCAGAAAAATCGGAGATGTACGAGTTTTGGGTGAAAAAAAAACTGCTTTGCCAAAACACATTTTTGCCTTTGATAAAATCATTTAAAAATCAAAGTAAAAATATTTGAAACTCATAAAATGACTTAAAAACAGTAGCTAGGACTTTTTGAAAGTTAGATAAAAATTGGCTAAGTAAAAAAAATCACAAAGGTAGAATAATCAATTTGACAAACTTAATTTTCCACAAGTGTGCTCAAGAGAGGATGACTTTGAACCATTAATTGGCTCAAGTCATTATTTAAGTGGCATGAACATGAAATGCATGAAAAAATACAGCAAACATAATGCATGAAATGCATGGATTTAAACCTAAATGTCATGAAAAAATGCATGGCATTCATAAAGTGACCTAGACCTAAATGAACTTGCATGGCATTTAATGCAACCTAGACCTAAAATGTATGAACATGCATGGCAAATAAACCTAACTTAATAACTAAAATATGCATGGCATTTTCACAAACATAACGCATGCTTAAACCAAAAACTCAATCAAATATCATGCAAATGCTAACCTATCAACTAACATGGCAAGAATGCACATAAAATGCAAAAATTCCTAGGATGGCCGAAAAGCATAATGTAACTAGCAAGCATGGCATTTTCACAAACACTTGGTATACTAGCATGCAAAACTAAATCAAATGTCATGCAAATGCAAAAACCTACCAACTAACATGACAAAAATGCAATCACACAATACAAAACACATGGAGTAGCCAAATGGCCTCAAGTTCCAACAAGCATGGCATTTTCACAAACACTTGGTATACTAACATGCTCAACTAAAATATAACACTTAAATCATGCAAAAACCACACAAGCATTTTCACAAACACTTAATATACTAAATCTAAAACATGCTCAACTAAGATATAAAACTCAAATCATGCAAAGACCACACAAGCATTTTCACAAACACTTGATATACTAAATCTAAAACATGCTCAAATTTAAACAACATGAAAACAGAAAATTAAAAATGCAAAAACATGATATTTAAAACATAAATGGCAACAAACAAAGCAACCAAATTAAAATATAACTCAAGAATATGAAGTAACATAACATTTAAAACATCAAAATCAAAGAAAATAACATAAATAATATGGTAAAATAAATCAAAACAGCAATTTAAAATAAATAATGTAGGCCATTTGGCCATGGTGAGTTTATTGTAAAAATAAAATGTAAAAAATATACTTAAGAAGGAGATGAAGGAAGAACTTGAAAAGAACAATAAAAAACATTTATTTAAAATGGAAACTCACCAAATAGAAATCAAAATAGCAAAAACAAGAATAGAAAATCAAGAAAGTGTAAGAGTTGGTGCTCAAGAGCAACCTCAAGAAGCTATCTTTCAAGCTTTATCTCTTCAAACTTTCCTTTTTTTTCTAAACTTTTCTTTTTTGCTCTCAACCAAGAAGAGAAAAACTAAGTAAAAACTCCAAGAACTCAGCAAAATGAAGATGAAAAAATGAAATTCTGACCCCCCAATCTGTACACTACTGCTGTCAATACAACCTTCTACAGCCGCCACGTCATCAGTAATGGTGACGGCGACTACTTGAGCAGCAGCAGCCGTCGAGGAGGGGGAACCCGAAGTGGGACCGTTTGACCACGAAGCAGCGACGATTTGCGCGACACCAATATTGCTACAGTTGCGGCGAGCCTTGATGCTGAGCTGGCGCACGAAGTTCGACGGGAAACGAAAGATCAGAGACGATAAACCCCCGCTTCCGATTCCTCCGGTACAAAACGACGATGCCGTCACCCATCGGGTCGACCCGAAACCAGGCTTGTCACCGATCGGTGCACCGGAGAAGTCGGGATCGGAACGGCACTCAAATGAAGAATAAGCATTAAAACACCTAGGAGGACATGAACACAAGGAGACAGCCATTTGTTTCTTTTGCTGAAAATGACTCTGTTTTAGCTCTCTCTCCTCCCTCTCTTTTTCCTTCGGCGAGTTCTCTCTGAAATGCCAAAAGGCTCCTTTTTTTTCTCTCGCCGCCCCCTCTTCTTTAAAAAACCACTAGCTTCTCTCTACATAACCACTAGCTCTGCCCCCAAAATAACCTGCTTCTCTCTTTTTCCCAAACAACCAAAGCTTTCTTTTTTTTTTTAGCCGCCATCCCCTTTTTTTCTAGAATAATTGGCCCTCTCCTTATTTTTTCAAGTGACCCATTTTATATCTCAATTTCTAACCTAAAAAAAAAACATGGGTAATGTCTATGTTACCCTTCCTTTATTTCAAGTCTCTCTCTTTTATTTTTTCAAATATTTTCAATTAAAAAATTTATTTTAAAAATCTAATAAAGCTCAAGATTAAACTTTTTCACCTCGGGTTTAAATTGAATTTTAAAATTGGTAATTTTACGGTCTGATTTTATTTGAACAATTAAAGCTAAAAAGGATATATATAATTTAGAACATTTTAAAAATCTAAAATCGCGACCGTGACTTTTACAAAAATATTAAACCCGAGAGGGGGACAAATCAAAATTGGTTTTAAAAGGCCCGGACAAAACTAGGTGTCTACACATACATTTTCATATTCATCTCTTTTAAAATGTTTTAAAAAAAGATAATAATTTTCAATAAAAAATAAAGATATTCCCGAGTTAAAATAATTCATGAGTTCTCTGCCGGGTTTGCTGGGGAGGATATCATCAATTATCATTAATAAAGGAATATCTTTCTTTCAAAAAATGAAAATGATTCGGAGATTTTCCAAATAACTAAAAATTTCTATATTTTGTCGATTTTGTCGGGGAATATAGGAAAATTTTAAATTAATAAATTCTGGATTATTTTCAATTAAAATGGAATTATTTTTCTTTAAATTGGGAATTATTTTAAAATACCAAATTTAAAGTCGACTTTTTACTGAGATTTGAGATATACGGGCGTTGTGGGGGTGCTGATCCTTCCCCTTACGTAACCAACTCCCGAACCCGCTTCTTTGATTTCTCTGGTTTAAAAATGCATACTTGAAATTGATTTTTAAAAAAATATTGTAATTAATTTTAAAATGTTTTACAAAATCGGTTTTAATAGGTGGCCGATTACACCTAGCCAAAAAAGATTGATGGGGACTCCATGTCTTTTTTCGAGGTTGTTTTCAAACCCTCATTTTATTTCAAGAGGAATTAAGTCGTCTTTTCCTCTGTTTTCCTCAATGTCAAACTTAACGAATAAAGTCTCGTGATGAGACTTGTTATTTTTTAGGTTGAGATAGCTTGGCGACTCCACTGGGGACAGTTAGAGAGTCAGACCTAGAATAAGTCGTGTGTTATCAAAGTCTCGATTTTGTTTGTTTTTATTTGGTATTTAATTTTAATTCCCACATTTTTCAATAATAAGGAGAATTTTAAAAATAATAAAATGTATTTAAACATGTCCATACTCATGTGCATGCATATTATTATTGTTCTCTGGTTATTTTGTTGCATATATTTATTCTTTGCTTAACTGATGTTTTACATTGTTTAATCTTGTTGAGGTATTTAGAATAAGAGGTGTAGAATCAGTGGTAAAAGGTTTGTTTTGTTCCTCCATATACACTACACTTGCATTTGCATAACATGAACTCTCTACCCGGGTTCCGTCCTTTTTAAGTGGAAGTAAAGTAGCTACGCCTTCGTGATTGACCCTCCGTATGGGCTAGTGAAACACTTCTGGAGTATAAAGTACCTAAAGCCTCCGTGATTGATCCTCCGTATGGGCTTAGGAAATATACTCTAACGAATGGAACCCGTTTTTATCGAGGTGCCTTACTAGCCTTCACAGGCGACAGTGAGGAACAATTTGGGGCCTTTAGAACCGGTTCACCTTCATAAAGTGAACTTAGGTGAAGCCATGCCGGATTTCCTTTAGATACCCGAAGCTAAGAACACATAGAGGAACATTTCCAACCTTTTGCCATCTTTCTATCAGGTGATGATGAACGAACATCGTGTCACCCGTAATAAGATTGTTATTTCGTCCCAAAGGCGTCGTAATGCCTAAATTCTGTTAAAATTTTTTAGACAATTTTTTTGATTAGCATATTGTTATTTGTTTCATACCTGTAAATTTATTTCCTTACTAAATTATTTCTTTTTTGTTTTCTTTTCTTTGACATGCATCATTGACACCATCATGCACCTGAAGTTTATTAGCCTCAAGATAGTCACCAACCTAAAAGACTTTCATGGAGTGTCAAGTTATTTCAGTAACAGAAGATCATGCAGTAGTTAGGGCATTGTCGAAAAAAGCTCAGAGGGAGGATGATGATTGCTTATAGAAAGGTTATGTGTCAGCGTTGTCGTAAAGGGTAAAGATGGATCTTAGACAGAATAATCTCTGAGGGTTAGCCGACATTTGGAATCAGTGGAATGTATCAGAAAAAGGAGCCTTCACCCAAAAATATGGAGATTTTGAACTTTTAATTTTGATCAGGGTCAATAGTGGGTTGATTCAAGCCATGGTGCAGTTTTGGAATCCTGCTTATAGATGTTTCACTTTCAACAAGGAATTGAAGAATACTCGGCATTGTTACGTACTGAGTTTTTTAGTCCAGATCGGGTATATCTAAAGGATGTGAAATCTGTAGGTTTCAAGAAGAAAGTGGCTAGGATCACGGGAATGGATACAACATGGGTTGAGAGTCATGTGGATAAAAAGCAAGAAAATGGATGTATTCCATGGGAGATTCTCCGACAATTGATATTGAGTCCCTCCGATAAAGAAAAAACCAGGGACATCTTTGCTTTAGCCATCTACTGGTTCGTTATCTTCCCAAAGATATTGGGTCATGTGGATGTGGCCGTGTTTGATCTCTTCGAGAAGTTGGAATAGAAGATCAACCCAGCTCCAGCCATCATAGCGAAAACTATCTAATCTTTGAATTTTTGTAAAAGGGAAAGATAAGGGAGATTCACGGGAGATTCGAAGTTCAACACGAAAAGTCAACTTTGAAAAACTCAACCTCAAAAAATCAACTACTAAAAAAGTTAACTCTAAGTCAAAATCAAGATTCAAGGTTTAATTGAACAATGGTGAAATAATTTTGATAATCCGAGGTCTACAACGAAAGATATAGAGTTCGAAAGATTGGTTACGGAAATTCAGTGTAGGGGAATACATAATTTGGAAAATTTAGGAAAAACTGCAAAGATGGCCCTATTTGGTGAAATTCAAGCCCCCAATTGGTAAATGATAAATAAACAAAAATATCTCAAGTTCTAGTTTGAAGTGGATCCCAAGAAAGAGCCGGTTGGAGGAAAAACGAAAAAACGAGAAAATTCCCAATATTGAGAAAAAGGGAAAAACCTCGAAGAGGAATTTGATCGTAAAAATTGGGAATTTTTGAACCAACTCAATTCAATATATAACAAAGGAAGTGGAAAAAGAAAATCCAAAAATCGGACCCGTTTTGAGTAAAACCGAGGTTTCGGAGGTTAAAGGGAATCTTGGAAAATCTGAGAAAAATATAATCTGAGCTCGAAAAATTATGAACTCCTTCAGATCTGAATTTTATATCAGATGGAAGGGATTGGAGAAAGAAAATCCAGAATTGGAGCTCAAATGAAAAATGACAAAGTTCGGGTGCACTAATCCGAAATTTCAATAGAAAATTTCAGAAAAAATAGGAAACGAGCTCGAAAAATTATGAAAACTTCTAGATCTCAATTTTATATTTTTTGGAAGGTATTGGTGAAGAAAAACCTGGAATTAGAGCTCAAATGAAATAGGCTAAATTTGGAAGGCACTAGACCGAAACTTTTAAAGAAAAATCCGGGAAAAATAGAAAACGAGCTCTAAAAATTATGAAAACTTCCAGAAATGAGTTTTATAATGATTTGGAGGTATTGGAAAAGAAAAATCTCAAATTGGAGTTGATTTGAAAAAAGGAAAAGTTCGGGGAGGCCTAATTCGCAATTTTAATGAAAAATCTGAGAAAAATGGAAAACGAGCTCCAAAAATTATGAAAATATTCATAACTGAATTTTACATTTATTTGGAGGGATCGGAGAAATAAAATCCGGAATTGGGGTCCGTTTGCGAATAAATTAAGTTTGGAGGCCAAAATGCAATTTTATCGAGAAAACCGAAAAGGGCCATTTTGCAAATTAAAAAATGTGGAAGTTGCTGGAACATTCTAGGCCATTCGGCCAACTCATGAGGAAAGGAAGGGAAGGCTAATCATTTCATCCAATGTCCAAGATTTGATAGCAAGGTGCCATTTTTATTGCTTGTTATTTTCCTTGTGATCATGTCAAGTGGCCAAGATATTTTGTAAAAGGATAAGCACATTCTTAGCTAGCATTTTTAACCAGCTCATGAAGGGACGGCTGATCATTTTTATCCAAGGGTCAAGATGAAGTTGCAAGATGACATTTTTATTTTCTTTGGCTAATACTGCTTGTGATCATGCCACATGTCTAAAAAATGATCACATCTACTCACCAAGGGAGAGAGACAGTCGACCAGCATTACCTAGAGGGGGAGGGGTCTTTATTTTTTGAGTTAGTCATTTTGTAAAAGGGAAGGCAGTAGCTAAACAAAGAGAAAGGAGGAAAGAAAGTTTTTGAAGAGAAAGCTAGTTTGAGAAAGCTTTGAAGGTAGCCATTGGCACAACTCTCTTGCATTTTTCTTTTCTTTTCTTTCCATGTTTCTTTTTCTTTTCCATGTGATTTCCAATCCTTTTCTTATGTAAATAATGTTTTTTAAAGATTTTCCTAGAAGGTTTTCATCTCTTCTTTTCATTAAAAAAAAAAAACAAACAAACATTTTATCACTTTCTTTTTACCTTGGCCGAATACTAGGTGTTATTGTGCTCACCTTGTGTTTGTTTTTATTTTTGCATGGTTGTGGTAGGATAGTTTTCTTTGCTGGTTTAGTTTTCAAAATTAAACAAAAATAAATAGGTGGAAAGGTTTCATGACCTTGGTTAAAATCAAGAGATGATGGTTATGGGGACTATGTCCAAGGTACCAACCATGGAGCTCATTTTTATTTTCTTTATTTGGTTGCTTTAACTTACTGTTTTTTATTTATTTTCATGTGTATCCTTGCTATATTATTTTGTTCACACCAAGTAATTCATGCCTTTGCATCTTGTGGCTATGTCATTTAGCATCCTTGCTATACAATGTTTTGCATCATAGAGTCTAGGTCATTTCTTTATGCCATGCATCCATCATGCTTCCTAGGTCATTCGGCCACCATGCATCTATATATGTCATTTTTCATTTTCCATGTCATTTAGATATTAGGTCATTTTTCATATGACATGTCATTTTCCATGACATTTAGACATTAGGTTATTTTCATTATGCCATGAAATTTTCCATGTCATTTAGATATTAGGTCATTTTTCATATGACATGTCATTTTCCATGACATTTAGACTTTAGGTTATTTTCACTATGCCATTACATTTTCCATGTCATTTAGATATTAGGTCATTTTTCATATGACATGTCATTTTCCATGACATTTAAACATTAGGTTATTCTCATTATGCCATGAAATTTTCCATGTCATTTAAATATATTAGGTCATTTTTCATATGACATGTCATTTTCCATGACATTTAGACTTTAGGTTATTTTCATTATGCCATGACATTTTCCATGTCATTTAGATATTAGGTCATTTTTCATATGACATGTCATTTTCCATGACATTTAAACATTAGGTTATTTTCATTATGCCATGTCATTTTTCATGTCATTTAGATATTAGGTAATTTTTCATATGACATGTCATTTTCCATGACATTTAAACATTAGGTTATTTTCATTATGCCATGACATTTTCCATGTCATTTAGATATTAGGTCATTTTCATATGACATGTCATTTTCCATGACATTTAGACATTAGGTTATTTTCATGTGCAATGACATTTTCTGTGTCATTTAGATATTAGGTCATTTTTCATATAACATCTCATTTTCCATGACATTTAAACATTAGGTTATTTTCATTATGCCATGACATTTTCCATGTCATTTAGATATTAGGTCATTTTTCATATGACATGTCATTTTCCATGACATTTAGACATTAGGTTATTTTCATGTGCCATGACATTTTCTATGTCATTTAGATATTAGGTCATTTTTCATATGAGATGTCATTTTCCATGACATTTAGACATTAGCTTATTTTCATGTGCCATGACATTTTCTACGTCATTTAGATATTATGTCATTTTTCATATGCCATATCATTATGCCATGTCATTTGTCATTTAGATATTAGGTCATCTTTCATATGACATGTTATTTTCCATGTCATTTAGACATTAGGTTATTTTCATGTGCCATGTCATTTTTCCATGTCATTTAGCATTCTAGGTTATTTTGCTATATCACTTAGAACCTAGGTCATGCATATGTCATGCCACTTATTTCATGCATTTATTTTGTTGTTTGTTCTTGCATTTCTACATTCCCCACTTGATTTCTGACTTAAGCCAATCAATGGCTCAAAGCCAAGCTCTTTGGAGCATGCTTGTGGAAAATTAAAGGTTGCACTCGTTGAATTTTTTGACTGTGGGATTTGTTTCATTACTCAGCCATGGTCAAAATAAAATAATTATTTTACCACATGCAGTAGTCATTTAGAGGATGCCATGATATTTTTTTCATGATTTTTTAGATTTTTTTTATCATAGTTGAAAAAATGAATTTTGACAAAGCAGTTTGTAACTCACTGTCTTGATTTTGGTAAAATTCGATCATAGTATCCTTGCTCCAAAAATTAAGCTGATTTTTTCCCATTGATATAAACATGTTCTAGGTGTGCTCTAATTTTTTCAGAAGTTTTTCAAATTTTCTAGAAGGGTAAAAAAATCGATTTTCGAAACTGCCTGTGAGAGTCAAATTTGTTTTTAGGAAAATAAAATTTTTTGTGTTCATTAGCTTACAAAGAGGGGGCTGATTTGGGATATTAGTTACTATCTTTGAGTGATATCCATGTCATTTCTATCATAAAATTGATTTTATAAAAGTCGGGTCAAGGGTGGTCAACCCGAGTTTCAAAACTAGGAAAATAGAACCTTTTAAAAGGGGGGTTCAGCCATTAGGCCTTTTTCATCCAAAAAATTCCAATTTTTTTAAAATTCGAGCCCAAAGTTTCTTAGTTAGAAAATCCAATTTAGGTCTCTTCTAAAGGTAATCGGATACCTTTTTAGGTATACGGATGTCCTTGCTTCACAGGAGAAATATTTTTCTATGTATCGCATTTTCCATGTTCATGCCTATTCCATGATATCTAATTTTTGCTATCTTAATTCTATATGTATGAATATTCCATAGTGATGTCATTGCTTTGATTTGAATTTCATATTGTTATCTTGGTTATGATGTAAACATGGATATTGTATGATAATGTCATTTTGTGCTTTTTGCCTTGTCATCATTTCTTTTGCCATGTCAAGCATGCCATGTCCTTAATTCTTTTGCCATGTCATTTAGATTATGCCATGTCATCTAGATTTTGCCATGTCAATCATGTCATGTCATTAATCCATTTGCCATGTCATTCACTATTTTGCCATGTCATTACTAATGATTTGCATATTCATAACCATCCTTTTAAAAATGATTTCTAATGCAATAAAGATAATGATTTTCAATAAAATAAGGTTATTCTCGAGTTAAAATGATTCATGAGTTCTTTGTCGGGTTGCCAGGGAGGATATCATCAATTATCATTAACAACGGATTATCTTTCTTTCAAAAACGAGAGTGATTCGGAGATTTTATAAGTAAATAAAAATTTCTATGTTTTGTTGAGTCTGTCGGAGAATATAGAAAAATTTTGAGTTAATAAATTTCAGATCATTTTCAACTAGAAATGGGATTATTTTTCTTTAAAATGAGAATTATTTTAAAATGCCAATTTGAAAATCGACTTTTACCAAGACTCGAGAAAATACACGATTAATAAGGTACCGTTTTATACGGGCGTTGTGGGGGTGCTAATCCTTCCCCGCACGTAACCACTCCCGAACCCGCTTCTTTGATTTCTCTGGTTTAAAATCGTAGACTTCGAATTTTAAAAAAAAATATATATTTTATTTAATTTTAAAATGTTTTACAAAATCGGTTTTAATAGATAGCCGATCACATCTAGCCAAAAAAGATTAGTGGCGACTCCATTTCTTTTTCAAGGTTGTTTTCAAACCCTCATTTTATTTTAAGAGAAATTAAGTCGTTTTTTCCCCTGCTTTCCTAATGTCACACTTAACAAGTAATGTCTCGCGATATGACTTGTTATTTTTTATGTTACGACATTGATTACACGCGTCCAACTGCAAGGGACATGAAATTAAGCAGTAAGAATCCAACACAAACAGACAAATATGGCAAACCTAAGAGACAAAGATTATTTTGATATTTATTTATTTATAATTAATTTTAATTGCACAATATTATATATATATATATATATATATGGACAAACAGTGCTTGGCTTTTACTCTCCCTAGAGGCAACGTTGTTCACTCCCAGGCAGGCAACATGGTTGGCCACTAGCAAATATCAATTCCTCCCACCATAATTTACGTAATCTAATTTCATAAACTCGTTTGACCACATGCGACGTGGCTGTTGCCGAGTGGGCTGCGGTTCCTGACCATTGAATCTGCCCGCCCCTCCATTTTCTCTCGCTTGTAATCCGGCCTTATGTCTTGTTGTCACCAAAACCTTAAGGAACCTATAACATTAAACTAGCTTAGCTAGTTGTATTTACTTTTTACTGGAAAATTTACCTTGTTTTCAGCCTTTGGTTCATCTGTTTGAGGCTGCATATATAGCTACACTGTGGAACGATATGATTAGAATGAAAGAAATAAAGTAATCATTAGTTTAATCTAGAAATTAATCAGGAACATATAACTATGCAGTGTTTACCGACTCAAATTGAAACATTACGATCAATAAATTTAATAAACATGGGTTATTCCAATTAGTATATATGGAGAGAAACTTTATTTATTCGTCAATAAAGATTCGATTTTTATAAGGATATGAATTGGGTTGTATATAATGTTTTTAAAACCAAATAAGAGAGAGAAGTGTTGGAGGAGCTAGCAGAGTCTTGGGTTAATCAATATCTGAGTGGTGTAACGTGGTGGTTGGTGAGAATGAGGATCCCACAAATTGAAATAAATTAGGTTTTTGTGGCAGATAGAAGAAAAGAGAGGATGCTCCTCCGATCCATCTGACTTTTTCTTCACTTTGTCGTAATAAAAGCATGGGGCTGCGTGCATTACTGGACTGGACTTCACGTCCAGCAATTATTCATGGCCCATATCTATGGCCCCAAAGTATTACACTTGTCAGTACTCGTGGTTAATACTCACTATTTTTACCAAGTTGCAATATATATATATATATATATATATATATATATATATATATATATATATATAAAAGAGATCTATTTATATTAATATAAAATTAATTAATTTTACATATTTTTATAATTTCATATACCATTAATACTTTAACAAACCGACCGTTGGATTTAACAATATAATCTTACTCGTCGTGCACGTAAAGTTTCGAATCGATCCGATATCTTTATCATATCAATCAAGAATACTGTCTTTTTTAATATATATTTAACGGTTGAAATTTTTTTATATCGAACAAATAGTTAAACATTTTTAATTTACTCGAAACTCGACATGCATGATTTACACGTGAATAGAGCATGAAATACGACGGTCGGATTAAACAAATATAAATCGTATAAAAAATTATGAAAACGTGTAAAACTAGTTTAATTTTACACTAATATAAGTGGATCTCTTCTCATATATATATATATATATATTAATTTTTGTTATCACTAGATATGTATTGTTTAATAATAATTATAAATTTAACATATTATATATATTATATAATTTACATTGAATTAAAATTCTTACTTATAAATTAAATAAACCTTATATATTAATCAAATAAATTTATTTAATGAACATATTTCTTATTTATATTTATAAAATATTTAAAATAGAAATTTAGAATATAATGAATGAAAATATTTATTCTCATCATTTAAAATTTTATTTAAAATAAGAATTATATAAAATACAAATAAGTATTAAATAATTTTTTCCTATTTTTTTAGTTTGAGTTTCAAACAAAAACTACATCATTCAAATTAAACCAAATCAATTTATTCTATAATGGCATGAGATTTAATTTCTCATGGACTCTAATTTCATTTTTTTTTTTATGAAATTTAATCAGTTAAGAATTATTTAAAGAGTTATTGTTCAAAAATTTCTATCATATTATCCATAACAATCCAATATAATTAAAACTCTTTTCTATCTATAAAACTAATCTTATTATTGAAATTCAAAATTAGAATAAATAAAAAATTAAGACAATTTAGAATTGGCATAAATATAAATTTGATCATCGATGATCGAACTATGTAAATTTAATCATTTTGGTCCTTATTCTTTTATTTGAGTCAATTTGGCCCACATGCTATCAGTTTTGGTTAATTTAGCTCTCATGCTAATATTTTCGATCAATTTTGCATAAAATTAGCGAATTTGGTCAATTTTTTGTCTATTTTTGGTTTTTTTTTTATCAATTTCTTGCAAAATTGTTAATCACATGCTCGTACGTGATCAATTTTTGTTAAATTTATACGAAATTGACAAAAATAATAGATTGAGAGCCAAATTAATCCAAATAAAAGAATATGGATCAAAATGACTTAAGTTGTATAGTTCAAAGGTTAAATTTGTATTTATACTATTTACAATTTTAACCGAGGATGATTTAATTACTCATGAACTCTTACTTTACTTTGGTTTGATAAAATTTAATCAATTAAAAATTATCTAAAGAATTATCATCCAAAAAATTCTATCATCAATGACTATAGTTCAATATAATTAAAACTATATTCTATTTATAAAACTAATCTTATTATTAAAATTTAAAATTATAATAAATAAAAATTAATTCCAAGTGGCAGTTTAGAAATTTAATCAAAGATGTTTGTTTTCGTCAATTTAAAATATTCTTAATATTCGTTCTTTTATATATACTATTATATAATCACGTGCGTTGACACTAACTTAAGAAACTTATAAAATTAGTAAAATAAAATCACAAAATAAAGAATAATTAATAATTTAAATGATAGAAATTCATGAGTTTCAAATGGATAAAATATTATTTTATTATTTATAGATATATTTACCTATCAATTTTATTCTAAAAAAAATTGTCTCAGTTTTTTTAAAAAGTGCAAGTTCATTGATAATACAATTACTACATAAATTTATATAAAAATTCAGTTTTAGTAATAATTTAATGTGTAATATATTGAAATATGTTAAATAAGAAATTGCTACTATATAGACAAAAAAATAAATTTTATCATAATAATAAGATACTAAAGAGAAATATTATAGAAATATAGGCTAAATAAAAGATTTTTTATTTTAATATAGCTATTTTTTCATTTTTTAAATTACTGATTTTTTTTTTTATTTACCAAAATACTCCGTTCTTACAACGCATGAAAAAAAAAATTATATAAGGGAAGTCGCCATCTGCATTGAAAAAACAAAACAAATTATACATGGAGAAGTCGCCCCATGGGCGGCGACTTCTCCACATTAATTTTTAATTCTTCATGTTGGGAAGTCGCCACCCATGGGGCGACTTCCCAACATTTATATATTTATATATATATATATTAAATAATAAAATTAAAATTATATAATTTATGATTTTAAAAAATAAAAATTTAGTAAATTTTCAATAAAGAAATTAAAAAAATAATAATTTACAAAAAAATTAAAAATTACATAAATTTTTTTATATAAAATTTGTTTATATAATTTTTATATTTTTTTAACTGTATGTATACAATTTATATTTTTTTTTTAACGATATGTATACAATAACTGCATGTATAACGGTATTATTGTTGATGTGAACTCTCTCCCGATGTACCAAATTGATAAAGACATTTTCGACGGCTATGACCATTCCTGTATAATCCACAACACTTTAGTTGGTCTTTCTCTCGGAGGTCCATTTCATTACAAATACGAGTTGAAAGAATCCAACTGATATTATGATAAATCATCAATATTTTAAAAAAAATTTGTAAATTGTTATTTTTTAAATTTTTACTTTTTAAAATTATATATTATATAATTTTTATTTTTATTTTTATTTTTATTTTTATTATTTAATATTTAAATATATATATATATATATATATAAATGTTGGGAAGTCGCCCCCATGGGTGGCGACTTCCCAAAATTAAAAAAATTAAAAATTAATGTGGAGAAGTCACCACCCATGAGGGGGACTTCTCCACGTAATTTTTTTTTTAATTATTTATTTGTGTTTGAAAATTGCGAACACAATCTAAAATTAACGCATTTTGGTATAAAAAACCGAATGATGGGAAATTTGAAGAAAAAAATCAATATTTGGACAAGAAAAACCTAAATAAAATCATTAAAAAACTATTAAAAATACAAATTAACCGTGCAGAGCACAGGTATAAAAAACTAGTAAGTTTATATTTTTAAAAATAGGATTTTGCTAACGAGTGTCCTAAGGATACTCTTTAAGATTACTATATATAGTAATATCTTCATTCAATGCATTGGAAATAATTAATAAAGTTGTGAGCTTTGTATTTAATACAATATTTTTACTATAAATAATATATTAATTAACTTTAAAGAGTACTCTAAAGACACTCGTTAGCAAAATCCTTAAAATTATAGGAAAGTAAATTTATATTTCAATTATAAATGTTGGGAAAAACTTTCCATTTATCAATAAGAAATGCAAAGTTTTGATGCTTTATTTTTTTATCAAATACTTTACATATAGTCAAATGCTAATGCATGCAAATGAGAAAATTCCTTTTATAGGAAAGTAAGGCTTATATATCTTTTTCTTAAAAATATAGGAAAGTAAATTTATATTTCAATTATAAATGTTGGGAAAAACTTTCCATTTATCAATAAGAAATGCAAAGTTTTGACGCTTTATTTTTTTATCAAATATTTTACATATAGTCAAATGCTAATGCATGCAAATGAGAAAATTCCTTTTATAGGAAAGTAAGGCTTATATATCTTTTTCTTAGAAAAGAAAGTGATTCTATCTAAGAATAAGATGAAAACTATTCGAAAATATTCATAAAAAAAGAGAAGAGTAAAGTAATGTCCATGTAGATACTTTGTTGTGGCACATCTCTCTCATCATTTAAAAGCATCTAAATAAATTCAAAAATAAATGGCAGCTCGAATTTCCTTGAAAAGAGTTCCAAATTCCAATATTTTTTAAGATAACATGAATTATAGTACTTGCTTACAAGACTATACCTGTTCATGGTCGGGTCGGGTAAAATCGTTATTCGATTTTTTTTTCATATTTTTTTTATTTATGTTTGATTTAAATTAATTTGTAAATTCGAATCATTATTTAAAAATATTTAAAAAATTTTATTTTTATTTTTATATATTTTTATAATTAAATTAAATAAAAATATTTTTTTATTAACAAATAATAATTCGGATTCAGCAGGGCTAACTTGAATTTAAAAAAATTATCCAAATCTAATATAATATAAATTAAATTTATTAAATCGTAGGAATAATTCAACCTTGAACAGATTTGTTAGAAACACTAATGGGCTAAATTTATGTGGCAACAAAGGATCGATTACAGTAGCAGTAGCAGAAGAAGAAGCAGGCATCAAAACACACATGGCATTCCATTTTGAGGTGACAAAATCGGAATATCAACACATGACCATTCATTAATACTTCTTTTCGATGCCTCTGACACATATAAATTTCTGTCCATTTAGTATTTTAGGATTTTGATAACAAGTATTTTTAGGATATTTGTTATAATTAATTAAATTATTATTTATAATAATATTTTATTTTAAATACAATAATTAATAATTATTTTTTTTTGAACTTTAATGCTTACAAGATTTTGATTATCTTTTTTTTTTTCAAAAAAAAAAAAAATTCATTTTCGTGTAATCAATATTTCATTAAACTTTTTTAGTTCCTTGGAATGAATTTTTTTCAGTTAATTAAACAAACATATTTGACACTGATTATTTTGTCAAATTATTTCTTTTTACGTAGACAAAGAAAATGTAATTAAAATAATGGGTGAATCACTCATTTCATACTCAAAGTAATTATTATATATGGTGTGCACATAAAATTAATTGTACATTATAAATTCTCATTTGTTTTTCTATCAAGCTTTTCGTTTTTTAAAATCAGCCTTTTAAATGCTGTGTAACATCTTTTTAAAAAAAAAAAAAAAATTAGTTAGACTAATATTATATTTTCAATCTTTATACATCCTATAAAGTTCTTTTAAGGTCAAATTATGGTATTAGTCCCTGTACTATAGTCAAAATATGGATTTAATCCCTCTACTTGAATTCGAAAAAATTTGATAACTCTACTTTCGATATTCTAAATTTCAGTCTAATTTTAAACGGTGTCAAATTTTCGTCGTTAAGTATGCTGATATGGCGTTGACCATGCTGACGTGGCTTTGACCATGCTGACGTGGATTTTTTTTTCACGTGGCTTATTAACGTGGATGATCAAATGATGTAATTAGTCCCTAACTTATATCAAAATACGAATTTCGTCCCTCTACAATGATTTGAAAAAAAATTTGATACCTGTATTTTTGGGATTTCAAATTTTGATCCAATCTTCAAAATATTAAAAAATAATTAAAAATATTCACATTATTAAAATATTAAAATATATATTTTTGTTAATATTAATATTTATTATTAAAATATAAAAATATTTATGTTTAGTTTAATAATATTAAAGATAGAAATATTTAAAATTAAAGATTTAAAGATTTTTTATTTAAACATTTTAAATTTTTTTGAATTAAAATTAAATAAAATTATTTTTATTAATATAATAATTTATTATGTCGAATCAAACATAAAAAGTGATAAAAATGAAAAGTATTCTCAAATAATTAGAGGGAATAAAAGGAGTGATGAGCTTCAAAGAGAAGCTTGTCATAGGTAGTTTGGTCTAATAACACCATATTTTTCATCATCTCCTTACGCTTTTTCTTTCTCCACCTCTGTTATTACAACAAAGAAAAAAAAACCAAAAACTCACTTCTTATGTAACTCTAAAAAGTAAAAAATAACTCTTGTTAAAAATATAGTCAAGGAAATATATAGTAAAGAAAATTACCTTTTTTTGCTTGTCACCTCCAGACTTTGCTGGCTTGGAGGAATAAGGAGGGGCTGTCTTTCTTCGGGGCCTGCAAAAGCAAACCAAAAAAACAAAACTAAGTTAGATACAATCTAAAACAAAATTGGTTTTAAGTTTTATTGGTATAAAAAGGACTAGTAAATCTAAGAAGATTAACATACAATGATATTTGCTGGAAGTGAAGAAAAAATGAGAAAGAAAGGAGGCACAATTTTTGGGTGCCACGAGACAGAAAAAATGGGGAGGTGGGTGTAGACACCTAATTTTGTCCGGACCACTAAACAGGTATGTTTTCTTCCCATATTGATGTTCCCAAGTGTAAAAAGACTGTTTTCATCCTGCAGGTGGTACTCCGAGACTTAGTTTAAGAGGGCGAGCACAAAAAGTCAAACCCCGAAAAAGTCAACCCCGAAAAAGTCAACCCCAAAAAGTCAACTACTAAAAAAGTCAACCCACTTTCAAAATCAAGATTTTAAGTTCAATTGAAAAATGGCGAAAGAATTTTGATAATCCGAGGTCTACATTGAAAGATATGGAGTTCGAAAGTTGGGATTTGGAGATTCAGTAGAAAGGAAACCCTAATCCGAGAAATTTGGGGAAAAGTGCTTAAACGATCAAACTGGTCGAAATTGAAGGTTCCAAATGAAAGATAAACACTGACTACGGGTAATGGAGAAGTCACTTGCAAGAAAAACCGAAAAAAAGTCAATCCGGGAGAAAACCGAGAATTAGGGTTTTTAGTGGATTTTGGTGAAATCGGGAAGAATCACAGAAATGGCCCGACTTGGTAAGACCAAAGCCCCCAATGGATGAGGAATGATTAAAAAGGATGGCCCAAGGCTCAGATTGAAGAAAATCTGAAAATCGGACTTGTTTTGAGCAAAACCGGGTTTCGGAGGTTAAAGGGTAAAATTGGAAAAATTTGGGAAAAATAGCAAATGGACTCCGAAAATTATGGAAAATTTGTCAATCTCATTTTTAAATCATTTGAAAGAGATTGGAGAAAGAAAATCTTGATTCCGAGTTCGTTTGCAAAGTGGCCAAATCCCGGGCTTCTTATGCAGTAATTCAAAAAGATAAATCCCGGAAAAATAGCAAATGGACTCCAAAAATTCTGAAATTTGGCAAATCTCATTTTTAAATTATTTTGAAGAGATTGGCGAAAGAAAATCTTGATTCCGAGTTCGTTTGCAAAATGGCCAAATCCCGGGCCTCCTATGCAGTAATTCAAGCCGATAAATCCCAAAAAAATACCAAATGAGCTCCAAAAATTATGAAAACTTCCAGATCACACTTTTTAATTATTTTGAAGAGATTGGTGAAGAAAAATCTTGATTTGGAGCTCGTTTAAAAAATGGTAAAATGTAGGGGCATAAAAGGGCATTTTTGGGAAGAAAAAATCCAAATAAATAGCAAACGGACTCGGATAATTTTGAAAACTTCCAGAACTCAATATTTTATTATTTTGGAAGTATTAAAAAAACAAAAATTTAATTTGGAGTCCGTTTGATATTTATTTGCATTCGGGGGGCAAAATGGTCATTTCACCCAAGCAACCGAAAAGGGCTTTTTTGGCCCTTCAAAAAAATCAGAGTTGGGCTGGAAAAGAGAAGTGCTGGCATGCCCAAGCCCAAAGAAAGGAGGAAGCTTCTAATTTTTTTTTTTTTTAATCAAGTGGTTAAAAATCAAGAGTTAGTTAACCATTCTCTTTGATCAAGCCATGGTGATTAAACCACATAGGTTAAGAAAGATGTCAACATTATTTTTGCATAGCTGTAATTTGAGAGGGCTGAGATGCTAATCTAAAGGTGGTAATTTCATGACTTTTCATCTTGAATTATTGGCCATTTGATGGAAATTAGGTTACACAAAAATGACAACATCTTGGAGGCTATATAACCATGCATTAAGGCTAGCCCTAAGGGGGGGAGGCAGATTTTGGTTTCTTCTTTTCCATTTTGGCTGATTTCTCTTAGTTTTTCTTAGTTTTTATCTTCTTGGTTGAGAGCAAAAAAAGAAAAGTTTAGAAATAAAGGAAAGTTTGAAGAGAAAAGCTTGAAATATTAGCTTCTTGAGGTTGCTCTTGAGCACCAACTCTTGCACTTTCATTTTCTATTCTTGTTTTTTGCTATTTTAATCTCTACTTGGTGAGTTTTCATTTTAAAATAATGTTTCTTGTTCTTCCTTCATTTCCTTTCTTAAGTATATTTTTTTTACATTTTGTTTTTACAATAAACTCACCATGGCCAAATGGCCTACATTATTTATTTTAAGTTGTTGTTTCAATTCATTTTACCATATTGTTTATGCTATTTTCTTTGTTTTTGATGTTTTAAGTGTTATGTTATTTCATGTTCTTAAGTTATATTTAATTTGGTTGCTTTGTTTGTTGCCATTTATGTCTTAGATATCATGTTTTTGCATTTTTAATTTTCTGTTTTCATGTTGTTTAAATTTGAGCATGTTTTAGAGTTAGCATATTAAGTGTTTGTGAAAATGCTTGTGTGATTCTTTGCATGATTCTTGTTTTATATCTTAGTGAGCATGTTTTAGATTTGGTATATTAGGTGTTTGTGAAAATGCTTGTGTGATTTTTGTGTTATGACTTAGTTTTTCATGCTAGCATACCAAGTGTTTGTGAAAATGCCATGCTTGTTGGAGCTTGGGGCCATTTGGCTACTCCATGTGTTTTGCATTGTGTGTTGTATTTTTTGTCATGCTAGTTGTTAGGTTTTTGCATTTGCATGATATTTGGTTGGATTTTTGAATTAAGCATGCCTTGTGTTTGTGAAAATGCCATGCATGTCTTAGGTCTAGGTTACATTAAATGCCATGCAAGTTCATGTTAGGTCTAGGCCATATTATTTATGTCATGCATTTTCCTTACATTTAGGTTTAGATCCATGCATTTCATGCATTATGTTTGCTGCATTGTTTCATGCATTTCATGTTCATACCACTTGAATAATGACTTGAGCCAATTGATGGTTCAAAGTCATGCTCTCTTGAGCACACTTGTGGAAAATTAAGTTTGTCAAGTTGATTATTCTACCTTTGTGATTTTTTTTACTTAGTCATTTTTTATCTAACTTTCAAAAAGTCCTAGCTACTGCTTTCAAGTCATTTTATGAGTTTCAAATATTTTTACTTTGATTTTTAAATGATTTTATCAAAGACAAAAAAATGTGCTGGCAAAGCAGTTTTTTTCTCCTCCAAAAACTCGTACATCTCTGATTTTTCTGGGAATTCATCTTTGATCAGAAAATTAAGCCGATTTTTTATCGTGTAGTTTTACATGTCCTGAGTCTCCAGTAATTTTTTCAGAATTTTTGGAATTTTTAGAAATAGGGTAAAAAATCGTGGATTAAAACTGGACAGTGGAGTCAGAATTGAATTTAAAGAAAAACAAAGCAGTTTTTTCTCCTCCAAAAACTCGTACATCTCTGATTTTTCTGGGAATTCATTTTTGATCAGAAAATTAAGCCGATTTTTTATCGTGTAGTTTTACATGTCCTGAGTCTCCAGTAATTTTTTCAGAATTTTTGGAATTTTTAAAAATAGGGTAAAAAATCGTGGATTAAAACTGGACAGTGGAGTCAGAATTGAATTTAAAGAAAAACAAAGCAGTTTTTTTTTCCACCCAAAACTCGTACATCTCCGATTTTTCTGGGAATTCATCTTTGATCAGAAACTTAAGCCAATTTTTTCTCATGTAGTTTTATATGTCCTGAGTCTCCAGTATTGTTTTTAGAATTTTTGGAATTTTTAAAAATAGGGTAAAAAATCGTGGATTAAAACTGGACAGTGGAGTCAGGATTGAATTTAAAGAAAAACAAAGCAGTTTTTTCTCCTCCAAAAACTCGTACATCTCTGATTTTTCTGGGAATTCATCTTTGATCAAAACATTAAGCCGATTTTTTCTCGTGTAGTTTTAAATGTCGTGAGTCTCCAGTATTTTTTTCAGAAGTTTTGGAATTTTTTAAAATAGGGTAAAAAATCGTAGATTAAAACTGGACAGTGGAGTCAGAATTGAATTTAAAGAAAAACAAAGCAGTTTTTTCTCCTCCAAAAACTCGTACATCTCTGATTTTTCTGGGAATTCATCTTTGATTCGAAAATTAAGACGATTTTTTTTCGTGTAGTTTTACATGTTCTGAGTTTCCAGTATTTTTTTTAGAATTTTTGGAATTTTTAAAAATAGGATAAAAATTCGTGGATTAAAACTGGACAGTGGAGTCAGAATTGAATTTAAAGAAAAACCATTTTTCTGTTTTGGTTAATTTACTTAGAGTGGGCTGATTAGGAGGGTTAGCTACTGACTTAGGGTGATTTCTAAGCCTTTTTAAATTCTAAAAATGGTTTTTCAAGTCCCGGGTTAAGGGTAGTCAAGTCCGGATTTTTTAAACTTAGGAAATTAGAGCCTTTTTAAAAAAAATTAGCCCAGTTTTTATTTTTAATTCAAGCTTTTCAAAATTGTTTTCAAACAATCACAAAGTATTTTGGTTTTAGAATATTTAATTTGACATATTTTCCTAAGGTAGCCGGATATCTTGTTAGATATACGGATTTCCTTAATTAAAGGAAAAAATACATTTCATGCATTGCATTTTTATATTCATGCATTTTATATAATATGTGATTCTTGCCATAATAATTTCTATGATATTGTTGTTATTTTGATTTATATTTTTTTGATGTTACATGGTTTATTATATGGTTTTGAATATTTCATGATATCCTATGCTTTTATTTAGTTATTTTTATTTGGTATATACTATGTCATGCATGTACATATTCATATCTTTTAAAATGTTTTCAAAAGGATAATGATTTTTCAATAAAAAAATAAAGATATTCCCGAGTTAAAATAATTCATGAGTTCTCTACCGGGTTTGCTGGAGGGAATATCATCAATTATTATTAATAAAGGAATATCTTTCTTTCAAAAAAGAGAATAATTTGGAAAGTTTTCCAAAACTAATAAAAATTTCTATATTTTGCCACGTTTGTTGGGGAATATAGGAAAATTTTGAATTTATAAATTCCGGATCATTTTCAATAAAAAAGGAATTATTTTTCTTTAAATTGGGAATTAACTCGAAATACTAAATTTAAAACCAACTTTTTTACCGAGACTTGAGATAACACACGATTAATAAGGTACCGATTTATACGGGCGTTGTGGGGGTGCTAATCCTTCCCCACACGTAACCGACTCCCGAACCCGCTTCTTTGATTTCTCTGGTTTAAAACGCAGACTTGAAATTGGTTTTTAAAATGTTTTAATTAATTTTTAAAATATTTTATAAAACCGGTTTTAATAGGTGGCCGATCACACCTAGCTAAAAAAGATTGGTGGCGACTCCATGTTTTTTTTAAGGTCATTTCAAAACCTTCATTTTTTAGAGGAATTAAGTCGACTTTTCCTCGATTTTTTTTAATGTCACGCCTAACGAATAATAAAGTCTTGCGATGAGACGTCGTCGTTATTTTTTTTTTAGGTTGCGACAGCTTGGCGACTCCGCTGGGGACATATTAGAGAGTCAGGCCTAGAATTAGTCGTGTGTTATCAAAGTCTCGGTTTTGTTGGTTTAATTGGTATTTGATTTTAATTCCCACATTTTTTTAATAAGGAGAATTTTGAAAATAATAAATTGTTTTTAAATATGTTCATACTCATGTGCATGCATTTTATTTTTGTTCTCTAGTTATTTAAGGTTGTATATTATAATTGCTTGTTGGTTAATGCGTTACACTATTCTTGAATGTTTTAATTGCTAGGGCATTTAGAATAAGGTTTGTAGAATAGGTGGTGAAAGGTTTATTATTCCTCCACACACACTACACGTGCATTTGCATAACATGAATCCTATACCCGGGTTCCGTCCTTTTAAGTGGGAGTAAAGTAACTAAGCCTTCGTGATTGATCCTCCGTATGGGCTAGTGAAACACTTTCGGAGTATAAAGTACCTAATGCCTTCGTGATAATCCTCCGTACGGGCATAGGAAAATATACTCTAACGAATTGAACCCGCTTTTATCGTGGTGCCTTACTAGCCTTCACCGGCGACAGTGAGGAACAATTCGGGGCCTTAGAACTGATTCACCCTCATATAGTGAACCTAGGCGAAGCCATGCCGGATTTTCCGTTAGATGTACCGAAAATAGGAACACATGGAGGGACATTTCTAAACCTTTTGTTACCTATTTTACACTCCGAATAAGTGTGGTAGATCGGGCAACGATATACGTACATCGCCTGTAATAAATGTGATACTCCGCCTCGAAGGCATCGTGATGCCTAAATAAGCAGATATTGCTAGGGCAGATGTTCATTAGCTGTTTTTTAAAAAAAAAAAAAAAATCTTTTTTCAAGCATTTTTGCATGTTGCACATTTCATGCATGTGTGAATAGAGCATGTACATTTTTGGTTGTGTTATTGATCTCATTCTTTGCAGTAAACAGTTGGTAATTTCATTTGATGATTTCATAAAACCGGTAGTGTCACATGAACATTTGCATATTGTACCATAGTAGGATCCACCCTGAAAGTCTTTTGAAAATAATGTGATTGGTTTCTCAGAAAAAAAAAAAAACACAGAAAAAAAAAACATGTTAAAAAAAAATCATCATAAATTTAGAGACAAATCTTGCATAATGAGATTGTTGAATAATCAAGATTTAGGTCCCACCAATTTCGTGTAATCATTGATTTCTTTGTGTATACCTTTGTGGTAATTCATTTAGTCTTAGCATGTATCATTTTGACATCATAGCATGCATGTTCATTCATTGTAGAATACATGCATAGTCATTATCTGTATATACCTGGCATTAGATTGTATCCATAACAAACATAGTCAGCATAATTTCTTTGTATATGTTCATGCATTAATTTGCTTATTACATACATCATGTTAGCATTAGGTCGCATTCATGACACACATGGTTAGCATGATTTTCTTTGTATATACTCTATATCAATCATTCATTGTTTGCATGTATCATAATTGACACCGTGTTGCATTCATAGGATATATGATCATTCATTGGGAAATGCATTTGGAACATACATGGTCATTCATTGTATATATCCATGCATTAATTTGCTTATTTTTTACATGCATCATGTTGGTATCAGGTTGCATTCATGGCATACACAGTCATCATGACATGCTCATGCATTAATTTGTCATATTGGCATCAGGTTGCATTCATGACATACACGGTCATCATGACCTTCGTTGTATATACTCTGTGTTAGTCATTTATTCTTCACATGCATCATAATTGACATTGTGTGGCATTCATAGTGTATATGATCATTCATTGGGAAATACATTTGGAACACACATGGTCATTCATTGTATATATCCATGCATTGATCTGCTTATTCTTTACATGCATCATGTTGACTTTGGGTTGCATTCATAACAAACATAGTCAGCATAATTTCTTTGTATATGTTCATGCATTAATTTGCTTATTACATACATCATGTTAGCATTAGGTCGCATTCATGACACACATGGTTAGCATGATTTTCTTTGTATATACTCTATATCAATCATTCATTGTTTGCATGTATCATAATTGACACTGTGTTGCATTCATAGGATATATGATTATTCATTGGGAAATATGCTAAAATGCACATGATCAGTCATTGCATATATCCATGTGTTGATTTGTTTATTCTTTGTTTGCAACATGTTGGCATTGTGATTGCATTTATCACATATATGGTCAGCATGTTTCCATTGTACATATCCATACATCATATTGTTTAGGCTTCACATGCATCAAATTGCATTCATGGCTCATTCATCATGACATACATTTGAGGGAAATAAAATAGAAGTTGGCTTGGCTTTAAGAGTCTTTGAAAGAATTTCCATTTCAAATCAGAAGAAGTACTGAGTACACTTTTAATATAGGCTGGTGCTATGGAGGATGAACAAGTTGCCCGAATGGAAAAAATGGAAAGGGAACAGAGAGAATTGCGAGAACAGCTAGCAAAATCTCAAGCAGAATCTAAGGATCAGATGACTAAACTGATGGAGCTAATGTCTGCTGTAATCAAGGGAAAAGGATACACCGAAAACTTTGTCGCCGGAGAAGGGTTAGAGGTACAAAAGGGCCAAGATGAGGTCGCAATAAGTGATGCCCAGAACACTGTTAACCCCGTCAATGTCCTAAACTCAGATGATCCGGCTGAACAGGCAAAGTTGAAAAGGGTTGCAGTAAATGAGGTTGAGTTGGCAGATTCTCAAGGGAAATATCAGTTGTTAGATGAAAGGCTCCGGGCAATAGAAAGAAAAGATGTATTCGGGAGTGTGGAGGCGAAAGAACGATGCTTGGTCCTCGATTTAGTCATTCCTCCTAAGTTCAAGATCCCTGACTTTGTGAAATATGACGGGATGACCGATCCATCAGCCCACATCACTATGTTCTGCCGAAAGATGACAAGTCAGATAGATAATGATAAGCTTTTGATTCACTGCTTTCAGGATAGCCTCAGCGAGTCCGCAATTAGGTGGTATAGTCAGTTGAGCAAGGATCAGATTCGCTCTTGGAATGATTTGGCTGGGGCTTTTCTAAACCAGTACAAGCATATGACCGACAAGACACTTGATCGTCTCACTTTGCAAAATATGGAGAAAAAAGCTACTGAGAGCTTCAAAGAATATGCACAACGGTGGATGAGCCTGGCTGCCCAAATACAACCGCCCTTGACATAAAAGGAAATCACTATCCTTTTTGTGAATACACTGCACGCCCCGTACTATGACAGACTTGTCGGCAATGCTTCGAAGAATTTTGCGGACATGGTAATTTCAGGGGAGATGATTGAGAATGCTATCAAGAATGGGAAACTTGAAAGAGAAGGAACATCCAATACCGAGAGAAATAAGGCACCAAGAAAGAAAGAGGAAGATGTCCAAACTATGGAAGATTTCATCCCATATTCCCAATTTCCCTCATACCAATCATGTTACCCTACTGAGGTATCTCCAAGCCTTTATCCTTACCTACCTACCCAAACACCTAATCCTATACCAGCCCTTGCAACAAGGCCTACTTCTAGAAAACGACCGCGAGAAAATCAAGAAAGAATTCCAATCCCCATCCCTGACTTACTGCCATTACTGATAAAGAATCAGTACCTTACCCCGGTACCTTTGAAAATAGCTCCGAATCCATCAGCAAGGAGTTATGACCCTGACAGCAAGTGTGATTATCACCTAGGGGTAGTTGGGCATTCAACTGAAAAATGCAGACAACTGAAGGAAATGATTGAAAGTTTTATCCGTGATGGTATTTTGACACCGGAGCTTATCGATCAATGGAAGGCCACTTAGCCCTAAATCAATTTCTTTCAGGGTTTTAGGGGGAGAATTACTACCTTTGAAGGATGTCAATAGGAGCACTTTTGACGCATGTAGTTTTATACACTGTGATGATGAAAGCACTTGTCTCATGTTAACATCTACATGAATTAAATGAATTTTAAATACTTTGTGTTTGTTGTGTTTTAAATAAACGTGAATTTACAAAAACAAGCATTAAGGAAGTTTTAATAATGGATAGTCTCAAGAAGATTGATGATCAGTGTTAGAAATGACCCAACACCATCCCCCTCTTTTTTGGGCTTCTCTATACCTAAACCTTGAATCAATAACACTTGAAAGACCTAATGCTTCAAGGAAAAATGAATGAAAAAAGAGAAGCATTGTCATTGCAAAATAAGCAAGGATGTAAATCCTAGTCTAGGCTATGAACAAAGGAACAAACTTTTTGAAATTTTTTGAATTCCTTGAAAATCAAACAAATGAGACATTCTTTCAAGAATCCAGATTTTGATAATTTGGTGTGTGTCAGGATTGTGCTAAAACCATTCATGACCTTTCCCAATGACCACAAAACACTAATTGCCCAGACATCACTTCATGATTGACACCTTGGGGCACAATGATTAAACTAGATTATCCCTTGTCCCAGAGAAAACCTGCTTTTGGGTCATGTTTTCCTTGTCTCTTCAAAGAACTCAGATTGGAAACTCAGCCTTTTCAAAACAGACCTAGACTTGCCATGTTCCTCGTTGATACAAATTCGCATGGATAATCAAATTGGGGCATCATATGTGGAAATGATGGATACATAGTGAAGAAGGATGGGCTAATGCATGAATCATTGGGGGCATGCGACGAAAAAAACAAAAAAAAAAAAAGAAAAAAAAGAAAAAGAAAAATCATGATATCATGCATATGAGAATTCGGATGATTCCAAAGTGCAAAATGAAATTCTGAATATCTATTTCCCCTGAGGATTGCTTTTCAATGAGAATATTTGGGCTTGATATGATGAATGGCCATCTTTCATATCCATTTCACAAGAAAAAAATTATTATCCATAGTCACCCCTTTTGAGCCAAAAGAATTCTTAATTCTTTGAACCCTGATCAAGGATTACCCTCTACACTGGGGGGCAAATGCGAGGAAAGATCTTTTCAAAGATCATTGAGAAATGAGTGACAGCTCAGGGACAGACACAAAGCAAATGGAGCCCCGAATAAATACGGGCGCACTCTGTCAAAGAAAAAAAGAAGAGGAAAAGATGACGAAATGAAAGCCAAGAAAAACAAACAAAAAACACAATAAAAAAATGTGTGTGAAAGACATGGCAAATTGAAAGCCAAAAGCAAGGAAGAAAAAGAGCAAAATCAAAAAGAAAGAAATGTCCAAGAAGAGACACATGCTTCAAAGAAAATCCTCTTCAAGAAAGGATCCTTGATCTGATTACCCTCAAACACATATTTTGGGCCTATTTATCCTTTCTTTCTGAATCCTGAGCCATGGCCTACATTACGTGCTTTAAAAGTCCATTTTGATCAAGCATGAATGTTTAATTTGAAGGGTTTTCCTCAGATTTTATCCCATCTTATCAAATTCTCATTTCACTAAGGAAGAATTTAGAATTCTCAAGTGCATGGTAAAAAAAAAAAGAGAAAAATTGAAAAGAATGGGACTCTAGGGCGAAAACCCAAAAAAAAACGGGCGGTCTAGAGTAGAATGGGAATTTTCGATGCCATCGATGATAGTGCCGATACCCCAAAAGAAAAGATCTTATTAAAGGAGTGGTCATCGAGGAACATCTAGGAATTCCTGAACCCCCCAAATTGTCAGCTCTCATTCGGAGGATTGTCTTCAAAAACTGAAACTTTGTTCCCAAGATTAAACTTTCCGGTTTAAACATCCCAGCCAATCTTGATGCTTGACAAAATGCCTTGATATGGAAACTAAAAGAATGTTGAATTTGTTTGGTTCTCAATGAATTCATGATTTATAAAACCTGTTCCATTTGTGAGCCTAGAAGGGATATACATTTTTGTCATGAAGTTTTCCTGGAAAAGCCAGAATCTTGTTATACCAAGCCTTGCCAATCCAGTTGAAAAAACCCAGATTGATACTTAGAGAAATTTCTAACAATGATCATCAGTCTTCAAAAGATTTGTACATCACACATTGTGGGGTTAATATTTTTTGTTCAGAAGTTTTCAAAATGCGAAAACAAATAAAAAGATTTTTTTGAAATACCCATTTTGATGTTGGCATGAGACAAGGATTTTTCTAACTCAAAGGTGTAGAACTGCCAGGATAGGTCTTGACTTCCAGATATGAGAAGAAGAAATAGAACCCGGTTCAGATCTCTGTTGATGAAAGTTTGAAAAACTGTTGGGGCAAAGAGAATAGCCAAAATGAATTGAAGATATACTCTGATTTGAAGAGGAAAAATGAATTTGAAAGGCTAAGCCAAAGTCTAGAAAAACAGCCGGGGGCACTTGCATCACTCATGAGCACTCATCTCTTTATCGAGCTTTTGCATCTGCACAGTGTCGGCAAGCATTTACATCATTCATGGGTATTTGCATTGGCATTATTCCATAAGCATCTGTATTTTACCTTTACATTTACATTCTTCATGGAATTCGTATTTGTGCCATCTCAAGCAATTGCATCATTTCTAGAATCATTGCATTTTCATTACTGTGTGGTAATTGTAGTTACACCATTCATAAACCAGTTACATGAACACAATTAGTAGGGGCATCTGCATCATGAAACATGGGCATCAATCCAAGTCATTTACATTTGCATTAAAGACATTTGCACCAGTTTAAGTCATTTCGTGTCTTATTCAACACCTGCATCTGCATCAAAAAGCATTCGCATCTTCTCAAAATCGTTAGGGTAATTTTCAACAATTCTTCAAAGAACATTTTTAAGACCTCCGGGCATAATTTTTCAAATCACAGGTAAGACCTCCGGGCAATATCTTTAAGACCTCCGGGCAACATCTTTAAGACCTCCGGGCATAACTTTTTTCAGGGGTAAGGCCTCCGGGCACTATTCTTAAGACATCCTGGCATCATTTTTAAAGTCGCATACAGCGCATTTTTTCCAAATCACGGGTAAGGCCTCCGGGCACCATTCTTAAGACCTCCGGGCATCATTTTTAAAGTCGCATACAGCGCATTTCTTCCAAATCACGGGTAAGGCCTCCGGGCACCATTCTTAAGACCTCCGGGCATCATTTTTAAAGTCGCATACAGCGCATTTCTTCCAAATCACGGGTAAGGCCTCCGGGCACCATTCTTAAGACCTCCGAGCATCATTTTTAAAGTCGCATACAGCGCATTTCTTCCAAATTATGGGTAAGGCCTCCGGGCACCATTCTTAAGACCTCCGGGCATCATTTTTAAAGTCGCATACAGCGCATTTCTTCCAAATCACGGGTAAGGCCTCCGGGCACCATTCTTAAAACCTCCGGGCATCATTTTTAAAGTCGCATACAGCGCATTTTTTTCAAATCACAGGTAAGACCTCCAGGCACCAATTTTTAAGACCTCCGGGCACCATTTTAAGACCTCCGGGCATAATTTTTCAAATCACAGGTAAGACCTCCGGGCAACATCTTTAAGACCTCCGGGCATAACTCTTTTTTTCAAGGGTAAGGCCTATGGGCACCATTTTTAAGACCTCCGGGCATAATTTTTCAAATCACAGGTAAGACCTCCGGGCAACATCTTTAAGACCTCCGGGCATTATTTTTTTTTAGGGGTAAGACCTCCGGGCACTAATTTTTAAGACCTCCGGGCATAATTTTTTTCAAATCATAGGTAAGACCTCTGGGCAACATCTTTAAGACCTCCGGGCATAACTTTTTTCAGGGGTAAGACCTCCGGGCACCAATTTTTAAGACCTCCGGGCATAATTTTTCAAATCACAGGTAAGACCTCCGGGCAACATCTTTAAGACCTCCGGGCATAACTTTTTTCAGGGGTAAGACCTCCGGGCACCAATTTTTAAGACCTCCGGGCACCATTTTAAGACCTTCGGGCACCAATTTTAAAGCCCTTCGAGCATAAATTTTTCTTTTGAAATCGAATTCATTCCCTTAAGACGAATCGAGCCTTGTTTAGGCAGGGAATTCAATTTAAGGACAAAATCTTCAATTTATTGTTTTTAAAAAAAAATGAAAAAAGAGAAAATAGAAAAAAAATAAAAAATAAAAATAAAAAAAAGGAAAAAGGAAAAAAGAAAAAAAAAAGAAAGAAAGAAGAAAAAATGAAAAAATGAAAAATAGAAAATGAAAAAAATTAAAATGAAAAAGAAACCCCTTTCCCTTTCCTTCACATGTGATGTCACTGACCGTACAAAATTAGTGTCGGTTTATCTTTGCCTGATTCCTGATTCTCAGCAATAGCCAAAGAGGGGCAGCTGTAGACACCTAATTTTGTCCGGACCACTAAACAGGTATGTTTTCTTCCCATATTGATGTTCCCAAGTGTAAAAAGACTGTTTTCATCCTGCAGGTGGTACTCCGAGACTTAGTTTAAGAGGGCGAGCACAAAAAGTCAAACCCCGAAAAAGTCAACCCCGAAAAAGTCAACCCCAAAAAGTCAACTACTGAAAAAGTCAACCCACTTTCAAAATCAAGATTTTAAGTTCAATTGAAAAATGGCGAAAGAATTTTGATAATCCGAGGTCTACATTGAAAGATATGGAGTTCGAAAGTTGGGATTTGGAGATTCAGTAGAAAGGAAACCCTAATCCGAGAAATTTGGGGAAAAGTGCTTAAACGATCAAACTGGTCGAAATTGAAGGTTCCAAATGAAAGATAAACACTGACTACGGGTAATGGAGAAGTCACTTGCAAGAAAAACCGAAAAAAGTCAATCCGGGAGAAAACCGAGAATTAGGGTTTTTAGTGGATTTTGGTGAAATCGGGAAGAATCACAGAAATGGCCCGACTTGGTAAGACCAAAGCCCCCAATGGATGAGGAATGATTAAAAAGGATGGCCCAAGGCTCAGATTGAAGAAAATCTGAAAATCGGACTTGTTTTGAGCAAAACCGGGTTTCGGAGGTTAAAGGGTAAAATTGGAAAAATTTGGGAAAAATAGCAAATGGACTCCGAAAATTATGGAAAATTTGTCAATCTCATTCTTAAATCATTTGAAAGAGATTGGAGAAAGAAAATCTTGATTCCGAGTTCGTTTGCAAAGTGGCCAAATCCCGGGCTTCTTATGCAGTAATTCAAAAAGATAAATCCCGGAAAAATAGCAAATGGACTCCAAAAATTCTGAAATTTGGCAAATCTCATTTTTAAATTATTTTGAAGAGATTGGCGAAAGAAAATCTTGATTCCGAGTTCGTTTGCAAAATGGCCAAATCCCGGGCCTCCTATGCAGTAATTCAAGCCGATAAATCCCAAAAAAATACCAAATGAGCTCCAAAAATTATGAAAACTTCCAGATCACACTTTTTAATTATTTTGAAGAGATTGGTGAAGAAAAATCTTGATTTGGAGCTCGTTTAAAAAATGGTAAAATGTAGGGGCATAAAAGGGCATTTTTGGGAAGAAAAAATCCAAATAAATAGCAAACGGACTCGGATAATTTTGAAAACTTCCAGAACTCAATATTTTATTATTTTGGAAGTATTAAAAAAACAAAAATTTAATTTGGAGTCCGTTTGATATTTATTTGCATTCGGGGGGCAAAATGGTCATTTCACCCAAGCAACCGAAAAGGGCTTTTTTGGCCCTTCAAAAAAATCAGAGTTGGGCTGGAAAAGAGAAGTGCTGGCATGCCCAAGCCCAAAGAAAGGAGGAAGCTTCTAATTTTTTTTTTTTTTAATCAAGTGGTTAAAAATCAAGAGTTAGTTAACCATTCTCTTTGATCAAGCCATGGTGATTAAACCACATAGGTTAAGAAAGATGTCAACATTATTTTTGCATAGCTGTAATTTGAGAGGGCTGAGATGCTAATCTAAAGGTGGTAATTTCATGACTTTTCATCTTGAATTATTGGCCATTTGATGGAAATTAGGTTACACAAAAATGACAACATCTTGGAGGCTATATAACCATGCATTAAGGCTAGCCCTAAGGGGGGGAGGCAGATTTTGGTTTCTTCTTTTCCATTTTGGCTGATTTCTCTTAGTTTTTCTTAGTTTTTATCTTCTTGGTTGAGAGCAAAAAAAGAAAAGTTTAGAAATAAAGGAAAGTTTGAAGAGAAAAGCTTGAAATATTAGCTTCTTGAGGTTGCTCTTGAGCACCAACTCTTGCACTTTCATTTTCTATTCTTGTTTTTTGCTATTTTAATCTCTACTTGGTGAGTTTTCATTTTAAAATAATGTTTCTTGTTCTTCCTTCATTTCCTTTCTTAAGTATATTTTTTTTACATTTTGTTTTTACAATAAACTCACCATGGCCAAATGGCCTACATTATTTATTTTAAGTTGTTGTTTCAATTCATTTTACCATATTGTTTATGCTATTTTCTTTGTTTTTGATGTTTTAAGTGTTATGTTATTTCATGTTCTTAAGTTATATTTAATTTGGTTGCTTTGTTTGTTGCCATTTATGTCTTAGATATCATGTTTTTGCATTTTTAATTTTCTGTTTTCATGTTGTTTAAATTTGAGCATGTTTTAGAGTTAGCATATTAAGTGTTTGTGAAAATGCTTGTGTGATTCTTTGCATGATTCTTGTTTTATATCTTAGTGAGCATGTTTTAGATTTGGTATATTAGGTGTTTGTGAAAATGCTTGTGTGATTTTTGTGTTATGACTTAGTTTTTCATGCTAGCATACCAAGTGTTTGTGAAAATGCCATGCTTGTTGGAGCTTGGGGCCATTTGGCTACTCCATGTGTTTTGCATTGTGTGTTGTATTTTTTGTCATGCTAGTTGTTAGGTTTTTGCATTTGCATGATATTTGGTTGGATTTTTGAATTAAGCATGCCTTGTGTTTGTGAAAATGCCATGCATGTCTTAGGTCTAGGTTACATTAAATGCCATGCAAGTTCATGTTAGGTCTAGGCCATATTATTTATGTCATGCATTTTCCTTACATTTAGGTTTAGATCCATGCATTTCATGCATTATGTTTGCTGCATTGTTTCATGCATTTCATGTTCATACCACTTGAATAATGACTTGAGCCAATTGATGGTTCAAAGTCATGCTCTCTTGAGCACACTTGTGGAAAATTAAGTTTGTCAAGTTGATTATTCTACCTTTGTGATTTTTTTTACTTAGTCATTTTTTATCTAACTTTCAAAAAGTCCTAGCTACTGCTTTCAAGTCATTTTATGAGTTTCAAATATTTTTACTTTGATTTTTAAATGATTTTATCAAAGACAAAAAAATGTGCTGGCAAAGCAGTTTTTTTCTCCTCCAAAAACTCGTACATCTCTGATTTTTCTGGGAATTCATCTTTGATCAGAAAATTAAGCCGATTTTTTATCGTGTAGTTTTACATGTCCTGAGTCTCCAGTAATTTTTTCAGAATTTTTGGAATTTTTAGAAATAGGGTAAAAAATCGTGGATTAAAACTGGACAGTGGAGTCAGAATTGAATTTAAAGAAAAACAAAGCAGTTTTTTCTCCTCCAAAAACTCGTACATCTCTGATTTTTCTGGGAATTCATTTTTGATCAGAAAATTAAGCCGATTTTTTATCGTGTAGTTTTACATGTCCTGAGTCTCCAGTAATTATTTCAGAATTTTTGGAATTTTTAAAAATAGGGTAAAAAATCGTGGATTAAAACTGGACAGTGGAGTCAGAATTGAATTTAAAGAAAAACAAAGCAGTTTTTTTTTCCACCCAAAACTCGTACATCTCCGATTTTTCTGGGAATTCATCTTTGATCAGAAACTTAAGCCAATTTTTTCTCATGTAGTTTTATATGTCCTGAGTCTCCAGTATTGTTTTTAGAATTTTTGGAATTTTTAAAAATAGGGTAAAAAATCGTGGATTAAAACTGGACAGTGGAGTCAGGATTGAATTTAAAGAAAAACAAAGCAGTTTTTTCTCCTCCAAAAACTCGTACATCTCTGATTTTTCTGGGAATTCATCTTTGATCAAAACATTAAGCCGATTTTTTCTCGTGTAGTTTTAAATGTCGTGAGTCTCCAGTATTTTTTTCAGAATTTTTGGAATTTTTTAAAATAGGGTAAAAAATCGTAGATTAAAACTGGACAGTGGAGTCAGAATTGAATTTAAAGAAAAACAAAGCAGTTTTTTCTCCTCCAAAAACTCGTACATCTCTGATTTTTCTGGGAATTCATCTTTGATTCGAAAATTAAGACGATTTTTTTTCGTGTAGTTTTACATGTTCTGAGTTTCCAGTATTTTTTTTAGAATTTTTGGAATTTTTAAAAATAGGATAAAAATTCGTGGATTAAAACTGGACAGTGGAGTCAGAATTGAATTTAAAGAAAAACCATTTTTCTGTTTTGGTTAATTTACTTAGAGTGGGCTGATTAGGAGGGTTAGCTACTGACTTAGGGTGATTTCTAAGCCTTTTTAAATTCTAAAAATGGTTTTTCAAGTCCCGGGTTAAGGGTAGTCAAGTCCGGATTTTTTAAACTTAGGAAATTAGAGCCTTTTTAAAAAAAATTAGCCCAGTTTTTATTTTTAATTCAAGCTTTTCAAAATTGTTTTCAAACAATCACAAAGTATTTTGGTTTTAGAATATTTAATTTGACATATTTTCCTAAGGTAGCCGGATATCTTGTTAGATATACGGATTTCCTTAATTAAAGGAAAAAATACATTTCATGCATTGCATTTTTATATTCATGCATTTTATATAATATGTGATTCTTGCCATAATAATTTCTATGATATTGTTGTTATTTTGATTTATATTTTTTTGATGTTACATGGTTTATTATATGGTTTTGAATATTTCATGATATCCTATGCTTTTATTTAGTTATTTTTATTTGGTATATACTATGTCATGCATGTACATATTCATATCTTTTAAAATGTTTTCAAAAGGATAATGATTTTTCAATAAAAAAATAAAGATATTCCCGAGTTAAAATAATTCATGAGTTCTCTACCGGGTTTGCTGGAGGGAATATCATCAATTATTATTAATAAAGGAATATCTTTCTTTCAAAAAAGAGAATAATTTGGAAAGTTTTCCAAAACTAATAAAAATTTCTATATTTTGCCACGTTTGTTGGGGAATATAGGAAAATTTTGAATTTATAAATTCCGGATCATTTTCAATAAAAAAGGAATTATTTTTCTTTAAATTGGGAATTAACTCGAAATACTAAATTTAAAACCAACTTTTTTACCGAGACTTGAGATAACACACGATTAATAAGGTACCGATTTATACGGGCGTTGTGGGGGTGCTAATCCTTCCCCACACGTAACCGACTCCCGAACCCGCTTCTTTGATTTCTCTGGTTTAAAACGCAGACTTGAAATTGGTTTTTAAAATGTTTTAATTAATTTTTAAAATATTTTATAAAACCGGTTTTAATAGGTGGCCGATCACACCTAGCTAAAAAAGATTGGTGGCGACTCCATGTCTTTTTTAAGGTCATTTCAAAACCTTCATTTTTTAGAGGAATTAAGTCGACTTTTCCTCGATTTTTTTTAATGTCACGCCTAACGAATAATAAAGTCTTGCGATGAGACGTCGTCGTTATTTTTTTTTTAGGTTGCGACAGTGGGGTGAGAGCTTTTTCTAACCCTAAGGTTTGGTTGTTTGCTTCTCGAGACTTCCAAAATCTCCTTACAATTTTTGTGTTAATTTTGTCTTTGAAATTGTTATCTCTTTTAATATTTGAGGTTTGATTGATTTTCTTTGTTTGTTGATATTGTTTGAGCATAACTTATAAGCCAAATAAATGTTACCGTTTTAACTTTTAATAGTATAAATATTTTTAATATTTTACGAATAAATATTACTCTTTTTAATATTTATATTAATAAAATATTATTTTAAATATTATTATTTTTTCAAAAATTATTTTTCAGAGTTGATTTTTGCAAAATAAATTAACCTTAAGATTAGACCAAAATTTGAAATCCCGAAAAATTCAAGTACCAAAATTTTTTCAAATCATTTTAGAGGGACTAAATTCGTATTTTGATATAAGTACAGTGACTAATTACATCATTTGATCATTCAAGTTAGTAAGCCACGTGGAAAAAAAAATCCACGTCATCAGTTTCCAAAAAATTTTGCTGAATAAGCGCGTCACGTCAGCATGGTCAACGTCACGTCAGCATATTTAACGGTGAAAATTTGACACCGTTTAAAATTGGACTAAAATTCAAAATATCAAAAGTAGAGGTACCAAAATTTTTTCGAATTAAAGTAGAGGGACTAAATCCACATTTTGACTATAGTACACGGACTAATACCATAATTTGACCTTCTTTTAATCATGGAAAAGTATATTTTTATGTAATTATATTATATTTTTATCTAACTTTAATACTATTTTCATTAGAATTTTTTTCATTAATTCATCTTACTTTTATCCTAGCTCCCCTAAGAGAAAATTCTTGTCTTCGCCCTTGACTAAGGTACTATACTCTAAAATGTTTGGTTAAAAAAGTTTGAAATTTAACCAAACAATTATTATCATTCTTTAAGGGGTTAAAATCCAAAGTTTGAACCCTACATTTTCCCTTAGACTTCTCTTTAGGTGTCTAGGAAACAATGTTTGTTAAAAGGGAGCTAAAATGGTTAAAAAGAATATTAATATTTTTAATGATATAGAAGTTAAATTGTTGTACTAAAGTTTGTGTCTTGCAAGTTTTAGACCACAACAACCTTCTTTTTTTTTCTTTTTTTTTTTACATTGGAAAATGATTAATACATTTTTTTAAAACACTCTTAAAATCACATAATAAAGATTAAATCGTATTTTGAAAATGTAGGATCATATGATAAGCTATTTTAAGTTGTCGCAAAACTTATACGTTCTTAAGAATTGTTTTTAAAAAATGTATGTAGCATTCTCCGGATCTTTTGCATTTTGCATGTTAAATTTGATGCAAATCAAGTTTTAAGTCCAAACTAAAAGAACATTTGGCATTGATCACATTTCAAATGTGCTTTAGGTACGCCAAACGCAATCCCATTCCCAACCTAATTAACCTAACCCTAGATAGAAAAAAGAAATCGAGAGTAATTAATTACAATGTGGTAGTTGTTTGAATTGAATTACATAAACAACATGTATACTCTTGCTCATATGAAGCAAAATTATATATATGCGAATGCTTTAGATTAAATAATTGCCACTATCTTTTGGTAATTTATACTAATTTACTAAAGGAAATAGAAAATTTTGAACTTTATCCATCCTAATTTACAACTTACATCCATAGACACCAAATAATATTACCAAAGTAATAATTGTAAGTAAGAACAAGTACAATAAAAAATGAAAAAGAAATTGCTTGTACAATATTATACACCCTCTGTTTCATTTATTGTCCATCTTTTTTTTATGTACCAAAACTATGTCCTTTTTTTAACATCTTATAGTACTCTTATTTTTTCTATATTCTATTATTATTATTATTTGTTTTTTTTATTTATTTATGATTTTCTACTTTTTGATATTAAAATACATAAAACATTAATTTACTAAAAAACAAATATTTTAATATAAAGTACATTAAAGCTATTCTTTTTTTTAAATTCTGTGAAAGTTAATTAGGGATAAAGAAAATGGGACTGAAAGAGTATGTCATAGTTGGTCAATTTGAATTGTATCATGATTAAGCAAAACAACTGTTAATTTTAAAATTCTTATTTCATACATTGTGGGTAGAATTTTTAAAATTTACAAGTTAAAATATTATCACATGCTTTTATTATATTAATTTTTTATTTTAAAATATATTCTCAAAAAATTAGGACAACCTTCCGATGTAGTTTAAAAATTCTATGAATTACAATGAATAAAATAATTTTTTAAATTAGAAAAGTGTGTGAACTTATAGGAAGGGTGGTAATTTGGGCCAACCCTAAGAGGATGGCTAAGACTAGGTCAAAAAGTGATATACCATCTCTCTATCTAACCCTAAAACATAGAAGTTGGAAAGTTCGGGGGTTAGTGTTTCTCTGTCTAAGAAGAGGGCTAAGGCTGGCCAGTTGAGGCATGATTACGAGTAGATTACCGAGAGGATTTATTTTTACAGTGGAGTGGGGCAGGCTTTTAAATATAATAAAAAAGGAGTTTGAGGCTAGGCCATGTGTTTTACCGTATTTGATTCCTTTGTTGACGGTCAAACTTACAGCGGGGTTTTTGCAGCCTTCGAGATCAATTATTTCTTTCTTCATAATACATTCTTAACAATTATTTCTTGTAAACACAAACATTAATTTAATTACTTAGATTAATGTTGGGAAACTCTAACACATTTCTTCGAATATTATGTATATACAGGGATTGGATAAATGCCCTAAAGGAGGACATGAGCAATTAGGTCAAAGCTAGCCCATCGCATGTTCAAGAAACTTTATGCAGCTTGACAGAAGAAAACTAACCTAAAGTTGGTGAACAACAATTTGAACAATTAATAATTATATGCATCAAAGATTATGACGTATATATTTATTGAAATGTATGATTGCAAAGCCTTCTAGTCATCAAATAAAAAAAAAAAAAGTTGAATGGGTGAAATATTGAAATATATAGCGAATGAAAATGTAGATTTAGAGAAGAGAGAAGAAAGAGTATATATAGTTGACAAGAGGGCATTGAAATATAGGGAGAGGGGTATCTGAGAGAGTTCCATTTGGATCCTTCAAAACTAGATTTTCTTCCCATCTGTCCCTGAAACTGAAAAGGAGAAAAAAAAAAAAAAAACAAAACCTTGAGAATGAATAAACTCAAAAGACCCAGAAGACAAGGGTTAGTGTCCTCAAATAAGGGTGCAAAGAGCAAACCCTTCTCCATATATATATTTTTTAGCTTTTATTTTTGTTTAAAAAAAAAAAGAAAAAACACAGGATTCTCCTCTCCTTTGCAGTTTGCATTGTAATTAAATTTTAAAAAACCCAGAAAAAATTGTCAGTCATGCATGAATTATTGTTATGTGAACAGCAGAGGGAGAGAGAGACTCGCGTTTGTAGCGGGGGAGCAGTTTGATGATTTGGAGTTGGGGATAATAGTAAAGTAATGGCATGGCCATGGATGGATGGAATGTGAGAAAGTTATGGGGTTTTTGTGGGCAAAGACTGAACGGGTCTGCACTGCTACTATCTTCTGAATATAAATTAAAATAAAATTATAAAGAGAGAGAGAGAGAGAGCAATGAAAAGGGGTTGGTTAGGCCAGGGGGTGTGGTGGGAGCAGATTACACTGACAATGAAATGACTTATGTCCAACTGGACATGAATTAATTGGGTGTGGGGAGGGGCTGCCTGTGGGTTTTTCCCCCCACTTTGTCAGATGTAAATCATCTTCTACTACAGGTGTTTCGTAGCAAACAAATAGAAAATAAAAATAAAGTTTTCTTACAAATGCATTTTCATTTTAATTATATTAATTATTATTGTACTATAGAATTAGTAAATATATATATATATATATATATATAACTCTTGGTTTCTCCTCCTAAAGTCATATATATATATATATATATTCTTATTAAAATAATGGAATCTAGTAACTTTCTTTACTATGATTAGGCAGGTAGAATTACATCATGTAATTTTAAACATAATTTAAAAAATTGATATAAATATGATAAGTTTAATAAATATAAGACAATGTATAAATACAACATGACATATTTAAATATAATTAACATGATATTTTTAATATACGTATTGTATTCGTATTTAGAATTTTGATAATATTTAGTGTTATGTTATATTTACATGATTGAAAAAAAAATGATTTATACACGAATTATAAAATCGTAAAATCAATAATGAATATATGTGTATATATATATATATATATCTTTGAACTTAATTTGTAGTCGAAAGTGGAGAATACTTCAAGTTTGTTTTATGTTTACGAAACCACATGCTTTGTCATAGGTTTATGACCCATGTGTTAGCCCTTGTTGCCCAATTTATAAAATAACTTCAACTATATTCCTACCAAAGCCATGAAGATAAGCTCAACTTGCCTATTCATTCTTAGATTGCTACCAAAATTTTCTACCTCTTTTTCCCCGTGTACCTCTTTGATTATTCTTTTTTCTTTTAAGATAAATCCTTTCTAAAGAAAAGAGAGCAAGTGAGAGAAAGTTGGTATATATGTAATAGTCCTTTAAGGATGTCTCAAAAGAGAAAGATTGTGAAAAGATCATCTCTAATCCTCCTTTTATAATGATTTGGGCACACCTCCATACCTCTTTGATAATTGGTTTCCTCACAAACGGGATAAATACAAGACTACCCCTTTCTCAACCAAAAATACATATATGTTGTATAGTAATTTGATCGGTGAAGTTAACCATCCTAAGACTGCCCTTGAATCTGAAGGGTTCCCCTTTTATGATTACTATTGTTCATGAGAGAGAAAAAAGAAAGAAAAGTTGGGTTATATAAATCTTCATTTTTGCATTGGAAGAGACGATTTCTCTTCAATTTTTTGACATTTCCTCTTCTTTCTTTTCTTCTTTACTACTCACAAGTTTGTTCTCTCATTTCTGCCTCTAATATTACTTTCATGCATGAACTAATTCCACATCTCCCTTTGCTTATCAGTGCACCATAAAAACACTAATCTTTCACGCTTATCTTTTTCAGTTTTATGGCTTCCATGAACAACTGGTTGGCCTTTTCTTTGTCACCCCAAGAACTCCCATCACAGCCTGTTGATCATCAAGATCATTACTCTCAAACCACAGTCTCTCGCCTTGGTTTCAACTCCGATGAAATCTCCGGTACCGATGTGTCTGGCGAGTGTTTCGATCTTACCTCGGACTCCTCGGCTCCTTCTCTCAATCTCCCTCCCTCTTTTGGCATACTTGAAGCCTTCAACAGAAACAGTCAATCCCAAGGTTTGGTTTGCTTCGTTTCATCAAAACACACACGCACTTTAACATATAAAAAAGGCTGAAGCTCCGAAACCCTAACCATTCATTTTTGTTCAATCATATTTCATTTCTTCAACTAGTATTTATCTTCTTTTTTTTTTTTTTTCTTGCAGATTGGAATATGAAGGGTTTAGGTATGAACTCAGATGGAAACTACAAGACAAACTCAGAGCTGTCTATGTTGATGGGTAGTTCATGCAATAGCCAAAACCTTGATCAAAGCAACCAAGAACCAAAGCTTGAAAACTTCCTTGGAAACCACTCTTTCTCCAATAATCAACAGAATAAGCTCCATGGTTGCAAAACTATGTACAACACAACCACTGGAGAATACATGTTTCCCAACTGTTCATTGCAGCTGCCATCAGAAGATACAACTAGTGAAAGAACAACCGATGGAGGAGATGACAATAATCATAACAACACCAACATCAACACCGGAAACAGCAGTAGTTCCATTGGTTTATCGATGATCAAGACTTGGTTAAGGAACCAACCAGCATCGACTCAAGCAGATGCTAAAAACAATGGCGGTGCTTCACAATCTTTGTCTCTTTCAATGAGTACGGGTTCACAAACAGGGTCGCCCTTGCCTCTCCTCACCACAAGCACTGGCGGAGGAAGCGGTGGAGAGAGCTCTTCCTCGGATAACAATAAGCAGCAAAAGACATCAACAGGTATGGAAATTACCCAAACCGGTGCAAGTGAAGCGACGCCAAGGAAATCTATTGACACTTTTGGCCAAAGAACTTCCATATACCGTGGTGTAACCAGGTTATAATTTTCTTTGCATAAAACGATAAAATGTTCTATTTTCCTTATTAGTGCTCTATTTTTTTTCCCCCATATTTTAGTGAAATAATATGAGAAATATTTTATTGTTGATTGTTTTTGGTTTTTGCAGGCATAGATGGACTGGTAGATATGAGGCTCATTTGTGGGATAATAGTTGCAGAAGAGAAGGGCAAACTCGTAAAGGAAGGCAAGGTATTGATTGATTTCTCTACTTGTTGGACCTCTTAACAATTTATTTTACTAATAAAAACCTTTTTTGCCAGTAAATCCTGGATATTTCTAGCACTATTTCATTCTAATGAACGATTACTGTTTTTTATTGTTTTTTACTAACTCTTGATTCCATTTCTGCAATTTCACATGATTTGATGTTGGGCATCCTCAATATACTTGCAGTTTATTTGGGTAGGTACAAAAGGATAAATGCTCTTGGGTTTATTCCTCTTGCAGTTTATTTTTAAGCTTTTTTTTATTATTAATTTGTTGGGCTAAAATTTTTTGCTTTATAGGAGGGTATGACAAAGAAGAAAAGGCAGCTAGAGCTTATGATTTAGCAGCACTTAAGTACTGGGGAACCCCAACAACAACAAATTTTCCTGTAAGTTTCCACTTCCTTTTGTTCCCCAAACTTATATAAGTTAAAAGCATTATTGATATAATGCCTTAATTGCCTATTTGTCTTCTTCTTTGTACATTCATTCTCTCTCGGGAAAATGGATTCCTGCAAATTTGCCCCATGTTCTCACTGCCATTAACATGCAATTATTTTATAGCCAAACAAAATATGGAGGGAAAAGTCTTTACGAGTTTTTTATTAATCTGAGCACCGTTCAACGTTCTTGTGCTCCTAAAAGGCATCCCGATTCCCCATTAATAGGAATTTTTTCATGTAATAGCAATATTGCCTTTGGGTTTTGTTTGCATGGTTTTAAAATGTGGTCGTTACATAATATAACGGTCACGACCTAATAAAAATTAAAATTTTAGTATCGTATTTTACTCGTTATGTAAAACACGTGACACTATTAAATTCTTTAAAATATTATCAAATTCGTATTCGCGACAATTACGATACGTTACGTAATGTCCATAACACCCACAACGCCATTCGCAACGAAATCAACAACTACGATTTAGAACTATTTTTGTTTGTTAACAGTAAAATTAATCTTCTCTTTTGTTTTTTTTTTTTGTATACTTTGTTTTCTTTTAATTAAAGATTAGCAACTATGAAAAAGAGTTTGAAGAAATGAAGCACATGACCAGGCAGGAGTATGTTGCGTCTCTGCGAAGGTATAGCATTGGAAAAACAATGGCCTCAATTGTATTTGATGGAGCAAAAATTGTATAAATGCATGAATGGTAGAACTTTATGTGTTTGTTTGATGCAGGAAGAGTACTGGGTTTTCTCGAGGAGCATCCATCTATAGAGGAGTCACAAGGTAATAATGTGAACATGAAAAATTAAGCTTCATCATTTTTTCATATATTATACAGTTTCTACTAGCATATATCATTTCATTTTCAATATTTGATGAAAGCTTTCTGGGTCTTAGGCTCTTGACAAAGCATAAACAAATAATTGCACTAGACTAGTGGTTTTGCACTTAGGATTCTCGTCTATATTATTTGGATTCGGTGTGAGTGTTGGATACATGTAAGTGTTTGATATGTATGCTCAATTTTTAAAAACAATTTTTATATATTTGGAACATCATATTCTCGTACTTATGTTTAAATATGTGTCGGACACATGTGTTGGACACAAATATTTTAGGAAAAATAAAAAATCTGGATAATATAGATTCTCATAAGAAAGAAGTTACCATAGTCTCCTTTTCCTTTCAGAAACAGTCAATTTATGATTAACAATTGCATGCAATCGGTTGCATTTTCATTCTTAAATGAATCTATTGAGAAACTTTGCTGTGAGGAAAATTTCAGTTTTAAAGTAATTAACATTGTAATTTGGATGAAAACAGGCACCACCAACATGGAAGATGGCAAGCAAGGATTGGAAGAGTTGCTGGAAATAAAGACCTTTACTTGGGAACATTCAGTAAGTTCGGTTTCAGCATTTTTAATCTTTCTTATGTGTTTAACCATTGTAGATTAATGCCTTAACAAATGGCCAGAAAAGTTTCCTTGACAATCAAACTAGAAAATTTTCAAATAATGGTAACAAATTGAATTGCTATACTCAATGCTCCAATTTGATGATTTGTTCACTCGCTCGACAATCAATTTTCTGTATTTATATATAGCATTAGCATACACTGTAAACTTCTTTTGAGGGCTGTTTTAATTGGTTATTTCGAGTAATTTTTGTTCTTTTAATGAACAATTTAGGTACGCAAGAAGAGGCAGCAGAAGCCTATGACATTGCAGCCATAAAATTCCGAGGACTGAATGCTGTGACCAACTTTGATATGAGTAGATACGATGTTAAGAGCATCCTAGAGAGCAGTACATTGCCAATTGGTGGAACTGCAAAGCGATTGAAAGATGTTGAGCAAGGAGAAATGAGTATAGATGTACAAAGGGCAGATGATGATAACATTAGTACGCACTTGTCTGATGGAATCAACAATTGTGGTGGGTGGCCTACCATTGCATTTCAACAGGCTCAGGCTCAGCCTTTTAGAATGCACTACCCCTATGGACAGAGAGTTTGGTGCAAGCAAGAGCAAGATTCTGATGCCAATCACACCTTCGAGGATCTTCATCATCAACTACAATTAGGAAGCACCCACAACTTTTTTCAGCCTTCTGTTAATTTGCACAATCTCATGGCCATGGACTCTTCTTCGATCGAGCATAGCTCTGACTCTAACTCGGTCATCTATAGCAATGGCGCTACTGGCAGCAGCAGTGATTGTGCTGGAAGTAATGGTGCTAACGTTAGCTACCAAGGAGTCGGATATGGAGGCAATGGAGGATATATGATCCCCTTGGACACAGTTATAGCCAGTGATAGTAACCAAAATCAAGGCAATGGTTTTGGAGACAATGAAGTGAAAGCACTTGGTTATGAAGACATGTATGGATCAACTGATCCTTATCATTCAAGGAACTTGTATTATCTTTCACTGCAATCATCAACAGGGGGGGTGAAGGGCAGCTCATATGATCAAGCCTCAGCATGCAACAACTGGGTGCCAACTGCTGTTCCTACCATTGCACAAAGGTCTAGCAATATGGCTGTCTGCCATGGAGCCCCAACTTTCACAGTATGGAATGATACATAAGATCAGAGGAGATGGGAGATGGGTCTAGGCAAAGAATAGGATGTATACATATCTGATTTCTTCCTTCTACATTAACTAATTCAACTAAGGAAGATAGGCCCTTTTTTATTGACTGCCTTTTTTTTTAATCCTCTAACCTTGCAGTTAAGGGTCCAAAAACTGAAGTTCAGCAATAGCATCTGAGAGTTCAGTTTCTCAATTGCTATGAATTTTGGGAACTTCAGGTAAGGTACAATGGATCCTCGGAAAGTTTATAATACCAGGCTTTGTAATTTTGAATAACATAGTTATCAATCGTTTGATACAAGGAACGGGATTTTCCTCCACTTTTGTGTGTATTTGTCATTGAGTATATATGTGTTCTAATTAACTGTATATATGGTGCATATGGAATTGCTGCGCACAATTGAAATGTATCGTATAATATATATAATATATTTATTTATAATTTATATATAAAAGCATAAATGAGTCAATGCTTAACTCATGATATATTACAAATCCTAATTGCCCAAGTTTCTCAATCCAATGAATCATCTTGAGGCAATGCACTTTAACCGAGGTGTCTTCCTACATCATGGTTTCGAACAATTTCTTAGATGTATCAGACCTCTCAGCACGACTTTGTTTGTCAAACAACTCTTTGAGGTGTAAGATGACGGTTGGAGGATCCTTATTCTCATGTTGCCTTTGCAACTCAAGAATCATGCTTGCTATCATGATGTTGAAGCTTGGATAGTGTGATCCCTATGGGTTTCATATACCCGCCTCACTTCATCTGTACCATTTGCATTAGGTGCCGGTGGAAGTGGTGTATCAAGAACACAAAGCATTTTCTCTTGTTTTAGGACAAGCCTAAGATTTCAGAATCAATCACTGAAGTTAGGTCCGATGAGCTTATGTGCATCAAGTATGCTTCAAAGTGACAAATTATTATTACTCATTTCTAATAACCTATGCATATAAAGTGTGAACAGGTATTAGTTATATTATTTTAAAAACCAATTTAGATAAGGTTTATATTTAAATATTGGTTACTCCCACTATTTTCTTCAAATTAATAACCCTCTCTATCAATTCGGGAGAATCTAATTGTTCCAAGTGGGCTAGGATCCCATTTAATTTATCATAAACTTGAGTTAATCAACAAATTGTAATAAGTAAATTAGATAGATAACTTAACTTATCAATTATATCTTATGTGACTTCTAGATCAGTTGGGTGACAACTTCTTGTCTAATCACATCTTATGTAATTCGCCCAAATCATTGCCTCTAACACTATATAATCAAGTGTGACACATCTGAATCATATATGTTTGTCAATCACAACCTAAAAAATAAAAAGTCTCATCGTGAGACTTTATTCATTAAGCGTGACATTAGGAAACAGAGAAAAAAACAACTTAATTGCTCTTGAAATAAAATGAGGGTTTGAAACAACTTCGAAGAAAAACATGGAGTTGCCACCAATCTTTTTTGGCTAAGTGTGATTGGCCACCTATTAAGACCGATTTTGTAAAACATTTTAAAATTAATTAAAACATTTTTAAAACCAATTTCAAGTCTGAGTTTTTAAACCAGAGAAATCAAAGAAGCGGGTTCGGGACTCGGTTACGTGTGGGGAAGGATTAGCACCCCCTCAACGCCCGTATAAAACGGTACCTTATTAATCGTGTGTTATCTCATGTCTCGGTGAAAAGTCGGTTTTAAATTTAGTATTTCAAATTAATTCCCAGTTTTAAGAAAAATAATTTCATTTTTAATTGAAAATGACCCTGAATTTATTAATTCAAAATTTTTCTATATTCTCCAAAAAAAGTCGGCAAAATATAAATTTTTTTATTTATTTGGAAAACTTTCCGAATCATTCTCGTTTTAAGAAAGATATTCCGTTATTAATAATAATTGATGATATCCTCCCCGCAACCCGGAGGAGAACTCATGAATTATTTTAACTCGGGAATAACTTTATTTTATTTAAAATCATTATCTTATTTTAAAACATTTTAAAAAAATGAATATGAACATGTGTGACATAATAAAGATGACATAGCAAAATTTAGATGATATCATTTAAATGACATAGTATAATCTAAGTGACATAGTATATTCTAAATGAAATGATATAACCTAAGTGACATAATATATTCTAAATGAAATGATATAACCTAAATGACATGGCAAATCTAAATGATATGGCATATTTTAAATGACATGGTATATTCTAAATGACATAATATAACCTAAATGACATGGCAATATAATCTAAGTGATATGAAATGATATGAAACATAAAATAATATTATCATGAAATATGCATGAAAATAAAAATAACAATGCATGAATATAATAAATCCTAAATGATGTGACAAAATAAATGACTAAGCAAAAAGTATAGGATAACATAGAATATTCACAACCATATAACAAACAATTTTACACCATAAAATATAAATCAAAATAATAACATTACCATAGAAATATTCATAGCAAAAATCATATATCATATAATATGCATGAACATGGAAAATGCAATGCATGAAAGTGTATTTTTTTTCTTTAAATAAGGACATCCGTATACCTAAAAAGATATCCGACTACCTTAGGAAAAGACATCAAATTAAATTTTCTAAAATCAAAAATACTTTGGATGAAATTTTGGATGAAATTTTGGATGAAATTTTAGATTGGTTTAAAAAAAATTTAAAAAATTTTGGATGAAAATAGTATTAGGCCTAAATTCCCTTTTAAAAAGGCTCTATTTTCCTAACTTTCAAAATCCGGACATGACCATCCTTGACCCGACCTTTAAAAAATTATTTTTTATGATTAAAATGACTTAGAAATCAACCTAGGATAGTAGCTAAGATTCTAAATCAGCCCTCTCTTAATGCCTTAGCCAAAATAGAAAATTAAATTTTTCTTGAATTCAAATCTGACTTTACTGACCAGTTTTTAAACATAATTTTTTAACCTATTTTTAAAATTTCATAAAAATTTGAATTATGGGAGACTTAGAACATGTCAAACTCTATGGAAAAATATTGGCTTAATTTTTAGACTAAGGATGACCTACCAGAAAAATCACGAAAGTCAGAACACTGGGTGAAAAACTGTTTTGCCAAAAAATATTTTTAAGCCTTTAATAAAATCATTCAAAAATCATAATAAAAATATTGGAGGCTTCTCTAAGGACCTACAAACAGTAGAAAAAATTTCTAAACATTTGGACAAGGATTGCCTAATAAAAAAAAGTCACAAAGGTAGAAAATCCAACTTGACAACTTCTTAATTTTTCACAAGCATGCTCATGTGAGCTTGGCTTTGAGCCATTGATTGGCTTAAGTTAAAAATCAAGTGATATGATATGAGAGGCATGAACAAACAACAAGTTAAATGCATGAAATGCATGATTTAAGGCCTAAATGACATAGAAAATGCATGGCATAAACAATGACCTAATGCCTAACATGAACTTGTGCATGGCAATTAATGCAACCTAGACCTAATATGCATGAAATGCATGACAATGCAAATGTGACCTAGACCTAATGAAAAGGCATGGCAATAACACAAATACATGGCATTGTAAATTAAATACACAATATCATGGCATAAAGATGCAAGCATGTCAATTAAACAAGATGAAAATGCACACACAAGGCAAAACAACAAGGGGTATCCGAATGGTCATATATCAAAATGGTGAAATCTTAGCATGGCAATAACACAAACACATGGCATAGTATATACAAGACTTAAAAGGAAACATGTTAAACCAAACAAACATGATGCAAAGGCAAAGATGTAGCTAGACAAATACACAAACACATAGTATGGTAAGAACACAAAGCATGAACAATGTAACATGCTGAAAACAGAAAATTAAAAATAGCAAACAAAGTAAGTAGACATGAAAATAAAGTGATAAAATCAGCAAAATAATGGTAAGTAAGTAAAGATGGTTAAAAACAAGCTCCATATCTTGATTAGTTAAAAAAGTTAGAACATCAAAACAAGCTAGAATATCACAACCAACATGGAAAATAGATCAAACACAAGACATGCATAAACAAAGGGCCATTCGACCAACTCAAAAAATAGGTAAAAAAATTGTTTTTCTTTGATTTTTTTTCTTCAAGAAAACATAAGATAGGAGCTTTAGGAGGAAGTTTTAAAACATTTATTTCACAACCAAAAACAACAAAAAATCACAAAATCTCAAAGAAAATTAGCAAGTTAAGCATGGAAAAGGAAAGAAAATGTAAGAGTTAGGTGCCTTTAGGCTACATTCAAATGCTATTTTTCAAGCCTTTCTTCTCTTCTAAACTTTCTTCGCTTTTCAAAACTTAGCTATTTGCTCCCAAAATGAATAGTCATCAGCCAAAAGAGAGTTTGCAAAATGAAAAAACCCTCCCCCCTTATGGTAGTCGAATGGTCACATTTGTGACTAGGATGTTGTCAATTTTTTTCCCTAGCCAATTTGATCCAAAGGCCACTAATCCAAGATGCTTAAAATGTGAAATTACCACCATTAGATTAAGTGATCAACCCATAACTAATACAAATATTCAAAAATATGTAGCCATCATGTTGACATCCTTCCTCTTCATGCATTGGACCATGTGGCACAATTACAAAGGCTTGATAAAAAAATAACTACCTTACTATCTACTTTTGGCCTTTGGATGCAATAACTCAGCAAAAATCATTCTCCTCATGGGCTTGGCCGAATGGCCCTTCATATTCCAGCCCACTCTCTATTTTTTAAAATGCAAGAAAGGCCCTCTTCGAGTTCTTTGATAAAATTACACTTTAGCCCCAAACTTGATTAAATAGCAAACGGACTCGAAATCCGGATTTTATTTTTCCAATACTTCAAAAATAATATAAAATTGAGTTCTGGAAGTTTTCATAATTTTTCGAGCCTGTTTTCTATTTTTCTCAGATTTTTCTTCCAAAATTGCCCGTTAGTGCATCCGAACTTTTACCATTTTTCAAACAAGCTCCGATTTTGGATTTTTCTTCGCCAATCTCTTCCAAATAATTTAAAATTGAGATCTGGAAGTTTTCATATTTTTTCGAGCTCATTTGCTATTTTTTCAAGATTTATATTCTAGAATTTCAGCTTAATGGCCCGAAATTTGCCATTTTGCAAACAAGCTCCGAATTTTGATGTTTCTTTTCCAATCTCTTCAAAATGACATAAGATTGAGATCTGGAAGTTTTGGTAATTTTCTGAGCTCATTTGCTATTTTTCTCAAATTTTCCAAATTTGCCCTTTTACCTCCGAAGCCTCGATTTTACTATACTTCCAAAATAGCAAACGGACTCGAAATCCAGATTTTATTTTTCCAATACTTCCAAAATAATATAAAATTGAGTTCTGGAAGTTTTCATAATTTTTCGAGTCCGTTTTCTATTTTTCTCAGATTTTTCTTCCAAAATTGCCCGTTAGTGCATCCGAACTTTTACCATTTTTCAAACAAGCTTCGATTTTGGATTTTTCTTCGCCAATCTCTTCCAAATAATTTAAAATTGAGATCTGGAAGTTTTCATATTTTTCCGAGCTCATTTGCTATTTTTTCAGGATTTATATTCTAGAATTTCAGCTTAATGGCCCGAAATTTGCCATTTTGCAAACAAGCTCCGAATTTTGATGTTTCTTTTCCAATCTCTTCAAAATGACATAAGATTGAGATCTGGAAGTTTTGGTAATTTTCTGAGCTCATTTGCTATTTTTCTCAAATTTTCCAAATTTGCCCTTTTACCTCCGAAGCCTCGATTTTACTAAAAACAAGTCCGATTTTCAGATTTTCTTTTTCCAGGCCTTTTTTATATACTGAATTGGAGTTGGTCAGAAATCGTCCAATTTTTACGATCACATTCCCCTCTGATTTGATTTTTCCTTTTTTCAATATCGGAAACTTCCTCGTTTTTCTGTTTTTCCTCTAATCGGCTCTTTCCTCGAAATTACTTCAAACAGAGCCTTGGGCTATCCTTGTTTACTCACTCCTCATCAATTAGGGGCTTTAATTTTATCGAATCGGGCCATTTTTGCAATTTTCCCAAATTTTGCCAAAATTCACCAAAACCCCTATTTCTCGATTTTCTTCCAAAATGACTTTTTATTCAGTTTTGCTTCCAAATGGCCTATCCATTACCCATAGTCATTGCTTATCTTCCATTCGAAACCTCCAATTTCGACCAATTTGATCGTTCAAGCACTTTTCCCTAAATTTTCTGAACTAGGGTTTTCTTTCCACCAAATCTCCGTAACCCATCTTCCGGACTCCATATCTCTCGTTGTAGACCTCGGATTATCAAAATTCTTTCACCATTGTTCAATTAAACTTTGGATCTTGATTTTGAATGATGGTTGACTTTTCAATGGTTGACTTTTCATAGTTAACTTTTTTGAAGTTGACTTTTTATGCTTGGCTTCTTAAACTAAGTCTCAGAGTACCACCTGTAGGATGAGAAGAGCTTTTTTGCATTCTAAAACATCATAAGGAAGGAATTTTACCTGATTCCGAGCAAAATTAGGTTTGTACAGCTGCCCCTCTTTGGCTATTGCTGAGAATCAGGAATCAGGCAAAGATAAACAAACACTAATTTTGTCCGGTTGGTGAAACCACATATAAAGAAAAGGAAAGGGAGTTTTCATTTTTTTCATTTTTCATTCATATTATTATTATTATTTTTATGATTAAAAGCTGTAAATAGAAGATTTTGTCCTTAAACTGAGTTCCTTGAATAATCAAGGCTCGACCCGTCTTAAGGAAATGAGTTCGATTTGCAAAAGAAGAAAATTGTGCCCGGAGATCTTAAAAATGGTGTGCCCGGAGGTCTTAAAAATAGTGCCCGTAGGTCTTAAAAATGATGCCCGGAGGTCTTATCCATGGTCTAGAAAATTATGCCCGGATGCGATTTTAAAAATGGTGGAAGAATTATGCCCGAAAGCGACTTTAAAAATGATGCCCAGGGGTCTTATCTAGGATGTTGAAAACTGGTGCTCGGAGGTCTTAAAAAGAATGGTGCCCAGAGGTTTTATCTATGATCTAGAAAATTGTACCCGGATGCGACTTTAAAAATAGTTTTGAAGAATTGTGCCCGGAGGTCTTATCTAGGATTTTGAAAAAAATGGTTCCCGGAGGTCTTATTTATGATCTGGAAAATTATGCCCGGAGGTTTTATCTAGGATTTTAAAAAATGGTGCCTGGAGGTCTTAAAACTAGTGCCCGAAGGTCTTATCTATGATCTGAAAAATTGTGTTCGGATACGACTTTAAAAATGATGCCCGGAGGTCTTATCTAGGATTTTACAAAATGGTGCCCGGAGGTCTTAAAACTGGTGCTTGGAGGTCTTATCTATGATATAAAAATTGTGCCGGATGCGACTTTAAAAATGATGCCCGGAGGTCTTATATAGGATTTTAAAAAATGGTGCCCGGACGTCCTAAAACTGGTCTTATCTATGATCTGGAAAATTATGCCCGGATGCGACTTTAAAAATGATTTTGAAGAATTGTTGAAAATTAACTTGAAAGTTTTGAGAGTATGCAAATGCTTCTTGTTGCAAGTGCAAATGATTAACAAGATGCACATACTTCATACTACAAATGTAAATGTCTTGAATTTATGCAAATGTTTCTTGATGCATGTCGATACGTGATCCCGTCGCGGGGACCCGTTCGAGTGAGGAGGAAACAGAAGCAGAGGAAAAGATGACTTAATTCTTCTAGATTGAAATAAAAGGTCGAGGGTATGAAAACGGCCTCATAAAAAGACATGGAGTCGCCACCAATTGTTTTTAGCTAGGTGTGATCGGCCACCTATTAAAACTTATTTTATAAAACATTTTAAAATTAATTAAAACATTATTAAAACCAATTTCAAGTCTGCGTTATAAACTAGAGAAAATCGAAGAATCGGGTTTGGGACTCGGTTACGTGCGGGGAAGGATTAGCACCCCTACAACGCCCATACAAAACGATACCTTATTAATCATGTGTTATCTCAAGTCTCGCTAAAAAGTTGGTTTTTAATTTAGTATTTCAAGTTAATTCCCAATTTAAAGAAAAATAATTCCATTTTTAATTGAAAATGATTCGAAATTTATTAATTCAAAATTTTCCTATATTCCTCGACAAAATCGACAAAATATAAAACTTTTTATTTATTTGGAAAACTTTCCGAATCATTCTCGTTTTTTGAAAGAAAGATATTCCTTTATTAATGATAATTGATGATATCCCCTCCAGTAAACCCGGTAGAGAACTCATGAATTATTTTAACTCGGGAATATCTTTATTGTTTATTGAAAATGATTATCCCTTTTTTTTTTTAAAATTTAAAAAATGAATATGAATATGTATGACATAAATAAAATGATATAGCAAATTCTAGATAATATAATGCAACCTAAATGATATGACATAATTTAAATGGCATAGTATATTCTAGATGAAATGAAAATCCTAAGTATCATGGTATATTCTAAATGAAATAAAATGATTTAAATGACATGGCAATTTTAAATAATATAACCTAAATGACATGGAATATGATCTAAGTGACAAGAAATGACATGAAACATAAAATAATGCTATCATAAAATATGCATGAAAATAAAATAAAAATGCATGAACATAGTATATGCTAAATAATGTGACAAAAATAAATGACTAAATAAAAAAATATAGGATAGCATGAAATATTCAAAATCATATGGCAAACAATATAACATCATAAAATGTAAATCAAAGTAATAATAATACCATGGAAATATCATAGCAAAAATCACATATCAAATAAAATGCATGAACATGGAAAATGCAATGCATGAAAATGTAATTTTTCCTCTAAATAAAGAAATCCGTATATCTAAAAAGATATCCGGCTACCTTAGGAAAATATGTCAAATTAGATTTTCTAAAAACAAAACTTTGTGATTGTTTGAAAACAATTTTGAAAAAAAAACTTGAATGAAAATTAAAACCCCTACCAAACCCTTTTAAAATGGCTCTAATTTCCAAAGTTTAAAATCCCGGACTTGACCACCCTTAACCCGAGATTTATAAAATCACTTTTAAAGTTTAAAAAGGCTTAAAAAGTATCCTAAGACAGTAGCTAAAGCTTCTAACCAACCCCCTCTAAATGCTTTAGCCAATTTCAACCATTGTTTTTCATTGGAATTCAAATCTGCCTCAACTGTCCGAATTTGACACACGATTTTTTAGCCTATTTTTAAAAATTCAAAAAATATAAAAAAGTATTAGAGACTCAGAACATGTAAAACTACATGAGAAAACATTGGCTTAATATTTTGATTAAAGATGACTGCCCAGAAAAATCGAAGAAGTTCGAGTACTGGGTGAAAAAAACTGTTTTGTCAAAACACATTTTTTGCCTTTGATAAAGTCATTTAAAAATCTAAGTAAAAATGCTAGAGACTATCCTAAAGACCTACAAACAGTAGCTAAAACATTTAAAAACCTTGGACAAAGATTGGCTAAGTAAAAAAATCACAAAGGTAGAATAATCAATTTGACAACTCTTTAATTTTGCACAAGTATGCTCAAGAGAGCATGACTTTGAGCTATTGATTGGCCTAAGTCATAAATCATGTGGCAATGACATGGAACGCATGAACATACAGCAAATTAAATGTATGAAATGCATGGTCTAAAGCATAAATGGTAAAGGAAATGCATGATAATTCAAAATAACCTAAATGCCTAGCATGAGTTTGCATGGCAATAAATGCTATCCTAACTTAATATGCATGCAATGCTTGATAATGCAAATATGACTTGGACCTAATATGTTATGAATATGCATGAAAATGCTAATGTAACCTAAGACCTAAGTAGCATAGCAATGCATGGCAATACCAATATGATTTAAGACCTAATATGCATGGCAATACCAATATGGCATAGACCTAAAATGTAATGAGAATGCATAGCAATACTATGAACATACAATGACCAATGAACCTAATACTAATGCTTGAACAAACAAAAACTAATACACAATTTCAAGATATGATAATGCAAAGCATGTTACCTAAACAAAATGCAAATGCATGACAAGGCAAGGAATGCATGAAGAGGCCGAATGGTCACATGGTACTCTAGTGCAATCCTATCTAGTAAATGACACAAGTACATGACAAATCATATCAAGATACATAATTTCATGACATTTTCACAAGCATATGACATACTAAAATCAAAATACACAAGCTCATGGCATGGGAATACAAACAAGCCAAAAAGCAAGATGAAAATGCACATGCAAGGCATAGCATAATGGAGTAGTCGAATGGTCATATGACCAAATATAAAATGCAAACATGTTTATATTATAAAACATGATATATGAAAAAAATGCATAATACGATCCCAATGAACACAAAGGCCAAACCTACAAGGGAAAATCATTACACATGGAAAAGAAATATAGAAGCAAATATAGCATAGAAAATAATGTAAAGAACATATAAAAATTTAAGCATAGACATGCAAAGCAAATAACAAGCAAAACTAGTAAATAAAACAAGGAAAGTTAAGCTCCATGGTTGGTATAAAATGGGCATAGCCTCTCACCTAACCATAATCACTTGGTCTTGCCAAGATCATGAAGCCTTTCCATTTAAAAAATCAGAAAATAAACCATGCTAAACAACAAAATTAAGGTAAGCTTCATGGTAGGTAAAAATGGGCATAGCCTCTCCCCTAACCATGGTCACTTGGTCTTGCCAAGATCATGTAGCCATTTCAACCTCTTGTGCTTTTTTTTTTTTGTAAAAAATTTGAACATAAAATACTTAAATAAACCTTCAAAAATCATGTTTCCTACAACATCATGCAAAGAAAAAAAAGAAAGATCAAGGCAATCACTCATGCTACATTCGGCCAAAGCAAGAATCTTATAAAAAAAAATTGTTTTCAACCATTTTTTATGAAAAAAAAGAGATGAAAATTTAAATAAACCTTTTAAAACTTTGATTTCTATGAGAAATGTAGTAGGAAAACAAGATAGAAAATAAAAAAATCACCATGGAAAACAAGAAGAAAACTATACTAGAGCTTAGTAGAGATGACTACCTTCAAGCTCTTCTATTGAAAACCTTTTCTTTTCTAAATTAGCTACTGACTTCAGCCTCAAAAACCTCTCAAAAAATGAAACCAGCCCCCCCTCTAATGGCTTGGACGAATGGCCCTCCAACCCTTGCATGGAATTTGCACTTTTTCTCCTCCAATTTTGGCCTTTAGATTAAGATATTTTCATGACAACATAAAAATGTCATCTTGCCAATTGATAGCAGCCCTTAATATGTGTACTCAGCCCTTGTAATAACCTCAGCCCTTAGATGAAAAAGAGGACCAATCCCATGCACTCCCTTGCTTGCCTCTTTGAGTGCGTTCCCTTGGATGAGTTGTGCTCTTCCATTATTGGTCATTGGATGAGGACAACATAAAAATGAGATCTTGTAGATTAAATCCAGCCCTTAACATATGTACTCACCCCTTGTAGATGGCCTAAGCCATTGGATGAAAAGAGACAATCCCATGCACTTCCTTGCTTGGCCGAATGGATGCCCACCTTTGGATGAATTGTGCTCATCTTTTTTTCTTCCATTATTGGCCATTAAATGAGGGTTCTTTCATGACGAATAAAAATTTCATCTTGGCATTTAAACTTGTCCAGTGGATGGTGCATTAAACTTTTCTACAAGACACCTAAGCCATTGGATAAAGGGGGACCATTTGCAAGGTGTTAGTGGTAGCATGTGAGCTTGATAGTGAATAAGGAATTAAATTGATCAAGCTTCCTTTCTTCTCTATGCTGGCTGATCAAAGGAGGTAAAATCCCAACAATTCCTTCTTTTTTCATATTTTTCTTAATTACAAATTTGCCTTTTTTGGTTTCTTTGGTGAAATGACCTTTCTGACCTCCGAACCTAAATAAATAGCTAACAGACTCCAAATCAAAAATTTCATTTTTCAATACTTATGAAATAATAGAAAATTGAATTCTGAAAGTTTTCAAAATTTTTTGAGTCCATTTGCTATTTATTTCGGATTTATTTCCAAAATTGCCCCTTTTGTGCACCCGGACTTTACCATTTTTTAAACCAGCTCCGAATACAGATTTTTCTTCACCAATATATTCAAAATAATTTAAAAATGTGATCTGGAAGTTTTCATAATTTTTGGAGCTCATTTGCTATTTTTTCGAGATTTATCTACTTGAATTACTACATAGGGGACCCGAATTTTGGCCATTTTGCAAACGAACTCCAAATTAAGATTTTCTTTTTCCAATCTCTTAAAAATAATTTAAAAATGAGATTTGCAAATTTTTAAAATTTTTGGAACTCGTTTGCTATTTTTTCGGGATTTATCCTATTGAATTTCTACATAGTGGGCCCGGGATTTGACCCATTTGCAAACGAACTCCGAATCAAGATTTTATTTCGCCAATCTCTTCCAAATGATTTAAGAATGATATTTGCAAATTTTTAGAATTTTCGGAGTCCATTTGCTATTTTTCCCAAATTTTCCAATTTTTCCCTTTTGCCTTCGAAACCCGATTTTGCTCAAAACAAGTGCGATTTTCAGATTTTCTTCAAACTGAGCCTTGGGTTAACCTTGTTTAATTACTGCTCATCAATTAGGGGCTTTATTCCTACCGAATCGAGCCATTTCTGTAATTCTTCCAAATTGCACCGAAATCCACTAAAAATCCTAATTCTCGGTTTTCTTCTGAATCGACTTTTCTATCAGTTTTTCTTCCAAGTAGCTTCTCCATTACCCATAGTCAGTACTTATCTTTCATTTGGAACCTTCAATACCGACCAATTTGATCGTTTAAGCACTTTCCCCAAATTTCCCGAACTAGGGTTTCCTTTCTACTGAATCTCCGTAACCCAACTTTCGAACTCCATATCTTTCAATGTAGACCTCGAATTATCAAAATTCTTTTACCATTTTTCAGTTGAACCTCAAATCTTGATTTTGAAAGTGGGTTGACTTTTTCAATAGTTGACTTTTTCGAGGTTGGTTTTTCTGGGGTTGACTTTTTCAAGTTTGACTTTTTCTATCTGCTTTCTTAGACTAAGTCTCGGAGTACCACCTGCAAGATGAGAAAAGCTTTTTGGCATTCTGAAACATCAATTTAGGAAGAAAACGTATCTGATTTAGGAGTTCGAACAAAATTAGGTGTCTACAGCTGCCCCTCTTTGGTTTTTGCTGAGAATCAGGAATCAGGCAAAGATAAACAAACACTAATTTTGTCCGGTTAGTGAAATTACATACGAAGAGAAAGAAAAGGGATTTTCATTCATCATTTTATTTTTTTATAGGGGAAAGCTGTAAATTGAAGATTTTGTCCTTAAATTGAGTTCCCTGACTAATCAAGGCTCGACCCGTCTTAAGAAAATGAGTTTGATTTGAAAAGTAAAAATTGTGCCAAGAGGTCTTAAGAATGGTGCCCGGAGGTCTTATCCATGATTTAAAAGAAAATACCTTGATGACGGTCCCAAGGCTCAACTCATTTGAAAAGCAGAATGAATTCGATTTAAAACAGAAAAATACCTCGACGATGGTCTCTGGCTCGACTCATTTGATAAAACAGAATGAATTTGATTTAAAACAAAAGGAAATACCTCGATGATGGTCTCGGGGCTCGACTTATTTGATAAAACAGAATGAATGTGATTTAAAATAAAAGGAAATACCTCGACGATGGTCTCGGGGCTCGACTCATTTGATAAAACAGAATGAGTTCGATTTAAAACAAAAAGAAAATACCTCGATGGTGGTCTCGGGGTTCGACTCATTTGATGAAATAGAACGAATTCAATTTAAAACAAAAGAAAATGCTAAGAATGATCCTGGGTTTGATTCATTTGGGAAAATAAATTTAACCTAAAAATGAAAGGAACATACCTCGACGGCGATCTTGGGGCTCGACTGGTTTGAGAAGAAGAACAAGTTCTATTTAAAAGAAACATACCTCAACGGTGGTCTCGGGGCTCGACCAATTTGAGAAGTAGAATGAATTCTATTTGGGGAAGCCAAAGTTTTCCTGATTCCTGCAATGTTAGCTAAATTCAATTATGAGAATGACATGCTTTGCAAATGCTTGTATGTTTCCTAAGGATGAATGCAATGAAATGATTCTGTCTTGATTTCTAATCCATAGTTTTTTTGAAGTTCACAGATTATCTAACTTCATGACGGAATCTTCAATTGTTCACTGATGCCCCAGTTAAGGAACTTTTCACTCAAAATAAATTGTCAAACAGTCCCAGTTTCTGATTTCGCTGAAATTCACAAATTTTTGACTTCACGACGGAGTCTCCAACACATTCATTGTTTTCCTTTACTTGGTGAATTTTCCATCAGGATTAGAGATTTCCAAACCTTTTCTAAGATTTAGATCTATTCCTTAGTAATACTTTTAAACTTCCTGTAGACACCTAATTTTGTCTGGAACCTTAAATCATGTACGTTTTCTTCCTAAATTGGTGTTTCAGAATGCTAAAAGGCTTTTCTCATCCTGTAGGTGGTACTCTGAGGCTTAGTCTAAGAAAGAAGACAGAAAAAGTCAAACTTAAAAAAGTCAACCCCGAAAAAAGTCAACCCTAGAAAAGTCAACCTTAAAAAGTCAACTATTGAAAAATTCAACCCACTTTCAAAATCAAGATTTGAGGTTCAATTGAAAAACGGTGAAAGAATTTTGATAATCTGAGGTCTATTTTGAAAGATATGGAGTTCGGAAGTTGGGTTACGAAGATTCAGTAGAAAGGGAACCCTAGTTCGGGAAATTTGGGGAAAGTGCTTAAACGATCAAATTGGTCAGAATTGAAGGTTCCAAATGAAAGATAAGTACTGACTACAGGTAATGGAGAAGCCACTTGGAAGAAAAACTTATAGAAAATTCAATTCGAAAGAAAACCGAGAATTGGGATTTTTTGGTGGATTTCGGTGAAATTTGGAAGAATTACAGAAATGGCCCGATTCAGTAGGACTAAAGCCCCTAATTGATGAGGAATGATTAAAAAAGGATAGCCCAACGCTCAGTTTGAAGAAAATCAGAAAATCAGACTTGTTTTGAGCAAAACCAGGTTTCGGAGGCAAAAGGGCAAAATTAAAAAATTTAGGAAAAATAGCAAATGAACTCCAAAAATTCTGAAAATTTGAAATCTGATTCTTAAATCATTTTGAAGAGATTGGCAAAAGAAAATCTTGATTCGGATTTCGTTTGCAAAATAGCCAAATCCCAGGTCCATAATGCAAAAATTCAATAGGATAAATCCCGGAAAAATAGCAAATGAACTCCAAAAATCTTGAAAATTTGTAAATTGCATTTTTAAATTATTTGGAAGAGATTGGAAAAAGAAAATCTTGATTCGGAGTTCGTTTGCAAAATGGCCAAATCCCGGGTCCCCTATGTAGTAATTCAAGCAGATAAATCCCGAAAAAGCAAATGAGCTCCAAAAATTATGAAAACTTCCAGATCAAAATGTTAAATTATTTGGAAGAGATTGGTGAAGAAAAATCTAGATTTGGAGCTCGTTTAAAAAAAGGTAAAGTTCGAGAGCATAAAAGGGGCAATTTCGAAAATAAATCCGAAATAAAAAGCAAATGGACTCGAAATTTTTTGAAAACTTCCAGAATTCAGTTTTTTATAATTTTGGAAGTATTGAAAATAGAAAATACGAATTTGGAGTCTGTTTTCTATTTATTTAGGTTCGGGGGGCAAAAAGGTCATTTCATCGAAGAAACCAAAAGGGGCAAATTTGTAATTGAGAAAAATATGAAAGAAGAAGGAATTGCTGGGATTTTTCTTTCTTTGCTCAGCCAGCTTAGAGAAGAATAAGGAATCTTGAACAATTTAATTCCCTAGTCACTATCAAGCCACATGCTACCACTAACACCTTGCAAATGGTCCCCCCTTCATTCAATGGCTTAGGTGCCTTGTAGAAAAGTTGAATACACCATCCAATGGCCAAGTTTAAATTCCAAGATGATATTTTTATTTGTCATGAAAGAACCCTCATCTAATGGCCAAGAATGGAAGAAAAAAGATGAGCACAATTCATCCAAGGGTGAGCATCCATTCGGTCAAGCTAGGGAGTGCATGGGATTGTCTCTTTTCATCCAATGGCTTAGGCCATCTAGAAGGGCTGAGTACACATTTTGAGGACTGGATTTAATCTTCAATATGTCATTTTTATGTTTTCCTCATCCAATGACCAATAATGGAAGAGCACAACTCATCCAAGGGTAGGCACTCAATGGGGCAAGCAAAGAAGTGCATGGGATTGGTCCTCTTTTGCATCTAAGGGTTGAGGTTACTACAAGGGCTGAGTACACATCTTAAGGGCTGCTATCAATTGGCAAGATGACATTTTTATGTTGTCATCAAAATATCTTAATCTAGAGGCCAAAATTGGGAGAGGAAAAAGTACACATTTGATCCTATGGTGGAGAGGGCCATTTGTCCAAGGCTAGGGGATAAAGGTTGAGCATTTTTTTTCACAAGTTGGAAGGCTGGAAACAGTAGCTAATGGAGCAAAAAGGTTTTGAAAGAAAGAGAAAAAAAAGGTTTTCAATAGAGAGCTTGAAGGTAGTCATCTTTACCAAGCTCTAGCATAGATTTCTTCTAGTTTTCCATGGTGTTTTCTTGATTTTCCATCTTGTTTTCCTACTACATTTTTCATAGAAATAAAGTTTTTTAATGTTTACTTAAGTCTTCATCTATTCCTCTTCATCAAATGGTGGAAAATAATTTTTTTTTACATGGTTTTATGCTTGGCCGAATATGGCATGTTTGCTTGCCTTGGTTTTCTTTTTCTTTCTTCCTTGCATGTTGTTGTGAAAAATGATTTTAGAGGGTTTTTTAGAGTATTTTATATTCTGATTTTTTACAAAAAGATGAAGCAAAAAGGTTGAAATGGCTACATGATCTTGGCAAGACCAAGTGACCATGGTTAGGGGAGAGGCTATGCCCATTTTTACCTACCATGAAGCTCACCTTAATTTTATTGTTTAACATGGTTTATATTCTGATTTTTTGAAATGGAAAGGCTTCATGATCTTGGCAAGACCAAGTGATTATGATTAGGTGAGAGGCTATGCCCATTTTATACCAACCATGGAACTTAACTTTCTTTGTTTTATTTACTAGTTTTGCTTGTTATTTGCTTTGCATGTCTATGTTTAATTTTATATATGTTCTTTACATTATTTTCTATGCTATATTTGTTTCTATATTTCATTTCCATGCTTAATATGTTTTCCTTGAAGATTCGTCCTTGTTGTCTATTGGAGTCATGTTGTGCATTTTTCATATTTCATGTCTTATATTATAAACATGTTTGCATTTTTCATATTTTTCATATGGCCATTCGGATACTCCATGTTGATATGCCTTGCATGTGCATTTTCATCTTGCTTCTTGACTTGTTTGCATCTCTATGCCATGAGCTTGTGTATTTTGATTTTAGTATGTCATATGCTTGTGAAAATATCATGACACTATGCATCTTGATATGATTTGTCATGTACTTGTGCCATTTACTAGGTAGGATTGCATTAGAGTGTCATGTAACCACATTCGGCCTCTTCATGCATCCCTTGCCTTGTCATGCATTTGCATTTTGTTTAGGTAACATGCTTTGCATTATCATATCTTGAAATTGTGTATTAGTTTCTGTTTGTTCCAGCATTAACATTTGTTTCATTGGTCATTGTATGTTCATATTATTGCTATGCATGTTCATTACATTTTAGGTCTAGGCCATATTGGTATTGCCCTGCATATTGAGTCTTAAATCATATTGGTATTGTCATGCATTACTATGTTATTTAGGTTTTAGGTTACATTAGCATTTTCATGCATATTCACATATTAGGGTCCAATTCAGATTTGCATTATCAAGCATTGCATGCATATTGAGTTAGGATAGCATTTATTGCCATGCAAACTCATGCTAGGCATTTAGGTTTGTAGACACCTAATTTTGTCCGGGCCACTAAACAGGTATGTTTTCTTCCTATATTGATGTTTCCGAGTATAAAAAGACTGTTTTCATCCTGCAGGTGGTACTCCGAGACTTAGTTTAAGAGGGCGAGCACAAAAAGTCAAACTTGAAAAAAAGTCAACCCCGAAAAAGTCAACCCCGAAAAAGTCAACCCCAGAAAGTCAACTACTGAAAAATTCAACCCACTTTCAAAATCAAGATTTTAAGTTCAAGGTCTACATTGAAAGATATGGAGTTCGGAAGTTGAGATTTGGAGATTCAGTAGAAAAGAAATCCTAATCCGAGAAATTTGGGGAAAAGTGCTTAAACGATCAAACTGGTCGAAATTGAAGGTTCCAAATGAAAGATAAGCACTGACTACGGGTAATGGAGAAGTCACTTGCAAGAAAAACCGAAAGAAAAGTCAATCTGGAAGAAAACCGAGAATTAGGGTTTTTAGTGAATTTCGGTGAAATCGGGAAGAATCACAGAAATGGCCCGACTTGGTAAGACCAAAGCCGCCAATGGATGAGGAATGATTAAAAAGGATGGCCCAAGGCTCAGATTGAAGAAAATCTGAAAATCGGACTTGTTTTGAGCAAAACCGGGTTTCGGAGGTTAAAGGGCCAAATTGGAAAATTTTGGGAAAAATAGCAAATGGACTCCAAAAATTCTGAAATTTGGAAAATCTCATTTTTAAATTATTTAGAAGAGATTGGCGAAAGAAAATCTTGATTCCGAGTTCGTTTGCAAAATGGCCAAATCCCGGGCTTCTATGCAATAATTCAAAAAGATAAATCCCGGAAAAATAGCAAATGGACTCCAAAAATTCTGAAATTTGGAAAATCTCATTTTTAAATTATTTGGAAGAGATTGGCGAAAGAAAATCTTGATTCCGAGTTCGTTTGCAAAATGGCCAAATCCCGGGCTTCTATGCAATAATTCAAAAAGATAAATCCCGAAAAAATAGCAAATGGGATCCAAATCTTTTGAAATTTTGCAGATCTCATTTTAAAATTATTTGGAAGAGATTGGCGAAAGAAAATCTTGATTCCGAGTTCGTTTGCAAAATGGCCAAATCCCGGGCCTTCTATGAAGTAATTCAAGCCGATAAATCCCGAAAAAATACCAAATGAGCTCCAAAAATTATGAAAACTTCCAGATCACACTTTCTAATTATTTTGAAGAGATTGGTGAAGAAAAATCTTGATTTGGAGCTCGTTTAAAAAATGGTAAAAAGTAGGGGCATAAAAGGACATTTTGGGAAGAAAAAATCCAAATAAATAGCAAACGAACTCGGAAAATTTTGAAAACTTCCAGAACTCAATATTTTATTATTTTGGAAGTATTAAAAAAAGAAAAATTTAATTTGGAGTCCGTTTGATATTTATTTGCATCCGGGGGGGCAAAATGGTCATTTCACCCAAGCAACCGAAAAGGGCTTCTTTGGGCCTTTCGAAAATCAGAGCTGGGCTGGAAAAGAGAAGTGCTGGCCTGCCCAAGCCCAAAGGAAGGAGGAAGCTTAGGATTTTTTCAATCAAGTGATTAAAAATCAAGAGTTAAGTTAGAGATTTTCATTTTTGAGCCTAAGTCCCAATCCCACATCCCTTTGTAATGTCAAGCCAAGGAGGTGCTCACCTTATAAATAAGGAGTCTTGGCCTTTGGTTGAGATCACCCACTACCCCTTGTGAGATAGTCTATACACTTGTATTAGGATTATCCGGGTGGTGAGTCATAGTGTTTTTGTTGAGAGGGTTTGTAGCTTAATCCGTTCAAAAGCTACTCTGAGGGTTTGTAGCTTAATCAGTTCAAAAGCTACTCTGAGGGTTTATAGCTTAATCCGTTCAAAAGCTACTTGTGAGAGGGTTTGTGGCTTAATCCGTTCAAAAGCTACTCTGAGGGTTTATAGCTTAATCCGTTCAAAAGCTACTTGGTGAGTTTTCATTTTAAAATAATGTTTCTTGTTCTTCCTTCATTTCCTTTCTTAAGTATATTTTTCTTACATTTTGTTTTTACAATAAACTCACCATGGCCAAATGGCCTACATTATTTATTTTAAGTTGTTATTTTTGATTCATTTTACCATATTGTTTATGCTATTTTCTTTATTTTTGATGTTTTAAATATTATGTTATTTCATGTTCTTAAGTTATAATTAATTTGGTTGCTTTGTTTGTTTCCATTTATGTCTTAGATATCATGTTTTTACATTTTTAATTTTCTGTTTTCATGTTGTTTAAATTTGAGCATGTTTTAGAGTTAGCATATTAAGTGTTTGTGAAAATGCTTGTGTGATTCTTTGCATGATTCTTGTGTTATATCTTAGTAAGCATGTTTTAGATTTGGTATATTAGGTGTTTGTGAAAATGCTTGTGTGATTTTTGTGTTATGACTTAGTTTTTCATGCTAGCATACCAAGTGTTTGTGAAAATGCCATGCTTGTTGAAGCTTGGGGCCATTTGGCTACTCCATGTGTTTTGCATTGTGTGTTGTATTTTTGTCATGCTAGTTGTTAGGTTTTTGCATTTGCATGATATTTGGTTGGATTTTTGAATTAAGCATGCCTTGTGTTTGTGAAAATGCCATGCATGTCTTAGGTCTAGGTTACATTAAATGCCATGCAAGTTCATGTTAGGTCTAGGCCATATTATTTGTGTCATGCATTTTCCTTACATTTAGGTTTAGATCCATGCATTTCATGCATTATGTTTGCTGCATTGTTTCATGCATTTCATGTTCATGCCACTTGAATAATGACTTGAGCCAATTAATGGTTCAAGGTCATGCTCTCTTGAGCACACTTGTGGAAAATTAAGTTTGTCAAATTGATTATTCTACCTTTGTGATTTTTTTTTTTACTTAGCCAATTTTTATTTAACTTTCAAAAAGTCCTAGCTACTGTCTTCAAGTCATTCTATGAGTTTCAAATATTTTTATTTTGGTTTTTAAATGATTTTATCAAAGACAAAAAAAATATGTTGGCAAAGCAGTTTTTTTTCCACCCAAAACTCGTACATCTCCGATTTTTCTGGGAATTCATCTTTGATCAGAAAATTAAGTCGATTTTTTCCGTGTATTTTTACGTGTCCTGAGTCTCCAATAATTTTTTCAGAATTTTTGGAATTTTTAAAAATAGGGTAAAAAATCGTGGATTAAAACTGGACAGTGGAGTCAGAATTGATTTTAAAGAAAAACAAAGCAGTTTTTTTCTCCTCCAAAAACTCGTACATCTCTGGTTTTTCTGGGAATTCATCTTTGATCAGAAAATTAAGTCGATTTTTTTCCGTGTACTTTTACATGTCCTGAGTCTCCAATAATTTTTTCAGAATTTTTAGAATTTTTAAAAATAGGGTAAAATATCATGGATTAAAACTGGACAATGGAGTCAGAATTGAATTTAAAGAAAAACCAATTTTCTGTTTTGGTTAATCTACTTAGAGTGGGCTGATTAGGAGGGTTAGCTACTGACTTAGGGTGATTTCTAAGCCTTTTTAAACTCTAAAATTGGTTTTTCAAGTCCCGGGTTAAGGGTAGCCAAGTCCGGATTTTTTTAAACTTAGGAAATTAGAGTCATTTTAAAAATTTTAGCCCAGTTTTTATTTTTAATTCAAGCTTTTCAAAATTGTTTTCAAACAATCACAAAGTATTTTGGTTTTAGAATATTTAATTTGACATATTTTCCTAAGGTAACCAGATATCTTTTTAGATATACGGATTTCCTTAATTAAAGGAAAAAATACATTTCATGCATTGCATTTTTATATTCATGCATTTTATATAATATGTGATTCTTGCCATAATAATTTCTATGTGTCATGACATTTAGGTTGCATTATATTATTTAGATTTTGCTATGTCATTTTATTTATGTCATGCCTATACATATTCATTTCTTTTAAATGTTTTCAAAAAAGATAATGGTTTTCAATAAAAATAAAGATATTCCCGAGTTAAAATAATTCATGAGTTCTCTACCGGGTTTGCTGGAGGGAATATCATCAATTATTATTAATAAAGGAATATCTTTCTTTAAAAAAAAAAGAGAATGATTCGGAAAGTTTTCCAAAACTAATAAAAATTTATATATTTTGCCACGTTTGTTGGGGAATATAGGAAAATTTTGAATTTATAAATTCCGGATCATTTTCAATAAAAAATGGAATTATTTTTCTTTAAATTGGGAATTAATTTGAAATACTAAATTTAAAACCAACTTTTACCAAGACTTGAGATAACACACGATTAATAAGGTACCGATTTATACGGGCGTTGTGGGGGTGCTAATCCTTCCCCACACGTAACCGACTCCCGAACCCGCTTCTTTGATTTCTCTGGTTTAAAACGCAGACTTGAAATCTGTTTTTAAAATGTTTTAATTAATTTTTAAAATATTTTATAAAATCGGTTTTAATAGGTGGCCGATCACACCTAGCTAAAAAAGATTGGTGGCGACTCCATGTCTTTTTAGGTCATTTCCAAAACCTTCATTTTTTAGAGGAATTAAGTCGACTTTTCCTCGGTTTTTTTAATGTCACGCCTAACGAATAATAAAGTCTTGCGATGAGACTCGTCGTTATTTTTTTAGGTTGCGACAGCTTGGCGACTCCGCTGGGGAAATATTAGAGAGTCAGGCCTAGAATTAGTCGTGTGTTATCTCAGTCTCAGTTTTGTTGGTTTAATTGGTATTTAATTTTAATTCCCACATTTTTTTAATAAGGAGAATTTTGAAAAATAGTAAAATATTTTTAAATATGTTCATACTCATGTGCATGCATTTTATTATTGTTCTCTAGTTATTTAAGGTTGCATATTATAATTGCTTGTTGGTTAATGCGTTACACTATTCTTGAATGTTTTAATTGCTAGGGCATTTAGAATAAGGTTTGTAGAATAGGTGGTGAAAGGTTTATTATTCCTCCACACACACTACACGTGCATTTGCATAACATGAATCCTATACCCGGGTTCCGTCCTTTTAAGTGGGAGTAAAGTAACTACGCCTTCGTGATGATCCTCCGTATGGGCTAGTGAAACACTTTCGGAGTATAAAGTACCTAATGCCTTCGTGATAATCCTCCGTACGGGCATAGGAAAATATACTCTAACGAATTGAACCCGCTTTTATCGGGGTGCCTTACTAGCCTTCACCGGCGACAGTGAGGAACAATTCGGGGCCTTAGAACCGATTCACCCTCATATAGTGAACTTAGGCGAAGCTATCCCGAATTTCCGTTAGATATACCGAAAATAGGAACACATGGAGGGACATTTCTAAACTTTTTGTTACATGTTTTGCACTCCGAATAAGTGTGGTAGATCGGGCAACGATGTACGTACATCGCCCGTAATAAATGTGATACTCCGCCTCGAAGGCATCGTGATGCCTAAATAAGCAGATTTTGCTGGGGCAGATGTTCATTAGCTGTTTTAAAAAAAAAAAAAATCCTTTTTCAAGCATTTTTGCATGTGGCACATTTCATGCATGTGTAAATAGAGCATGTACATTTTTGGTTGTATTATTGATCTCATTCTTTGCAATAAACAGTTGGTAATTGAATTTGATGATTTCATAAAACCGGTAGTGTCACATGAACATTTGCATATTGTACCATAGTAAGATCCACCCTGAAATTCTTTTGAAAATGATGTGATTGGTTTATCAAAAAAAAAAAAAAAAAAATTGGAGGCAAATCCTGCATAATGAGATTTTTGAATAGTCCCACCAATTTCGTGTAATCATTGATTTCTTTGTATATACCTTTGTGTTAATTCATTTATTTTTGCATGTATCATTTTGACATCATGTTATAGTCATAGCATGCATGGTCATTCATTGTAAGATACGTTTATGACATGCATGGTCATTATTTGTATATACTTATGTATCAATTTATTCTTTCTTTACATGCATCATGTTGGCATCAGGTGGCATTCATGACATACACGGTCAGCATGACCTTCTTTGTATATACTCTGTGTCAGTCATTTATTCTTCACATGCATCATAATTGACATTGTGTGGCATTCATAGTGTATATGATCATTCATTGGGAAATGCATTTGGAACATACATGGTCATTCATTGTATATATCCATGCATTAATTTGCTTATTTTTTACATGCATCATGTTGGCATCAGGTTGCATTCATGGCATACACAATCATCATGATATGCTCATGCATTAATTTGTCATATTGGCATCAGGTTGCATTCATGACATACACGGTCAGCATGACCTTCGTTGTATATACTCTGTGTCAGTCATTTATTCTTCACATGCATCATAATTGACATTGTGTGGCATTCATAGTGTATATGATCATTCATTGGGAAATACATTTGGAACATACATGGTCATTCATTGTATATATCCATGCATTGATCTGCTTATTCTTTACATGCATCATGTTGACTTTGGGTTGCATTCATAACAAACATAGTCAGCATAATTTCTTTGTATATGTTCATGCATTAATTTGCTTATTACATACATCATGTTAGCATTAGGTCGCATTCATGACACACATGGTTAGCATGATTTTCTTTGTATATACTCTATATCAATCATTCATTGTTTGCATGTATCATAATTGACACCGTGTTGCATTCATAGGATATACGATCATTCATTGGGAAACATGCTAAAATGCATATGACCAGTCATTGCATATATCCATGTGTTGATTTGTTTATTCTTTGTTTGCAACATGTTGGCATTGTGATTGCATTTATCACATATATGGTCAGCATGTTTCCATTGTACATATCCATACATCATATTGTTTAGGCTTCACATGCATCAAATTGCATTCATGGCTCATTCATCATGACATACATTTGGGGGAAATAAAATAGAAGTTGGCTTGGCTTTAGGAGTCTTTGAAAGAATTTCCATTTCAAATCAGAAGAATTACTGAGTACACTTTTAATACAGGCTGGTGCTATGGAGGATGAACAAGTTGCCCAAATGGAAAAAATGGAAAGGGAACTGAAAGAATTGCGAGAACAGCTGGCAAAGTCTCAAGCAGAATCTAAGGATCAGATGACTAAATTGATGGAGCTGATGTCCACCGTAATCAAGGGAAAAGGATACACCGAAAACTTTGTCGCCGGAGAAGGGTTAGAGGTACAAAAGGGCCAAGATGAGGTCGCAATAAGTGATGCCCAGAACACTGTTAACCCCGTCAATGTCCTAAACTCAGATGATCCAGCTGAACAGGCCAAGTTGAAAAGGGTTGCAGTAAATGAGGTTGAGTTGACAGATTCCCAAGGGAAATATCAGTTGCTAGATGAAAGGCTCCGGGCAGTAGAAAATGCAGACGTATTAGGGAGTGTGGAGGCGAAAGAACGATGCTTGGTCTTCGATTTAGTCATTCCTCCTAAGTTCAAGATCCCTGACTTCGTGAAATATGACGGGACGACTGATCCATCAGCCCACATCACTATGTTCTGCCGGAAGATGACAAGTCATATAGATAATGATAAGCTTTTGATTCACTGCTTTCAAGATAGCCTCAGCGGATCCGCAATTAGGTGGTATAGTCAGTTGAGCAAGGATCAGATTCACTCTTGGAATGACCTGGCTAGGGTTTTTCTAAACCAGTACAAGCATATGACTGACACGACGCCTGACCGTCTCACCTTGCAAAATATGAAGAAAAGAGCTACTGAGAGCTTCAAAGAATATGTGCAACGGTGGATGAGCCTGGCCGTCCAAGTACAACCGCCCTTAACTCAGAAGGAAACCACTGTCCTTTTTGTGAATACACTGCAGGCTCCGTACTATGATATACTTGTTGGCAACATCACAAATAATTTTTCAGACATGGAAATTTCAGGGGAGATGATTGAGAATGCTATCAAGGATGGGAAAATTGAAGGAGAAAGAACATCCAATACCAAGAACAGGGCATCTGAAAATAAAAAGGAAGATACCCAAGTTGTGGAAGACTTTGCCCTATCTCCCCAATTCTCCTCGTATCAGCCATTTAACTCTACCCTGAACAATGTCTCTCAAGGTTTTTATCCCTACCAACCAATGACTGCAACTACACCAGAATTTACATATGTCTATCAATCAAACATCCTCGGGAATAATCGAAGGGGGCATAAAAAGCGAAAAATAAATCAGGTTGACCCGATTCCTGTGACATACAGTGAGCTACTACCTCAACTCATCCAGAATCACCTTGTGACACCCATGCAAATAACGCCTCTGAAGCCCCCTTATCCGAGCTGGTATGATGCTAATGAGTGTTGTGGGTACCATTCTGGTAATCAAGGTCACTCAACAGAGAACTGCCCTGCTTTGAAGTACAAGGTCAGAGATCTCATCAAGGTTGGTTCGATAAGTTTTGAAGATGGGGAAGCCAAGTGTCATAAGAAACATTGTGCATGATCATATTAGGTTTTTGACGCATGTAGTTCTATACACTGTGATGATAAAGCACTTGTCTCATGTTAACATCTACATGAATTAAATGAATTTTGAATTTTAAATGCTTTGTGTTTGTTGTGTTTCAACAATAACTTGAATTTGCAAAAACAAGCATTAAGGAATTTTTAGTTATGGATAGTCTCAAGAAGATTGATGATCAGTGTTACAAATGACCCAATACCTTCTCCATTCTCTTTAGGTTTTCCTAAGCCTAAATCTCTTAAACCAAGAGCACTTGAAAGACCTAATGCTTCAAGGGATATGAATGATTTGACTTCATATAAGTATTGTCATTGCAGAATAAGCAAGGATGTAAATCCTAGTCTAGGCTATGAACAAAGGAACGAACTTTTTGAAATTTTTCGAATTCCTTGAAAATCAAAAAAATGAGACATTCTTTCAAGAGTCTAGATTTTGATAATTTGGTGTGTGTCAAGATTGTGCTAAAACCATTCATGACCTTTCCCAATAACCACAAAACACTAATTGCCCAAACATCACTTCATTATTGACATCCTGGGGCACAATGATTAAACTAGATTATCCCCTGTCCTAGAGAAAACCTGTTTTTGGGTCATATTTTCCTTGTCTCTTCAAAGAACTCAGATTGGAAACTCAGCCTTTTCAAAACAGACCTAGACTTGCTATGTTCCTCGTTGATACAGATTCTCATGGTTAATCAAATTGGGGCATCATATATGGAAATGATGGATACATGGTGAATAAGGATGGATTAAACGCATGAATCGTTGGGGCATGCGATGAAAAATGAAAAATGAAAAAATTTGTGATATCATGCATATGAGAATTCGGATGATTCCAAAGTGCAAAATGAAATTCTGAATATCTATTTCCCCTGGGGATTGCTTTTCAAAGTGAATATTCGTGCTTGACATGAGGAATGGCCATCTTTCATATCCCTTCACACAAAAAGAAATCATCCATAATCACCCCTTTTGAGCCAAAAGAATTCTTTCTTGTTTGAACCTTGATCAAGGATCACCCTCTACACTAGGGGGCAAATGCAAGGAAAGATTTTTTTAAAGATCATTGAGAAATGTGTCCTAGCTCAAAGACAGATGCAAAGCAAATGGAGCCCCGAATAAAGACGGGCTCACTATGTTGAAAAAGAAGGGGGCAAAATGAAAGCAAAAAAAATGTGTGAAAGACATGGCAAATTGAAAGCCAAGAGCAAGGAAGAAAAAGAGCAAAGTCAAAAGGAAAGAAATGTCCAAGAAGGGACAAATGCTTCAAAGAGAACCCTCCTCAAGAAATGATCCTTGATCTGATTACCCTCAAACACATATTTTGGGCCTATTTATCCTTTCTTTCTGAACCCTGAGCCATGGCCTACATTATATGCCTTAAAAGTCCATTTTGATCAAGCATGAATATTTAATCTGAAAGGTTTTTCCTCAGATTTTATCCCATTTCATCGAATTATCATTTCACTAAGGAAGAATTTATAATTCTCAAGTGTATGGTAGAACAAGTAAAAAAAAAAAAAAAAGGGACTCTAGGGCGAAAACCCAAAAATGGGCGGTCTAGAGTAAATTTAGAAATTTTCGATGCCATCTATGATAGTACCGATACCCCAAAAGAAAAGATCTTATTAAAGGAGTGGTCATCGAGGAACATCTAGGAATTCTTGAACCCCCAAATTGCCAACTCTCATTCAAAGGATTGTCTTCAAAAACTGAAACTTTTTTTCTCCAAGATTAAACTTTCCGGTTTAAACATCCCGGCCAATCTTGACGTTTGTCAAAAAGCCTTGATATGGAAACTAAAAGAATGTTGAATTTGCTTGGTTCTCAATGAATTCATGATTTATAAAACCTGTTCCATTTGTGAGCCTAGAAGGGATATACATTTTTGTCATGAAGTTTTCCTGAAAAAGACAGAATCTTGTTATACCAAGCCTTGCCAATCCCAGTTGAAAAAAAAAAAAACAGATTGATACTTAGAGAAATTTCTAACAATGATCATCAGTCTTCAAAAGATTTGTACATCACACATTGTGGGGTTAATATTTTTTGTTCAGAAGTTTTCAAAATAAGAAAACAAATAAATATATTTTTGAAATACCCATTTTGATGTTGACATGAGACAAGGGTTTTTCTAACCCAAAGGTATAGAACTGCCGGGATAGGTCCTGACTTCCAGATATAAGAAGAAGAAATCGAACTCAGTTCAGATCTCTATTGATGAAAGTTTGAAAACTTTTGGGGCAAAGAGAATAGCCAAAATGAATTGAAGATATACTCTGATTTGAAGAGGAAAAATGAATTTGAAAGGCTAAGCCAAAGTCTAGAAAAACAACCGGGGGCATTTACATCACTCATGAGCACTCATCTCTTTATCGAGCTTTTGCATCTGCATAGTGTCGGCAAGCATTTGCATCATTCATGGGTATTTGCATTGGCATTATTCCATAAGCATCTGCATTTTACCTTTACATTTACATTCTTCATGGAATTCGCATTTGTGTCATCTCAAGCAATTGCATCATTTCTAGAATCATTGCATTTCATTATTGTGTGGTAATTGTAGTTACACCATTCATAAACCAGTTACATGAACACAATTAGTAGGGGCATCTGCATCATGAAACATGGGCATCAATCCAGGCCATTTGCATTTGCACTAAGAAATATTTTACATTTGCACCACGAAGCATGAGCACCTTGTTAAAAGACATGTGCATCTGCATCATTTCTCAAAGCTTCTGGTGGGGATATCCAGAATTTTACAGTTTTAAAAGTGAACAAGTCTTCGGTGGTGATAGCTGAAGCCTCTGGTGGAGATATCCAGGGTTTTATAATTTTGAAAACATGAGAAATTTTATTCTGAAGGAGTTACCCAGAATTTTACAATGAGCAAGTCTTTGGTGGTGATAGCCAAAGCTTCTGGTGGTGATATCCCGAATTTTGCAGTTTTAAAAATGAACAAGTCTTCAGTGGTGATAGCTGAAGCCTCTGGTGGAGATATCCAGGGTTTTATAATTTTGAAAAATGAGAAATTTTATTCTGAAAGAGTTACCCAGAATTTTACAATGAGCAAGTCTTTGGTGGTGATAGCCAAAGCTTCTGGTGGGGATATCCAGAATTTTACGGTTTTAAAAGTGAACAAGTCTTCGGTGGTGATAGCTGAAGCCTCTGATGGAGATATCCAGGGTTTTATAATTTTGAAAACATGAGAAATTTTATTCTGAAGGAGTTACCCAGAATTTTACAATGAGCAAGTCTTCTGGTGGTGATATCCAGAATTTTGCAGTTTTAAAAGTGAACAAGTCTTCAGTGGTGATAGCTGAAGCCTCTGGCGGAGATATCCAGGGTTTTATAATTTTGAAAAATGAGAAATCTTCTTCTAGATGAGTTATCTAGAATTTTATATTGAGCAAGTCTTTGGTGGTGATAGCCAAAGCTTTTGGTGGGGATATCCAGAATTTTACAGTTTTAAAAATGAAGAAGTCTTCGGTGGTGATAGCTGAAGCCTCTGGTGGAGATATCCAGGGTTTTATAATTTTGAAAAATGAGAAATCTTCTTTTGAAGGAGTTATCCATAATTTTTTTTCAACATGTGCATCTACATCAAGAAGCATTTGCATCAATCTAAGTTAGTTAAATCTGCATCAAGAAAGTTTGCATCAAATCAAGTCATTTACATTTGCATCAAAGATATTTGCACCAATCTAAGACATTTGCATCTACATCAAGAAGCGTTTGCATCAACAAAAGACATTTGCATTTGCATCATGAAGCATTTGCATCATCTCTTAAAGCTTTCAGGTATAATCGATTTCGTTTCCTTAAGGCGAGTCGAGCCCCGAAATCATCGTCGAGGTATTTTTTTTATTTATGAACAAGTCTTCGGTGGTGATAGCTGAAGCCTCTGGTGGAGATATCCAGAGTTTTTTTTTAAAGTCCTTTGAAAAGGTAGAAAGTCTTCGGTGGTGATAGCTGAAGCTTCTGGAGATGATACCCAGAATTTTACAGTTTTAAAAATGAGCAAGACTTCGGTGGTGATAGCTGAAGCCTCTGGTGGAGATATCTAGAGTTTGAAAATCCTTTGAAAAGATAGAAAGTCTTCGGTGGTGATAGCTGAAGCTTCTGGAGGTGATACCCAGAATTTTTACATTAAAAAAAAAATGAGCAAGACTTTGGTGGTGATAGCCGAAGCTTCTGGAGGAGATATCCAGAATTTTAAACACAGCTGAGAACAAGACAGGTTAAGGCCCCGAGACCATCGTCGAGGTCATTTCCTTTCTTGCAAATCGAATTCGTTTCCTTAAGACAAATCGAGCCTTGTTTAGGCAGGGAATTCAATTTAAGGACAAATCTTCAATTTGCTGTTTTCAAAAAAAAAAAAATTGAAAAAAAAGAAAAAAGAGAAAAAATGAAAAAAATAGAAAATGAAAAAAGAAAATAAAAAATGCAAAATGCAAAAATGAATGAAGAAATGAAAAAGAAAACCCCTTTCCTTTCCATGTGATTTCACTGACCGTACAAAATTAGTGTTGGTTTATCTTTGCCTGATTCCTGATTCTCAGCAATAGCCAAAGAGGGGCAGCTGTAGACACCTAATTTTGTCCGGGCCACTAAACAGGTATGTTTTCTTCCTATATTGATGTTTCCGAGTATAAAAAGACTGTTTTCATCCTGCAGGTGGTACTCCGAGACTTAGTTTAAGAGGGCGAGCACAAAAAGTCAAACTTGAAAAAAAGTCAACCTCGAAAAAGTCAACCCCGAAAAAGTCAACCCCAGAAAGTCAACTACTGAAAAAGTCAACCCACTTTCAAAATCAAGATTTTAAGTTCAAGGTCTACATTGAAAGATATGGAGTTCGGAAGTTGGGATTTGGAGATTCAGTAGAAAAGAAATCCTAATCCGAGAAATTTGGGGAAAAGTGCTTAAACGATCAAACTGGTCGAAATTGAAGGTTCCAAATGAAAGATAAGCACTGACTACGGGTAATGGAGAAGTCACTTGCAAGAAAAACCGAAAGAAAAGTCAATCCGGAAGAAAACCGAGAATTAGGGTTTTTAGTGGATTTCGGTGAAATCGGGAAGAATCACAGAAATGGCCCGACTTGGTAAGACCAAAGCCCCCAATGGATGAGGAATGATTAGAAAGGATGGCCCAAGGCTCAGATTGAAGAAAATCTGAAAATCGGACTTGTTTTGAGCAAAACCGAGTTTCGGAGGTTAAAGGGCAAAATTGGAAAATTTTGGGAAAAATAGCAAATGGACTCCAAAAATTCTGAAATTTGGTAAATCTCATTTTTAAATTATTTGGAAGAGATTGGCGAAAGAAAATCTTGATTCCGAGTTCTTTTGCAAAATGGCCAAATCCCGGGCTTCTATGCAATAATTCAAAAAGATAAATCCCGGAAAAATAGCAAATGGACTCCAAAAATTCTGAAATTTGGCAAATCCCATTTTTAAATTATTTGGAAGAGATTGGCGAAAGAAAATCTTGATTCCGAGTTCGTTTGCAAAATGGCCAAATCCCGGGCTTCTATGCAATAATTCAAAAAGATAAATCCCGAAAAAATAGTAAATGGGATCCAAATCTTTTGAAATTTTGCAGATCTCATTTTTAAATTATTTGGAAGAGATTGGTGAAAGAAAATCTTGATTCCGAGTTCGTTTTCAAAATGGCCAAATCCCGGGCCTTCTATGTAGTAATTCAAGCCGATAAATCCCGAAAAAATACCAAATGAGCTCCAAAAATTATGAAAACTTCCAGATCACACTTTTTAATTATTTTGAAGAGATTGGTGAAGAAAAATCTTGATTTGGAGCTCGTTTAAAAAATGGTAAAAAGTAGGGGCATAAAAGGACATTTTGGGAAGAAAAAATCCAAATAAATAGCAAACGAACTCGGAAAATTTTGAAAACTTCCAGAACTCAATATTTTATTATTTTGGAAGTATTAAAAAAATAAAAATTGAATTTGGAGTCCGTTTGATATTTATTTGCATCCGGGGGGGCAAAATGGTCATTTCACCCAAGCAACCGAAAAGGGCTTCTTTGGGCCTTTCAAAAATCAGAGCTGGGCTGGAAAAGAGAAGTGCTGGCCTGCCCAAGCCCAAAGGAAGGAGGAAGCTTAGGATTTTTTCAATCAAGTGATTAAAAATCAAGAGTTAAGTTAGAGATTTTCATTTTTGAGCCTAAGTCCCAATCCCACATCCCTTTGTAATGTCAAGCCAAGGAGGTGCTCACCTTATAAATAAGGAGTCTTGGCCTTTGGTTGAGATCACCCACTACCCCTTGTGAGATAGTCTATACACTTGTATTAGGATTATCCGGGTGGTGAGTCATACTGTTTTTGTTGAGAGGGTTTGTAGCTTAATCCGTTCAAAAGCTACTCTGAGGGTTAGTAGCTTAATCAGTTCAAAAGCTACTCTGAGGGTTTATAGCTTAATCCGTTTGATGCACCCAAAAGAGTGTATCTTATTTAACCTTGCACTAAAAAGATCAATTGTAAGTATAATGATTAGCAAGGGTCGAGTCCTCAGGGATTGGGTTTTAATCTATGAGTTATTAGTTTATAACTTACGTTCAAAGAAAACAATAAAAGAAAAGGGGTTTTTGAAGCCAGATTTAAACTAAAGTAAATAATAAGAATAAGATGCAAGGCGGTATAACCAGCCAATAAAAATATATATACTAAATTAGGCGGTATAACCAGCCAATAAAAATAAAACAAAGTTAATATACAAATTAGGCGGTATAACCAGCCAATAAAAATAAATATACTTTTAAAAATAAGCAAACTAGAAAAGTAAGAAAACAAGTAAGTAAGAAGAATCAAATATGAAAAATATGGTTAAGGTTTCATTCTCCACCACTAGACATCATTAAGAATCAATTTCAGATCTATCAATATCAACCAACTATCAAAGTTAACAACCGTAGATAACAACAAGCTCTGTTATCCCAATCTTTCCTTAGTTTGTCGTTAAATAGAACAAGCTCTCTATTTAATCTCTAACCATTAAACAACCTAGAATAAGCACTCTAAATTCAATTTAATGGCAGCTTTATGATGAGAAAGATAGGTTGATCTAAGCAACAAACACATAAGCTCGGATTGTTCAACTTAGGTTATGTTCCACTTTGCAATTATTGAAAACTTGACCATAATCATTAATCACAAATTGCCACTTATGAATAGGAAATCAAGACAATTACACGGATCAAGACTCCTAGACTAGCAATAGATAATTATCAAGATCTATCTAGTTGTACACCTAAATAAATCAAGACAACATCATGAACAATTCTTGTAGAAGAACATAAGCAACTTTGATAGAAAATTAATGATAGATAGAATCTGAAAATCAATCACAAAACATGTCTAGGGCTTTGAAATCACCCTTAACCAAATAGAAGTTTAGCCTAGCATAGGCATTGTAAACATAAACATAAAATTAAAGAGAATCTAAGAAGGAAATAAAAGAAAGAAAGAAGAAGAAGAAAATAAAGAAAAAGAAAACTAGAGAAAAGAAAGAAGAAGAAAACTTAGAGAATTTTATTACAATGGCTAATAACCTACCAATGTACAATGCCTCATACAATCATCCAAGGCCCTCTATTTATACACATTTTAGAGGACTAAATGACAAGAGACAAGATTTACAAATTTCAAAGGTAGGTATAATAGGTGGGTGCATTTTTCTAACAATTTTCGTCATATTGTATGACAATTTTGATCAGCCAACTTGATGGTCGATTTTGTCAATATTGGAAGCTTGATCTGATCACATGGTCTTATAGAAAAATGTTCCCCTATCAGTTAGTGATCCATAGCCGTTAGAATCAGCTCATTTGATGATGTGGATAAGAAGATATGGGCAAAATACCAAAACAGGTCAGCACAGACGTCATTGCACATCAGCCAACTTGATGGTCGATTTCGCTAGGGAAAACGACTCCATTTCAAGAAGTGTAAAACATGAAAAAGTTAGATATGCCTCTTAACTTTGCACGGTTAAAATTTCAGCCTTATTTCTTCAGCGAAACTCCAGATATAGCTGATATGGCAAAAGGTGTCGGAACTGGAACTGAATTGAATTTGCCCTTAATTGTTGATTTAACCTAGTAATCTGAAATCACTCAAAGAAACTCGTAAAAAAAACACCAAATTACATAAAAATATAAAAGATCATAAAGACAATTAGACTAAGCAATAATAACTCGTATTTGACACAAAACAATAATAAAACATAACTAAAAACTATAGAATTATACGAGTTATCACACCCCCACACTTAGATTGTTGCTAGTCCTCGAGCAAAAACAAATAAAAATAAAATAAGAAAATCTAATCTAATCCACTTTCGTAGGAAATCACGGTGGCACTTAGCATGTGACACAAGCCTTTAAACCCCTAGGTGTCCCTAGTGGACGAGTTTAGTCTCGTGAGGGTTTACTAGAACGATACCCACAAACATTGAAAAACTAAAATATAAATAAACTACATATACTAAAAATATTTACTCCTAATCCTTTCAATACACATTAGAGACAATCTTTGAACAAGTCTTATAAACTAATCAATAGCTTAAAGAATTTCACAAAAAATCATGCTTGAATGTAAATTGTTTGAGTTAAGCCAATATTAACATAACATATTTCAATCAAAATAGTGCATATTCAAACTTAATCTCAACTACTCACATGGGATACTCTCTTGATTTTCATTCTTTAAAGTAGTGGTAAAGTGTTTACACTCAATCAATCTCATGAAAACAGTTCTACCATATTCTTGCTTGTCCACCTATTCTCCACTATTTAGATCATACAACTTCATGAATCAAGAGGTCTTTAATCAAGGTTGTAATGGGGCCAAGGGGTTTGTAATGTGGTTGAAGAACAAAAGGATAAAGATATCACAAAGGTTCCAAAAAGTTCATAAAGTTTAGAGACATAATAAGATCATACAAAGAAACTTCTCAAAACTCTTTACAAGTACATAGTCACCTAGGCCAGATATTCATGTTGGGCCTTTTCTTCATTCTAAACAACTTTGTAACATCTTTTTCTTTTTCCCCAAATTCAAGAGATGATTCATATATTTTTTTTTACATAGGAATGTATTTGCCAGTATTCCATTTCTTTTTTTTTTTCTCTTGACTTTTCTTTTCTTTCCCCCCCCACACTTATTTCTTGTTTCTAACCCAAATTTTCAATAGATCTTCCTTGTCTTTGCAACTTGTCTCAAAACATGCTAATTCATCTTTGGAACAAAGGTAAGGATATAAGTATATTTAGGTTAGGGACAAGTTATGGTTACCAAAGAGATAGCTTATTCAATGTAGGCTCAAATTGGTTCACTAAGGGTGTGTTCTCTTGGAACATCAATAAGGGATGGCTGTTTGGCCCTGGCTAAAAATCCTAATGCCTCTATCATATTCATGTTGTCACATGCATCAATATAGTCTCAACAAGGTCTAAAGCAAATTCTAGAGAATCATGTAATCATAAGAGCACTCAAGAAAGAAATTAGATTGATTTATATAATGCATCAATCATTATAGGCTCAAAAACTCACAAGGATGATTATACAAGTCAGATTAAGTCTAAACATGCTTCTTTCTCAATCAACATATCATATTAACATTGGCTCATAAAAAGGTTGATATCAAGCTCAATTCACATGAAAATCTTCTCACTAATAAATCTGTTTTAGACTTATGCAATTCATATCTCATCATAGTATTGAAAGTAACTAAAACACACTAAAAATACACTAAGTCTAAACATGCTTTTTTTTTTGAAGAAGAAGAAGATTAAATCAAATTGACAAGGTATGTCTCAAGTCTCCCTTACTCAGACCTTGTTCAGAATGAATACTTCTAAATGTCTTAAAACACAACAATTTTTTTTTTTTTTTTTAAATTAGCAAAATATGTCCCTTACCCCCTACTAAAATATGACATTGTCCCCAATGTCAAATTTTAAAGGTAGAATTTAGGAGATATTACCTGCAGAGGTTGCTAACCACTTATTATAACTGAGACACAACAAGCAAAATGTTAGATAATGTCACAAAGACAAAGTGCAATCCACTCCTTGCTCGTCCATATCTCTTTTTCTTTTTCCGAGCGTTTGCGAAACAACCGTAGCAGATAAACACTCATAAGCTTGGAGCTTTTTGAGTAAATCTTCAATGGTTGTAGCAGAAATTATGGTTCTCCTTGCCTCTGAAAACATGAATCCATTTTCCACAGCATTATCTAAATATGAAAGCAAATTACTAAAATAACCATTAATATTAAGCAAACCAATGGGTTTCTTATTTGTGACCAAAGATGACCAAGAAGCCACGCAAGCTATTTCTTCCAATGTACCCAGACCTCCTGGTAAAGCAATGAATGCATCGGCAGAATGGTACATGATTGTTATCCGTTCAGGGATACTCCAGACTTGTATTTCCTTACCCAAGGTAGGTCCACAAAAATCTGTGAATAGTTTTGGCACGATTCCTAGAACTGGACTTCCTCCGGCGTGTGCTGCTGTAGCGACTGCTCCCATTAAACCCGTACTACCGCCTCCATAAATCAACTGGATCTTTTGTTGGGCAAGTATTACTCCAACTCTTATGGCTTCATCAGCTAATATTTTATTTTTCCCTGGATAAGCATCTCGAAAGACACAAATTTTTTCAATGCGCTGGGATGAAGTACTTTCCTTTTTTTTTTCGAGTGCCTGAAAGAGAATGAGTACATGGTGTAATATATAGAGGACTGAGTAGTGAATCAGACAAGAGTAATAATGTCGCCGAAAGTGTATTTGACCTGTCAGAAGAAAATGTTAACCTACCTAACAAAAGGTTTTTGTGTGATTTCAGGAAGAAAATCAAAAAGAGAAGAAAAATCAACCTTAAAAGACCAATAAAAAAAATGAGAATAATTACACAAATCGAACAACACTTAAATTAAACCGAAATGAAGTTATTGCAAATCAAACCAAAAGCTGAGAAGTCATTTATTGTAGTTGTGATTGTGGCTCACATCTTCCTCTGGTTTTACGTCCAGAAACGGCTTAAACGCCTTCTATGAGTCGAGGATATGCTTCCCATCCAGTTTTCTTACAAGCTGGCAAACAGGGTCTTTTAACATCAGATTCCCAAGATGTTGCCATTCCCTTTGGAATTGCGGCCATAAATTAAGAATTTCTCTTTGTACGTCTCCACTAGGATGCGTCTCAAGAGAAAGTTGGATATTACCCAAATTCTCCTTACTCAGTCCATCCTTAATGAATTCAATTTTATCATGTCGATTAGAGGACGGAATCCCAATAGAACGACATTTACCGTTACACGTCCATCGTGCACATTTGTGGCAATTTGAACTCATGCGCTTTGCTCGTCGCTTCTTTGCAAAAGTGCTTCTACCTGTACTTGGTAAATGCAAAACAGGAAGATATTCATCTTCACGTACCTTGGCTTCAATTATCCAACGTATGTCTTCAGGAATCCCTTTGTGCATAAGCATTCTTAATCTTTCAAATCGAACTTGGTAAAGCTTCAGTAAAATATTTCGAGGAAAAGGAGGAAATCGTTTCTGCAATCTTGTGAGAATATCATCCATCCTGAAAAAAAAATGAAAAAAATTGAAAGAGAAATTGGAAGAGAAATTTATATACAATATCAGTTTTGTGGGTAGCTGATGGAACCGATTTAAATAATCACGGAGTACCGTTATCCGCCATTTAACCGGGGTTAAAAAAATTAAAAATTATATTTACATCTAGTTACTTTCAAAACAAGGATCAGAAAGAAAAACAACATAAAAAGACTCAAAAACAAAACACTCTAAATAAAATCCTAAATTCTTCCCCCCACACATAATTCTTACATTGTCATTAATGTAATGCTATTAATCCCAAATGAAGGAATCATGTGTAAGTGAAAAGAACTAATAAACAAAATAAACTTATGCAGCCTAAATGAACTTAGAAACACTAAACACAATTAGCAAAGAAACATAAGAAAAAGATAAAGAAAAAGAGAGCAAATTTGAGGATGGCAGTTTGGCAATGCTTTCACTAATTAGGCTGCCTCCCCCAATTAGCACTTGATTTAGTGTTTTGAACCTAACCAACACCCCTTCTTGGCATTTTAGGCTTGTCAGGCTCATACATGAAATTTCCCAAATTTATGCGTTTGAGAGGAAGCTTTCTTTGCACAACAGTGGATGCATTCTCCATTACAAGTATTATTCCATCATCCTTTGTGGTGCATATGTCATCGAGGAATGGAGCATATTTTGATACTTGTTGAATGACCTCCACAAACAAGTTGTTTAAGGTTTCCGGCATGTGTTGTTCATGTTCTTCCTCCTTGAACTTTGCAAATCTACTAGGAAAAGGTGGAGAAGAAACATTAGTAAAAAGTGAAACCTTAAACGTTACCTCAGGTGCCGAAATACTCTTATTTGGATCTTTGGCTTCATTATCCTCAAGAATAGAATCCATCTCTAATTTTGTTTCATCCTCATCTTGTTCCTCATTCTTCAAGGTCACAATAGTAGCATTCTCCTTTGGGTTAACCATCGTTTGGGCTGGGAGTTCTTCAGATCTTTGTGCTACCATCCCACCATACTACTAGCCAATTGGCTCATTTGCTTTTCCAAACTCTGGATGCTTGCCCTTGTTTCCTATTGAAATTGCAAAGAATCAGTAACAAGAGAATAGACAAGATCTTCTAAAGAAGTACTTGAGTTTTGAGTCATATGTGGTGGTTGAAAAAGATCTGGTTCTTGAGACCATGATTGATTGAAGCTACATGGATGAGTGTAATTGGCATAAGGATCTACTTCTTGGTAATTTTTCGAGTAGCCATAATTAGTATGATCCCACCATCCCTCATGGTAAGTGTTTGAGTAATGATCATACTGTTGGTCTTGGAACACTTGATGGCCTTGACATCCTCCCATGGCCAATTGTTGAACTGGGGAGGTGAGATTGGCTTGTTGATTCTCCATGTTCATGTATGCCACCAACTCTTCAAGTGTTAGATTGCTCAATTCCATTGTTTTTTTTTTTTTTTTGTTTTTTTAAATTTGAAAAGAAAAACTTGTATGTACAAGAAAATAAAACTAATTAGAACTGAAAATAAGAATAAACCAAGTAACAATAAACTAAAGAAAGCAATCCCCGGCAACGGCGCCAAAAATTTGATGCACCCAAAAGAGTGTATCTTATTTAACCTTGCACTAAAAAGATCAATTGTAAGTATAATGATTAGCAAGGGTCGAGTCCTCAGGGATTGGGTTTTAATCTATGAGTTATTAGTTTATAACTTACGTTCAAAGAAAACAATAAAAGAAAAGGGGTTTTTGAAGCCAGATTTAAACTAAAGTAAATAATAAGAATAAGATGCAAGGCGGTATAACCAGCCAATAAAAATATATATACTAAATTAGGCGGTATAACCAGCCAATAAAAATAAAACAAAGTTAATATACAAATTAGGCGGTATAACCAGCCAATAAAAATAAATATACTTTTAAAAATAAGCAAACTAGAAAAGTAAGAAAACAAGTAAGTAAGAAGAATCAAATATGAAAAATATGGTTAAGGTTTCATTCTCCACCACTAGACATCATTAAGAATCAATTTCAGATCTATCAATATCAACCAACTATCAAAGTTAACAACCGTAGATAACAACAAGCTCTGTTATCCCAATCTTTCCTTAGTTTGTCGTTAAATAGAACAAGCTCTCTATTTAATCTCTAACCATTAAACAACCTAGAATAAGCTCTCTAAATTCAATTTAATGGCAGCTTTATGATGAGAAAGATAGGTTGATCTAAGCAACAAACACATAAGCTCGGATTGTTCAACTTAGGTTATGTTCCACTTTGCAATTATTGAAAACTTGACCATAATCATTAATCACAAATTGCCACTTATGAATAGGAAATCAAGACAATTACACGGATCAAGACTCCTAGACTAGCAATAGATAATTATCAAGATCTATCTAGTTGTACACCTAAATAAATCAAGACAACATCATGAACAATTCTTGTAGAAGAACATAAGCAACTTTGATAGAAAATTAATGATAGATAGAATCTGAAAATCAATCACAAAACATGTCTAGGGCTTTGAAATCACCCTTAACCAAATAGAAGTTTAGCCTAGCATAGGCATTGTAAACATAAACATAAAATTAAAGAGAATCTAAGAAGGAAATAAAAGAAAGAAAGAAGAAGAAGAAAATAAAGAAAAAGAAAACTAGAGAAAAGAAAGAAGAAGAAAACTTAGAGAATTTTATTACAATGGCTAATATCCTACCAATGTACAATGCCTCATACAATCATCCAAGGCCCTCTATTTATACACATTTTAAAGGACTAAATGACAAGAGACAAGCTTTACAAATTTCAAAGGTAGGTATAATAGGTGGGTGCATTTTTCTAACAATTTTCGTCATATTGTATGACAATTTTGATCAACCAACTTGATGGTCGAGTTTGTCAATATTGGAAGCTTGATCTGATCACATGGTCTTCTAGAAAAATGTTCCCCTATCAGTTAGTGATTCATAGCCGTTGGAATCAGCTCATTTGCTGATGTGGATCAGAAGATATGGGCAAAATACCAAAACAGGTCAGCACAGACGTCATTGCACATCAGCCAACTTGATGGTCGATTTCGCTAGGGAAAACGACTCCGTTTCAAGAAGTGTAAAACATGAAAAAGTTAGATATGCCTCTTAACTTTGCACGGTTAAAATTTCAGTCTTATTGCTTCAGCGAAACTCCAGATATAGCTGATATGGCAAAAGGTGTCAGAACTGGAACTGAATTGAATTTGCCCTTAATTGTTGATTTAACCTAGTAATCTGAAATCACTCAAAGAAACTCGTAAAAAAAACACCAAATTACATAAAAATATAAAAGATCATAAACACAATTAGACTAAGCAATAATAACTCGTATTTGACACAAAACAATAATAAAACATAACTAAAAACTATATAATTATACGAGTTATCACCGTTCAAAAGCTACTTGTGAGAGGGTTTGTGGCTTAATCCGTTCAAAAGCTACTCTGAGGGTTTATAGCTTAATCCGTTCAAAAGCTACTTGGTGAGTTTTCATTTTAAAATAATGTTTCTTGTTCTTCCTTCATTTCCTTTCTTAAGTATATTTTTCTTACATTTTGTTTTTACAATAAACTCACTATGGCCAAATGGCCTACATTATTTATTTTAAGTTGTTATTTTTGATTCATTTTACCATATTGTTTATGCTATTTTCTTTATTTTTGATGTTTTAAATATTATGTTATTTCATGTTCTTAAGTTATATTTAATTTGGTTGCTTTGTTTGTTTCCATTTATGTCTTAGATATCATGTTTTTACATTTTTAATTTTCTGTTTTCATGTTGTTTAAATTTGAGCATGTTTTAGAGTTAGCATATTAAGTGTTTGTGAAAATGCTTGTGTGATTCTTTGCATGATTCTTGTGTTATATCTTAGTAAGCATGTTTTAGATTTGGTATATTAGGTGTTTGTGAAAATGCTTGTGTGATTTTTGTGTTATGACTTAGTTTTTCATGCTAGCATACCAAGTGTTTGTGAAAATGCCATGCTTGTTGAAGCTTGGGGCCATTTGGCTACTCCATGTGTTTTGCATTGTGTGTTGTATTTTTGTCATGCTAGTTGTTAGGTTTTTGCATTTGCATGATATTTGGTTGGATTTTTGAATTAAGCATGCCTTGTGTTTGTGAAAATGCCATGCATGTCTTAGGTCTAGGTTACATTAAATGCCATGCAAGTTCATGTTAGGTCTAGGCCATATTATTTGTGTCATGCATTTTCCTTACATTTAGGTTTAGATCCATGCATTTCATGCATTATGTTTGCTGCATTGTTTCATGCATTTCATGTTCATGCCACTTGAATAATGACTTGAGCCAATTAATGGTTCAAGGTCATGCTCTCTTGAGCACACTTGTGGAAAATTAAGTTTGTCAAATTGATTATTCTACCTTTGTGATTTTTTTTTTTTACTTAGCCAATTTTTATTTAACTTTCAAAAAGTCCTAGCTACTGTCTTCAAGTCATTCTATGAGTTTCAAATATTTTTATTTTGGTTTTTAAATGATTTTATCAAAGACAAAAAAAATATGTTGGCAAAGCAGTTTTTTTTCCACCCAAAACTCGTACATCTCCGATGTAACACCCTGTCCGGATAATCTACCTAAAATCCGGCAGAGTTTCCTTTCTATCTCAACGATAATCCTCCTGCAAATAACACTCAATTCATATCCTCAACCAGCAATATTCCTCAATACTATTATCACATATATCCATATATATTCAAAAAAAATTCCATGATCAATTTATGCTCAAATCAAAACATATTGATCTATTGTCTCATATCTTCAAATATATACAATATATCCAAAAGTAAACCTATCTCAGCAAGGTTTACTAGATAAAAACATCAAAAGATCAAGACTTCAATAAATTTTTACTATGATGCCCACCACGTCACAATACTATTTGAAGCAAAGAATAGAGGAAGGTTGCAATCCCAACACCTAACTATCACCTGAAAATGAGAATATGAAATGGTGAGATATATGAATATCTCAGTGAGTAAACAACTTTTAAAGCGTGTGAAAACTATAATGGTAGTCTGTAGAGCATAATTTACATTTTCAAAATAAATAATAGTAAAATCATAATAACTAATTCAAAGGCGTAGCAAAGTTTTCAAATGTATAACAATATTATAATATTAAATCAATGTATAAAATCTGTAAAGTAAATCAAGTTTCGTATAATTGGGCTCCAACTCCTTTAAAACATAATAGACGTTTTCAAAATAAATAATAGTAAAACCATAATGAGAAATTCAAAGACGTAGCAAAGTTTTCAATTGCATAACAATATTATAATATTAAATCAATGTATAAAATCTGTGAAGTAATTCAAGTTACGTATAATTGGGCTCCAACTTTCTGTCGTGCACAAGAGTACATCCATGAAATAACCAGGCAATATCCATGTAGGCATACTAGTAGCCGGCCCCAAAGGCCAATACCACCATAGGACGCCCCAAAGGCATATGTGTCTCTATGATGTGCCCCCAAAAGGCAAATATAACGGGATAGGGACTCTGGAGGTGGCTCCCACCACAAAGGCGTAGCACGCAGCTCCCATACCCCAGTCTAATATCACGGAATTGGGACTCTGGAGGTGGCTCCCGCCACAAAGGCGTAGCACGCAGCTCCCGTATTCCGGTCTAATATCACGGAATGGGGACTCTGGAGGTGGCTCCCGCCACAAAGGCGTAGCACGCAGCTCCCGTATTCCGGTCAAGGAAATAATCTCATACATTAAGTCAGGTGGAGCCAAAACCATGTACGTCAAATTCTATGTAAAATCATATTTCATAAAATCAACCAACTTACTCGATATAATATTTCTTGAAATAAAAGTACTTTAATAACAAATCAATTCATATGATTAAATATCGTATATACCTTTAATACGTAAAATAAATATTATGTAAAAAAAATATATATATATAATTATAATTAAAAATATTTCAAATAACTATAGTTGTTGTCTACTCACAATCCTTTGGATGATCTCACTGTACACCTCGACTTGAAACTTCGGGATCCACAGGTGACGTCGGATCTACGTGGCCTAGAGATTAACAATAATTAGTATCTATACATGCTCAAAGCATTACACAATTTTTTTGAATGTAACTTAAGTCCCATAAATCTACCCCATATACTAATTTCTCATTCTCAAAACAACATATCCTTAATTTTTAATATCATTTCCATAATCATTTTCTCCATAATTCAACTCCATAATCATGTCCTTATCAAATTCGTTTCTAGTATTCCATGCCTTAGAGATTTTCATAATCCATAACCATCCTTTGGTACTATATTTCTCTTAAGCAATAAATTCCTTAATATCAAGTTAGATTAGAAAATCATAACTTGAGTTTGGTAAGGAATTTGGAAGTGATCCCAATTGTTTTATTTCAACCAATATGTCTAATTTATGAATAAAATAACTAACTTATACAACTAGAACAAAATTTTGATCAAATTTGATAAATCCCGAAACTATGCTGAAACAGGGGTCACACTGAACAGTCAACTTCACCGAATTTTATCTTTTTAACCGCTTATCGGTTTTGGGTGATTCAAAAACCAAAATTCTCGTAGTGAAGTCTAGTTTATAGAAAAAATATCAAACAAATATAAACCCAACTGTACCGAACGCAGAAAATCCGAACAGCAAGCATGCTCAGATTCCCCTGTTTTGCTTTTTCTTCCCATTTTCTTGTTCATGCTTTCAAATCCTTTTAATTCTTACCAAAAATGAGTAAAATTCATACTTAATAGATGGATTTCAGACCTTAACATGTTTATGGAGCTATGATCTTAGCATGCCCAAGTAGATATCTAAAGAAAATGAAGAATTTATCAAGAAACTAACCTTGGATGTAATTGTTGTTGAGATTTTTGGTTGAGTTCTTGAAGAGAAATGTTGGAGGAGATGAAGAAATTTGAGAGGGGAGGCTGCCGGCTGCCACTTGAAGAAAGCATGAAAATTGTTTTGTGTTTTCGGGAGATAAAAGGAAGATAAGAGATATTTTTCTTGTTTTTGGGATAATTGCATATTAGTCCCTCAACTTTTTATAAATAACCATTAAGCCCCTAAACTTTTTTAATATGTTCATTTTGATCCTTTCTTCTTTTATTTCCTTCACTTATAACTTCTTACCAATTTCCAAGTTTGTCCTTAAAATTTTCGGGATTTAACTTTACATAATTATACGTAACCTCGGTTGTTACAACTTACCCCCCTTAGAAAAATTTTGTCCTCGAAATTTACTTACCAACTTGATTGAACAAGTGAGAATATTGAGTCCGCATATCTTCGTCTCTTTTCCATATAGCTTCTTCATATGAATGATTCCTCCAAAGAACTTTCACTAATGGAATAGTCTTAGTCCTTAGAACTTGGTCCCTTCTATCCAAAATCTCAACCGGCTGCTCTTCATAAGTTAAATTTTCCTCAATTTCCATAGGTAAGTCCTTCAATATATGTGAAGAATCGAAAATGTACTTTCGGAGCATAGAAACATGGAACACATTATGAATTCATGACAATTCTTCTGGTAAGGACAATCTATAAGCAACTGGGCCAATCCGTTCAATGATCTCATACGGCCCTATATATCGAGGACCCAACTTTCCTCGTCTTCCAAACCGGATTACTTCCTTCCAAGGAGTCACTTTCAAAAATATCATATCACCAACTTCAAACTCTAAATCTTTTCTCCGATTATCTGCATAGCTCTTTTGTCGATCTTGAGCTATTTTTTATCTTTTCCCGATTTACCTTAACTTTGTCTGCAGTCATCATAACAATTTTTGGACCTAGTAATTTCCTTTCATATGTATCATCCCAACACACCGGAGTTCTGCACTTCCTTCCATACAAAGCTTCAAATTGAGCCATGTCGATCCTGGACTGATAACTATTGTTATATGCAAACTCTGCTAGGAGCAAGTGTTCATCCCAGTTTCCTTTGAATTCCATAATACAAGATCTGAGCATATCTTCCAAAATTTGAATTTTCCTTCAGATTGTCCATCTGTCTGAGGATGAAAAGCAGTACTGAACTTGAGTTTAGTACCCATAGCATTCTGCAAACTTGGCCAGAAGCGAGATGTGAATTGGGGGTCTCGATCAAATACAATCGATACTGGGGCACCATGTAACCTAACAATTTCGTTCACATAAAGTTTAGCCAGTCTTTCCATGGAAAAAGTCTTCTTGACTGGCAAAAGGTGAGCTGATTTTGTCAAACGATCAACAATCACCCAAATGCTATCATAACCAGACTGTGTTCTTGGCAATCCCGAAATGAAATCCATAGCAATATCTTCCCACTTCCATTGAGGAATAGGTAGGGGTTTCAATTTCCCAGAAGGTTTTTGATGCTCGGCTTTAATTTGTTGGCATACCAAGCATCTAGAAACAAACTCAGCTATGTCCCATTTCATACCTTGCCACCAATAATGTTCTCTTAAGGTTCGATACATCTTCACACTACCAGGATGTAACGCGTATGGTGCATTATGAGCTTCCTCCAAAATCACCTTCCGGAGTTCTTCATCCTGAGGCACACAAAGCCTATTTTTCATTATCAATACATCCTCATCTTTTATTTGAAAGTCAGTCCTCACACCATCATTTACTTCTTGCTTTAACTTTACCAACATAGGGTCATTATTTTGTGCTTCACGTATCCAATCAATATGAATCGGTTTAACCTTCAAGTGGGCTATCAGGAGATTATTCTCATCAATCATCAATTCTAAAGGTAAAGACTTCAACTCATTTTGTAAGGGTTTCTGAATTGCTCGGATATGAGCAAGAGAACTAGAAGACTTTCTACTAAGAGCATCGGCCACTACATTGGCCTTTCATGGGTGGTAGTCAATTACACAGTCATAATCTTTTATCAATTCCAACCATCTCCTTTGGCTCAAATTTAATTCTTTCTGATCCATCAGATATTTCAGACTCTTATGATCAGTGTAGATTGTACATTTTTCTCTAAATAAATAATGCCTCCAAATTTTTAGTGCAAATACCACTGCCGCCAACTCCAAATCATGAGTGGGATAGTTTTGCTCATGCTGTTTCAGTTTTCGAGAAGTATAAGCTATCACCTTCCCATGTTGCATCAAAACGCAACCCAAACCTCGCCTCGAGGCATCACTGTATACCACAAAGCTTCCAGTCCCTGATGGTAGTGTAAGAACTGGTGCTGTGGTCAATCTACGCTTGAGCTCTTGGAAAGCTTGCTCACATTTGTCAGTCCACTCAAACTTAGCATGCTTCCTTGTTAGTTTTGACAAAGGAGAGGCAATCATGGAAAATCCTTCCACAAATCTTCGATAGTACCCTGCCAATCGGAGAAAGCTCCTAATTTCTGTGACATTAGTGGGTATTTCCCAAGCAACTACAGCTTCTATCTTTTGTGGATTGATAACTCGTATAATTATATAATTTTTAGTTATGTTTTATTATTGTTTTGTGTCAAATACGAGTTATTATTGTTTAGTCTAATTGTGTTTATGATCTTTTATATTTTTATGTAATTTGGTGTTTTTCACAAGTTTCTTTGAGTGATTTCAGATTACTAGAATTAAGGGCAAATCCAGTTCAGTTCCAGTTCCGACACATTTTTCCATATCAGCTATATCTCGAGTTTCACTGAAGCAATAAGGCTTAAATTTGTAGCCGTGCAAAGCTAAGAGGCATATCTATCTTTTTCATGTTTTACACGTCTTGAAACGGAGTCGTTTTCCCTAGCGAAATCGACCATCAAGTTGGCTGATGTGCAATGACGTCTGTGCCGACCTGTTTTCGTATTTTGCCCATATCTGCTTATCCACATCAGAAAATCAGCTGATTCCAACGGCTATGAGTCCGTATCTGATACGGGAACCTTTGTATAGAAGACCATATGATCAGATCAGGCCTCCAATATTGACGAAATCGACCATAAAGTTGGCTGATGTGCAATGACGTCTGTGCTGACCTGTTTTCGTATTTTGCCCATATCTGCTTATCCACATCAGCAAATGAGCTGATTCCAACGGCTATGGATCCGTAACTGATAGGGGAACCTTTTTCTAGAAGACCATGTGATCAGATCAGGCCTCCAACATTGACAAAATCGACCATCAAGTTGGCTGATCAAAATTGTCATACAATGTGACGAAAATTGTTAGAAAAATGTACCCACCTATTATACCTACCTTTTAAATTTGTAAAGCTTGTCTCTTGTCATTTAGCCCTCCAAAATGTGTATAAATAGAGGGCCTTGGATGATTGTAGAGGATCATATTGTACATAGGTAGGATATTAGCCATTTTAATAAAATTCTCTAAGTTTTCTTCTTCTTTCTTTTCTCTAGTTTTCTTTCTTTTCTCTAGTTTTCTTTTTCTTTAGAGAGAGCAAGAGGTTGGATAATTAATATTCTTCCTCTTCTTCTTTCTTTCTTTTATTTTCTTCTTAGATTTTCTTTAATTTTATGTTTATGTTTACAATGCCTATGCTAGGCTAAACTTCTATTTGGTTAAGGGTGATTTCAAAGCCCTAGACATGTTTTGTGATTGATTTTCAGATTCTATCTATCATTAATTTTCTATCAAAGTTGCTTATGTTCTTCTACAAGAATTGTTCATGATGTTGTCTTGATTTATTTAGGTGTACAACTAGATAGATCTTGATAATTATCTATTGCTAGTCTAGGAGTCTTGATCCGTGTAATTGTCTTGATTTCCTATTCATAAGTGGCAATTTGTGATTAATGATTATGGTCAAGTTTTCAATAATTGCAAAGTGGAACATAACCTAAGTTGAACAATCCGAGCTTATGTGTTTGTTGCTTAGATCAACCTATCTTTCTCATCATAAAGCTGCCATTAAATTGAATTTAGAGAGCTTATTCTAGGTTGTTTAATGGTTAGAGATTAAATAGAGAGCTTGTTCTATTTAACGACAAACTAAGGAAAGATTGGGATAACAGAGCTTGTTGTTATCTACGGTTGTTAACTTTGATAGTTGGTTGATATTGATAGATCTGAAATTGATTCTTAATGATGTCTAGTGGTGGAGAATGAAACCTTAACCATATTTTTCATATTTGATTCTTCTTACTTACTTGTTTTCTTACTTTTAGTTTGCTTATTTTTTATATTTATTTTTATTGGCTGGTTATACCGCCTAATTTGTATATATATTTTGTTTTATTTTTATTGGCTGGTTATACCGCCTAATTTAGTATATATATTTTTATTGGCTGGTTATACCGCCTACTTTAGTATATATATTTTTATTGGCTGGTTATACCGCCTTGCATCTTATTCTTATTATTTACTTTAGTTTAAAACTGGCTTCAAAAACCCCTTTTCTTTTATTGTTTTCTTTGAACGTAAGTTATAAACTATTAACTTATAAACTAAAACCCAATCCCTGAGGACTCGACCCTTGCTAACTACTATACTTACAATTGATCTTTTTAGTGCAAGGTTAAACAAGATACACTCTTTTGGGTGCATCAAATTTTTGGCGCCGTTGCCGGGGATTGCTTTCTTTAGTTTATTAGTTCATTGGTTTATTCTTATTTTCAGTTGTAATTAATTTTATTTTTCTTGTACATACAAGTTTTTCTTATCAAATTTTGAAAAAAATAAAAAAAAAAAAAAAGAAAAACGATGGAATTGAGCAATCTAACACTTGAAGAGTTGGTGGCATACATGAACATGGAAAATCAACAAGCCAATCTCACCTACCCAGTTCAACAATTGGCCATGGGAGGATGTCAAGGCCATCAAGTGTTCCAAGACCAACTGTATGATCATTACTCAAACACTTACCATGAGGGATGGTGGGATCATACTAATTATGGCTACTCAGAAAATTACCAAGAAGTAGATCCTTATGCCAATTACACTCATCCATCTAGCTTCAATCAATCATGGTCTCAAGAACCAGATCTTCTTCAACCACCACATATGACTCAAAACTCAGGTACTTCTTTAGAAGATCTTGTCGATTCTCTTGTTACTAATACTTTGCAATTTCAACAGGAAACAAGGGCAAGCATCCGGAGTTTGGAAAGGCAAATGAGCCTATTGGCTAGTAGTATGGTGGTATGGGTACCACAAAGATCTGAAGAACTCTCTGCCCAAACAATGATTAACCCAAAGGAGAATACTACTATTGTGACCTTGAGGAATGAGGAACAAGATGAGGATGAGACAGAATTAGAGATGGATTCTATTCTTGAGGATAATGAAGCCACAAATACAAATAAGAGTATTTCGGCACCTGAGGTAACGTTTGAGATTCCAATTTTTACTAATGTTTCTTCTCCACCTTTTCCTAGTAGATTCGCAAAGTTCAAGGAGGATGAACATGAACAAGACACGCTGGAAACCTTAAACAGTTTGTTTGTGGATGTCATTCAACAAGTACCAAAAGATGCACCATTCCTCGATGAGATATGCACCACCAAGGATGATGGAATAATACTTGTAATGGAGAATGCATCCACTGTTGTGCAAAGAAAGCTTCCTCTCAAACGCATAAATTTGGGAAATTTCATGTATGAGCCTGACAAGCCTAAAAAGCCAAGAAGGGGTGTTGGTTAGGTTGGACAACATAAATCAAGTACTAATTGGGAAGGCAGCCCAATTAATGAAGAAATTACCAACCTGCCATACTCAGATTTGCTTTCTTTTCCTTTTCCTTTTCCTTTTTCCTTTTTCCTTTTATTATTTTTATTGCTTTTCTTTATTCATTTTTATGTTTATTTGTTAATTATTTGTTTAGTATTTTAGGATTATTTAGGTTGCATGAGTTTGTTTTGTTTTGAGTCTTAGTTGTTCCTATTCTTATGTTATTAGTTCTTTTCTCTTACACATGATTCTTTCATTTGGGTTAAGAGACTTACATTGAGGACAATGTAAGAATTAAGTGTGGGGGGAATGATTTAGGATTTCTTTTATTTTTGTCTACTATTTTTTTTTATGAGTCTTTATTATTATTTTTAGTGTGTTTTAGTTCCTTTTCAATACTATGATGAGATATGAATTGCATAAGTCTAAAACAGATTTATTAGTGAGAAAATTTTCATGAGAATTAAGCTTGATACTAATTTTTATGAGCCAATGTTAATATGATATGTTGATTGAGAAAGAAACATGTTTAGACTTAATCTGACTTGTATAATCATCCTTGTGAGTTTTTGAGCCTATAATGATTGATGCATTATATAAATCAATCTAATTTCTTTCTTGAGTGCTCTTATGATTACATGATTCTCTAGAACTTGCTTTAGACCTTGTTGAGACTATATTGATGCATGTGACAACATGAATATGATAGAGGCATTAGGATTTTTAGCCAGGGCCAAACAGCCATCCCTTATTGATGTTCCAAGAGAACACACCCCTAGTGAGCCAATTTGAGCCTACATTGAATAAGCTATCTCTTTGGTAACCATAACTTGTCCCTAACCTAATTATACTTATATCCTTACCTTTGTTCCAAAGATGAATTAGCATGTTTTGAGACAAGTTGCAAAGACAAGGAAGATCTATTGAAAATTTGGGTTAGAAACAAGAAATAAGTGTGGGGGGGGAAAGAAAAGAAAAGTCAAAAAAAAAGAAAAGAAATGGAATACTGGCAAATACATTCAAAAAAAAAAAAAAATATGAATCATCTCTTGAATTTTGGGAAAAAGAAAAAGATGTTACAAAGTTGTTCAGAATGAAGAAAAGGCCCAACATGAATATCCGGCTTAGGTGACTATGTACTTGTAAAGAGTTTTGAGAAGTTTCTTTGTATGATCTTTTTATGTCTCTAAACTTTATGAACTCTTTGGAACCTTTGTGATATCTTTATCCTTTTGTTCTTCAACCACATTACAAACCCCTTGGCCCCATTACAACCTCGATTAAAGACCTCTTGATTCATGAAGTTGTATGATCTAAATAGTGGAAAATAGGTGGACAAGCAAGAATATGGTAGAACTGTTTTCATGAGATTGATTGAGTGTAAACATTTCACCACTACTTTAAAGAGTGAAAATCATGAGGGTATCCCATGTGAGAAGTTGAGATTAAATTTGAACATGCACTATTTTGATTGAGATATGTTATGCTAATATTGGCTTAACTCAAACAATTTACATTCAAGCATGATTTTTTGTGAAATTCTTTAAGCTATTAATGGAGGGTCTTTCTTCATCGAGATTGGTAAGCCATAATTATACCCTTTATCTGGATTAGTTTATAAGACTTGTTCAGAGATTGTCTCTAATTTGTATTGAAAGGATTAGGAATAAATATTTTTAGTATAGGTAGTTTATTTATATTTTAGTTTTTCAATGTTTGTGGGTATCGTTCTAGTAAACCCTCACGAGACTAAACTCGTCCACTAGGGACACCTAGGGGTTTAAAGGCTTGTGTCACATGCTAAGTGCCACCGTGATTTCCTACGAAAATGGATTAGATTAGATTTTCTTATTTTATTTTTATTGAGTCGTTGCTAGGGACTAGCAACAATCTAAGTGTGGGGGTGTGATAACTCGTATAATTATATAATTTTTAGTTATGTTTTATTATTGTTTTGTGTCAAATACGAGTTATTATTGTTTAGTCTAATTGTGTTTATGATCTTTTATATTTTTATGTAATTTGGTGTTTTTCACAAGTTTCTTTGAGTGATTTCAGATTACTAGAATTAAGGGCAAATCCAGTTCAGTTCCAGTTCCGACACATTTTTCCATATCAGCTATATCTCGAGTTTCACTGAAGCAATAAGGCTTAAATTTGTAGCCGTGCAAAGCTAAGAGGCATATCTATCTTTTTCATGTTTTACACGTCTTGAAACGGAGTCGTTTTCCCTAGCGAAATCGACCATCAAGTTGGCTGATGTGCAATGACGTCTGTGCCGACCTGTTTTCGTATTTTGCCCATATCTGCTTATCCACATCAGAAAATCAGCTGATTCCAACGGCTATGAGTCCGTATCTGATACGGGAACCTTTGTATAGAAGACCATATGATCAGATCAGGCCTCCAATATTGACGAAATCGACCATAAAGTTGGCTGATGTGCAATGACGTCTGTGCTGACCTGTTTTCGTATTTTGCCCATATCTGCTTATCCACATCAGCAAATGAGCTGATTCCAACGGCTATGGACCCGTAACTGATAGGGGAACCTTTTTCTAGAAGACCATGTGATCAGATCAGGCCTCCAACATTGACAAAATCGACCATCAAGTTGGCTGATCAAAATTGTCATACAATGTGACGAAAATTGTTAGAAAAATGTACCCACCTATTATACCTACCTTTTAAATTTGTAAAGCTTGTCTCTTGTCATTTAGCCCTCCAAAATGTGTATAAATAGAGGGCCTTGGATGATTGTAGAGGATCATATTGTACATAGGTAGGATATTAGCCATTTTAATAAAATTCTCTAAGTTTTCTTCTTCTTTCTTTTCTCTAGTTTTCTTTCTTTTCTCTAGTTTTCTTTTTCTTTAGAGAGAGCAAGAGGTTGGATAATTAATATTCTTCCTCTTCTTCTTTCTTTCTTTTATTTTCTTCTTAGATTTTCTTTAATTTTATGTTTATGTTTACAATGCCTATGCTAGGCTAAACTTCTATTTGGTTAAGGGTGATTTCAAAGCCCTAGACATGTTTTGTGATTGATTTTCAGATTCTATCTATCATTAATTTTCTATCAAAGTTGCTTATGTTCTTCTACAAGAATTGTTCATGATGTTGTCTTGATTTATTTAGGTGTACAACTAGATAGATCTTGATAATTATCTATTGCTAGTCTAGGAGTCTTGATCCGTGTAATTGTCTTGATTTCCTATTCATAAGTGGCAATTTGTGATTAATGATTATGGTCAAGTTTTCAATAATTGCAAAGTGGAACATAACCTAAGTTGAACAATCCGAGCTTATGTGTTTGTTGCTTAGATCAACCTATCTTTCTCATCATAAAGCTGCCATTAAATTGAATTTAGAGAGCTTATTCTAGGTTGTTTAATGGTTAGAGATTAAATAGAGAGCTTGTTCTATTTAACGACAAACTAAGGAAAGATTGGGATAACAGAGCTTGTTGTTATCTACGGTTGTTAACTTTGATAGTTGGTTGATATTGATAGATCTGAAATTGATTCTTAATGATGTCTAGTGGTGGAGAATGAAACCTTAACCATATTTTTCATATTTGATTCTTCTTACTTACTTGTTTTCTTACTTTTAGTTTGCTTATTTTTTATATTTATTTTTATTGGCTGGTTATACCGCCTAATTTGTATATATATTTTGTTTTATTTTTATTGGCTGGTTATACCGCCTAATTTAGTATATATATTTTTATTGGCTGGTTATACCGCCTACTTTAGTATATATATTTTTATTGGCTGGTTATACCGCCTTGCATCTTATTCTTATTATTTACTTTAGTTTAAAACTGGCTTCAAAAACCCCTTTTCTTTTATTGTTTTCTTTGAACGTAAGTTATAAACTATTAACTTATAAACTAAAACCCAATCCCTGAGGACTCGACCCTTGCTAACTACTATACTTACAATTGATCTTTTTAGTGCAAGGTTAAACAAGATACACTCTTTTGGGTGCATCATGGATCCATAAAAATCCCTTTCTTGGATTTCACACTTGGAAAATTTAGCATAAAGTTGCTTTTCACGCATAGTCTGCAACACCGTTCTCAAATGGCTTACATGATCATCCTTATTCCTGGAATAAACTAGGATGTCATTGATGAAAACAATAACAAACTTATCTAAGTAGGGCCGAAACACCCTATTCATCAAATCCATAAAGACTGCAGGTGCATTAGTTAGCCGAAAAGGCATAACTAAGAATTCATAATGACCATATCGAGTTCTAAAAGCAATCTTTGGAATATCAGATTCTTTAATCTTCAATTGATGATAACCCGATCTTAGGTCTATTTTGGAGAACAAACTTGCACCTTGCAACTGATCAAACAAGTCATCAATCCTTGGCAAAGGATACTTATTCTTAATGGTGACCTTGTTCAGTTGCCGGTAGTCGATACATAATTGTAAAGATCCATCCTTTTTCTTTACAAATAAAACCGGTGCTCCCCATCGTGAAGTACTAGGCCGAATGAAACCTCTGTCAACTAGGTCTTGCAACTACACTTTCAATTCCTTTAGCTCCGAAGGTGCCATTCTTTAGGGTGCCTGAGAAATAGGAGCACTGCCAGGGATTAAGTCAATAGTAAACTCCAATTCCCTGTCAGGAGGTAAACCGACCAATTCTTCAGGAAAGATCTCAGGAAACTCTTTGACCACAGATATAGTTTCCAACTTTGCCTCATGTATATCCTGGTTAATCACATAAGCAAGGTATATGAATACCCTTTCTGCAAGTATCTATTGGCTGCCATCTTGAAGATAAGGCAAAAAGGTAAAACTTTCCTTTCTCCTTGAAAGGTAAACTCCAAGTCTCCCGACTTCTTAAAAGTCACAGTTTTGGAAAAACAATCTATCACTGCATTGTGTTTAGACAACGAATCCATTCACAAAATCACATCAAAATCATACATTAATTCATGCTCCTGAACCATAACAGTACAATCCGGATAAACCACATCAATTTTCAAAGTTTCTCCAACATTCACTAGGGTGATTTCTCCCACAATGGGGACACTTAGAATAAGTCAATGTACGAGGTCCTGAGCTCCTAGGTAGCGATCTAGTCTGCTGTTGAGGTCCAATGGTAGGTTTACTAGAAGAACCACTAAAAGGTTTTCGGGCTAATCCCTCTTGAAATCTCGAGGGTTTGTAACTATTGACATTGCTCTCTACATAATTTTTCTTAGGCCTCACGTCCTCACTCGAGGACGGCACCTTTTTTTTTTTTTTTAACTTTTCTTCTCTTCTCTATCTTTCATTTCTTTCAGATTCTATTCAGCTTTAATTGCCATGTTGACCCATTTATTAAAGTCATCTGTATCTAGGGTCGTCAACCTATCTCGAATACTAACATGTAGCCCATCTTGGAATTTCTTGCATCTGTCAGCATCGTTGGCTAACTGATGGAGCAAATTCCGATAGTTCGCTGAATTTTTGCTCATACTCTGCTACTGACATACTACCCTATTTTAAATCCATAAACTCAGTCCATTTATTTTCCCGCAAGGCCCGAGAATAGTATTTTTCTTCAAACTCTCTTCGAAAATCTGCCCAGATTATGGCAGGATGTCCAGCATACCTTTGCACTATAGTTTTCCACCATGTGTGTGCATGATCCTCCAAAAATTGCACCGCACATGGTAACCTCATAGGCTTGGGAATCTGAAGAGTAATGGAAGTAGTCTCAAATTTTTGTAGCCATGACCAGGCTAAATCTGATTCCAAAGACCCCGTGAAAATCTTGCAACCCATATTCTTCAAATCTTTACAGTAATCAACTATCCCCTTTTCAGCAGGGGCAGTCAAAGTGGGAATTACTCTTGCCAAGGCCGCAACTGCCTCAGCTAAATTAAGATTAGCTGCTGGGGGTGCTGCTAAGGGTGCAGCAACATAATATGAACCAGCAACTAAAGCTTGTCCTCTAATTTGCTCATCAATATTCACATTTCTATTCCTATCCCTATTTTGGGCTAGGGGATTAATTCTAAGCCTTCCTCTTCGACGTGGTGGCATCGTGTCTGATTTCCTACGCAAGTGACAATATTTTAATACTTCCACAAATAGTTTCTAAGTCTACAGGACCTATAACCTTGCTCTGATACCAAATTGTAACACCCTGTCCGGATAATCTACCTAAAATCCGGCAGAGTTTCCTTTCTATCTCAACGATAATCCTCCTGCAAATAACACTCAATTCATATCCTCAACCAGCAATATTCCTCAATACTATTATCACATATATCCATATATATTCAAAAAAAATTCCATGATCAATTTATGCTCAAATCAAAACATATTGATCTATTGTCTCATATCTTCAAATATATACAATATATCCAAAAGTAAACCTATCTCAGCAAGGTTTACTAGATAAAAACATCAAAAGATCAAGACTTCAATAAATTTTTACTATGATGCCCACCACGTCACAATACTATTTGAAGCAAAGAATAGAGGAAGGTTGCAATCCCAACACCTAACTATCACCTGAAAATGAGAATATGAAATGGTGAGATATATGAATATCTCAGTGAGTAAACAACTTTTAAAGCGTGTGAAAACTATAATGGTAGTCTGTAGAGCATAATTTACATTTTCAAAATAAATAATAGTAAAATCATAATAACTAATTCAAAGGCGTAGCAAAGTTTTCAAATGTATAACAATATTATAATATTAAATCAATGTATAAAATCTGTAAAGTAAATCAAGTTTCGTATAATTGGGCTCCAACTCCTTTAAAACATAATAGACGTTTTCAAAATAAATAATAGTAAAACCATAATGAGAAATTCAAAGACGTAGCAAAGTTTTCAATTGCATAACAATATTATAATATTAAATCAATGTATAAAATCTGTGAAGTAATTCAAGTTACGTATAATTGGGCTCCAACTTTCTGTCGTGCACAAGAGTACATCCATGAAATAACCAGGCAATATCCATGTAGGCATACTAGTAGCCGGCCCCAAAGGCCAATACCACCATAGGACGCCCCAAAGGCATATGTGTCTCTATGATGTGCCCCCAAAAGGCAAATATAACGGGATAGGGACTCTGGAGGTGGCTCCCACCACAAAGGCGTAGCACGCAGCTCCCATACCCCAGTCTAATATCACGGAATTGGGACTCTGGAGGTGGCTCCCGCCACAAAGGCGTAGCACGCAGCTCCCGTATTCCGGTCTAATATCACGGAATGGGGACTCTGGAGGTGGCTCCCGCCACAAAGGCGTAGCACGCAGCTCCCGTATTCCGGTCAAGGAAATAATCTCATACATTAAGTCAGGTGGAGCCAAAACCATGTACGTCAAATTCTATGTAAAATCATATTTCATAAAATCAACCAACTTACTCGATATAATATTTCTTGAAATAAAAGTACTTTAATAACAAATCAATTCATATGATTAAATATCGTATGTACCTTTAATACGTAAAATAAATATTATGTAAAAAAAATATATATATATAATTATAATTAAAAATATTTCAAATAACTATAGTTGTTGTCTACTCACAATCCTTTGGATGATCTCACTGTACACCTCGACTTGAAACTTCGGGATCCACAGGTGACGTCGGATCTACGTGGCCTAGAGATTAACAATAATTAGTATCTATACATGCTCAAAGCATTACACAATTTTTTTGAATGTAACTTAAGTCCCATAAATCTACCCCATATACTAATTTCTCATTCTCAAAACAACATATCCTTAATTTTTAATATCATTTCCATAATCATTTTCTCCATAATTCAACTCCATAATCATGTCCTTATCAAATTCGTTTCTAGTATTCCATGCCTTAGAGATTTTCATAATCCATAACCATCCTTTGGTACTATATTTCTCTTAAGCAATAAATTCCTTAATATCAAGTTAGATTAGAAAATCATAACTTGAGTTTGGTAAGGAATTTGGAAGTGATCCCAATTGTTTTATTTCAACCAATATGTCTAATTTATGAATAAAATAACTAACTTATACAACTAGAACAAAATTTTGATCAAATTTGATAAATCCCGAAACTATGCTGAAACAGGGGTCACACTGAACAGTCAACTTCACCGAATTTTATCTTTTTAACCGCTTATCGGTTTTGGGTGATTCAAAAACCAAAATTCTCGTAGTGAAGTCTAGTTTATAGAAAAAATATCAAACAAATATAAACCCAACTGTACCGAACCCAGAAAATCCGAACAGCAAGCATGCTCAGATTCCCCTGTTTTGCTTTTTCTTCCCATTTTCTTGTTCATGCTTTCAAATCCTTTTAATTCTTACCAAAAATGAGTAAAATTCATACTTAATAGATGGATTTCAGACCTTAACATGTTTATGGAGCTATGATCTTAGCATGCCCAAGTAGATATCTAAAGAAAATGAAGAATTTATCAAGAAACTAACCTTGGATGTAATTGTTGTTGAGATTTTTGGTTGAGTTCTTGAAGAGAAATGTTGGAGGAGATGAAGAAATTTGAGAGGGGAGGCTGCCGGCTGCCACTTGAAGAAAGCATGAAAATTGTTTTGTGTTTTCGGGAGATAAAAGGAAGATAAGAGATATTTTTCTTGTTTTTGGGATAATTGCATATTAGTCCCTCAACTTTTTATAAATAACCATTAAGCCCCTAAACTTTTTTAATATGTTCATTTTGATCCTTTCTTCTTTTATTTCCTTCACTTATAACTTCTTACCAATTTCCAAGTTTGTCCTTAAAATTTTCGGGATTTAACTTTACATAATTATACGTAACCTCGGTTGTTACATCCGATTTTTCTGGGAATTCATCTTTGATCAGAAAATTAAGTCGATTTTTTCCGTGTATTTTTACGTGTCCTGAGTCTCCAATAATTTTTTCAGAATTTTTGGAATTTTTAAAAATAGGGTAAAAAATCGTGGATTAAAACTGGACAGTGGAGTCAGAATTGATTTTAAAGAAAAACAAAGCAGTTTTTTTCTCCTCCAAAAACTCGTACATCTCTGGTTTTTCTGGGAATTCATCTTTGATCAGAAAATTAAGTCGATTTTTTTCCGTGTACTTTTACATGTCCTGAGTCTCCAATAATTTTTTCAGAATTTTTAGAATTTTTAAAAATAGGGTAAAAAATCATGGATTAAAACTGGACAATGGAGTCAGAATTGAATTTAAAGAAAAACCAATTTTCTGTTTTGGTTAATCTACTTAGAGTGGGCTGATTAGGAGGGTTAGCTACTGACTTAGGGTGATTTCTAAGCCTTTTTAAACTCTAAAAATGGTTTTTCAACTCTCGGGTTAAGGGTAGCCAAGTCCGGATTTTTTTAAACTTAGGAAATTAGAGTCATTTTAAAAATTTTAGCCCAGTTTTTATTTTTAATTCAAGCTTTTCAAATTTTTTTTCAAACAATCACAAAGTATTTTAGTTTTAGAATATTTAATTTGACATATTTTCCTAAGGTAACCGGATATCTTTTTAGATATACGGATTTCCTTAATTAAAGGAAAAAATACATTTCATGCATTGCATTTTTATATTCATGCATTTTATATAATATGTGATTCTTGCCATAATAATTTCTATGTGTCATGACATTTAGGTTGCATTATATTATTTAGATTTTGCTATGTCATTTTATTTATGTCATGCCTATACATATTCATTTCTTTTAAATGTTTTCAAAAAAGATAATGGTTTTCAATAAAAATAAAGATATTCCCGAGTTAAAATAATTCATGAGTTCTCTACCGGGTTTGCTGGAGGGAATATCATCAATTATTATTAATAAAGGAATATCTTTCTTTCAAAAAAAAAGAGAATGATTCGGAAAGTTTTCCAAAACTAATAAAAATTTCTATATTTTGCCACGTTTGTTGGGGAATATAGGAAAATTTTGAATTTATAAATTCCGGATCATTTTCAATAAAAACTGGAATTATTTTTCTTTAAATTGGGAATTAATTTGAAATACTAAATTTAAAACCAACTTTTACCAAGACTTGAGATAACACACGATTAATAAGGTACCGATTTATACGGGCGTTGTGGGGGTGCTAATCCTTCCCCACCCGTAACCGACTCCCGAACCCGCTTCTTTGATTTCTTTGGTTTAAAACGCAGACTTGAAATCGGTTTTTAAAATGTTTTAATTAATTTTTAAAATATTTTATAAAATCGGTTTTAATAGGTGGCCGATCACACCTAGCTAAAAAAGATTGGTGGCGACTCCATGTCTTTTTAGGTCATTTCCAAAACCTTCATTTTTTAGAGGAATTAAGTCGACTTTTCCTCGGTTTTTTTTTAATGTCACGCCTAACGAATAATAAAGTCTTGCGATGAGACTCGTCGTTATTTTTTTAGGTTGCGACAAGGTTATCTTGAATTGTCATGCATTTCTTTACCATTTAGGCTTTAGACCATGCATTTCATACATTTCATTTGCTGTATGTTCATGCATTCCATGTCATTGCCACATGATTTATGACTTAGGCCAATCAATGGCTCAAAGTCATGCTCTCTTGAGCATACTTGTGGAAAATTAAAGGGTTGTCAAATTGATTATTCTACCTTTGTGATTTTTCTTTACTTAGCCAATTTTCGTCCAAGGTTTTAAATGTTTTAGCTACTGTTTGTAGGTCTTTAGGATGGTCTCCAACAATTTTACTTTGATTTTTAAATGATTTTATCAAAGGCAAAAAATGTGTTTTGACAAAATAGTTTTTTTTTTTCACCCAATACACAAACTTCTCAGATTTTTCTGGGAAGTCATCTTTAATTAGAAAAATTAAGCCAATTTTTTATCATATAGTTTTACATGTTCTGAGTCTCCAGTATGATTTTAGATTTTTTTGAATTTTTAAAAATAGGCAAAAAAGTTGTGTGACAAAACCGAATAGTAGAGGCAGATTTGAAATCAAAAGAGAAATAATGGTTGAATTTGGCTAAGGCATTTAGAGGGGGTTGGTTAGAAGCTTTAGCTACTGTCCTAGGGTAGTTTTAAGCCTTTTTAAACTTTAAAAATGATTTTATAAATCTCAGGTTAATGGTGATTAAGTCCGGGATTTTAAACTTAGGAAATTAGAGCCATTTTAAAAGGGTTTGGCAGGGGTTTTAATTTTTATTCAAGTTTTTCCTCAAAAATTGTTTTCAAATAATAACAAAGTTTTTTTTTTAGAAAATATAATTTGACATATTTTCCTAAGGTAGCCGGATATCTTTTTAGATATACGGATTTCTTTATTTAGAGGAAAAAATACATTTTCATGCATTGCATTTTCCATGTTCATACATTTTATTTAATATATCATTTTTGCTATGATATTTTCCATGGTATTATTATTACTTTGATTTACATTTTATGATATTATATGATTTTGAATATTTCATGATATCTCATATTTTTTATTTAGTTATTTATTTTTGTCACATTATTTAGCATATACTATGTTCATGCATTTTTATTTTATTTTCATGCATATTTTATGATAAGCATTATTTTATGTTTCATGTCATTTCTTCATATTCCATATCATTTAGGTTATATTATTTAGAATATGCCATATCATTTAAAATTGCCATGTCATTTAAATCATTTTATCTCATTTAGAATATGCCATGATACTTAGGATTTTTTATTTCACGTAGAATATACTATGCCATTTAAATTATGTCATATCATTTAGGTTGCATTATATCTAGACTTTGCCATGTCAATTTATTTATGTCATACATATTCATGTCCATATTTTTAAATGTTTTTAAAAAGATAATGATTTTCAATAAAAGTAAAGATATTCCAGAGTTAAAATAATTCATGAGTTCTCTACCAGGTTTGCTGGAGGGAATATCATCAATTATCATTAATAAAGAATATCTTTCTTTCAAAAAACGAGAATGATTCGGAAAGTTTTCCAAATGAATAAAAATTTCTATATTTTGCTGATTTTGTCGGGGAATGTAGGAAAATTTTAAATTAATAAATTTCGGATCATTTTCAATTAAAAAATGAAATTATTTTTCTTAAAATTGGGAATTAACTTGAAATACTAAATTAAAAACCAACTTTTTACCGAGACTTGAGATAACACACGATTAATAAGGTACCGATTTATACGGGCGTTGTGGGAGTGCTAATCCTTCCCTGCACGTAACCGACTCTCGAACCCGCTTCTTTGATTTCTCTGGTTTATAACGCAGACTTGAAATTGGTTTTAAAAATATTTTAATTAATTTTAATATATTTTATAAAATCGGTTTTAATAGGTGGCCGATCACACCTAGCTAAAAAAGATTGGTGGCGACTCCATGTCTTTTTATGAGACCGTTTTCATACCCTCGATCGTTTATTTTATTTAAATCTAGAGGAATTAAGTCGTCTTTTCCTCTGCTTCTGTGTCCCCTCACTCGAACGGCTCCCCGCGATCGGGATCATGTATCGACACCTTCATTTTTCTAGAGGAATTAAGTCGACTTTTCCTCTTTTTTTTTTTTTTAATGTCACGATTAACGAATAATAAAGTCTTGCGATGAGACTTGTTATGTTATTTTTAGGTTGCAACAGCTTGACGACTCCGCTGGCGACTTTTTAGACAGTCAGGCCTAGAATTAGTCGTGTGTTATCAAAGTCTCAGTTTTGTTGGTTTAATTGGTATTTAATTTTAATTCCCATATTTTTAAAAAAAAAAAACAAAAGAGAATTTTGAAAATAATAAAATGTTTTAAATTTATTCATATTCATTCATATGCATTTTATTATTGTTTTCTAGTTATTTAATGTTTTATATTATAAATGCTTGTTGGTTAATGTGTTACACTATTCTTGATCTTTATTTTAATAAATTGTTGGGGTATTTAGGATAAGTGGTGTAGAATAGGTGGTGTCAGGTTTGTTTTGTTCCTCCACACACACTATATTTGCATTTGCATAACATGAACCCTCTACCCGGGTTCTGTCCTTTTAAGTGGGAGTAAAGTAACTACGCCTTCGTGATGATCCAACGTACGGGCTGGTGAAACATTTTCGAAGTATAAAGTACCTAATGCCTTCGTGATAATCCTCCGTATGGGCTTAGGAAAATATACTCTAACGAATTGAACCCGCTTTTATCGGGGTGCCTTACTAGCCTTCACTGGCGACAGTGAGGAGCAATTAGGAGCCTTTAGAACCGATTCACTCTCATATAGTGAACCTAGGCGAAGCCATGCCGGATTTTCATTAGATACATCGAAGATAGGAACACATGGAGGGACATTTCTAAACCTTTTGTTACCTATTTTACACTCTGAATAAGGGTTGTAGATCGGGCAACGATGTACGTACATCGCCCGTAATAAGTTTAATACCCTGTCCTGAAGGCATCATGATGCCTAGATGAGTCGACAATGTTGGGGCAAGTGTTCACTAGCTTTTTAAAAAAAATTGAAAATATCAAAACATTCTTTTTCAAACATTTTTGCATTTTGCACATTTCATGCATGTGTGAACTGAGCATGTACATTTATCATTGTATTTTTGATCTCATTCTTTGCAATAAATAGTTGGTGATGCACCCAAAAGAGTGTATCTTATTTAACCTTGCACTAAAAAGATAAATTGTAAGTATAGTAGTTAGCAAGGGTCGAGTCCTCAGGGATTGGGTTTTAGTTTATAAGTTAATAGTTTAAAACTTAAATTCAAGAACAATAAAAGAAAAGGGGTTTATGAAGCCAGATTTAAACTAAAGTAAATAATAAGAATAAGATGCAAGGCGGTATAACCAGCCAATAAAAATATATATACTAAATTAGGCGGTATAACCAGCCAATAAAAATATATATACTAAATTAGGCGGTATAACCAGCCAATAAAAATAAAACAAAGTTAATATACAAATTAGGCGGTATAACCAGCCAATAAAAATAAATATACTAATTAGGCGGTATAACCAGCCAATAAAAATAAATATAAAAAATAAGCAAACTAAAAGTAAGAAAACAAATAAGTAAGAAGAATCAAATATGAAAAATATGGTTAAGGTTTCATTCTCCACCACTAGACATCATTAAGAATCAATTTCAGATCTATCAATATCAACCAACTATCAAAGTTAACAACCGTAGATAACAACAAGCTCTGTTACCCCAATCTTTCCTTAGTTTGTCGTTAAATAGAACAAGCTCTCTATTTAATCTCTAACCATTAAACAACCTAGAATAAGCTCTCTAAATTCAATTTAATGGCAGCTTTATGATGAGAAAGATAGGTTGATCTAAGCAACAAACACATAAGCTCGGATTGTTCAACTTAGGTTATGTTCCACTTTGCAATTATTGAAAACTTGACCATAATCATTAATCACAAATTGCCACTTATGAATAGGAAATCAAGACAATTACACGGATCAAGACTCCTAAACTAGCAATAGATAATTATCAAGATCTATCTAGTTGTACACCTAAATAAATCTAGACAACATCATGAACAATTCTTGTAGAAGAACATAAGCAACTTTGATAGAAAATTAATGATAGATAGAATCTGAAAATCAATCACAAAACATGTCTAGGGCTTTGAAATCACCCTTAACCAAATAGAAGTTTAGCCTAGCATAGGCATTATAGACATAAACATAAAATTAAAGAAAATCTAAGAAGAAAATAAAAGAAAGAAAGAAGAAGAGGAAGAATATTAATTATCCAACCTCTTGCTCTCTCTAAAGAAAAAGAAAACTAGAGAAAAGAAAGAAAACTAGAGAAAAGAAAGAAGAAGAAAACTTAGAGAATTTTATTAAAATGGCTAATATCCTACCTATGTACAATATGATCCCTTACAATCATCCAAGGCCCTCTATTTATACACATTTTGGAGGGCTAAATGACAAGAGACAAGCTTTACAAATTTCAAAGGTAGGTATATGACGATTTTGATCAGCCAACTTGATGGTCGATTTCGTCAATATTGGAGGCCTGATCTGATCACATGGTCTTCTAGAAAAAGGTTCCCCTATCAGTTACGGAACTATAGCCGTTGGAATCAGCTCATTTGCTGATGTGGTTAAGCAGATATGGGCAAAATACGAAAACATGTCAGCACAGACGTCATTGCACATCAGCCACCTTGATGGTCGATTTCTTCAATATTGGAGGCCTGATCTGATCACATGGTCTTCTAGACAAAGGTTCCCCTATCAGTTACGGAACCATAGCCGTTGAAATCAGCTCATTTTCTGATGTGGATAAGAAGATATGGGCATAATACGAAAACATGTCAGCACAGACGTCATTGCACATCAGCCAACTTGATGGTCGATTTCGCTAGGGAAAACGACTCCGTTTTAAGAAGTGTAAAACATGAAAAAGATAGATATGCCTCTTAGCTTTGCATGCTACAAATTTCAGCCTTATTGCTTCAGTGAAACTCGAGATATAGCTGATATGGCAAAAGGTGTCGGAACTGAAACTGAACTGGATTTGCCCTTAATTCTAGTAATCTGAAATCACTCAAAGAAACTTGTGAAAAATACCAAAATACATAAAAAACATAAAAGATCATAAACACAATTAGACTAAACAATAATAACTCGTATTTGACACAAAACAATAATAAAACATAACTAAAAACTATATAATTATACGAGTTATCAGTTGGTAATAATAATCTCATTTGGTGATTTCATGAGCCGGTAGTGTTACATGAACATTTGCATATTGTACCATAGTAGGATCCATTATTCCGAAATTCTTTTGAAAATAATGTGTGGTTTTTCATAGAGAAAACATGTTTCAATAAATTGTAGATTAAATGTGGAGGCAAATCTTGCATAATGAGATTTTTGAATAATCAAAATTTGGTCCCACCATTTTTGTGTAGCCATTGATTTCTTTGTATATACCATGGTGTTAATTCATTTATTCTTTGCATGTATCATTTTGACATCATGTTACAGTCATAAGCATGTATGCTCATTCATTGTAGAATACAGTCATAGTTAGCATAATTTTTCTGTATATATCCATGCAGTAATTTGGTTATTCTTTACATGCATCATGTTGGCATCAGGTTGGACACATGGCATACATAGTTGTAGACACCGGATTTTATCCGGGTTTAATTTTTATTATTAAAACAAAAAAAAAATCAGAAAAACAAAAAAAAATAAAATTTTTTGGATAATTCCGAAAATTAAAGGAAAAATCAAAAGAAATTCGGAATTAATAAAAAAATGAGAAAAAACAAGTTTTGGTTGAAACAAACCACCTCTTTGGATTGAAATGGAACTCTAAAAAATGAGATTAAATTGAAATTCCTAATCCTAGTGGAATAAATCTCTTCTCTATAAAAAGAACCCAAGCACCACAATCAAAAACACATCAGAAAATATCAAAAATCAAGGAGAGTTAGAAGCAATTATAGGTTTTTTTTTTCGAAATAAAAAAAATATTTTTTTGAGAGAAAAAAATTCGAAAATTCAAAAGTGAGAGCTAGAGTTTGTTTCGAAAAAAATTCTTGAGAAAGAAAAGTGTTTTAATTAGAGGAAGCACATACTAAAAGTTGGTGGCCATTCGACGACCGACGGAGTAGATCGGAGGAGGTGAAGTTTCAAACTTCAATTTCAGATCTAGGAAATTCTAGAGAGATTCGGAAAAAAACTAATTTGATATTTGAAAAGAGGAGATCGAAAGGAATTTTTGGTGATTTTTCGGAAATTTTTTGACCACCGGCACCGGCGGCGACGGTGATGGCAGTGACGATGGTGGCGGTGACAGCGGCGGCGGCAGCAGCATCTCACCGGAATCTGGAAAAATCTGGGTTTGGTGTTCTTGAATAATTTGAGAGAAAAAAAAAAGATTTTTGGTGAAAAAAAAAGGTAAACCATAACAAAAAAAAAAAATTTAAGAGGCAGCAAGGGCTCGGGCCAGCAGGCCCGCGTGCGGCCCGCGCGGCCCGCTCCTGGGCTGGCCCCCCCTGCTGCCTTCATTCATTTCCTTTGTTTCAATTGTGCTTTGCTTTTTACGTTTGTTCTGTTTCATATATATATATATATATATTTTTGTTTTGTCTTATTTGTTTCTTTTGTTTATTTTGATTTTGATTTTAGTATTTATTATTTATTTACTAATTGTTTCTTTTAGTTTTTTTTTTTTTTTTGTGTGCAGATTTTATATTTTATATTATATTATATTATTATTATTTTTATATTAGTATTATTATTATTATTTATTATTTTACTAACCATATATATATATTTTTTTAAAAACTACTATTATTTTTAAGAAAACTTATATTATATTATATTATATTTCATATTTTATATTTTTTTATAATAATTGTATATTTTTAATATTGTTAATTGTTTATTTATTTTTTTAGATTAAATTAATTTAATTGAAGAATAGTTATTTTTAAATAAATAAATTGAGATTTTTTCCAATGATGAAATTCAAAGAAATTACGAATGGTTAATTTCTGAGAAATTTCTAGGTGAGAAATTTCTCTTAAAAATTCTCCAGAATGAATGGAAGGATATTTTAAGAGATTAATTTCAATACCAACAAAAATAAAAATTTTTTTTTTTAAGAATAATTAATTTTCAACGTCTTTTTCTCAAAATTGATTTTCCATAATAAATGCTTAATTTAAATTGAAGAATAAATTAAGATTTTTTCCGATGATGAAATTCAAGAAAGTTGCGAATGGTTGACTTTTAAGAAATTTCTAGGTGAGAAAAATTCTTTTAAAAATTCTCCAGAAAGAATGGAAGGATATTTTAAGAGATGATTTTCGATATTAAAAATCACAATTTATTTTTCAAAACAAACATTAATAAAATGTGGATTATTTTTGGAAGATTAATTTAAGAAAATAATTTGGTTAAACAATTTAATTTTTCCGACGACGGAGCCTCTTCAATTGAACGAATGGTTTCTTTTGAATACTCTCGAGGTGAAGAAACATTTTTTAGTAATTTCTCCAGAATGAATGGAAGAAAGACCTAAAAAATAATCTCCGATATTTCTAATTTTAAAATGAAAATAGGATAGACAAGACCATTTAATTAAGACTTTTAAGTATCACAAGACTAATTAGGTACTATCTCTTAGATAGGCGTTGTGAGGGTGCTAATCCTTCCTCACACGTAACCGTACTCCCGAACCTAGTTCTGATAAAGTAGACCAGAACCTATTCTTTTTAAGGTGCCTTAGTCAAGCTTAGGATTACTTTAAATAGGATAGATTCATATAGGTGACTAATCACACCTAGATTAGATGATTAGTGGCGACTCCATTGATTTGCATCTAGCATGCTGAATTCGTATTTGGCACGTTATGACAGTTTGGCGACTCCACTAGGGACCTTCGAGAGTCGAGCCCTAGATTAGTCTTGTGATACTTTAGGTTTGAAATATTGGTCTTTAAGTGTTTAATTTTTATGTATTTACTTATTTATTTGTTTATTTATTTTTATTTTTATTTTTATTTTTATTTTTATTTTTGATTTTGATTTTTGTTATTTGTACTAACAACTTTTGTTTCATTGTACATTTATGGGTAAAGGAAGGTTTGAATGTCCTTCCTCACACACGACACATTGCATATCATAAAGTCCTATACCCGGACTCGTCCCTTTTAGGAGGGGGTAAAGTACCTACGCCTCGAGAGGTGAAAACCTCCACAACGGGTAGCGAAACACCTTCAGAGTGTAAAGTACCAAAGTCTTTGAGAGATGATAAATCTCCGCCATAACTTTGGAAAATACTCTCACCCGAATTGAACCCTTCCGGTTGGAGCCTGTAATGGGTGAGGAATGGTGTGCCTTACTCATCCTACATGGATGATGTTAAGGAGCAATTTGGGGACCTTTTTTTAGCTTGGTCAAGTATCCTAACCCAGCATATAAACAATACTTAAGTGGCCAAACTTTAAGATAGAGCCATATCCAACCTTATATAGAGGAGAACCCGAATTTAGGACACATGAAGGGACACTTCTTACCCTATACTTTTATCATTAACATGATGTTTTGTTTACCTAACACGTTTGTTTTGCTGATATGCTTACCATGATGATGTAGTGCTTACACATGTTGTTGTATTTTTATCTTTTCATAAGTTTGTTGACATAGCATCTAACTGTTTGTTTCTTTCTTTTCATACATCATGCATCTTTATAAAGTCATCTTGCCACATAACGGTCTAGATAAAAAGAATGTCTACTGAATCCATGGAAAACCTGACAGTCGCCAAGCGTGAGTCTGCCAATAGTTTGAAGCTTAGGTCTGAAGCGATCCAGCAAAGTACGAGAGATTTTCTTCTAGTCGGGTATGTCTCTACTCTTCCCGAGAGAGTTCACATGGATCTGGCACAGAACAACCTTGAAGATTTGATCAACATTTGGCATTCCTGGAATGGAACTCGACAAGAAACATTCATACGAAAGTATGGGGACCTGGCCTTGCTCCTATCTGTTGAAGTTGATAATAATCTGGTAAGAACCATGATGCAGTTTTGGGACCCATCATACAGATGCTTCGTGTTCAACGAAGTAGATATGGTTCCAACTATAGAAGAGTATTCAGCACTGCTTCGTTTTGATCCTCCTAATCCAGACAAAGTCTACTGGAAGAACAAGACAGGTTATCGGAAGAAAGTAGCAAAGATCATGGGAATCAGCTTGGCAGAAGTTGACAAGATTGTGAAGACAAAGGGTAAAAGCACTGGTATTCCATGGAATATTCTCCGAAACTTCATTGTCAAACACCCGGATGATGATAAAGGTTTGGAGGTGATGGCTTTGGCTATTTACGGACTTGTGGTTTTCCCGAAGATATTGGGAAATATTGAAATAACTGTGGTGAATTTCATGGACCAAGTTCAACACCAGATCAATACAGCTCCAGCTATATTAGCCGAGTCTATCAGGTCACTGAATCACTGCAGGAGAAATGGAAAAGGGCGTTTCATCGGATGTTTACAGTTGCTCTACATCTGGATGAAAAGTCATTTCGAGTGCCAAGAGTCGAAGTTCCGAAAGCCGTACTTCACCACTAGCATCCCTATCAAGGAATTCTGTGAAAGCACATGGCCTGAGTCAAGGTCAAAAGAAGAATGGGTAGCAATGTTGCGAGAACTTACAAGCCAACAAGTGATCTCGAAAGCACCATGGATGCCTCATGGACCTATGTTATTTAGCTGTGGTGATCAACCTTGGGTTCCTCTCTTGGGACTTTGGGGTGTCGTTAGCTACTCTCCCATCATGGTATGGAGACAGGCGGGGTATAAGCAGTTCATACCGATGACCCATGGACTTAACCAGGTGGACTTCTCCTATTCAGACAAGGGGGTTATCAACAGGATAGAAGAACTCACAAAGGCTTGGAAATTAATGGTTAGAGTTGAAGGGGGTAGTATCTCATGGAACACTACTCCTGAATACTCTGTGTGGCAGGCCAGGAGAGCCAAAGATATTGTGATTCCTTGCAAAAGAAGTTCAGACGGTTCGGCCAAGGTTATAGCCTTGGATCCTATGCTAAGGATAGAAAAGGCTAAAAAGAAGCTACAAGAAGAGAAAGATGGATTGGGAGAAGAAAACCAAAAGCTGCAATCAAGGGTAGAAGAGTTAGAAAAAGGATTGAACAAAGAAAAAAGCAAGGCCAAGAAGCTTCGATTGAAGGTTCGAAAGTTGGGGGATGGTTTAGTGGAAAGAGATGGTATTGTTCAGAAACTCACCGAGGATGGCGACACTTTGAAACAATCCTTGACAATTATGGAAAATAAATATTCGCTTTTGATTACTGAGGTCGGGCGCCTAAAAGATGAGAATGGGAGTTATTGTTTGATCAAGAAAGAAGAATAGCTGATTGCGAGGAATTGGTTACCGAATTAATGAACTTGAAGGAAGAATGTTCCAAACTCTGAGATACGGACTCTAAAAAGCAGAATCTTCTGGAAAATATGTTTGACCATTTCGATGTGGCATCCCGTAATGCAGAAGACATGTATGATAGGATCATGGAGGTTAAGGTGAAAGTACATCCATTCCATGGAAACGCCATCTCATATACGAACTTTTGGATGAAGCTCAGTCTCACTACCGTCAGATTTTCAAGTTCCTTTGGAGGCGTTAGGTTTTTTCTTTTTTAGATTTATGATTTTAGGATTCTTTGTAAGAACTTTTCATTTTTTATCTTTTAGGACCAGTTGAAGTTGTTATTTTTTTATTTTTTATGTTTTTAGGATCGCTTTGGTTTTTAGGATTTCTATGGATTTGGTAATTTTATTTATAAAATTCTTTTTATCTACATTTGTTATGTGGCTAGTGTTCTTTCATAGCATTTCATCCATATGTGCATAAACATCATCAATTTAGATTTAAAGTTTTAAGCATATCATCCTAATTTAAGAAACTTTGCTAAAGGTTCAAGGATAGCTCGACAGTCAGAATCTTCGAGACAGTCTTCTCGTCACTCTTACAACACCAGATCAAGAGTTAAAGAAATGGCCGAAGAGCAATCTTCAAGGATAGATAAGGTAGAACAAGCTCAGGATGAGATTAGAGAGCAGTTAAGTTCTTTGCTGGAAACGATGAGAAGTCTGAAAGGGAAGAATAAGGATGATGAATTTGGTTCTTAGGGGAAAGAGCAGAATGTGGGTGAATCCTTATGTCTGCCCGGTTTTCGACCTCAAGCACAACATGAACAATTGCAGCAGATGCCCTACATGGAAGGATTCACTTATCCATACGGCCAACCTCAAATCTCGGGGTTCACTTTTCCTGTTCCTGGAACAAAGATAGACCCAGTCCAAGTTCCAGATTTGGACGATCCTAAAGAGTTAGAGAATTTGAAAGTGGCAGAAGAGATCGAGTCTCGTACAATGAAGATGATTGAAGAAAGGCTTCAAGCTGTTGAGGGGCTAGACTGCTATGGTTCTATGGATGCTGAGGGGCTTTGTTTATTGCCGGATGTAGTAATCCCGCCTAAGTTCAAGACTCCTGACTTTGAAAAGTTTGATGGGTCCAAGTGTCCCATATCTCATGTCACCATGTACTGCCGAAAAAAGGCAGCCCACACCAGAAATGACAAGCTGCTGGTCCATGTCTTTCAGGATAGTCTTACGGGGTCCGCCGCTAGATGGTATGTTCAACTAGACAGGAATCGGGTTCGTACTTGGAAAGAATTGGCAAAGGCATTCATCAGCCAATATAAGCATATCGTTGATATGGCTCCTGACCGTTTATCTCTACAAAATATGGAGAAGAAGTCTACCGAAAGTTTTAAGGCCTATGCCCAGAGATGGAGAGATATTGCTGCCCAGATCCAATCACCTCTGACTGAGAAAGAGACTACGGTACTGTTCGTTAGTACTCTTAAGGCTCCGTACTACGACAGGATGATTGGGAATGCCACAAAGAACTTTGCTGATATGGTGATTTTTGGCGAAATCATAGAAAATGCCATCAAGAGTGGCAAGATTGAAAGGGGAGAATCTGTTGTGAAAAGGAATAATGTGACAAAGAAGAAGGAAGCTGATGTCCAAACTGTTGCATATGGAGGGCAACAAACGGGAGGTTATGTCCCACACTTCCCGCAGTCCGTGTACCAGCCATACTACCCGAATACCAATGCCATCAATCCGGTTTCATATGCTTATCCACCTGCACCTCCGCAGACATTCCAACCTAATTTTTGCCCAAGACCATTGGCTCCTCCAGTTGGGCCATCCGTACAAGCTAATCAACCCACGAGTAATCCAAGGGGACCACGAGCCAACCAAGAAAGAATATCGTTTGATCCGATTCCCATGGCTTATGCAGACTTGCTTCCAGATCTTATCAAGAACCATCTGGTCGCACCTGTACACTTGGAACCTTTGAAACCTCCATACCCTAGGTGGCATGATCCTAATGCCCGATGTGACTACCATTCGGGAAACGTGGGACACTCCACCGAAAATTGTACAGCTCTGAAATACAAAGTGCAAGGTTTGATTAAGGCCGGGTTGATAAATTTTGAGGAGAAAGGTGGCCCGAACGTCAACGGTAATCCGCTACCAAACCATGCAAGGCCAGCGGTAAATACTTTGGGAGATGGCAAGATTACCGTGGTCAAGCGTAAAGTGGATGAGGTTACGACATCAATGTATTACATTTTCGATGTCTTGGTTAAAGCTAGCATGATTAGTCCTATACAGGCCAATTTAGGTAGCTATCTTGGTGAATATGATCCAAGCAAGATTTGCAAGTATCACCAAGGTATAGTTGGCCATTCGTTGCAAGGTTGTGTTGAATTTCGGCAGGAGTTGCAGAAACTGATGGATCTCTCGCAGATCGAGTTTTACACAGAGTTTGGGGCAGATGAAAGTGATGTGGTGATTGGAGAATCTTCGGTGCCTGTTGTGAAACCGATCACATTCTTTTATGAGAAAAGGGCGAGTCAGTTCGAAGATGAGAAGCCAATGGGGATCAAAAATCCCGTTATTACGATCAGTGTCCCTAGTCCATTCCCATACTAAAATGATAAAGCAGTACCATGGAGATATGGATGTGATGTCATGATCAATCCTGAGGCTGCTAATTTAACTGGAGTAGGAGGACTGACTCGGAGTGGGCGTTGTTATTCGCCTGAAATACTTGATAGGGACAGAAAGGGAAAAGCAATGGAAGAAGAAAAGAACGAAGAGCTAGGAAGCAAGACGAACCCATTGGCGGTTCGAGATATGGAATATAAGAAGCCTGTGACTGAGAGAGAGGCTTGTGAATTTTTGAAGCTGATCAAACACAGTGAATACAGTATGGTTGAACAGTTGAATAAGATGCCAGCTCGGATTTCGCTGTTGTCACTATTGTTGAATTCCGAGCCTCACAGAGAAGCTTTGTTAAAGGTCTTGAATAAGGCACATGTGCCTCACAATATTTTCGTGGAAAATGTGGGTCATATTGCAGGAAATCTGGTGGCTACTAATTTCATAACCTTTAATGATGATGAGATTCCTCCGGAAGGCAGGGGCAGTACTAACGCCCTCCATATCACAGTCAAGTGCAAAAGTCATGTCATGGCTAAAGTACTTATTGATAATGGTTCTTCCATTAATGTTATGCCGATGACTACTGTAGACACCTAATTTTGTCCGGGCCTTTTAAAACCAATTTTGATTTGTCCCCCTCTCGAGTTTAATATTTTTGTAAAAGTCACGGTCGCGATTTTAGATTTTTAAAATGTTCTAAATTATATATATCTTTTTTAGCTTTAATTGTTCAAATAAAGTCGGACCGTAAAATTACCAATTTTAAAATTCAATTTAAACCCGAGGTGAAAAAATTTAATCGTGAGCTTTATTAGACTTTTAAAAATATTTTTTTTTAAATGAAAATATTTGAAAAATAAAAAAAGACTTGAAAAAATAAAGAAGGGGTAATTTAGACATTAAATATTTTTTAGGTTAAGAATTTGTTATAAAAGGGGCCGATTAGTTGAGGAAAAAATGGGGGGTGATTCCAAAAAAAAAGAAAAGGGGATGAAGGAGGCGGCTACTACTAGGGGAGAAGGAAATGAAATAAGGAAGAGAAAAAAAGAGCTTCCAGGGGAGTGGGATCTTGTGGGAGCTATAAGTGAGTTTTGTTTTTGGTAGAGATGGTTGTTGAGGAAGGGACAAGCAATGTTGAAGGAGCAGAAAAGAAGAAGATATTTGCAAAGGCCAAGGCTGATGCTGTTAAGTACCATAAGTTCCGTGCCCAGAGGTTGGAGGAGCAGCGTGAGAACAGGAGCTGAGGTTGAAGGAGCAACATGAGCGCAAACGAAAGAAGGGAGAATAAAAAAAAAGCTGGGTGGGAGATAGGGCAAACTGCAAAGCCGAGACCAACAAGTAGCAGAGCAAGATGATAATCCCAGTTCGTCGCTTCACATGCGGAAAGGTTATTGGTAACAAATGGGAGACTTACCTTGATCTTCTCCAGGCCGACTATACTGAAGGAGATGCTCTTGATGCTTTGGGTTTGGTTCGTTATTGCTGTAGGAGAATGCTTATGACTCATGTTGACCTCTATGAGAAGCAGAGAGGCTAAGAGAGTTGTCTCAATGAGGGAGGCTGCCAAAAGTCTTGCTAAATTATCAAGGTATCCTGTCAGAGTAATTCTTTGTGCATTCATGATATTGGGCCATCCTGAGGCGGTTTTAAGTGGTCAAGAAGAACGAGAGATTGCTTTGGCCAAGTCTGCAGAAGCATTTGTTCGAGAGTTTGAGTTGTTGATAAAGATTATTTTAAAGGGTCCCATACAGAGTTCTGATGAAGAATCTGACTCTGCATTGCCTAAACATTTGACCTTTAGGTCATAGCTCACAGCATTTGACAAAGCATGGTGCCCTTACCTGAATTGTTTTGTGGCGTGGAAGGTTAAGGATGCTCAGTGTTGGAGGAGGACTTGGTAAGAGCGGCGTGCCAGCTAGAGCTCTCTATGATTCAAAAGTGCAAGTTGACTCCAGAAGGAGATAACACTGCTCTTACTCATGATATGAAGGCTATTCAAAGACAGGTTACAGAAGATCAAAAACTTTTAAGGGAGAAAGTGCAACATTTGAGTGGAGATGCTGGGATTGAACGAATGGAATGTGCACTATCTGAAACACGGACTAAACTTTTTCAGGCAAAAGAAAGTGGGAGCTCAATGGGGTCACCAATTACGCCCTTCCGATCTCCAAACACACATGGTTCCCCCAGTTCTCTGACTGCTAGAACAGATAATAGAAGTGGTCTGACTCAGATGCCAAACCATGTTGTCCGCTCTCTGTTTAGGGAAGATGATACATCCCCATCCGGAAATGAGACAAGATAAGAGAAACAATGGAGAAGGCTTTTTGGGACGGTATCGTGGAATCAATGAGACAGGATAAGCCCAATTATGATCGAGTTATTGAGCTTGCGAGGGTCTCAGGGTTTCTTGTGAGAGAAGTTCTTATGGGAATTTTGAAGAACATAAATTATGCGAATAAGACCAGGTGTGCGAAACTAGGATACAAGTTTTTTTGTGTGGTCTGGTCAGCAAGAAACTTATAGGCACACTGCAAACTCGTATCATTTGATAATGAAGATATTTGCAGAGTGTGAGGAATACAAGGCAATGTGGAGACTAGTGAATGAGATGATAGAGAATGGCTTCCCTACAACAGCAAGGACATTTAACATTTTGATATGCACATGTGGAGAGCTGTTACTAAATTGGGTGGCTATGACAAGGTAACTTCATGTAAATTGTGGCGACAAGTGGGATAATCTTTCAAGCCCCAAAGACCTGTACCACTGTTTCATGGACATTTTGTGGTTTCTATGAGAAGGCACTCCTTGATTATGAAAGGCATAAGACATGCGAGGGGGGTGAGCTTAATATACCTATTGCTTCCCAATCAGAGCCTATGAATGTTGATAATCAGATTATACTTGGAGATGGTGGCGCAGATGGAGCCGTATATAGGGCTACTAGTCTAGAACTTCGACGTGCATGCTATAAAGTCCCAGAACTGGTATAAGCAATCTTGGTAGCTTTGGAAAAGAAAAAAAGAGAATCTTGAATGGAAAGATAGGAAATGGTTTTTTGCGAAGGGGACAAGCACAAGGTAATATTCTTTTATTTTATTTTATGTTTATTGTACTTGCTTTGGACATAGTATATTACGGTGTATGTTTCGTGTTTGATAATTTACTTTTATACGACTAATGTTGCTTGCCTTGGACATGGTCTATTGTGGTGCATGCCTTAATGTCATTTTGCATATTCATAATATTTTAATAAATAAGGCAATATTCTCGAGTTCAATAATTCATGGTTTTCTCTGCTGGATTTGCCGGAGAGGTTATCATTAATTATTAACGAAGGAATACCCTTTTCTAAAATAAAATGATTCGAATTTGTTTTGAAATAAATAAAACTTTCTATGTTTTGTCAGGTCTGCCGAGGAACATGAAAAGATTCTGGTATTAATAAACTCCGAGTCATTTTAAGCCATTTCACATGCCATATCATCTTATGTCATCCATATGCCATGTCATCTTGCTTGTCATGTCGATTTCATTCACATGCCATGTCATTTTATGTCATCCATATGCCATGTCATCTTGCTTGTCATGTCGACTTCATTCACATGCCATGTCATCTTATGCCATGTCACATGCCATGTCATTTTATGTCATCCATTATGCCATGTCATCTTGTTTGCCATGTCGATTTCATTCACATGCCATGTCATCTTATGCCATGTCATTTAGGTTTAAATTCATGCATTTCATGCATTAGGTTTGCTGCATTGTTTCATGCATTTCATGTTCATGCCACTTGAATAATGACTTGAGCCAATTAATGGTTCAAAGTCATGCTCTCTTGAGCACACTTGTGGAAAATTAAGTTTGTCAAGTTGATTATTCTACCTTTGTGATTTTTTTTTACTCAGCCAATTTTTATCTAACTTTCAAAAAGTCCTAGCTACTGTTTGCAAGTCATTTTATGAGTTTCAAATATTTTTACTTTGATTTTTAAATGATTTTATCAAAGGCAAAAATGTGTTGGCAAAGCAGTTCTTTTCTTCTTCCAAAACTCGTACATCTCTGATTTTTCTAGGAATTTATCTTTGATCAGACAATTAAGACGATTTTTTCCCGTGTAGTTTTACATGTCCTGAGTCTCCAGTATTGTTTTCAGAATTTTTTGAATTTTTAAAAATAGGATAAAAAATCGTGGCTTAAAACTGGACAGTGAAGTCAGAATTGAATTTAAAGAAAAATCATTTTTCTGTTTTGGTTAAGTTACTTAGGGCTGATTAGGTGGGTTAGCTATTGACTTAGGCTAGTTTCTAAGCCTTTTTAAACTCTGAAAATGGTTTTTCAAGTCTCGGGTTAAGGGTACCCAAGTCCGGATTTTTAAACATAGGAAATTAGAGCCATTTAAAAAAAATTTAGCCCAGTTTTTATTTTTAATTCAAGCTTCTCAAAATTGTTTTCAAACAATCACAAAGTATTTTGGTTTTAGAATATTTAATTTGACATATTTTCCTAAGGTAGCCGGATATCTTTTTAGATATACGGATTTCCTTAATTAAAGGAAAAAATACATTTCATGCATTGCATTTTTATATTCATGCATTTTATATAATATGTGATTCTTGCTATAATAATTTCTATGATATTGTTGTTATTTTGATTTATATTTTTTTTTGATGTTACATGGTTTATTATATGGTTTTGAATATTTCATGATATCCTATGCTTTTATTTGGTTATTTTTATTTAGCATATACTATGTTCATGCATTATTATTTTCATGCATATTATATGATAGCATTATTTTATTCCATGTCATTTAAATTATATGCCATACCATTCATATTTGTCATGTCATTTAGGTTGCATTATATTATTTAGACTTTACTATGTCATTTATTTATGTCATGCATATACATATTCATTTATTTTAAATGTTTTCAAAAAGATAATGGTTTTCAATAAAATAAAGATATTTCCGAGTTAAAATAATTCATGAGTTCTCTGCCGGGTTTGCTGGGGAGGATATCATCAACTATTATTAATAATGGAATATCTTCTTTAAAAAGAGAATGGTTTGGAAAATTTTCCAAAACTAATAAAAATTTCTATATTTTGCCACGTTTGTTGGGGAATATAGGAAAATTTTGAATTTATAAATTCCGGATCTTTTTCAATAAAAAATGGAATTATTTTTCTTTAAATTGGGAATTAATTTGAAATACTAAATTTAAAACCAACTTTTACCGAGACTTGAGATAACACACGATTAATAAGGTACCGATTTATACGGGCGTTGTGGGGGTGCTAATCCTTCCCCACACGTAAACGACTCCCGAACCCGCTTCTTTGATTTCTCTGGTTTAAAACACAGACTTGAAATTGGTTTTAAAAATGTTTTAATTAATTTTTAAAATATTCTATAAAACCGGTTTTAATATGTAACAACCGAGGTTACGTATAATCATGTAAAGTTAAATCCCGAAAATTTTAAGGACGAACTTGAAAATTGGTAAGAAGTTATAAGTGAAGGAAATAAAAGAAGAAAGGATCAAAATGAACATATTAAAAAAGTTTAGGGGCTTAATGGTTATTTATAAAAAGTTGAGGGACTAATATGCAATTATCCCAAAAACAAGAAAAATATCACTTATTCATCTTTCTCTCCCGAAATCCCTAGACATTTTCATTCCCTTCTTCAAGTGGCAGCAGCTCCCAACATCCCTCTCTCTCAAAATTCTCTTCAAACAACTCAACCAAAAAATCTCAACAATAATTACATCCAAGGTTAGTTTCTTGATAAATTCTTCATTTTCTTTAGATATTCTACTAGGGCATGCTAAGATCTTAGCTCCATAAACATGTTAAGGTCTGAAATCCATCTATTAAGTATGAATTTTACTCATTCTTGGTAAGAATTAAAAGGATTTGAAAGCATGAACAAGAAAATGGGAAGAAAAAGCAAAACAGGGGAAACTAAGCATGCTTGCTGTTCGGATTTTCTGGGTTCGGTAAATTAGGATTTGTATTTTGTTGATATTTTTCCTAGAAACTAGACTTCAATATGAGAATTTTGGTTTTTGAATCACCCAAAACCGATAAGCGGTTAAAAAGATAAAATTCGGTGAAGTTTACTGTTCTGTGTTGATCTCTGTTTCAGCATGGTTTCGGGATTTATCAAATTTGATCAAAATTTTGTTCTAGTTGTATAAGTTAGTTATTTTATTCATAAATTAGATATATTGGTTGAAATAAAACAATTGGGATCACTTCCAAATTCCTTACCAAACTCAAGTTATGATTTTCTAATCTAACTTGATATTAAGGAATTTATTGCCTAAGAGAAATATAGTATCAAAGGATGGTTATGGATTATGAAAATCTCTAAGGCATGGAATACTAGAAACGAATTTGATAAGGACATGATTATGGAGTTGAATTATGGAGAAAATGATTATGGAAATGATATTAAAAAATTAAGGATATGTTGTTTTGAGTATGAGAAATTAGTATATGGGGTAGATTTATGGGACTTAAGTTACATTCAAAATTGTGTAATGCTTTGAGCATGTATAGATACTAATTATTGTTAATCTATAGGCCACGTAGATCCGACGTCACCTGTGGATCCCGAAGTTTCAGGTCAAGGTGTACAGTGAGATCATCCAAAGGATTGTGAGTAGACAACAACTATAGTTATTTGAAATATTTTTAATTATAATTATATATTTTTTTACATAATATTTATTTTACGTATTAAAGGTATATACAATATTTAATCATATGAATTGATTTGTTATTAAAGTATTTTTATTTCAAGAAATATTATATCGAGTAAGTTGGTTGATTTATGAAATATGATTTTACATAGAATTTGACGTACATGGTTTTGGCTCCACCTGACTTAATGTATGAGATTATTTCCTTGACCGGAATACGGGAGCTGCGTGCTACGCCTCTGTGGCGGGAGCCACCTCCAGAGTCCTCATTCCGTGATATTAGACCGGAATACGGAGCTGCGTGCTACGCCTTTGTTGCGGGAGCCACCTCCAGAGTCCCTATTCCGTGATATTAGACTGGGGTTTGGGAGCTGCGTGCTACGCCTTTATGGTGGGAGCCACCTCCAGAGTCCCTATCCCGTTATATTTGCCTTTTGGGGGCACATCATAGTGACACATATGCCTTTGGGGCGTCCTATGGTGGTATTGGCCTTTGGGGCCGGCTACTAGTATGCCTACATGGATATTGCCTGGTTATTTCATGGATGTATTCTTGTGCATGACAGAAAGTTGGAGCCCAATTATACGAAACTTGAATATGCTAAGGCATTTACAATATATCATATCATTTAGGAAGCATTATATTATTTAGATTTTGCTATGTCATTTTATTTATGTCATGCATATACATATTCATATCTTTTAAAATGTTTTCAAAAGGATAATGATTTTTCAATAAAAAATAAAGATATTCCCGATTTAAAATAATTCATGAGTTCTCTACCGGGTTTGCTGGAGGGAATATCATCAATTATCATTAATAAAGGAATATCTTTCTTTCAAAAAAGAGAATGATTCGGAAAGTTTTCCAAAACTAATAAAAATTTCTATATTTTACCACGTTTGTTGGGGAATATAGGAAAAATTTGAATTTATAAATTCCGAATCATTTTTAATAAAAATGGAATTATTTTTCTTTAAATGGGAATTAACTCGAAATACTAAATTTAAAACCAACTTTTTACCGAGACTTGAGATAACACACGATTAATAAGGTACCGATTTATACGGGCGTTGTGGGGGTGCTAATCCTTCCCCACACGTAACCGACTCCCGAACCCGCTTCTTTGATTTCTCTGGTTTAAAACGCAGACTTGAAATTGGTTTTTAAAATGTTTTAATTAATTTTTAAAATATTTTATAAAACCGGTTTTAATAGGTGGCCGATCACACCTAGCTAAAAAAGATTGGTGGCGACTCCATGTCTTTTTTAAGGTCATTTTCAAAACCTTCATTTTTTAGAGGAATTAAGTCGACTTTTCTTTGGTTTTTTTTAATGTCACGCTTAACGAATAATAAAGTCTTGGAATGAGACTCGTTATTTTTTTAGGTTGCGACAGCATGGCGACTCCGCTAGGGACATTAGAGAGTCAGGCCTAGAATTAGTCGTGCGTTATCAAAGTCTCGGTTTTTGTTGGTTTAATTGGTATTTAATTTTAATTCCCACATTTTTTTTAATAAGGAGAATTTTGAAAATAATAAAATGTTTTTAAATATGTTCATTCTCATGTGCATGCATTTTATTATTGTTCCCTAGTTATTTAAGGTTGTATATTATAATTGCTTGTTGGTTAATGCGTTACACTATTCTTGAATGTTTTTATAAATTGCTAGGGCATTTAGAATAAGGTTTGTAGAATAGGTGGTGAAAAGTTTGTTGTTCTTCCACACACACCACACATGCATTTGCATATCATGAATCCAATACCTGGGTTCCGTCCTTTTAGGTGGGAGCAAAGTAACTAAGCCTTCGTGATTAACAATCCGCATGGGCTAGTGAAACACTTCCGGAGTACTAAATTACCTAAGCCTTCGTGATTAACAATCCGCATGGGCTAGGGAAATAGACTCTAACGAATTGAACTCACTTTTATCGGGGTGCTTTACTAGCCTTCATCGGCGACAGTGAGGAGCAATTCGGGGCCTTTAGATCTGATTCACCCTCATATAGTGAACCTAGGCGAAGCCATGTCGGATTTCCGTTAGATATACCGAAAATAGGAACACATGGAGGGACATTTCTAAACCTTTTGTTACTTATTTTACACTTTGAATAAGTGTGGTAGATCGGGCAACGATGTACGTACATCGCCCGTAATAAATGTGATACTCCGCCTCAAAGGCATCGTGATGCCTAAATAAGCAGATATTGTTGGGGCAAATATTCATTAATCATTTGAAAAAAATAAAAATCCTTTTCCAAACATTTTTGCGTGTTGCACATTTCATGCATGTTTGAATAGAGCATGTACATTTTTGGTTGTATTATTAATCTCATTCTTTGCAATAAACAGTTGGTAAATTTATTTGATGGTTTTTATAAACCGGTAGTGTTGCATGAACATTTGGATATTGTACCATAGTAGGAACCACTACCCCGAATTTTTTTAAAATAATGTGATTGGTTTTTCATAGGAAAAAAAAAACATGTTTCAAAAAATCATAAATTTGGAGGCAAATCTTGCATAATGAGAGTGTTGAATAATCAAGATTTAGGTCCCACCAATTTCGTGTAATCATTGATTTCTTTGTATATACCTTTGTGTTAATTCATTTATTTTTTGCATGTATCATTTTGACATCATGTTACAGTCATAGCATGCATGGTCATTCATTGTAGAATACGTTTATGACATGCATGGTCATTATTTGAATATACTTATGTATCAATTTATTCTTTCTTTACATGCATCATGTTGGCATCAAGTTGCATTCATGCATTCATAGTCAGCATGATTTTTCTGTATATATCCATATATCAATTTATTCTTTCTTTACATGCATCATGTTGGCATCAAGTTGCATTCATGCATTCATAGTCAGCATGATTTTTCTGTATATATCCATATATCAATTTATTCTTTCTCTATATGCATCATGTTAGCATCAAGTTGCATTCATGCATTCATAGTCAGAAATGATTTTCCTATATATATCCATGCATTAATTTACTTATTCTTTGCATTGATTTGTTTACATGCATCATGTTGATATTGGGTTGCATTTATGGCATACATAGTCATCATGATATGCTCATGCATTAATTTGTCATATTGGCATCAGGTTGCATTCATGACATACACGGTCAGCATGATTTTCTTTGTATATACTCTGTGTCAGTCATTTATTCTTCACATGCATCATAATTGACATTGTGTGGCATTCATAGTGTATATGATCATTCATTGGGAAATGCATTTGGAACATACATGGTAATTCATTGTATATATCCATGCATTAATTTGCTTATTTTTTACATGCATCATGTTGGCATCAGGTTGCATTCATGGCATACATAGTCATCATGATATGCTCATGCAATAATTTGTCATATTGGCGTCAAATTGCATTCATGACATACACGGTCAGCATGATTAACTTTGTATTTACTCTGTCTCAGTCATTTATTCTTCACATGCATCATAATTGACATTGTGTGGCATTGATAGTGTATATGATCATTCATTGAGAAATGCATTTGGAACATACATGGTCATTCATTACGTATATCCATGCATTGATTTTTCTTATTCTTTAAATGCATCATGTTGGCATCGTGTTGCATTTATAACATACATGGTCAACATGTTTCCACTGTATATGACCACACATAACTTTGTTTATCCTTCACATGCATCAAATTGCACTCATGACATTCATAGCTCATTCATCATGAAACACATTAATAAGATGAAATAGAAATTGGCTTAGCTTTGAAGAGTTTTCTTCTTCAGCTAAAAGCTATGAACCCAACCTCAAGTGGGAGTATCATATTGGGGCAATTGGGCATTCGACTAAAAAATGCAGAAAACTGAAGAAAAGAATTGAGGGTCTTGTCCACCATGGCATTTGGATTCCAGAGCTTATCGAACATTGGAAATCTGTTTTACCATAGATTGATTTCCTCTTGAAGAATTTTGAGGATAAGAACTGTTATCTTTGAAAGCATGTCAATAGAAGCATTCTGATGCATATTTTTCTATACACTTTGATGATGAAAGCGCTTGTCTCATGATGACATCTACATGAAATAAATAAATTTTGAATTTAAATATTTTGTGTTCATTTTATTTTAGCAATAAATTTGAATTTGCAAAAACAAATGAAACTTTGAGAAAATTTGTGGTAAACAATAAATAAGTGGTTTTCACATGAAATAATGAACAATCTTGAGAATATTGATGATCATTGTTATAAATGACCCAATACCTTCAGCCCTCTCTTTTAGGCTTTCCTAAACCTAAATCTTTTGAACCAAGACCACTTGAAAGACCTAATGCTTCAAGGAATATGAATGATTTGACTTCATAAAACCATTGTCATCACAGAATAAGCAAATACGTAGATCTTAGTCTAGGCTATGAACAAAGGAACGAACTTTTTGAAAATTTTCAAATTCCTTGAAAATCAAACAAATGAGACATTCTTTCAAGAATCCAGATTTTGAAAATTTGGTGTGTGTCAAGATTGTGCTAAAACCATTCATGACCTTTCCCAATGATCATAAAACTTCAAATACCCAAACATCACTTCATGATTGACACCCTGGGGCACAATGATTAAACTAGATTATCCCTTGTCTTAGAGAAAACCCATTTTTTGGGTCATATTTTCCTTGCCTCTTCAAAGAACTTAGATTTGAAATTCAGCCTTTTCAGTACAGACCTAGACTTGCTATGTTCCTCGTTGAGACAAATTCTCATTGGTTAATCAAATTAGGGCATCATATGTGGAAATGATGGATACATGGTGAATAAGGATGGACTAAACGCATGAATCATTGTGGCATGCGATGAAAATGAAAAATGAAAAAATTTGTGGTATCATGCATATGAGAATTCGGATGATTCCAAAGTGCAAAATGAAATTCTGAATATCTATTCCCCCTAAGGATTGCTTTTCAAAGTGAATATTCGTGCTTGACATGAGGAATGGCCATCTTTCATATCCCTTTCGCACAAAAAGAAATTATCCATAGTCACCCCTTTTGAGCCAAAAGAATTTTTTCTTCTTTGAACCCTGATCAAGGATCACCCTCTACATTGGGGGGCAAATGCGAGGAAAGATCTTTTTAAAGATCATTGATAAATGAGTCCTAGCTCAAAGATAGATACAAAGCAAATGGAACCCCGAATAAATACGAGCTCACTCTGTCAAAGAAAAAGAAGAGGAAAAGATGGTGAAATGAAAGCCAAGAAAAACAAAAGAAAAAAAAGGTGTGGCAAATTGAAAGCCAAAAGCAAGGAGGAAAAAGAGCAATGTCAAAAGGAAAGAAATGTCCAAGAAGGGACAAATGCTTCAAAGAGAATCCTCCTCAAGAAATGATCCTTGATCTGATTACCCTCAAACAAACATTTTGGGCCTATTTATCCTTTCTTTCTGAACCCTGAGCCATGGCCTACATTACGTGCTTTAAAAGTCCATTTTGATCAAGCATGAATATTTAATTTGAAAGGTTTTTCCTCAGATTTTATCCCATCTCATCAAATTTTCATTTCGCTAAGGAAGAATTTAGAATTCTCAAGTGCATGGTAAAACAATGAAAAAAAAATTAGAGAGAAAAGGGACTCTAGGGCGAAAACCCAAAAACGGGCGGTCTAGAGTAGAATGGGAATTTTTGATGCCATCTATGAAAGTGCCGATACCATAAAAAGAGAAGGTCATCTTGAAAAAGTGGTCATCGAGGAATATTTAAAAATTCCTGAACCTCCCAAAATTGTCAATTCTCATTCAGAGGATTGTCTTCAAAAATTGAATCTTTTTTCCTCCAAGATTAAACTTTCCGATTTAAACATCCCGACCAATCTTGATGCTTGTCAAAATGCCTTGATATGGAAACTAAGAGAATGTTGAATTTGCTTGGTTCTCAATGAATTCATGATTTATAAAATCTGTTCCATTTGTGAGCCTAGAAAGGATATACATTTTTGTCATGAAGTTTTCCTGGAAAAGCCAGAATCTTGTTATACCAAGCCTTGCCAATCCCAGTTGAAAAACCCAGATTGATACTTAGAGAAATTGTTAACAATGATCATCAGTCTTCAAAAGATTTGTACATCACACATTGTGGGGTTAATATTTTTTGTTCAGAAGTTTTCAAAATGCGAAAAAAAAATAAAGAGATTTTTTGAAATACCCATTTTGATGTTGACATGAGACAAGGATTTTTCTAACTCAAAGGTGTAGAACTGCCAAGATAGGTCCTGACTTCCAGATATGAGAAGAAGAAATAGAACCCGGTTCAGATCTCTGTTGATGAAAGTTTGAAAATTGTTGGGGCAAAGAGAATAGCCAAAATGAATTGAAGTTATACTCTGATTTGAAGAGGAAAAATGAATTTGAAAGGCTAAGCCAAAGTCTAGAAAAACAATCGGGGGCATTTGCATCACTCATGAGCACTCATCTCTTTATCGAGCTTTTGCATCTGCACAGTGTCAGTAAGCATTTGCATCATTCATGGGTATTTGCATTGGCATTATTCCACAAGCATCTACACTTTACCTTTACATTTACATTCTTCATGGAATTCGCATTTGTGTCATCTCAAGCAATTGCATCATTTCTAGAATCATTGCATTTTCATTATTGTGTGGTAATTGTAGTTACACCATTCATAAACCAGTTACATGAACACAATTAGTAGGGGCATCTGCATCATGAAACATGGGCATCAATCCAGGCCATTTGCATTTGCACTAAGAAATATTTTACATATGCACCATGAAGCATGAGCACCTTGTTAAAAGACATGTGCATTTGCATCATTTCTCAAAGCTTCTGGTGGGGATATCCAGAATTTTTATAATTTTTAAAAGTGAACAAGTCTTCGGTGGTGATAGCTTAAGCCTCTGGTGGAGATATCCAGGGTTTTATAATTTTGAAAAATGAGAAATCTTCTTCTGGAGGAGTTACCCAGAATTTTACAATGAGCAAGTCTTTGGTGGTGATAGCCAAAACTTCTGGTAGGGATATCAAGAATTTTTCAGTTTTAAAAGTGAACAAGTCTTCGGTGGTGATAGCTGAAGCCTCTTTTGGAGATATCCAGGTTTTATAATTTTGAAAAATGAGAAATCTTCTTTTGGAGGAGTTACCCAGAATTTTATTCAACATGTGCATCTACATCAAGAAGCATTTGCATCAATCTCAGTTAGTTGAATCTGCATCAAGAAAGTTTGCATCAAATCAAGTCATTTACATTTGCATCAAAGACATTTGCACCAATCTAAGTCATTTGCATCTACATCAAAAAGCGTTTGCATCAACTAAAGACATTTTCATTTGCATCATGAAGCATTTGCATCATCTCTTAAAGCTGTCAGGTATAATCAAACTTATTTTGCTTCTCAAATGAGTCGAGCCCCGAGATCATCTTCGAGGTACTCTTTTTTTATTATTATGAACAAGTCTTCGGTGGTGATAGCTGAAGCCTCTGGTGGAGATATCCAGAGTTTTAAAATCCTTTGAAAAGGTAGAAAGTCTTCGGTGGTGATAGCTGAAGCTTCTGGAGGTGATACCCAAAATTTTTTACAATTTTAAAAATGAGCAAGACTTCGGTTGTGATAGCCGAAGCTTTTGGAGGAGATACCCAGAATTTTAAACACAGCCAAGAACAAGACAGGTTAAGGCCCTGAGACCATCGTCGAGGTCATTTCCTTTCTTGCAACTCGAATTCGTTTTCTTAAGATGAGTCGAGCCTTGAGACCGCCGTCAAGGTATTTTTTTTTTGTTTTAAATCGAATTCATTCTGTTTTATCAAATGAGTCGAGCCTCGAGACCACCGTCGAGGTATTTTCTTTTGTTTTAAATCGAATTCATTCTATTTTATCAAATGATTCGAGCCTTGAGACCATCGTCGAGGTATTTCCTTTTGTTTTAAATCGAATTCATTCTGTTTTATCAAATGAGGTCGAGCCTTGAAACCATCGTCGAGGTATTTCCTTTTGTTTTAAATCGAATTCACTCTGTTTTATCAAATGAGTCGAGCCTTGAGACCATCGTCGAGGTATTTCCTTTTGTTTTAAATCGAATTCATTCTGTTTTATCAAATGAGTCGAGCCTTGAGACCACCGTCGAGGTATTTCCTTTTGTTTTAAATTGAATTCATTCTGTTTTATCAAATGAGTCGAGCTTCGAGACCACCGTCGAGGTATTTCCTTTTGTTTTGAATCGAATTCATTCTGTTCTATCAAATGAGTCGAGCCTTGAGACCACCATCGAGGTATTTCCTTTTGTTTTAATTCGAATTCATTCTGTTTTATCAAATGAGACGAGCCTTGAGACCACCGTCGAGGTATTTCTTTTTGTTTTAAATCGAATTCATTCTGTTTTATCAAATGAGTCGAGCCTTGAGACCACCGTCGAGGTATTTCCTTTTGTTTTATATCGAATTTATTCTGTTTTATCAAATGAATCGAGCCTTGAGACCATCGTCGAGGTATTTTGTTTTGTTTAAAATCAAATTCCTTCTATTTTATCAAATGAGTCGAGCCTTGAGACCACCGTCAAGGTATTCCTTTCTGTTTTAAATCGAATTCATTCTGTTTTATCAAATGAGTCGAGCCTTGAGACCACCGTCGAGGTATTTCCTTTTGTTTTAAATCGAATTCATTCTGTTTTATCAAATGAGTCAAGCCTTGAGACCACCGTCGAGGTATTACCTTTTGTTTTAAATCGAATTCATTTTGTTTTATCAAATGAGTCGAGCCTTGAGACCACCGTGGAGGTATTTTGTTTTGTTTAAAATCGAATTCATTCTGTTTTATCAAATGAGTCAAGCCTTGAGACCACCGTCGAGGTATTTCCTTTTGTTTAAAATCGAACTCATTCTGTTTTATCAAATGAGTCGAGCCTTGAGACCACCGTCGAGGTATTTTGTTTTGTTTAAAATCGAATTCATTCTGTTTTATCAAATGAGTTGAGCCTTGAGACCTCCGTCGAGGTATTCCTTTCTGTTTTAAATCGAATTCATTCTGTTTTATCAAATGAGTCGAACCCTGAGACCGTCATCAAAGACCTTCAGTCACCAGTTTTTAAGACCTTCGGGCACTATTCTTAAGACCTTCGGACCCAATTTTTCTTTTGAAAATCGAATTCGTTTCCTTAAGACGAATCGAGCCTTGTTTTGGCAGGGAATTCAATTTAAGGACAAATCTTCAATTTACAGCTTTTTCAAAAAAAAAAATTGATGAATGAAAACCCTTTTCTTTCTCTCTAGATGTGATTTCACAGACCGGACAAAATTGTTGTCTATTTTATCTTTGCCTGATTCCTGATTCTCAGCAATAGCCAAAGAGGGGCAGCTGTAGACACCTAATTTTGTCCGGGCCTTTTAAAACCAATTTTGATTTGTCCCCCTCTCGAGTTTAATATTTTTGTAAAAATCACGGTCGCGATTTTAGATTTTTAAAATGTTCTAAATTATATATATCTTTTTTAGCTTTAATTGTTCAGATAAAACCGGACCGTAAAATTACCAATTTTAAAATTCAATTTAAACCCGAGGTGAAAAAATTTAATCGTGAGCTTTATTAGACTTTTAAAAATAATTTTTTTTGATTGAAAATATTTGAAAAATAAAAAAAGACTTGAAAAAATAAAAAAGGGGTAATTTAGACATTAAATATTTCTTAGGTTAAGAATTTGTTATAAAAGGGGCCGATTAGTTGAGGAAAAAAAGGGGTGATTCCAAAAAAAAGAAAAGGGGATGAAGGAGGCGGCTACTACTAGGGGAGAAGGAAATGAAATAAGGAAGAGAAAAAAAGAGCTTCCAGGGGAGTGGGATCTTGTGGGAGCTACAAGTGGGTTTTGTTTTTGGTAGAGATGGTTGTTGAGGAAGGGACAAGCAACGTTGAAGGAGCAGAAAAGAAGAAGATATTTGCAAAGGCCAAGGCTGATGCTGTTAAGTACCAGAAGTTCCTTGCCCAGAGGTTAGAGGAGTAGCGTGAGAACAGGAGCTGAGGTTGAAGGAGCAACGTGAGCGCAAACGAAAGAAGGGAGAATAAAAAAGAAGCTGGGTGGGAGATAAGGCAAACTGCAAAGCCGAGACCAACAAGTAGCAGACCAAGATGATAATCCCAGTTCGTCGCTTCACATGCGGAAAGGTTATTGGTAACAAATGGGAGACTTACCTTGATCTTCTCCAGGCCGACTATACTGAAGGAGATGCTCTTGATGCTTTGGGTTTGGTTCGTTATTGCTGTAGGAGAATGCTTATGACTCATGTTCACCTCTATGAGAAGCAGAGAGGCTAAGAGAGTTTGCTCAATGAGAGAGGCTGCCAAAAGTCTTGCTAAATTATCAAGGTATCCTGTCAGAGTAATTCTTTATGCATTCATGATATTGGGCCATCCTGAGGCGGTTTTAAGTGGTCAGGGAGAGCGAGAGATTGCTTTGGCCAAGTCTGCAGAAGCATTTATTCGAGAGTTTGAGTTGTTGATAAAGATTATTTTAAAGGGTCCCATACAGAGTTCTGATGAAGAATCTGACTCTGCATTGAATAAACGTATGACCTTTAGGTCACAACTCGCAGCATTTGACAAAGCATGGTGCCCCTACCTGAATTGTTTTGTGGCGTGGAAGGTTAAGGATGCTCAGTCGTTGGAGAAGGACTTGGTAAGAGCGGCGTGCCAGCTAGAGCTCTCTATGATTCAAAAGTGCAAGTTGAATCCAGAAGGAGATAACACTGCTCTTACTCATGATATAAAGGCTATTCAAAGATAGGTTACAGAAGATCAAAAACTTTTAAGGGAGAAAGTGCAACATTTGAGTGGAGATGCTGGGATTGAACGAATGGAATATGCACTATCTGAAACACGGACTAAACTTTTTCAGGCAAAAGAAAGTGGGAGCTCAATGGGGTCACCAATTACGCCCTTCCGATCTCCAAACACACATGGTTCCCCCAGTTCTCTGACTGCTAGAACAGATAATAGAAGTGGTCTGACTCAGATGCCAAACCATGTTGTCCGCTCTCTGTTTAGGGATGATGATACATCCCCATCCGAAAATTCTGGTTCCTCTGTGCCTAGCAGCAGCCATTCAGATGCTCCGTTGGGTTCTTCAATTGAAAAGCAACTGGTCACTGAGAATGAATTGATTGTTAATGAATTTTTTCATGAGCAGCGTGGGTTTATTGATAGCTCTAGTGTCATCGACGAAGACCAAAACAGCATAAAGGCAAAGATAAGAGAAACAATGGAGAAGGCTTTTTGGGACGGTATCGTGGAATCAATGAGACAGGATAAGCCCAATTATGACCGAGTTATTGAGCTTGCGAGGGTGTCAGGGTTTCTTGTGAGAGAAGTTCTTATGGGAATTTTGAAGAACATAAATTATGCGAATAAGAATAGGTGTGCGAAACTAGGATACAAGTTTTTTTGTGTGGTCTGGTCAGCAAGAAACTTATAGGCACACTGCAAACTCGTATCATTTGATAATGAAGATATTTGCAGAGTGTGCGGAATACAAGGCAATATGGAGACTAGTGAATGAGATGATAGAGAATGGCTTCCCTACAACAGCAAGGACATTTAACATTTTGATATGCACGTGTGGAGAGCTGTTACTAAATTGGGTGGCTATGACAAGGTAACTTCATGTAAATTGTGGCAACAAGTGGGAGAATCTTTCAAGCCCCAAAGACCTGTACCACTGTTTCATGGACATTTCGTGGTTTCTATGAGAAGGCACTCCTTGATTATGAAAGGCATAAGACATGCGAGAGGGGTGATCTTAATATACCTATTGCTTCCCAATCAGAGCCTATGAATGTTGATAATCAGATTATACTTGGAGATGTTGGCGCAGATGGAGCCGTATATAGGGCTACTGGTCTAGAACTTCGACGTGCATGCTATAAAGTCCCAGAACTGGTATAAGCAATCTTGGTAGCTTTGGAAAAGAAAAAAAGAGAATCTTGAATGGAAAGATAGGAAATGGTTTTTTGCGAAGGGGACAAGCACAAGGTAATATTCTTTTATTTTATGTTTATTGTACTTGCTTTGGACATAGTATATTACGGTGTATGTTTCGTGTTTGATAATTTACTTTTATACGACTAATGTTGCTTGCCTTGGACATGGTCTATTGTGGTGCATGCCTTAATGTCATTTTTCATATTCATAATATTTTAATAAATAAGGCAATATTCCCGAGTTCAATAATTCATGGTTTTCTCCGCTGTATTTGCCGGAGAGGTTATCATTAATTATTAACGAAGGAATACCATTTTCTAAAATAAAATGATTCGAAATTTTTTTGAAATAAATAACACTTTCTATGTTTTGTCGGGTCTGCCGAGGAACATGAAAAGATTTTGGTATTAATAAACTCCGAGTCATTTTAAGCCATTTCACATGCCATATCATCTTATGTCATCCATATGCCATGTCATCTTGCTTGTCATGTCGATTTCATTCACATGCCATGTCATCTTATGCCATGTCACATGCCATGTCATTTTATTTCATTCACATGCCATGTTATCTTTTGCCATGTCACATACCATGTCATCCTGCTTGTCATGTCGATTTCATTCACATGCCATGTCATCCTATGCCATGTCACATGCCATGTCATTTTATGTCATCCATTATGCCATGTCATCTTGTTTGCCATGTCGATTTCATTCACATGCCATGTCATCTTATGCCATGTCATTTAGGTTTAAATTCATGCATTTCATGCATTAGGTTTGCTGCATTGTTTCATGCATTTCATGTTCATGCCACTTGAATAATGACTTGATCCAATTAATGGTTCAAAGTCATGCTCTCTTGAGCACACTTGTGGAAAATTAAGTTTGTCAAGTTGATTATTCTACCTTTGTGATTTTTTTTACTCAGCCAATTTTTATCTAACTTTCAAAAAGTCCTAGCTACTGTTTGCAAGTCATTTTATGAGTTTCAAATATTTTTACTTTGATTTTTAAATGATTTTATCAAAGGCAAAAATGTGTTGGCAAAGCAGTTTTTTTCTTCTTCCAAAACTCGTACATCTCTGATTTTTCTCGGAATTCATCTTTGATTAGACAATTAAGCCGATTTTTTCCGTGTAGTTTTACATGTCCTGAGTCTCCAATATTTTTTTTCAGAATTTTTTGAATTTTTAAAAATAGGATAAAAAATCGTGGCTTAAAACTGGACAGTGAAGTCAGAATTGAATTTAAAGAAAAATCATTTTTCTGTTTTGGTTAAGTTACTTAGAGTGGGCTGATTAGGAGGGTTAGCTACTGACTTAGGCTAGTTTCTAAGCCTTTTTAAACTCTAAAAATGGTTTTTCAAGTCTCGGGTTAAGGGTAGCCAAGTCCGGATTTTTAAACTTAGGAAATTAGAGGCATTTAAAAAAAAAATTAGCCCAGTTTTTATTTTTAATTCAAGCTTCTCAAAATTGTTTTCAAACAATCACAAAGTATTTTGGTTTTAGAATATTTAATTTGACATATTTTCCTAAGGTAGCCGGATATCTTTTTAGATATACGGATTTCCTTAATTAAAGGAAAAAATACATTTCATGCATTGCATTTTTATATTCATGCATTTTATATAATATGTGATTCTTGCTATAATAATTTCTATGATATTGTTGTTATTTTGATTTATATTTTTTTTTTTGATGTTACATGGTTTATTATATGGTTTTGAATATTTCATGATATCCTATGCTTTTATTTGGTTATTTTTATTTAGCATATACTATGTTCATGCATTATTATTTTCATGCATATTATATGATAGCATTATTTTATTCCATGTCATTTAAATTATATGCCATACCATTCATATTTGTCATGTCATTTAGGTTGCATTATATTATTTAGACTTTACTATGTCATTTTATTTATGTCATGCATATACATATTCATTTATTTTAAATGTTTTCAAAAAGATAATGGTTTTCAATAAAATAAAGATATTCCCGAGTTAAAGTAATTCATGAGTTCTCTGCCGGGTTTGCTGGGGAGGATATCATCAATTATTATTAATAACGGAATATCTTCTTTAAAATGAGAATGGTTCGGAAAATTTTCCAAAACTAATAAAAATTTCTATATTTTGCCACGTTTGTTGGGGAATATAGGAAAATTTTGAATTTATAAATTCCGGATCATTTTCAATAAAAAATGGAATTATTTTTCTTTAAATTGGGAATTAATTTGAAATACTAAATTTAAAACCAGCTTTTACCGAGACTTGAGATAACACACGTTTAATAAGGTACCGATTTATACGGGCGTTGTGGGGGTTCTAATCCTTCCCCGCACGTAACCGACTCCTGAACCCGCTTCTTTGATTTCTCTGGTTTAAAACGCAGACTTGAAATTGGTTTTTAAAATGTTTTAATTAATTTTTAAAATATTTTATAAAACCGGTTTTAATAGGTGGCAGATCACACCTAGCTAAAAAAGATTGGTGGCGACTCCAGGTCTTTTTTAAGGTCATTTTCAAAACCTTCATTTTTTAGAGGAATTAAGTCGACTTTTCCTTGGGTTTTTTTAATGTCACGCTTAACGAATAATAAAGTCTTGCGATGAGACTCATTATTTTTTTAGGTTGCGATAACTACATTGTCCAAGCTTCCGATAGATGTGTCTCATATTCAACCTACTCACATGATTGTGAGAGCCTTTGATGGGACCCGTCGAGTGGTCTTGGGAGATATTGAGATGCCTCTGTAGATTGGGCCTTGTACTTTCAATATAAAGTTTCAGGTTATGGAGATTTCACCATCTTACAGTTGTCTATTGGGAAGGCCATGGATTCACATGGCAGGGGCAGTTCCCTCATCGTTGCACCAAAAAATCAAATTTGTTATGGAGAATTATCTGGTATGTGTCAACGGCGAAGAGGATTTGTTGGTAACCCAGTCCCCAACTACGCCTTATGTTGAGGCAGCTGATGAAGCATTGGAGTGTTCTTTCAGATCGTTTGAGTTCATCAATGCGACATATGTTGGTGAAGGGTCAAAAGTGCCTGCTCCGCATTTTTCTCGAACTGTTGGCATGTTGTTCAAGCAGACTATTGGAATGGATTGGCGAATTGGTTCTGGATTAGGGAAGCATCTTCAAGGGATCAGGGAGATGCCAGAGATTCTAGTAAACAGAGAAAGGTTTGGGTTAGGCTACAGGCCAACTAGGAGTGATTGGGAGATGGTCGAGTTCGAGAAGAGAAAGAAGAGATTGGCTCGTGTGAAAGGGTATGAGTGGGAGCTGAGGAAGATGGTCTTTCCTCATCTTTATTCCACTTTTCATTTAGGGGGATGTATTTATCTCGACGCACTTCCGCCAAATTTAGAAGAAGCGTTTTCCGAGCTTTCTATTCAGATGGTGGAGAAAGCAGGAATGAAATCTGATGTCAAGGAAGAGTTGTTGGTGTACCCGTGCTCACCTGAAATGGAGCTGGGTAATTGGAAAGTGACAAAACTGCCGGTTATCCTTGAATCTCATAAAATGTAATGCAGTGAGTCAAATCCCTAGTTGCTCATGCCCAGGGGCATTAGGGATGGTCTTTTATGTATGGGCTAGTTTATTTCTCATTATTTTAATAAATTAGGAACAAGATGCATTTTCATTCCCTCTTTCATTCATGGTTGTCATTTTTCCTTTCTTTCATTGTTGCCATTCTCTTTCTTCGTATACCAATGTATATTCTTTCGATTCCATTCAATTTCAGTGTTCCAAATAATGAATACAAAGACAATTTTAATAATAATTTGGGATTCGATTTTGAAAACACAGTTCATGTTGATGAATTTGATAATGAAGAGGAATCAGATGATTATACTTTGTCTCCAGATTTATTGAGATTAATGGAACAAGAAAAGAAACCGATTGAACCACATCAAGAGGTTACTGAGATGATCAATTTGGGAGATGAGGAAAATAAGAAAGAAGTAAAGATCAGTGCGTCGTTGCCACCTGTTCAAAAGAAGAGATTAGAAGATTTGCTCAGAGAATTTGTGGATGTGTTCGCATGGTCATACAGAGACATGCCGGGTTTAGATACAGATATTATGGAGCATAGATTGCCTTTGCGGCCAGAATGCAAGCCAGTGCAACAAAAGTTAAGACGGATGAAACTAGAGATGCTGTTGAAGATTACAGATGAAAGTTGATATGCAGTTTTGGCATGATTGGAGGAAAATTGGTAGAATTGCTTAACAAGTATATTAATGGCTGTTGAATTCCTTTACAAGCATATAGATTCCTTGTGGTGAATTTCTATAAGCTTGTCATTTTTCAATAAATGTTCTTTGATGAAAATATTCATATTTGAGATGATAATGGCCATCTTTCATATTCCTTTCACAAAATGAGAAATTATCCTTTGCTACCCCTTTTGAGCCTATTGGATTTTTTTCGAATAAACCCAACTAAGGATCACCCGCCACACCGGGGGGCAAGTATGGAAAGATATCTTTCTAGAGGAGAACAATGGATTGAATCATATTTCTACGCCATGTAAAGAATGCCTTATGTCATAGAGGCAATGATGAGATGGATTGAGTTCCAAAACTTTAAACTCCCTTTGAAGAAAAAAAAAGTGAAAGAAAAAAAAAGTGAAAAAAAAAGAGAAAAAAAAAAAGAAAAAAAAGTAAAAAAAAAGAAATGAAAAGACAGATGCGCAAAGTTCTGAAAATCCTCATTGAAAAAGAAATGATTCATGGCTCGATTATCTTGGAAATGGAAAGAAAGATATAGAGTGTTTTGAGATAAAAAGATCTTTGGTTTGAATACCCTTAAACACATGTTTGAGCCTATTTTATCCATTCTTTCATAACCCCAAACCTTGGCCTACATTACGTACCTGGAAAAGTCCATTTTGATCACATGTGAATGTTTGAATTGGAAATCATGTATTGAATTAGGACACGCTTGTGGTATTATCAAGAGACAATGAAGCTTAGATGCATGAAGACAACTTCTAAGAAAAGGGCTTGTTACACTTTGATATGCTTAATTGCCTTCGAGAAGATTGAGACGAACACATGATGAGGGAAGGTTCTTCTTGATACTTTGAGAAATAATTAGTTTTGAAGAAATTGCTCTTAAGTCACATGGCCATTGGAGATAATACACAACTATTTATGGAGTTCTTATGAAGTGAAAAGCTTTTTCGAAGAAAGCATTATTTTGAGAACAACAAATGAAGATGATTTGCCAAATACTGTGGAGAAATGTTTCTTTGAAGAAAAAAATGAAAAAAAGAAAAAAAAAGAAAAAAAAGAAAAAAGAAAAGAGAAAAAAAGAGAAAAGAAAAAGGAGGACTCAAATTGAAAACCCGAAAAGGGCGGTTTGGGTCAATGGGGGTTGTCTAAGTTGAAAACCCGAAAGGGCGGCTTAGATATGAGGAGGATCAGCATCGTCCAGAAAATTTCATGGAGATGGGGACAATGTCTAGTTTGATGAACTTTGAAGGATTGAAGACATCGATTGGAATTGGTTTTTAGATGAGAATTTTGAATGAACTGTTAAGATTGTCTAAGTATTCATTATTTGGATATTGTTTTGTTATCCTAACACCTTGTTGATAAACTTTTTGAGATATTCCTTTATTCCTTGAGATTAATTCTTTTCCTTATTTTAATAATAAAGATATTTCTTTCCAGCTTATCCAGCCTATCTTTTTGCCTTCCATTTGTTATTCCATTTGTTATTCTCAACTTTATACCTTTGCATTGAATAGAGGGAATGCATCATGCATTGCATTTGCTATGAAATTAGAATAATGATTGATAAATTAGAATATGATCTTAAGAGATCCCTGCATTTATTTTTATGAGAAATCTATGGATAATTGAACAGAAAAGTCAGGAGATGAGATGAGATTTGATTTTTAAAAGTGAAAATCCGTGGAGATGAGAATTTCCGGGATGGAATGTAAAGCCCAGTTAAACTGGCATAAGATGAGATATAGAATGTTTGGCGTTTTGAAATTTTTGAAGAAAGAAATTTATATTCAGCAGATTTTGAAATTTGAAAGAGACAATAAGATTCGTTCTATCAGTTTAAAGCCAAGTGCAAACAGAGATGAATGATGAGCTTGAGAACCTTTTATCAAGAAACTCAGGGAGTTGATTTACAGAGCATTCATGACATCCATTTGCACGATATGCATCGGCATTCATGGCATTCAAGTACTGCGTTGCATTTATTTGCACACAAGAAAGTTTATTTCAGGTATTCAGTATGATTTGGACATAGGTTTGGAATGCTAATTTGCGAGGTTAGCGATTTCTTTCGGGACTCAAGGTAAGATTTTTTGAAGTCTACATTCACATTTGAGAATTTTGCAAATTTATTTAGTTTTTATTTAAAGTTGAAGCCTCGATGGAGGAGTTTTTATTTAAAGTTGAAGCCTCGGTGGAGGAGTTTTTATTTAAAGTTGAAGCCTCGGTGGAGGAGTTTTTATTTAAAGTTGAAGCCTCGGTGGAGGAGTTTTTTATTTAAAGTTGAAGCCTCAGTGGAGGAGTTTTTTATTTAAAGTTGAAGCCTCGGTGGAGGAGTTTTTTATTTAAAGTTGAAGCATCGATGGAGGAGTTTTTATTTAAAGTTGAAGCCTCGGTGGAGGAGTTTTTATTTAAAGTTGAAGCCTCGGTGGAGGAGTTTTTATTTAAAGTTGAAGCCTCGGTGGAGGAGTTTTTATTTAAAGTTGAAGCCTCGGCGGAGGAGTATTTTCTTTTAAAGTTGATGCCTCGGTGGAGGAGTATTTTCGTTTAAAGTTGATGCCTTGGTGGAGGAGTATGTTTTTACTGTGAGTTTATTTAAAGTTTATGCCTCGTTTAGAGGAGCTTTTCTACGATAGGATTTTCTTTAAGTACATAGGACTTAGTAGGGTGTCTACGTCTTTGCACATCCCCTGTTTCTCAGGGAATGCACAAAGAGGGGCAACTGTAGACGACGGATTTTATCCGGGTTTAATTTTTATTATTAAAACAAAAACAAAAAAAACAAAAAATCAGAAAAACAAAAAAAATAAAAAATTTTGGATAATTCCAAAAATTAAAGAAAAAATAAAAAGAAATTCGGAATTAATAAAAAAATGAGAAAAAACAAGTTTTGGTTGAAACAAACCACCTCTTTGGATTGAAATGGGACTCTAAAAAATGAGATTAAATTGAAATTCCTAATCCTAGTGGAACTAAATCTCTTCTCTAAAAAAGAACCCAAGCACCACAATCAAAAACACATCAGAAAATATCAGAATTCAAGGAGAGTTAGAAGCAATTATAGGTTTTTTTTTTCGAAATAAAAAAAAATGTTTTTTTGAGACAAAAAAATTCAAAAATTCAAAAGTGAGAGTTAGAGTTTGTTTCGAAAAAAATTCTTGAGAAAGAAAAGTGTTTTAATTAGAGGAAGCACATACTAAAAGTTGGTGGCCATTCGACGACCGACGGAGTAGATCGGAGGAGGTGAAGTTTCGAACTTCAATTTCAGATCTAGGAAATTCTAGAGAGATTCGGAAAATACTAATTTGATATTTGAAAAGAGGAGATTCGGATTGGCGGTGATGGCGGCGGCGACAGCAGCAGTATCTCACCGGAATCTGGAAAAATCTGGGTTTGGTGTTCTTGGTGTTCTTGAATAATTTGAGAGAAAAAAAAAAGATTTTTGGTGAAAAAAAAAAGGTAAACCATAACAAAAAAAAATTTTAAGAGGCAGCAAGGGCTCGGGCCAGCAGGCCAGCGTGCGGCCCGCGCGGCCCCCCCTGCTGCCTTCATTCATTTCCTTTGTTTCAATTGTGCTTTGCTTTTTACGTTTGTTCTGTTTCATATATTTTTTTTTTGTTTTGTCTTATTTGTTTCTTTTGTTTATTTTGATTTTTATTTTAGTATTTATTATTTATTTACTAATTGTTTCTTTTAGTTTTTTTTTTTGCAGGTTTTATATTTTATATTATATTATTATTATTTGTATATTAGTATTATTATTATTATTTATTATTTTACTAACCATATATTTTTTTTAAAAAAAAAAAACTATTATTTTTAAGAAAACTTATATTATATTATATTAGTATATTATATTATATTTTATATTTCATATTTTATATTTTTTTATAATAATTGTATATTTTTAATATTGTTAATTGTTTATTTATTTTTTTAGATTAAATTAATTTAATTGAAGAATAGTTATTTTTAAATAAATAAATTGAGATTTTTTCCAATGATGAAATTCAAAAAAATTACGAATGGTTAATTTCTGAGAAATTTCTAGGTGAGAAATTTCTCTTAAAAATTCTCCAAAATGAATGGAATGATATTTTAAGAGATTAATTTCAATACCAACAAAAATCAAAAATTTATTTTTTTTTAAGAATAATTAATTTTCAACGTCTTTTTCTCAAAATTGATTTTCCATAATAAATGCTTAATTTAAATTGAAGAATAAATTAAGATTTTTTCCGATGATGAAATTCAAGAAAGTTGCGAATGGTTGACTTTTAAGAAATTTCTAGGTGAGAAAAATTCTTTTAAAAATTCTCCAGAAAGAATGGAAGGATATTTTAAGAGATGATTTTCGATATTAAAAATCACAATTTATTTTTCAAAACAAACATTAATAAAATGTGGATTATTTTTGGAAGATTAATTTAAGAAAATAATTTGGTTAAACAATTTAATTTTTCCGACGACGGAGCCTCTTCAATTGAACGAATGGTTTCTTTTGAATACTCTAGAGGTGAGGAAACATTTTTTAGTAATATCTCCAGAATGAATGGAAGGAAGACCTAAAAAATAATCTCCGATATTTCTAATTTTAAAATGAAAATAGGATAGACAAGACCATTTAATTAAGACTTTTAAGTATCACAAGACTAATTAGGTACTATCTCTTAGATAGGTGTTGTGAGGGTGCTAATCCTTCCTCACACGTAACCATACTCCCGAACCTAGTTCTGATAAAGTAGACCAGAACCTATTCTTTTTAAGGTACCTTAGTCAAGCTTAGGATTACTTTAAATAGGATAGATTCATATAGGTGACTAATCACACCTAGATTAGATGATTAGTGGCAACTCCATTGATTTGCGTCTAGCATGCTGAATTCGTATTTGGCACGTTATGAACGCTTCATGCATTAATCATTAGTATATTCATGCATATAGGAATAGAGCATGTACATTCATAATTGTATTCTTAAATCTCATGACATTTTCATTTGCATGGAAGGGGTTCGAGATATGAGGAAAGAATTGGAGGAACGAGTGGGTGCTTTGGAACAAAATCAAAAGGAGTTTGAACATGAACTCCGGGAGTTGAAGGAACAGCTTGTCAAATTTATGAAAATGTTTGAGGATATGGGTAAGAGTAAATGGGAATTTTCTCAGGGTTCTTCATCACTTTTGGACCAACCAAAACCTTCAGGTCCGGAATATACAATCCTTGCTAGATCCTGTGCTTGCCAGTGTTACAAAAGGTGCAACCCTGATGAAATTGTGGAAAAAATCATGAAAATGATTAAACCAAAGAGCCTGATACCAAAGACAGAAATCACGGATCCTATACCATACCTGCAAACTGCTCTAAGTCCAAACCAGCATCCCTACGCTACTATGGCTCAATTGTCCACTAGGATGATCACTACGGGACCCCTGAATCCCATTCCATCACCACCAACTGGCAGTTCGTACCATTTCCCTCATCAATCACCTTATCAAGCATCCAGGATAGGAACCTCGAGCTATATACAACCTCCAAGGGTCCCGTGTCCAAATCCATACCCTTGCCTTATTAGTCCACCATCTCCCTATGCAAACACTCCTATGCAAGCCTTAGCGCCACCATCAAATGCCCCAAATCCTAAGCCCTGTATGACTAAGAAACAACCCTGGGATAAAACCCAAAGGCATTTTGATCCTATTCCAATCAGCTATCAAGAGCTTTTCCCAATGTTGGTCAGAAATCACCTAGTTGCTTATGTGCCATTGAAACCCCTGTCACCACTATACCCCAAGTGGTATAACCCGTGAAAAATGTGATTATCACTATGGAACTGTTGGGCATAGCATTGAGCACTGCAATGCACTCAAGAACAAAGTACAATCTCTTATAGATGCCAAGTGGTTGGATCCAACGATGCTGATTGATAGAGGGCTGGGAAAGCATCATTAGGATTGGGAGATTTACGGCAATGATATAGAAAGACTTTGGTCTGATATGATGTAATAGGATTTCAATTTTTCAGTAGCTGGCTCTTATAGCCTTAGGATGCTATGAAGAATAAAGTGCTTGTAAAGACAGTTTTAACCACTGCTCATGATTTTGTAAACATGGTTTATACCATTGTGAATGTTGATTTGGGAATGAATTTGTTGTGCTTCAATTTATGAGATATTGATGATTAAGTTCCTCCGATTCTTATTTCTTTCGTGGTATCTTCCCCTTTTCATTTTGCATTCGATCAATTATTTGTCATACCATACATTCATACATGCATCTTGGTAGCATCAGGTGGTATTCATGACAAACATAGTCAGCATGATTTTTCTTTGTATATACTCTGTGTCAATTATTCATTATTTACATGCATCATAAGACATCATATTGCACTCATAATGTATATGATCATTCATTGGGAAATACACTGAAATATACATGTTCATTCATTGCATAGATCCATGCATTGATTTATTTATTCTTTGCTTGCAGCATGTTGGCATCGTGATTGCATTTATTACATACATGGTCAGCATGATTCCACTATATATGTCCATACATCATTTTTTTTTATTCTTCACATGCACAATTATGACTCATTCATCACGACATACATTTGGGGAAATAAAACAGAAGTTGGCTTAGCTTTAAGAGTTTTGAAGAAGCTTCCATTTCAAATCAGAGGTATAAGAAGTACTGAATACCCTTTTTAATACAGGCTAGTCCTATGGAGAATGAACAAGTTGCCCGAATGGAAAGAATGAAAAGGGTACAGGAAGAATTGCGAGAACAGCTGGCAAAGTCTCAACCAGAATCTAAGGATCAGATGACTAAATTGATGGAGCTAATGTCCGCCGTAATCAATGGAAAAGGATACACTGAAAACTTTACCGCCAGAGAAGGGTTAGAGGCACAAAAGGGTAAGAATGAGGTCGTAATGATGAATGGCCAGAACACAGTTAACTCCAGCAACACCCTGAACTTAGACGACCAAGTTGAACTAGAAAAGTTGAAGATGGCTGAGTCAAATATGATTGAGTTGATAGATTCCCAAGGGAAATATCAGTTGTTAGATGAAAGGCTCTGGGCTGTAGAAAGTACAGAAGTATTCGGGAGTGTGGATGTGAAAGAACGATGCTTGGTCCTCAATTTAGTCATTTCTCCTAAATTCAAGGTCCCTGACTTTGTGAAATATGACGAGACGACCGATCCATCAACCCACATCACCATGTTCTGCCAAAAGATGGCAAGTCACATAGATAATGATAAGATTTTGATTCATTGCTTCTAGGATAGCCTCAATGGGTTCGCAATTAGGTCGTATAGTCAGTTGAACGAGGATCAGATTCGCTCTTTGAATGATTTGGCCAGGGCTTTTCTAAACCTGTACAAGCATGTGACTGACATGACACCTGACCATATCACCATGCAAAATATGGAGAAAAAAGTTACTGAGAGCTTCAAAGAGTATGCTCGAGGTGGAGAAACATGGCCACCCAAGTACAACCGCCTTTAACTCAGAAGGAAACCACTGTCCTTTTTGTGAATACACTACAGGCCCCATACGACGATAGACTTGTTGGCAACACCACAAAGAATTTTTTGGGTATGGTAATCTCTAGGGAAATGATCGAAAATGCTATCAAGGCTGGGAAACTCGAAGGAGGTAAAACATTTAATGCAGAGAGAAACAGAATGCCCAAAAAGAAAGAGGAAGATGTCCAAGCTGTGGGAGACTTTACCCCGTATATTTCAGTTACTTCATACCAACCACCCTGTCCTTCTACGAACTGTGTATCCCAGGATTCATACATATACCCGTTGGCCTCTCAGAATCCAGTAAATCTTCAACCTTTTGTCAGCCAGAGGAAATCGAAGAATATCCCAAAAAGAGATCAGTTTGAGCCATTCCCCATGTCTTACTCTGAACTATTACCCCAGTTGTTCGAAGAGCAACTCCTCACTAAAGTTCTAGTAGAGCCTATCCAACCCCCATATCCGAGCTGGTATGACGAGAATGCATATTGTGATTATCATTTTGGGATTCGAGGACATTCCACAGAAAATTATTTACGTCTGAAACGGAAGGTTCAAGCATTCATCAATAAAGGACAGTTAGATGTGGGGAAGAAACAAAGGTCAGATAGCGGGGAGAATCTACTGAATGGGAATGATGAGACCATTGTGGATGTCATAATAGGGGAAGAAGATGGAAAGTTTGAAAAGAGTATCGAGGAATAGCCAGTTTGAATTAGGGAGAACATGTCAAGGGGAAGTTTTTATGCTTTTAGTTTCATACCTCATGATGAAAACACTTGTCTTATGTTAACATCCCTATGAAATAAATGAATTGTTAATGTTTTTATGTTTGTTGTGTTTTAACAATAATTTGACTATGCAAAAACAAGCATTAAGGAGGTTCTAATAATGGATAGTCTCGAGAATATTGATAATCATTGTTAGAAATGACCCAATACCTTTCCTCTTTTGGGGATTCCATATGTCTAAATCCTTGAAACTAAGATCACTTGAAAGACCTAATGCTTCAAAGAATATGATTGATTGAACTTCATAAACCATTGTCATTGCAGAATAAGCAAAGATGTAAATCCTAGTCTAGGCCATGAACAAAGGAACGAACTTTTTGAAATTTTTTTGAATTCCTGAAATTCAAACAAATGAGACAATCTTTCAAGAATCTAGATTTTGGTAAATTGATGTATGTTAAGATTGTGCTAAAACCATTCATGACCTTTACCAATAACCACAAAACACTAATTACCCCAAATATCACTTCATGATTGACACCCTGGGGCACAATGATTAAACTAATTATCCCATGTCCCGGATAAAACCCGTTTTTGGGTCGTATTTTCCTTGTCCTTTCAAAGAACTCATATTTGAAACTCAGCCTTTTTAAAATAGACCTAGACTTGCTATGTTTCTCGTTGATACGAATTCTCATAGTTAATCAAACTGGGGCATCATATGTGGAAATGATAGTTATATGGTGAAAAAGGATGGACTAACGCATGAATCATTAGGGCATGCGACAAAAAAAAGACAAAAAAAAATTATGATATCATGCATATGAGAATTTGAATGATTCCAAAGTGCAAAATGAAATTCTGAATATCTATTTCCCCTAGGGATTGCTTTTCAATGTGAATATTCGTGCTTGACATGAGAAATGGCCATCTTTCATGTCCCCATCACAAAAAAGAATTATCCATAGTCACCCCTTTTGAGCTAAAAGACTTCTTTCTTCTTTAAATCTTGATCAAGGATTACCCTCTACACTGGGGGGCAAATGTGAGGAAGGATCACTGAGAAATGAATCCTAGCTCAAAGACAGATGCAAAGCAGATAGAGCCCCGAATAAATATGGGCTCACTCTATCAAAGAAAAAGAAAAAGGAAAAGATGATGAAATGAAAGCCAAGAAAAACAAATAGAAAAAATGTGAAGAAGTATGGCAAATGAAAGCCAAAAGCAAGGAAGAAAAAGAGCAAAAAGTCAAAAAGGAATGAAAAGTCCAAAAAAGGATAAATGTTTCAAAGAGAATCCTCCTCAAGAAATGATCCTTGATCTGATTACCCTCAAACACATATTTTGGGCCTATTTATCCTTTCTTTCTGAACCCTGAGCCATGGCCTACATTACGTGCTTTAAAAGTCCATTATGATCAAGCATGAATATTTAACTTAAAGGGTTTTTTCCTAAAATTTTATCCCATCTCATCGAATTATCATTTCACTAAGGAAGAATTTAGAATTCTCAAATACATGGTAAAACAATGAAAAAAGAAAAAATTGGAGAGAACGAGACTTTAGGGCGAAAACCCAAAAATGGGCGGTCTAGAGTAAAATGGGAATTTTCGATGCCATCTATGATAATGCCGATACCACAAAAGAGAAGATCATCTTAAAGTAGTGGTCATCGAGGAATATCTAGGAATTCCAGAACCTCCCAAATTGTCAACTCTCATTTGGATGATTGATTTCAAAAACTGAAACTTTTTTCTCCAAAATCAACTTTCCAGTTTAAACATCCCAGCCAATCTTGACGCTTGTCAAAATACCTTGATATAGAAACTAAAAGAATGTTGAATTTGTTTGGTTCTCAATGAATTCATGATTTATAAAATCTGTTCCATTTGTGAGCCTAGAAGGGACATACATTTTTTGTTGTGAAGTTTTCCTGGAAAAACCAAAATCATGTTGTACCAAGCCTTGTCAATTCAAGTTGAAAAACCCAAACTGACACTTAGGAAACTTTCTAACAGTGATCATCAGTCTTCAAAAGATTTGTACATTACACACCGTGGGGTTAAAATTTTTGACTCAAAAGTTTTCATTAAATAAGAAAAATTGTTTTTCGAAAAGGAAAATAAAAATATTTTTGAAATACCCATTTTTGATGTTAACATGAGATAAGGTTTTTCTAACTCAATGGTGTGGAACTATTAGGGTTAACCTTGACTTCCAAAATATGAGAAGAAGAAATAGAACTCGACAAGTAGACTTCTGTCAATAAGAGTTTGAAAACTGTTGGGGCAAAGAGAATACCCAAAGATTGAAAAATGAATTGAAGATATACTCTGATTTGAAGAGGAAAAATGAATTGGAAAGGCTAAGCCAAAATCTAGAAAAATGATGAGGGGCATTTGCATCACTCATGAGCATTCATCTATTTATTAAACTTTGCACCTGCACCGTGTTAGCAAGCATTTGCATAATTCATGAGTATTTGTATTTGCACTATTCCATGAGCATCTGTATTCTATCTTTACAAGTACATCCTTCATAGATATTTGCATTCGCATCATCTCAAGCAAGTACATCATTTCTAGGATCATTGCATCTTTATTGTAGCTGCAATTACACCATTCATGAACCACTTACATGAACATGATTCGTAGGGACATCTGCATCTGCGTTTAGAAGCATTTGCATTGATCCAAGACATCTGTATCATTTCAAGAAGCATTTGCATCAATCCAAGATATTTGCATTTATACGATGAAGCATTTGTATCCTCTCTCAAATCCTTCAGGTTAATTTCTAAGTTATTTCAATTTCTGGTTTCATCCAGATCTTTCAATTTTCTGGTTTCGCCATGCCTTCAATTTCTGGTTCCATCCAGATCTTTTTAAAATTTTTGGTTTCACCCATGCATTTCAAATTTCTGGTTTCACTCATGCCTTTAATCTTTGGTTTCATCCAGATCTTTTTCAAATTTCTGGTTTCACCATTGCTTTTCAATTTCTGGTCCCATCCAGATCATTTTCATATTTTTGGTTCCACCTATGCCTTTAATCTCTGGTTTCATCCAAATCTTTTTCAAATTCTGGTTTCACCCATGCTTTTCATTTTCTGGTTCCATCCAGAAAATTTTCAAATTTTTAGTTTCACCCATTCCTTTAATCTCTGGTTTCATCCAGATCTTTTTTCAAATTTCTGGTTTCACCCATGCTTTTCAAATTTCTGGTTTCACCCATGCCTTTAATCTTTGGTTTCATCCAGATCTTTTTCAAATTTCTGGTTTCACCCATGCTTTTCAAATTTCTGGTTTCACCCATGCCTTTAATCTCTGGTTTTATCCACTTTTTCAAATTTCTGGTTTCACCAGGCTTTTCAAATTTCTGGTTTCACCCATGCTTTTCAAATTTCTGGTTCCATCCATATCATTTTCAAAGTTTTGGTTTCACCCATGCCTTTAATCTCTGATTTCATCCAGATCTTTTTCAAATTTCTGGTTTCACCCATGCTTTTAATCTCTGGTTTCATCCAGATCTTTTTCAATTTTTGGTTTCATCTAAGCGGGTAAGGCCTTCAGGCACCATTTTTAAGAACTTCGGGCATATGTTTTCAAATCATAGATAAGGCCTTCGGGCACCATTTTTAAGACCTTCAGGCACCATTTTTATGACCTTTGGGCATAATTTTTCAAATCACAGGTAAGGCCTTCGGGCACCATTTTTAAGACCTCCGGGCACTATTTTTAAGACCTTCGAGCATAATTTTTTCTTTTGCAAATCAAACTCGTTTCCTTAAGACGGGTCGAGCCTTGATTAGTCAGGGACTTCAATTTAAGGACAAAATCTTCAATTTACAGCTTTTTAAAAAAAAATTGAAAAAATGATGAAAAAGAGAAAAATGAAAAAAGAAAACTCCATTTCCTTTCTCTTCACATGGATTTCACTAATCAGACAAAATTAGTCTTTGTTTATCCTTTCCTGATTCCTGATTCTCAGCAATAGCCAAAGAGGGGCAGCTTTAAACGCCTAATTTTGTTCGGACCCCTAAATAAGGTATGTTTTCTTCCTAAATTGGTGTTTCAGAATGCTAAAAGGCTTTTCTCATCCTGCAGGTGGTACTACGAGGCTTAGCCTAAGAAACAGACAGAAAAAGTCAAACTAAAAAAAGTCAACCTTGAAAAAAGTCAACCTCAAGAAAGTCAACCCCAAAAAAGTCAACTATTGAAAAACTCAACCCACTTTCGAAATCAAGATTTGAGGTTCAATTTGAAAAAATGGTAAAAGAATTTTGATAATCTAAGGTCTACATTGAAAGATATGGAGTTAAGAAGTTGGGTTACGGAGATTCAGTAAAAAGGGAACCCTAGTTCAGAAAATTTGGGGAAAAATGCTTAAATGATCAAATTGGTCGAAATTGAAGGTTCCAAATGAAAGATAAGTACTGACTACGAGTAATGGAGAAGCCACTTGGAAGAAAAACTGATAGAAAAGTCAATTCGGAAGAAAACCGAGAATTAGGATTTTTTTGGTGGATTTCGTTGAAATTTGGAAGAATTACAGAAATGGCCCAATTTGGTAGGACTAAAGCCCCTAATTGATGAGTAATGATTAAAAAAGGATAGCCCAAGGCTCAGTTTGAAGAAAATCTAAAAATCGAACTTGTTTTGAGCAAAATCAGGTTTCGGAGGCAAAAGGGCAAAATTGGAAAATTTTGGAAACATAGCAAATGAACTCCAAAAATTCTAAAAATTTGCAAATCTAATTCTTAAATCATTTCGAATATATTGGCGTAAGAAAATCTTGATTCGGAGTTCGTTTGCAATATGTCTCAAAACATGCTAATTCATCTTTAGAACAAGGGTAAAGATATAAATAAGTATATTTAGGTTAGGGACAAGTTATGGTTACCAAAGTAATAGCTTATTCAATGTAGGCTCAAATTGGTTCACTAAGGGGGATGTTCTCTTGGAACATCAGTAAGGGATGACTGTTTGGCCCTGGTTAAAAATCCTAATGCCTCTATCATATTCATGTTGTCACATGCATCAATATAGTCTCAACAAGGTTTAAAGCAAGTTCTAGAGAATCATGTAATCATAAGAGCACTCAAGAAAGAAATTAGATTGATATGTATAATGCATCAATCATATAGGCTCAAAGACTCACAAGGATGATTATACAAGTCAGATTTAAGTCTAAACATGCTTCTTTCTCAATCAACATATCATATTAACATTGCTCAAACAAAAAAAATGACATCAAGCTCAATTCTCATGAAAATCTTCTCACTAATAAATCAGTTTTAGACTTATGCAATTCATATCTCATCATAGTATTGAAAGTAACTAAAGCACACTAAAAACAACATAAAAAAATCAAAAACAAAACACACTAAAGAAAATCCAAAATTCTTCCCCCTACACTTAATTTTTACATTGTCCTCAATGTAATGCTATTATCCCCAATGCAAGAATTATATGTAAGAGAAAAGAACTACTAAACAAAACAAACTAAAGAAAAACAATAAAAGATAGAATGATGGAGAGTATGGAATATGCAAATATGATTATAATGGATGCTCTCCATCCTTTGGGTTGCCTCCCAAGAAGCGCTTGGTTTATTGTCCTCAGCCTAACTTAGACCCATGCCATTATTATTCAACATAATTTGGCTCAAAAAGTGGTAACTCCTCCACATCTTGTATTGGAAAGTTCTCATAGTAAGGCTTCAATCTATGACCATTCACTTTGAATGCCTTATCTGTTTTTGGGCTTTGGATTTCAACTGCACCACGAGTAAATACATTAGTAATAACAAAAGGTCCAACCCAACGAGAACGTAACTTACCTGGAAATAACTTAAGGCATGAATGGAAGAGAAGAACTTTTTGTCCAACAACAAAGTCCTTTCTTGGTATCATCTTGTCATGGAATGCCTTAGTCTTTTCCTTGTAAATCCTAGAATTCTCATAGGCATCATTCCTTATCTCCTCTAATTCTTGTAGGTCAAGTTTTCTTTGCTTACCTGTCTCATCCATCAATAGGTGTCTTATATGCTGTCCTATAAGCCCAAAGTGCATCATCAAGTCGTGAACTCCAATCCTTCCTATTTAGGTTAACTGTCTTTTCAAGGATGGACTTTACTTCTCGATTTGACACTTCAGCTTGCCCACTAGTTTGAGGATGGTATGAGGTGGAAACCTTGTGTGTGATGTTATACTTCCTCAAAAGTGCTTCCATAGTCCTATTTCAAAAGTGAGTACCTCTATCGCTGATTATGGCCTTCGCTGTTCCAAACCTAGCAAAGATGTTAGTCTTGACAAAATCTGAAACAACTTTAGAGTTATTAGTCCTACTGGCTTTTGCTTCCACCCACTTTGAAACATAATCAACGGCAAGTAAAATATAAAGATTACCAAAAGAAGAAGGAAAAGGTCCCATGAAATACATGCCCCATACATAAAAAATTTCAAAAATAAGTATTGGAGTTTGAGGCATTTGATTTCTAGCACCTAAGTTACATGTTCTTTGGCAACGATCACATGACTTGAAAAAGAGGTATGCATCTTTGAATATAGTAGGCCAATAAAATCCAGAATCAAGAACTTTCATGGCTGTTCTTTTGGATCCAAAGTGTCCTCCACATGCATAAGAGTGACAAAAGGTGAGAATAGATTGAAATTCAGATTCGAGTACACACCTTCTTATAATCTGATCGGAGCAATGCTTCCAAAGGTAAGGATCATCCCATATGTAGTATTTGGCATCACTCTTGATCTTATTTCTTTGAGCTTGTGTCAACTCTTGTGGCAACTTCTGGGTAACTAAGTAATTAACAATATCGGCATACCAAGGAGTTGTTGTACTTATAAAAAGAAGTTGCTCATCCGGAAAGTTCTCATTCAAGGGTAGTTCATCCTCTTCATGAACTAAACGGCTAAGATGGTCCGCAACTAGGTTGTCACTACCTCTCTTATCTTTTATCTCCAAATCAAACTCTTGTAAGAGAAGTATCCATCTAATCAACCTTGGTTTGGCCTCCTTCTTAGTGAGTAAGTACCTAAGGGCTGCATGGTCAGAAAATACGATTACTTTAGTACCAATCAAATAAGATCAAAATTTTTCTAAAGCAAATACAACAGCCAAAAGTTCTTTTTCAGTAGTGGAATAGTTTAATTGAGCATCATTAAGAGTTCGGGAGGCATAATAAATGGCAAGTGAGGCTTTTCCAACCCGTTGGCCCAAAACAGCTCCAATGGCATAGTCACTAGCATCACACATGATTTCAAAAGGTACATTCCAATCTGGTGGTTGCATGATAAGAGCTGATGTCAAGAGTCCCTTCAATGTTTCAAACGCCTCTTTGCATTTATCATCAAAGTGGAAAGCCACATCTTTTTGTAGTAGCTTGCAAAGAGGTAATGTGATCTTTGAGAAGTCTTTGATAAATCTCCTATAGAAACCTGCATGTCCAAGAAAAGAGCGAACCTCTCTCACATTTGTGGGAGGTGGTAAAGAATGCATAATATCTATTTTAGATTTATCAACCTCTATCCCTCTAGAAGAAATAACATGGCCCAAAACTATTCTTTGTTCTACCATAAAGTGACATTTTTCCCAATTCAAAACAAGGTTAGTTTCCATGCATCTTTCAAGTACAAGTGTAAGGTTCTCTAGACATCTATCAAAAGAATCACCATAGACACTAAAATCATCCATAAACACTTCTATGATGTTCTCTACATAATCTGAAAATATGCTAACCATACACCTTTGGAATGTAGCTGGTGCATTACAAAGACCAAATGGCATACGCCGATATGCAAAAGTACCAAATGGACATGTGAATGTTGTTTTCTCTTGGTCCTCCAGAGCAATGGCTATCTGATTATAACCTAAAAAACCATCAAGAAAACAATAATGAGAATGGTCAGCTAACCTTTCAAGCATTTGATCAATAAAAGGTAAAGGAAAGTGGTCTTTGCGAGTTGTGGATTTAAGTTTACGATAATCAATACAAACTCGCCACCCTGTTTGAATCCTAGTAGGAACAAGTTCATTCTCATTATTTGTTACCACCGTTACACCTGATTTCTTTGGAACCACTTGGACCGGGCTCACTGATAACTCGTATAATTATATAGTTTTTAGTTATGTTTTATTATTGTTTTGTGTCAAGTACGAGTTATTATTATTTAGTCTAATTGTGTTTATGATCTTTTATATTTTTATGTAATTTGGTGTTTTTCACAAGTTTCTTTGAGTGATTTCAGATTACTAGAATTAAGGGCAAATCCAGTTCAGTTCCAGTTCCGACACCGTTTGCCATATCAGCTATATCACGAGTTTCACTGAAGCAATAAGGCTGAAATTTGTAGCTGTGCAAAGCTAAGAGGCATATCTATCTTTTTCATGTTTTACACTTCTTGAAACGGAGTCGTTTTCCCTAGCGAAATCGACCATCAAGTTGGCTGATGTGCAATGACGTCTGTGCTGACCTGTTTTCGTATTTTGCCCATATCTTCTTATCCACATCAGCAAATGAGCTGATTCCAACGGCTATGGATCCGTAACTGATAGGGGCATATTTTTCTAGAAGACCATTTGATCAGATCGAGCCTCCAACATTGACAAAATCGACCATCAAGCTGGCTGATCAGAATTGTCATACAACATGACGAAAATTGTTAGAAAAATGCACCCACCTATTATACCTACCTTTGAAATTTATAAAGCTTGTCTCTTGTCATTTAGCTCTCCAAAATGTGTATAAATAGAGGGCCTTGGATGAGTATTGGGATACATTATACATTGGTAGGATATTAGCCATTGTAAAAAAATTCTCTAAGTTTTCTTCTTTTTTTCCTTTCTCTAGTTTTCTTTTTCTTTATTTACTTATGCTTCTTACATTTCTTTTCATTTTTAGTATGTGTTGCTAATCATATTGTTGAGGTGATGAGGTGAAGCTCTTGGTAAATGCTAAGGTTAGTCTCTTAAACATGAGCTAAAATGAATCATCATTTATAAACACTAGTATAGATAATATTTTCTTTTGGTTTAAAATCATACTTGCAAAGTAGAGATCTTGATTCATTATTGACAATGAAAATGGCACAGTAAATGCTTGGTTTCATAACCTTGATTTGTTGTAGACATATACCTTGGCATAAGGAATGCTTGGACTCTTTTTATGAGTTTTGAGGACACCAAATGAACATAATATCATATGCTATGGACGTTGGACAATTTGGACTGAATTGCTAAACCTTCCGATTGGAACCTCCCTTATGTGTGGATTTCAATTGTGTAATAAAACAAGATTAATCTTAGCATAACACCAAGAGTGGATTCTCTAACCTCAACATCCTTTCTTATTGTTTTTTATATCTTATTTAATTGCTTTTATGTTATTTTGTTTATTTTGTTCTCTAATATCTTGTTTACTTTCTTTGTTATTGATTCCCTAATATCTTGTTTATTTTCTTTTTCATATATATTTATAAACTTATACTTACTAGTACGCTTCCCTGTGGTTCGACCTCGGACACCCGAGAATTTATTACTTGACCATAACCTGCACTTGGGTTTACAACTCTTAATTGAGTCTCCATCAAGTTTTTGGCGCCGTTGCCGGGGAAGCAATACTAAGTATATAAGTTTATAAGTATATTTATTTTTATTGGCTGGTTATACCGCCTAATTTTGTATATATTTATTTTTATTGGCTGGTTATACCGCCTAATTTGTATATTAACTTTGTTTTATTTTTATTGGCTGGTTATACCGCCTAATTTTCTATATATTTATATTGTATATTAACTTTAATTTATTTTTATTGGCTGGTTATACCGCCTAATTTGTATATTAACTTAGTTTTATGCTTGTTTGGCGACGTGATTTTAGATCTCGTCGTTTAGTTAGATTTTATTGTGAAACTTTTTCAGGTAATCTTTCTAATACAACTCCTACCATGGCTGACAATGAAAGTGTTCATGCTGAAGATGAGAACAGACAAGTACGCACCATGCGTGACTACTTGCAACCAACTCGAAGCTCATCACCCTCTTGTTTTATTTTTCCTCTCAATGCAAACAACTTTCGTTTTAAACCAGGTATGATAGCTTTGCTTCCAAATTTCCATGGGTTAGAATCGGAAAGTGCTTACTCGTTTCTAAAAGACTTCGAAGATGTATGTGTCACCTTTAATGACCAACAATGCACAAATGAAATTGTCAAGCTAAAATTATTTCCTTTTTCTTTAAAGGATAAAGCAAAAATTTGGCTTCATAATTTAAAACCAAGGTCAATTGGCACATGGCAAGAATTACAAACTGAGTTTCTAAAGAAATTTTTCCCAGCACATAAAACTACTGCTTTGAAAAGACAGATTCAAAATTTCAATCAAAATCAAAATGAAGCATTTTTTCAGTGCTGGGAGCGTTTTAAAGATTTGTTAAGTTCTTGTCCACATCATGGTTTTGAAAAATGGCGTCTTATTAGTTTCTTTTATGAAAGTTTAACTCCCGAAACTAAACAATTTGTTGAAACAATGTGTAACGGTGAGTTTCTAGAAAAAGAACCTGAAGAAGCCTTTGACTACCTAGACCATTTGGCAGATAACTCTCAAGCCTGGCACACAGATAATTCCTCTGAAAGTTCCAATAGATCTAATCTTGTTTCTAACAGAGGTAAATATCATTTTAGTCAAGAAGATGAGATAAAAGCTAAAGTAGCTAATTTGGCTAGAAAGATTGAAGCCATGGAACTTAGAGAAGTAAAAGAAGTCAAAACGGTTAAAAATGAAGGAAGTTGTGGAATTTGTGAAATCATGGGACACCCCACTTCTGAATGTCCAAACATTCCCATTCTTAAAGAAGCGTTGCATGATCAAGTAAATTCCATAAACACATTTAAAAAGCCTTTTCCTTCTCCTTACTCTGAAACGTATAACCCTGAATGGAGAAATCATCCCAACTTCAGTTGGCGGAATAATAATCATGTTCAGGTACCACAATCTCAAAAGCCGGGCAACACTTTTTCCTATCAACCTTCACGTGTACAAACCTTGGAAGAAACATTGCAAGCATTCATGCAAACACAAGCAAATGTGAATAACCGGACTTCACAGGACATCAATGAGATCAAAAACACCTTGTCCACATTGACAGCTTCATTACGCACTCAAGAAAAAGGTAAGTTTCCTGCTCAACCTCAGCCTAACCCTTCTACTCAATGTCTTGTTTCTTGCTCCAATGAAACTCAACAGGAAAATGCCAGTTCTATCACAACTCTTCGAAGTGGAAAGGCAATTGACAAAAAGATTCCATCAAAAGACCAAGATCCTCCTTCCCCTCCGAAAAGTAATGGTAAGGATGATGGTAAGTCTGAACTTCTTGAAAATTTGAATAAAGAAAAAGGTATGCATCCTGCTCCTTTTCCTCAAAGATTGCAAAGAATAAAGAATTTGAATCAAAATGCAGAAATTTATGAACTTTTCAAACAAGTTAAGATTAACATTCCTTTATTGGATGCAATCAAACAAGTTCCATCTTATGCTAAATTTTTGAAGGACATGTGCAAAGTTAAAAGGAAACATAATGTACAAAAGAAAGCATTTCTGACGGAAAGTGTGAGCTCAATCATTCAGCACCTTACTCCACCAAAATTCAAAGATCCTGGATGTCCAACAATCTCATGCATCATTGGAAACACTAGAATAGAACGTGCATTGCTTGATCTTGGTGCTAGTGTTAATCTTTTGCCTTTTTCTGTTTATCAACAGTTAGGTTTAGGTGAACTCAAGGAAACACCTGTTACACTTCAACTAGCTGATCGTTCTGTAAAAATTCCTCGAGGGATAGTTGAAGATGTTTTGGTTCAAATTGAAAATTTTTACTTCCCTGTTGATTTTATTGTTTTGGACACACATCCTGTTTCAAATCCAAATGTTCAAATTCCTGTTATATTAGGCCGTCCATTTCTTGCAACTTCTAATGCTCTGATAAATTGCAGGAATGGTATTTTGAACATTTCTTTTGGAAATATGACTTTAGAATTAAATGTGTTCAACATTTGCAAGCAACCTGGTGATGATTCAGAAGTACATGAAGTGGATTTCATTGAAGAACTTGTTCATGAACATCTCACCACTACCACATTCCATGATCCTTTAGAAGCTTATTTAATTGAATGTGAGTTTGATAATGCTTCAGAAATTTCACACACTGATTCTTTGTTAAATTCTTTTCAGGTCAAGCATTGTTGGAAACAAAAGTTTGAGGAACTTCCATCACTTACAAATGTCACTGTACCATCAACTATTGAACCACCCAAGCTGGATTTAAAACCATTGCCATCCGAGCTAAAATATTCCTTTTTGGGTGAGAATGAAACTTTTCCAGTCATAAAAAAACTTGAGGAACTCAGAAATGATGCATATGAGAATTCTAAAATTCATAAAGAAAGAACTAAAGCCTTTCATGACAAGTTAATTTCAAGAAAAACATTTGATGTTGGGCAAAAAGTTCTACTTTATAATTCTAGACTTCACATATTTCCTGGTAAGTTGAGATCAAGATGGACTGGCCCATTTGTGGTTAAGCATGTGTATCATTATGGAGCAGTTGACATTGAGAATTCTCAAAATGGTAACGTATTCAAGGTAAATGGACAAAGACTCAAACTCTTTTTGGAAAATCATGTTACTCAAGAAGAGGTTGTTTTTCTTTCTGATCCTTGTTTTGAAAATAACTAGATGTAAATATAATTTTTTTTTAACCCCGGTTAAATGGCGGATAACGGTACTCCGTGATTATTTAAGTCGGTTCCATCAGCTACCCACAAAACTGATATTGTATATAAATTTCTCTTTCAATTTCTCTTTCATTTTATTTTATTTCATTTTTTTCAGGATGGATGATATTCTCAAAAGATTGCAGAAACGATTTCCTCCTTTTCCTCGAAATATTTTACTGAAGCTTTACCAAGTTCGATTTGAAAGATTAAGAATGCTTATGCACAAAGGGATTCCTGAAGACATACGTTGGATAATTGAAGCTAAGGTACGTGAAGATGAATATCTTCCTGTTTTGCATTTACCAGGTACAGGTAGAAGCACTTATGCAAAGAAGCGACGAGCAAAGCGCATGAGTTCAAATTGCCACAAGTGTGCACGATGGACGTGTAACGGTAAATGTCGTTCTATTGGGATTCCGTCCTCTAATCGAGATGATAAAATTGAATTCATTAAGGATGGACTGAGTAAGGAGAATTTGGGTAATATCCAACTTTCTCTTGAGACGCATCCTAGTGGAGACGTACAGAGAGAAATTCTTGATTTATGGCCGCAATTCCAAAGGGAATGGCAACATCTTGGGAATCTGATGATAAAAGACCCTGTTTGCCAGCTTGTAAGAAAACTGGATGGGAAGCATATCCTCGACTCATAGAAGGCGTTTAAGCCGTTTCTGGACGTAAAACCAGAGGAAGATCCCAAATACACTTTCGGCGACATTATTACTTTTGACTTTTACGGTTGATTTTTCTTCTCTTTTTGATTTTCTTCCTGAAATCGCGCAAAAATCTTTTGTTAGGTTAACATTTTCTTCTGACAGGTCAAATACACTTTCGGCGACATTATTACTCTTGTCTGATTCACTACTCAGTCCTCTATATATTACACCATGTACTCATTCTCTTTCAGGCACTTGAAAAAAAAATGGAAAGTACTTCGTCCCAGCGCATTGAAAAAATTTGTGTCTTTGGAGGTGCTTATCCAGGGAAAAATAAAATATTCGCTGATGAAGCCATAAGAGTTGGAGTAATACTTGCCCAACAAAAGATCCAGTTGATTTATGGAGGCGGTAGTACGGGTCTAATGGGAGCAGTCGCTACAGCAGCACATGCCGGAGGAAGTCCAGTTCTAGGAATCGTGCCAAAACTATTCACAGATTTTTGTGGACCTACCGTGGGTAAAGAAATACAAGTCTGGAGTATCCCTGAACGGATGACAATCATGTACCATTCTGCCGATGCATTCATTGCTTTACCAGGAGGTCTGGGTACATTGGAAGAAATAGCTTGCGTGGCTTCTTGGTCATCTTTGGTCACAAATAAGAAACCCATTGGTTTGCTTAATATTAATGGTTATTTTAGTAATTTGCTTTCATATTTAGATAATGCTGTGGATAATGGATTCATGTTTTCAAAGGCAAGGAGAACCATAATTTCTGCTACAACCATTGAAGATTTACTCAAAAAGCTCCAAGCTTATGAGTATTTATCTGCTACGGTTGTTTCGCAAACGCTCGAAAAAAGAAAAAGAGATATGGACGAGCAAGGAGTGGATTGCACTCTGTCTTTGTGACATTATCTAACATTTTGTTTGTTGTGTCTCAGTTATAATAAGTGGTTAGCAACCTCTGCAGGTAATATCTCCTAAATTCTACCTTTAAAATTTGACATTGGGGACAATGTCATATTTTAGTAGGGGGTAAGGGACATATTTTGCTAAAAAAAAAAAAAAAAAGTTGTTGTGTTTTAAGACATTTAGAAGTATTCATTCTGAACAAGGTCTGAGTAAGGGAGACTTGAGACATACCTTGTCAGTTTGATTTCTTCTTTCTAAAAAAAAAAAAAAAAAGTTTGTTGTGTTTTAACCAATTTAGAAGTATTCATTCTGAACAAGGTCTGAGTAAGGGAGACTTGAGACATACCTTGTCAGTTTGATTTTAATCTTTTTATGTTTACTTGTTAATTTTTGTTTAGTATTTTAGGATTATTTAGGTTGCATGAGTTTGTTTTGTTTTGAGTCTTAGTTATTCCTATTCTTATGTTATTACTTCTTTTCTCTTACACATGATTCTTTCATTTGGGTTAATAGACTTACATTGAGGATAATGTAAGAATTAAGTGTGGGGGGGACGATTTAGGATTTCTTTTATTTTTGTCTACTATTTTTTTTTATGAGTCTTTATTATTATTATTATTTTTTTAATGTGTTCTAGTTCCTTTTTAATACAATGATGAGATATGAATTGCATAAGTCTAAAACAGATTTATTAGTGAGAACATTTTCATGAGAATTGAGCTTGATATCAACCTTTTTATGAGCCAATGTTAATATGATATGTTGATTGAGAAAGAAGCATGTTTAGACTTAATCTGACTTGTATAATCATCCTTGTGAGTTTTTGAGCCTATAATGATTGATGCATTATACAAATCAATCTAATTTCTTTCTTGAGTGCTCTTATGATTACATGATTCTCTAGAACTTGCTTTAAACCGTTTGATACTATATTGATACATGTGACAACATGAATATGATAGAGGCATTAGGATTATAACCAGAGCCAAACAGCCATCCCTTATTAATGTTCTAAGAGAACATCCCCACTAGTGAGCCAATTTGAGCCTACATTAAATATGCTGTTTTATTGGTAACCACAACTTACACCTAGCCTAAATATACTTATATCCTTACCCTTGTTCTAAAGATGGATTATATATTTTGAAACATATTGCAAAAAAACAAGGGATATTTTTAGTTAAAAATTTGGGTTGGAAACAAAAGATAAGTGTGGGGGAAGAAAAGAAAAGAAAAAGTCAAGAGAAAAAGAAAGGGATCATTGTCAAATACATTCCCATATTAAAAAAAAAAAAAAAAAAAGAATCTTCTCTTGAACTTCTAGAAAAAGATGTTACAAAGTTGGTTAGAATGATGTAAAGGCTCAACATGAATATTTAGCCTATGTTATTATGTGCTTTATAAGAGTTTTGAGAAGTTTTACTTGTATGATCTTATTATGTCTCTAAAATCTATGAACTCTTTGGAACCTTTGTGATATCTTTATCCTTTTGTTCTTTAACCACATTATAACCCTTTGGCCCCATTACAACCTTGAATAAAGACCTCTTGATTTATGAAGTTGTATGATCTAAATAGTGGAGAATAGGTGGACAAGCAAGCATATGGTAGAAGTGTTTTCATGAGATTGATTGAGTGTAAACACTTTACCACTACTTTAAAGAGTGAAAATCAAGAGAGTATCCCATGTGAGAAGTTGAGATTAAGTTTGAATATGCACTATTTTGATTGAAATATGTTATGTTAATATTGGCTTAACTCATTTATTTACATTCAAGCAAGATTTTTTTGTGAATTTCTTTAAGCTATTGATTAGTTTTTAAGACTTGTCCAATGATTATCTCTAATTTATATTGGAAGGATTAGTTATAATTATTATTTTTAGTTTTTCTTATGTCTTCAATGTTTGTGGGTATCGTCCTAGTAAACCCTCACGAGACTAAACTCGTCCACTAGGGACACCTAGGGGTTTAAAGGCTTGTGTCACATGCTAAGTGCCACCGTGATTTCCTACGAAAATGGATTAGATTAGATTTTCTTATTTTATTTTTATTGAGTCGTTGCTAGGGACTAGCAACAATCTAAGTGTGGGGGTGTGATAACTCGTATAATTATATAGTTTTTAGTTATGTTTTATTATTGTTTTGTGTCAAGTACGAGTTATTATTGTTGTGTTTATGATCTTTTATATTTTTATGTAATTTGGTGTTTTTCACAAGTTTCTTTGAGTGATTTCAGATTACTAGAATTAAGGGCAAATCCAGTTCAGTTCCAGTTCCGACACCGTTTTCCATATCAGCTATATCACGAGTTTCACTGAAGCAATAAGGCTGAAATTTGTAGCTGTGCAAAGCTAAGAGGCATATCTATCTTTTTCATGTTTTACACTTCTTGAAACGGAGTCGTTTTCCCTAGCGAAATCGACCATCAAGTTGGCTGATGTGCAATGACGTCTGTGCTGACCTGTTTTCGTATTTTGCCCATATCTTCTTATCCACATCAGCAAATGAGCTGATTCCAACGGCTATGGATCCGTAACTGATAGGGGCATATTTTTCTAGAAGACCATTTGATCAGATCGAGCCTCCAACATTGACAAAATCGACCATCAAGCTGGCTGATCAGAATTGTCATACAACATGACGAAAATTGTTAGAAAAATGCACCCACCTATTATACCTACCTTTGAAATTTATAAAGCTTGTCTCTTGTCATTTAGCTCTCCAAAATGTGTATAAATAGAGGGCCTTGGATGAGTATTGGGATACATTATACATTGGTAGGATATTAGCCATTGTAAAAAAATTCTCTAAGTTTTCTTCTTTTTTTCCTTTCTCTAGTTTTCTTTTTCTTTATTTACTTATGCTTCTTACATTTCTTTTCATTTTTAGTATGTGTTGCTAATCATATTGTTGAGGTGATGAGGTGAAGCTCTTGGTAAATGCTAAGGTTAGTCTCTTAAACATGAGCTAAAATGAATCATCATTTATAAACACTAGTATAGATAATATTTTCTTTTCGTTTAAAATCATACTTGCAAAGTAGAGATCTTGATTCATTATTGACAATGAAAATGGCACAGTAAATGCTTGGTTTCATAACCTTGATTTGTTGTAGACATATACCTTGGCATAAGGAATGCTTGGACTCTTTTTATGAGTTTTGAGGACACCAAATGAACATAATATCATATGCTATGGACGTTGGACAATTTGGACTGAATTGCTAAACCTTCCGATTGGAACCTCCCTTATGTGTGGATTTCAATTGTGTAATAAAACAAGATTAATCTTAGCATAACACCAAGAGTGGATTCTCTAACCTCAACATCCTTTCTTATTGTTTTTTATATCTTATTTAATTGCTTTTATGTTATTTTGTTTATTTTGTTCTCTAATATCTTGTTTACTTTCTTTGTTATTGATTCCCTAATATCTTGTTTATTTTCTTTTTCATATATATTTATAAACTTATACTTACTAGTACGCTTCCCTGTGGTTCGACCTCGGACACCCGAGAATTTATTACTTGACCATAACCTGCACTTGGGTTTACAACTCTTAATTGAGTCTCCATCACTCACCCATTTGCTATCCGAGATAGGACAGATAACTCCAACATCTAGGATCTTCAGTATCTCCTTTTTCACAACCTCCATCATAGGAGGGTTCAATCTTCTTTGTGCTTCCCTTGTTGATTTGGATGCCTCCTTTAACAAAATCTGGTGCATACACATGGATGGGCTTATTCCTTTCATATCGGCAATTGTCCAACCAATTACTGTTTTATGCTCTCTAAGCACCCGGACAAGTCGCTCTTCTTACAAAGGTGTGAGCTCTTTGGCAATGATGACCGGTAGTGTGTCCTTTTCACCTAAGAACACATATTTCAAGTGGTTCGGTAGTGGTTTCAACTCTAAAGTTGGTGCTTGCAAAATGGAAGGTAGAACTTTCTCATTAGATAAAGGCAAATCAATAAATGAAACATCAAACCTTGCATCTTTAGGTGGTAGTGAGTGTAAAGATTCTAGTGCCCCTTCCACATGGTCACTCAAGGCTAGTTCCCCTTTAGCATTCCCCATTCCGAGATGTTTGCTAAGGACTATCTCCACACTATCTTCACCATCTAGCTCATAAGCTTGCTGCACTAGTGAGTCAATTATATCAATATTAAAAACAGAATGCACATCACTAGGATATCTCATGGCCTCAAAAATGTTAAAGCGAATTATTTCACCATCAAATTCCATAGTTAAAGAGCCATCATGTACATCTATTTTAGTTCTTGCTGTTTTCAAGAATGGTCTCCCTAATAGAATAGTTGTGGGATTAGAATACATCTCATCTTCCATCTCAATAACATAAAAGTCAGCGGGAAAAACCAATTCATTAACCTGTACAAGAACATCTTCTACAACTCCTCTTGGATAAGTGTTAGAACGGTCAGCAAGTTGTATTATAACACCGATTTCCTCTAATGGTCCTAGACTCAATGAAGCATAAATTGAATGTGGCATGACATTAATAGATGCCCCTAGATCTAGCATAGCACGCTCAAACCTGGTGTTTCCTATCTTTCAAGGGAATGGTAAACATACCTGGATCCTTGCATTTAGGTGGAGTTTCTTTTGAAGAACAGCTGACACATTCTCCCCCACACTTACCTTTTCATTCCATTTCAACTTCCGTTTAGATGTGCACAACTCTTTTAGGAACTTGGCATATCTTGGCACTTGCTTGATAGCATCTAGCAAAGGAATGTTCACCTATACTTTTCGGAAGGTTTCCAAAATTTCCTTCTCTTGCTCCTCCTTCTTGGACTTTGCTAACCTGCCAGGAAAAAGTGGAGAAGTTATATAAGAAGGAGATGATGGTTTAGGAGCTACCTTTTGTAATGACTCATTGGGATGTGAAGATGATGCCATAGTGTTGTCCTCCCCTTGAGCACTATCCTTTTGTGGTGTCTCAAGCTGTTTCCCACTTCTTAGAGTTATAGCATTGGCATTCTCTCTTGGATTCACTATGGTTTGGGAAGGTAATTTCCCGAAATCCCTTGCTTGCATTTGACTCATGGTTGTTGCCAATTGCCCAATTTGAGTCTCCAAATTTTGGATACTTGTCTTTGTTTCCTGTTGAAATTGAATTGTATTAGTAGAAAGAGCTTTAACAAGATCTTCAAGAGAAGTACCTGAATTTTTTGTGGGTGGCACTTGTTGTCGGTTTGGTATGGTTGTTGTACTCTTTGCTGAAAACCCGGTGGCCTGTTGTCAAATGGTGGAGGAATAGTTTGTGATTGGTTCCCTCCATAATTGAAGTTTGGATGATCCCTCCATCCTAGATTGTAAGTGTTTGAGTAGGGATCATATTTCCTTGATTGGTTCTAAAATCCACCCATGGCATTCACATGTTCATTGGTGTCCTCTTGAAGTGCTGGACACATATCGGTTTGGTGCCCCATGTTTGAACATATGCCACAAGCCTTTATTTGCTGTATATTACCTACAGCCAATTATTGAACAAGAGAAGTCAGTTTATCAAATTTTTGTTCAAGGGATGCTATAGTTACCTCATTGACTTTCTTGGATTGTGGTGGTGGATCATGTCTCATTGAAAATTGTTGAGAATTGGCTGCCATGTTGGAGATTAATGTTCTAGCAGCCCCGAGAGTCTTATCAACTAGAGCTCCCCCACTAGCGGCATCTATCATACTTCTCTCCATGGGCATGAGACCTTCATAGAAGTATTGGATGAGAAGTTGTTCACTTATCTGATGGTGTGGACATGATGCACAAAGTTTCTTGAACCTCTCCCAATATTCATATAAGGACTCTCGGATGTATTGTCGAATCCCACATATCTCTTTTCTAATGTTGGCAGCCTTAGATGCTGGGAAATACATTTCCAAGAATGCTTTCTTCATATCATTCCATGTAGTGATGGTCCCGGATGGTAGATAGTAGAGCCATTCCTTTGCTGAATCAGCTAGAGAGAATGGGAAGGCTCTCAACTTAACTTACTCTTCCGTGACCCCTGTTGGTCTCATGCTTAAGCAAACTACATGGAATTCCTTGAGATGCTTATTTGGATCATCTCCTGCAAAACCATGAAAACTTGGGAGAAGATGAATCAAACCAGATTTTAATTCAAAAGCTACCTCAAGATTAGCATATTCAATGCATAATGGTTATTGACCCAAGTCCGAAGCGGCTAGCTCCTTGAGAGTTCGGTTGTTAGCTGTTGCCATCTCTCCTTTCTCCTATTGGATATTTTGGATCAACTCCTCGATTGGTTGTTGGTGAGAAGTTATAAATTGTTGAATTCTCCTAAGTCTTAAGTCTTCTTCGGTATCTTGGAACATTCACTAATAAACAAAAAAAAAAGTAAATAATTAGAACAAAAAATAAGAATAAACCAATACACTAAGGAAAGCAATCCCCGGCAACGGCGCCAAAAACTTGATGCACCGAAAAGAGTGTATCTTATTTAACCTTGCACTTAAAAAGAATCAATTGTAAAGTATAGTGATTAGCAAGGATCGAGTCCTCAGGGATTGGGTTTTAGTTTATAAGTTAATAGTTTATCACTTAAAAACAAGTAAACAAAAGTAAAGGGGATTTTGAAATCAGATTTAAACTAAAGTTAACAATAAGAATGAGAAAACAAGTAATTAAGAAGAATCAAATTTGAAAAATATGGTTAAGGTTTCATTCTCCACCACTAGACATCATTAAGAATCAATTTCATATCTACCAACATTAATTAGCTATCAAAGTTAACAATCGTAGATAACAACAAGCTCTGTTACCTTAATCATTCCTTAGTTTGTCATTAAATAGAACAAGCTCTCTATTTAATCTCTAACTATCAAACAACCTAGAATAAGCTCTCTAAGTTCAATTTAATAGCAGCTTTATGATGAGAAAGATAGGTTGATCTAAGCAACAAACACATAAGCTCGGATTGTTCAACTTAGGTTATGTTCCACTTTGCAATTATTGAAAACTTGACCATAATCATTAATCACAAATTGCCACTTATGAATAGGAAATCAAGACAATTACACGGATCAAGACTCCTAAACTAGCATTAGACAATTATCAAGATTTATCTAGTTGGCCACCTAAACAAATCAAAACATCATCATGAACAATTTTAATCGAAGAACATAAGCAACTTTGATAGAAAACAATGATAGATAGATTCTGAAAATTAATTACATAACATGTCTAGGGCTTTGAAATCACCCTTAACCAAATAAAAGTTTAGCCTAGCATAGGCATTGTAAACATAAACATAAAATTAAAGAGAATCTAAGAAGAAAATAAAAGAAAGAAAGAAAGAAGAAGAAAAAGAAGAATATTAATTATCCAGCCTCTTGCTCTCTCAAAAATAAAGAAACAAAGAAGAAATCAGAACTTTGATGCTTGGAGAAGTGTAAATTTTGTTTGCCCCCTTGATCTCTATTTATAGGCAATAGCTAGGGCATCAAACAAGTGAATTTCAACTCTCTCCATTCAATAAATGCTGACTTATGGCTAAAGTTAAGGAAAAGTGGCTGACTTTTATGTTTTAAGGAAAGATATAAGCCTTGGCAGCCAAGTTTGAATAAAGTAGGAAAGTTTTAGTCAAAGCACTCTTTAATGAAGAGAGATTACAAACTTGCAGGCAAAGTAAGTGTAAGGAAGGAAAGTCTTGGCTGATTTAATTCTCCTACTTTGACTAGGATTAGCTTTAAGGAAAGATACTTGCAATTAATGCAATTAATGCAAGTTGACAGCCACTAATCCTTCTTGGCAAGGATAAACATAAATGTCAGCTAGGGTATCAAGAAAAAGATGTGATTTGCGGCTAGGGTTTTTTCTGCCACTAAGGTTTTTAGGGAGATATTCCAATGCCAATTTGGATGACCATTTCTTATCCGATTTAGGCCCATGACCAACCGTTGGAAAGGTAATCAAGTGATCTTCAAAAGTAAAGAAGGAAGCTTCTTCGAATAAAGAGTTTAACATAATGTGTTATTAGGAACAAGCTCCGGAGGTCAAATCTGTCTTCTTGCTTTGCACAAAGAATTTGATCTTTTTTACTCCCAACTCTTTTCCATCTTGTGATTGTGATTTTGTAATCTCTTTAACATCCTAATTGACATGTTTTGACTTCATCTCCTCCAAAATACCTACAAAGCATACAAACCTAGTAAAATGTCAAGGAAGTAAGAATCAAAGCACAAAGTATAAGGAAATTAAATAGGAAAATGTATGAAATTAAGCACTTATCATGGCCAAATCCCGGGTCCCCTATGTAGTAATTCCTGCAGATAAATCCCGAAAAAATAGCAAATGAGCTCCAAAAATTATGTTAATTTCCAGATCACATTTTTAAATTATTTGGAAGAGATTGGTGAAGAAAAATCTTGATTCGGAGCTCGTTTAAAGATGGTAAAGTTCAGGTGCATAAAAGTGGCAATTTTAGAAATAAATCTGAAATAAATAGTAAATGGACTCGAAAAATTTTGAATACTTCCAGAATTCAATTATTTATTATTTTGGAAGTATTGAAAAAAGAAAAATTCAAATTTGGAGTCCGTTTGCAATTTATTTAGGTTGGGGGGCCAAAAAATCATTTCATCGAAGAAACCAAAAGGGGCAAATTTTTAATTGAGAAAAATATGAAAGAAAAATGAATTGCTGGGATTTTTATTCCTTTGGTCAGCCATAATAGAGGAGAAGAAGGAAGCTTGAACAATTTAATTCCCTAGTCACTATCAAGCCATATACTACCACTAACACCTTGCAAATGGTTCCCCCTTCATCCAATGGTTTAGGTGCCTTGTAGGAAAGTTGAATGCACCATCCAATGGCCATGTTTAAATGCCAAGATGAAATTTTTATTTTTCATGAAAGAACCCTCATCTAATGGCCAAGAATGGAAGTAAAAGGATGACCACAATTCATCCAAGGGTGAGCATCCATTCAGTCAAGCAAGGGAGTGCATGGGATTGTCTCTTTTCATCCAATGGATTAGGCCATCTACAAGGGCTGAGTACACATTTTTAGGGCTGGATTTAATCTACAAGATGTCATTTTTATGTTGTCCTCATCCAATGACCAAGAATGGAAGAGAACAACTCATCCAAGGGTAGGCACTCAATAGGGCAAGCAAGGGAGTGCATGGGATTGGTTATCTTTTGCATCTAAGGGCTGAGGTTACTACAAGGGCTGAGTACACATCTTAAGGGTTGCTATTAATTGGAAAAATGACATTTTTATGTTGTCATAAAAATATCTTAATCTAAAGACCAAAATTGGGGGAGGAAAAAATGCACATTTGATCCTATGGTGAAGAGGGCCATTCGGCCAAGGCTAAGGGACAAGGGCTGAGCATTTTTTTTCACAATTGGGAAGGCTGGTAATAGTAGCTAATGGAGCAAGAAAAAGGTTTTGAAAGAAAGAGAAAAAAAAAAGGTTTTCAATAGAGAGCTTGAAGGTAGTCATCTCTACCAAGCTCTAGCATAGCTTTCTTCTTGTTTTCCATGGCGTTTTCTTGATTTTCTATCTTGTTTTCCTACTACATTTTTCATAGAAATAAAGTTTTTTAATATTTACTTAAGTTTTCATCTCTTCTTCTTTATTAAATGGTGGAAAATAATTTTTTTTTACATGGTTTTATGCTTGGCCGAATATGGCATGTTTGGTTGCCTTGGTTTTCTTTTTCTTTCTTTCTTCCTTGCATGTTGTTGTGAAAAATGATTTTAGATGGTTTTTTAGAGTATTTTATATTCTGATTTTTTACAAAAAGATGAAGCAAAAAGGTCAAAATGGCTACATGATCTTGGCAAGACCAAGTGACCATGGTTAAGGGAGAGGCTATGCCCATTTTTACCTACCATGAAGCACACCTTAATTTTGTTGTTTAACATGGCTTATTTTCTGATTTTTTGAAATGGAAAGGCTTCATGATCTTGGCAAGACCAAGTGATTATGGTTAGGTGAGAGGCTATGCCCATTTTTTACCAACCATGGAACTTAACTTTCCTTGTTTTATTTACTAGTTTTGCTTGTTATTTGCTTTGCATGTCTATGTTTAATTTTATATATGTTCTTTACATTATTTTCTATGCTATATTTGTTTCTATATTTCATTTCCATGCTTAATATGTCTTCCTTGAAGATTCGGCCTTGTTGTCTATTGGAGTCATATTGTGCATTTTTCATATTTCATGTCTTATATTATAAACATGTTTGCATTTTTCATATTTGTCATATGGCCATTCGTATACTCCATGTTGATATGCCTTGCATGTGCATTTTCTTCTTGCTTCTTGATTTGTTTGCATCTCCATGCCATGAGCTTGTGTATTTTGATTTTAGTATGTCATATGCTTGTTAAAATGTCATGACATTATGCATCTTGATATTATTTTTCATGTACTTGTGCCATTTACTAGGTAGGATTGCATTAGAGTGTCAGGTAACCACATTCGGCCTCTTCATGCATCCCTTGCCTTGTCATGCATTTGCATTTTGTTTAGGTAACATGCTTTGCATTATCATATCTTGAAATTGTTTATTAGTTTCTGTTTCTTCCAGCATTAACATTAGTTTCAATGGTCATTGTATGTTCATAGTATTGCTATGCATGTTCATTACATTTTAGGTCTAGGCCATATTGGTATTGCCATGCATATTGAGTCTTAAATCATATTGGTATTGTCATGCATTACTATGTTATTTAGGTCTTAGGTTACATTAGCATTTTCATGCATATTCATAACATATTAGGTCCAAGTCATATTTGCATTATCAAGCATTGCATGCATATTGAGTTAGGATAGCATTTATTTCCATGCAAACTCATGCTAGGCATTTAGGTTATCTTGAATTGTCATGCATTTCCTTTACCATTTAGGCTTTAGACCATGCATTTCATACATTTCATTTGCTGTATGTTCATGCATTCCATGTCATTGCCACATGATTTATGACTTAGGCCAATCAATGGCTCAAAGTCATGCTCTCTTGAGCATACTTGTGGAAAATTAAAGGGTTGTCAAATTGATTATACTACCTTTGTGATGTTTTTTTACTTAGCCAATTTTTGTCCAAGGTTTTTAAATGTTTTAGCTATTGTTTTTAGGTCTTTAGGATGGTCTCCAACAATAAATGTTTTAGCTATTGTTTTTAGGTCTTTAGGATGGTCTCCAACAATTTTACTTTGATTTTTAAATGATTTTATCAAAGGAAAAAAAATATGTTTTGACAAAATAGTTTTTTTTCACCCAGTACTCGAACATCTCTGATTTTTCTGGGCAGTCATCTTTTATCAAAAAATTAAGCCAATTTTTTATCGTGTAGTTTTACATGTTTTGAGTCTCCATTACTTTTTTTTAGATTTTTTGGAATTTTTAAAAATAGGAAAAAAAATCATGTGACAAAATCGGACAGTAGAGGCAGATTTGAAATCAAAAGAGAAATAATGGTTGAATTTGGCTAAGGCATTTAGAGGGGGTTGGTTAGAAGCTCTAGCTACTATCTTAGGGTATTTTCTAAGCCTTTTTAAACTTTAAAAATGATTTTATAAATCTCAGGTTAAGGGTGGTTAAGTCCGGGATTTTAAACTTAGGAAATTAGAGCCATTTTAAAAGGGTTTGGTAAGGGTTTTAATTTTTATTCAAGTTTTTCCTCAAAAATTGTTTTCAAATAATCACAAAGTTTTTTTTTATATAGAAAATCTAATTTGACATATTTTCCTAAGGTAGCCGGATATCTTTTTAGATATACGAATTTCTTTATTTAGAGGAAAAAATATATTTTCATGCATTGCATTTTCCATGTTCTTACATTTTATAAAATATATGATTTTTGCTATGATATTTTACATGGTATTGTTATTACTTTGATTTACATTTTATGATGTTATATGATTTTGAATATTTCATGACATCCCATATTTTTTATATAGTCATTTATTTTTGTCACATTATTTAGCATATACTATGTTCATGCATTTTTATTTTATTTTCATGCATATTTTATGATAAGCATTATTTTATGTTTCATGTCATTTCATCATATTCCATGTCATTTAGGTTATATTATTTAGAATATGCCATATCATTTAAAATTTCCATGTCATTTAAATCATTTTATCTCATTTAGAATATACCATGATACTTAGAATTTTTCATTTCACCTAGAATAGACTATGCCATTTAAATTATATCATATCATTTAGGTTGCATTATATTATCTAGACTTTGCCATATCACTTTATTTATGTCATACATATTCATGTTTATATTTTTAAATGTTTTGAAAAAGATAATGATTTTCAATAAAAGTAAAGATATTCCTGAGTTAAAATAATTCATGAATTCTCTACCGGGTTTGCTGGAGGGAATGTCATCAATTATCATTAATAAAAGAATATCTTTCTTTCAAAAAACGAGAATGATTCAGAAAGTTTTCCAATTGAATAAAAATTTCTATATTTTGCTGATTTTGTCGGGGAATGTAGGAAAATTTTGAATTAATAAATTTCAGATCATTTTTAATTAAAAAATGGAATTATTTTTCTTAAAATTGGGAATTAACTTGAAATGCTAAATTAAAAACCAATTTTTTACGAAGACTTGAGATAACACACGATTAATAAGGTACGGATTTATCGTGCGTTGTCGGAGTGCTAATCATTCCCCGCACGTAACTGACTCCCGAACCCGCTTCTTTGATTTCTCTGGTTTATAAGGTAGACTTGAAATTGGTTTTAATTAATTTTAAAATGTTTTATAAATTCGGTTTTAATAGGTGGCCGATCACACCTAGCTAAAAAAGATTGGTGGCGACTCCATGTCTTTTTACGAGGCCGTTTTCAACCCTTGATCGTTTATTTTATTTCAATCTAGAGGAATTAAGTCGTCTTTTCCTCTGCTTCTGTTTTCCCCCACTTGAACAGGTCCCCGCGATCAAGATCATGTATCGACACCTTCGTTTTTCTAGAGGAATTAAGTCAAATTTTCCTTTTTTTTTTAATGTCACGCTTAACGAATAATAAAGTCTTACGATGAGACTTGTTATGTTATTTTTTTAGGTTGCGACACTCCCTTTTATTTAAAAAATTTTATGTTTACTAATCATCATTCAATTTAATAACAAACAAAATGCAATCTCAAAAATGTATGAAAGAAAGTATGAAACAAGCAACTGTCATAAAAGGGGTAACAAAAATTTATTGCAACAAAATGTTTTAAAATGATAAAAGTGGATATCAAGGATATAAGAAACAAATGTAAAGTTAAAGGTTATTGATGCCCCGGATGCGGAATATCTTGGACCCCTCCTTTTTTAAATCATCTGAAATTTCTCTTGAACGATCAATTTACTTGGGTAATACCTCGAATTCCGTAGTTACGTCAGATTGAGTTGTACCCCTTTTCTCTTATTTTCGAATACTTTCTCCCCCTTTACACGGAGCATTGATTCAAACCTTAATCAGTACTTGAGCCGCCCTTTGCGGGTTTTCAACTCAGGTGTCCCCCATTCGGTATTAAGTCGCCCTTTACTGGTTTTCGGCTTAAACTTCTCCTTTTAAAAAAATATATATATATTGTATTCTACCATGCATCTTAGAATTCTAAATGCTTCCAAGATAAAAATGTCAATTCAAAAGATGGGATGAATGATGAGAAAAACCTTTCAAATTAAATATCCATGCTTGATCAAAATGGACTTTTAAAGCACGTAATGTAGGCCAAGGTTCGGGTTTAGAAGGAAAGGATAAAATAGGCCCAAAATGTGTTTAAGGGTGATTGGATCAAGGAATATTTCCTGAGGAGAATTCATTCTTGAAACATTTGTCCCTTTTTTTTTGGGACTTTTTATTCCTTTTTTTTTATTACTGGCTTTCATTTGCCATTCTTTGATTTCACATTTTCTAATGGCTCTCTTTTTTTGGCATGATTTTGATTATTTTTTCCTCGTATTTGCCCTCTAGTGTAGAGGGTGATCCTTGATCAGGGTTCAATGAAAGAAATAATTCCTAAGGCTCAAAGGGGTGACTAAGGATAATTTCTTCTTAGTGAAGGGAATATGAAAGATGGTCATTTATCACACCAAGCATGAATATTCTCTTTGAAAAGCAATTCTTAGGGGAGATAGATATATAGAATTTCCATTTCTACACTTGGAATCATTCGAATTCCCATGTGCTTAGCATCACATTTTTTTTAAGCATAATACTTCTTCAGTTCATCAACATTCACGGGATGTCTAAAATCATCCCCATCCATCCAAGTTAGAATCAATGCTCCTCCAGAAAAAGCTCTTTTTACCACATCGTGTCCTTCCCAATTTTGAACCATTTTCCTCGCAGATCTTTCACTATGGGGAATTTTCCTCAGTACCAACTCTCCTTCTCGAAACTGTCTGGGTCGAACCTTCTTGTTATAGGCTCGAATCATCTTTTTCTGGTACAACTGCCCGTGATAAATTGCCTTCAATCTTTTCTCCTCGATGAGATTCAACTGTTCATAACGAGCTCTAACCCATTCTGCCTCTTCTAGGTCGACCTCCATCAAAACCCAAAGTGAAGGAATCTCAACTTCAATAGGTAGCACTGCTTCCATACCGTGTACCAAAGAAAACGGCATTGCCCTTGTAGATGTGCGAACCGAAGTGCGATATGCGTGAAGAGCAAAAGGCAAACTCTTATGCCAATCCTTGTACACATCAGTCATCTTCTCGACAATCTTCTTGATGTTTTTGTTGGCTGCTTCTACTGCCCCATTCATCTTCGGATGATAAGATGCCGAATTATGTGTGTGATCTTGAACTGAGTACACACTTCTCTCATCATCTTGTTATTCAAATTGAGAGCATTATCTGAAATAATTCTTGCTGGCAATCTATATCAGTATATAATTTCCTTCTTAATAAATCTGCATACCACCACCGACTTCGTTACATTCGTATAAGAAGCAACTTCCACCCACTTTATGAAATAGTCTATGGCCACCAGCATGAAACGATGTCCATTTGAAGCTTTCGGAGTAATGGGTCCAATCATATCCATTCCCCACATTGAAAACGGCCATGGTGCGGTCATGACATGCAATGGTGATGGTGGCACATGAATCTTATCTGCATAGATTTGGCATTTATGACACTTCAGGGAATAACTGATACAATCCCCTTCCATTGTCAGCCAATAATATCCTGCCCTCATAATTTGCTTAGCAAGGATGTGACCATTGGCATGGGTGCCACATATCCCTTCATAGACTTCCTCTATGATTCTTCGAGCTTCGGCAGACCCGACACATCTCAACAGGACTTGATCTTTCCTTTTCTTGTAGAGAATCTCGCCATCTAGAGCAAAACTCATTGCTAGCCTTCTCAAAGTTCTCTTGTCATTTTCTGTTGCTCGCTGTGGATACTGTTGATTCTTGAAGTATTGCAAAATGTCATTATACCAAGGGAGACCATCTGCTTCTTCTTCGATACTCAAACAGTGGGCAGGAGACTTATATAAGCTCATTTTGATCGGCACAACTTCAACCCCTTCATTCGCTTTAAACATTGATGACAAAGTAGACAGAGCATTCGTCATTCAATTTTCTTCTCGAGGAAAGTAATTGAAAGTCACTTCTTCAAACTCCTCCAATAAACTTAGTATGAGTTCTCAATATCGGATTAGCTTTGTATCCCGAGTTTCCCATTCTCCCCGTAATTGGTATATCACTAAGGCTGAGTCTCCAAAAAATTTCAAAACTTTGATTTTTCCTGTCAACTGCAGCACGAAGGCCCATAGTACATGCCTCATACTCAGTTGTATTTTTTGTACAATCAAAATCCAATATGGCAGTGAAGGGATAATAATCTTCTTCTGGGATATGAGCACTGCACCAATTTCGTGCCCTATGGCATTGGATGACCCATCAAAGTACATCTTCCAAACTTTCTTCTTCGGGGGAACCTCATCTGCTTGTGAAACATACATCAAATCTTCATCTGGGAAGTCAAAGTTCAGCGGTTCATAATCTTTTACTGCCCGACTTGCTAAAAATTCAGCCACTGCACTGCCCTTGATAGCCTTTTGACTTACATATACGATGTCGTACTCTGACAACAAAACTTGCCATCTTGCTATCCTCCCTGACAAGAAGGTGCTTCCAACATGTACTTGACTGGATCTAACTTGGCAATCAGCCACGTTGTGTGGTACAGCATATACTGCCTGAGCCTCCGAGCAGTCCAAGCTAAGGCACAGCACAACGTTTCTACCGACGAATATTTCAACTCATAATCTGTGAACTTCTTGCTGAGGTAGTAAACCGCCTGTTTTTTTTTTTCTAGTCTCATCAAGCTGCCCCAAAACACAACCCATGGATCTCTGAAATACTAATAGATACAATATCATCGGTTTATCCAGAATCGATGGCATTATTACTGGTGGGTTTGATAGATAATGCTTAACATTTTCAAAAGCGATCTGACACCCTTCATCCCATTCTCTTGGATCGCGTATTCGAAGTAGCTTAAATATTGGATCACACTTGTTGGTTAACTGAGAGATAAACCGAGCAATGTAATCAATCTTCCCAGAAAGCCTCTTACTTTTTTTTAGCGCATGGCGGTGGAAAATTCTTGATGGCCTTCACTTTATTCGGATCAATCTCAATTCCCCTTTCGCTAACAACAAAACCCAACAATTTCCTCGAAGTGACTCCGAAAGTGCATTTTGTTGGGTTTAGCTTGAGTTGAAACTTTCTTAGTCTTTCAAAGAGTTTCCTAAGATTCACAATATGCTCCTTTTCTAGAGGAATTAAGTCGACTTTTCCTCGGTTTTTTTTTAATGTCACGCTTAACGAATAATATAGTCTTGCGATGAGACTCGTTATTTTTTAGGTTGCGACACCGTTATTAATGATAATTGATGATATCCTCCCTAGCAGACCTAGCAGAGAATTCATGAATTATTTTAACTCGGGACTATTCTTGATTTATAAAATATCACTTTGTTTTTCAATGTTTTCGAAAAAAAAAATCATAGAATATGACTATGAACATGCAAGAATGCTATTGGGATAAAAATTGAATAAGCATGCATATTTATCATGGTATGACGAACATTTTATTATGATATGGTAAGGGAAATTATGACACGCATGTTTGACATGGAAAGGTCTATTATGACATGGCAAAAGAATGAACGTCATGTGAATGCAATCGACATGATAAACAAGATGACATGGCATATGAATGACATGGCATAAGAATGAAATGTCATGTGAATGAAACCAACATGACATGCAAAATGATATGGCATATAAATGAATGTCATGTAAATGAAATCGACATGGCATGTAAAATGATATGGCATATGACATGGCATAACAATTAATGTTATGTGAATAAAATCGGCATGACATGCAAAATGATATGGCATATAAATGAATGTCATGTGAATGAAATCGACATGGCATGCAGAACAACATGGCATATGACATGGCATAAGAATGAAATGTCATGTGATGGCATGCAAAATTTATATGGCATATGACAGGGCATAGGAATGAATGTTATGTGAATGAAATCGACATGGCATATAAATTACATGTGAATGAAATCAACAAGGCAACCAAAATGGCGCGGCATGAGAGTGGATGACGGTAACATATACATGACCTAATTTATGTAGGACATGGCGTAAATGACATGGCATGAACAAAGGGTGACATGGCATGAATGACATGGCATACTAAATGAATGATATGGAATGTGAATAGATTATATGACATATGAATGACATGGTATGAGAATGATATGACATAATCTAAGTGATATGACACATGAATGAATGGATTACATGACATATGAATGACATAACATATTCTAAGTGACATGGCACTTGAGTGAATGACATGTAAATGGATGACATGGCATATGAATTTCATAGCATGAAAACAACATGACATATGAATGACATTATTTGAGAATGACTCGGAATTTATTAATACCAAAATCTTTTCATGTTCCCCGACAAACCCGGCAAAACATAGAAAATTTTATTTGTTTCAAAATTTTTCGAATCACCTTTGGTTTATAAAAAGATATTCCTTGATAAATAATAATTAATGATATCCTCCCCGGCAGACCCAGCAGAGAAAATCATGAATTATTTACTCTCGGGAATATTGCCTTATTTATTAAAAATGTTATGGATAGCATAGCATGATAGTACATGTCATGTGAATGAAAATGACATGGCAAACCAAAGCTAGATAAGCATAATGACAAGGCAAACCAAGTGACATGGCATGAGATATGGATGTGTCATGAAAATAGAATGACATGAAGGAAATGTCATGGTAGCCGAATGGTCATGGTAATGGCATGAATGGCGTGACATGCTTAATCATGGTATAAAATGAGCTCAAACACTAAATGAAATGGCAAATGGCATGCTATATGAATGATATGGCATAAATGACATAAAACATGAAGATAATGTCATGGTGATGGCATGTGGATGGCCGAATAGCATGAAATGATAACATGACATGAATAACGTGGCATGAAAATGCACCTAAACCATATATGACATGGCATGACATATGGGTGACATGGCATAAGTGACATGGCATAAAATGATGACATGGCATGGAGGGGATATAAACTTTAAATGACATGAAAAATTACTTAAGATGCATGACATAGACGTAACCTTAAATGACATGGCACATGACATGTTATAATGGATGACATGGCATAGGTGACATGGCATAAAATAATGACATGGAAAATGACTTAAGATGCATGACATAATCACATATGATGCAAGACATGACATGAACCAAAATATACAAGGGCTGGCTGAATGGTGTAGGAAATGTCATAAACTCAAAATGCAAAATGACATAGCATAAGACCTAAGATGTATAACATGACTAAATATGATGCAATACATGGCATGAAATGAAAATACAAGGGGCTGGCCGAATGGTGTAGAAAGTTAATATGATATGAAAATGATGCTAAAACTATTAAAGCATGAACATAATGCAAACCACATGACCCAAGATTCATGGAAAAGCATGGAAGTAATAAAAATAAGCAAACAATGAACAAGAAAAGTGAGCTCCATGGTTGGTACAATGGGCATAGCCCTCCCCTAACCATGATCACTTGATTTTTATCAAGATCATGAAGCCTTTCCGTCTCAAAAATCAAAAAATAAACCAAGCAAACTAAAAATGGAAGTGAGCTCCATGGTTGGTACAATGGGCATAGCCCTCCCCTAACCATGGTCACTTGATTTTCATCAAGATCATAAAGCCTTTTAACCTCTTTTACTTCATTTATTTTTTAAAAAATAGAATATAAAAAAAGAAATATACCTTCCACAATCATGTTTCCCACATCAAACATGCAAAACAAAAAAAAAAATCAAGGAAGCACAAGTAAGGTTCGGCCATGGTAAAAAATTTGCAAACATTATTTTCTTCTTTTTTTGATGAAAAGAAAAAGATGAATGCTTAAGAAAAACATTTCAAAACTTTTATTTTCACAAGAAAAAATGTATAAATCACATGGAAAACAAAGAACAAAGCATGAGAATGAAGAAGAAACAATGCAAGAGCAAGGTAGGAATGGCTACCTTCCTAGTTTTCTTAGACAACTCTCTCTTCTTTTTCTTTCAAATTTTTTTCTTGCCAAATTAGCTACTAACCTCCTCTTTCAAATGACCAGCCCACTTAAGGAAAAAAAATCCTCCCGTCTCATTCATGCTCTTGGCCGGTTGGCCTCTCCACCATTGGATGAATTGTGCTCATTTTTCTCCCATAATCTAAGCCATTGGATTAGGATATTTTCATGACAATAAAAATATCATCTTCTAATTTGATCTTGGCACTTGAAGGATGTACTCATCTTTTACAAAGCACCTAGGCCATTGGATGAAACAAGGACACTCCTTCATGCTATTGGTTGAATGGCCTCCTCACCATTGGATGAATTGTGCTCATCTTTTCTCCAACAATCTAAGCCATTAGATGAGGATATTTTCATGACAATAAAAATGTCATCTTGCAATTTGATCTTAACCATTGAAGGATGTACTCATCTTTTTATAAAACACCTAGGCGATTGGATGAGGAAGTACCACTTGCAAGACAATAAAAATGACATCTTGTAACTTGATAGTGACCATTTGATAACTCGTATAATTATATAGTTTTTAGTTATGTTTTATTATTGTTTTGTGTCAAATACGAGTTATTATTGTTTAGTCTAATTGTGTTTATGATCTTTTATATTTTTATGTAATTTGGTGTTTTTCACAAGTTTCTTTGAGTCATTTCAGATTACTAGAATTAAGGGCAAATCCAGTTCAGTTCCAGTTCCGACACCTTTTTCAATATCAGCTATATCTGGAGTTTCACTGAAGCAATAAGGCTGAAATTTTAACCGTGCAAATTTAAGAGGCATATCTATCTTTTTCATGTTTTACACTTCTTGAAACGGAGTCGTTTTCCCTAGCAAAATCAACCATCAAGTTGGCTGATGTGCAATGACGTCTGTCCTGAGCAGTTTTCGCATTTTGACCATATCGTCCGATAAACATCAGAAAATGAGCTGATTCAAACGTCTATGAATCACTAACTGATAGGGGAACATTTGTCTAGAAGACCATGTGATCCGATAAAGCCTCCAATATTGAAGAAATCGACCATCAAGTTGGCTGATGTGCAATGACGTCTGTGCTGACCTGTTTTCGTATTTTGCCCATATCTTCTTCTCCATATCAGCAAATGAGCTGATTCCAACGGCTATGAATCAGTAACTCATAGGGGAACATTTTTCTAGAAGACCATGTGATCAGATCAGGCCTCCAAGATTGACAAAATCGACCATCAAGTTGGCTGATCAAAATGGTCATACAATATGACGAAAATTGTTAGAAAAATGCACCCACCTATTATACCTACCTTTGAAATTTGTAAAGCTTGTCTCTTGTCATTTAGCCCTCCAAAATGTGTATAAATAGAGGGCCTTGGATGATTGTAGAGGATCACATTGTACATAGGTAGGATATTAGCCATTTTAATAAAATTCTCTAAGTTTTCTTCTTATTTCTTTTCTCTAGTTTTCTTTCTTTTCTCTAGTTTTCTTTTTCTTTAGAGAGAGCAAGAGGTTGGATAATTAATATTCTTCCTCTTCTTCTTTCTTTCTTTTATTTTCTTCTTAGATTTTCTTTAATTTTATGTTTATGTTTACAATGCCTATGCTAGGCTAAACTTCTATTTGGTTAAGAGTGATTTCAAAGCCCTAGACATGTTTTGTGATTGATTTTTAGATTCTATCTATCATTAATTTTCTATCAAAGTTGCTTATGTTCTTCTACAAGAATTGTTCACGATGTTGTCTTGATTTATTTAGGTGTACAACTAGATAGATCTTGATAATTATCTATTGCTAGTTTAGGAGTCTTGATCCGTGTAATTGTCTTGATTTCCTATTCATAAGTGGCAATTTGTGATTAATGATTATGGTCAAGTTTTCAATAATTGCAAAGTGGAACATAACCTAAGTTGAACAATCCGAGCTTATGTGTTTGTTGCTTAGATCAACCTATCTTTCTCATCATAAAGCTGCCATTAAATTGAATCTAGAGAGCTTATTCTAGGTTGTTTAATGGTTAGAGATTAAATAGAGAGCTTGTTCTATTTAACGACAAACTAAGGAAAGATTGGGGTAACAGAGCTTGTTGTTATCTATGGTTGTTAACTTTGATAGTTGGTTGATATTGATAGATCTGAAATTGATTCTTAATGATGTCTAGTGGTGGAGAATGAAACCTTAACCATATTTTTCATATTTGATTCTTTTTACTTACTTGTTTTCTTACTTTTAGTTTGCTTATTTTTTATATTTATTTTTTATTGGCTGGTTATACCGCCTAATTTGTATATTAACTTTGTTTTATTTTTATTGGCTGGTTATACCGCCTAATTTAGTATATATATTTTTATTGGCTGGTTATACCGCCTAATTTAGTATATATATTTTTATTGGCTGGTTATACCGCCTTGCATCTTATTCTTATTATTTACTTTAGTTTAAATCTGGCTTCAAAAAAAAAAAAAACCCCTTTTCTTTTATTGTTCTTGAATTTAAGTTTTAAACTATTAACTTATAAACTAAAACCCAATCCCTGAGGACTCGACCCTTGCTAACTACTATACTTACAATTTATCTTTTTAGTGCAAGGTTAAATAAGATACACTCTTTTGGGTGCATCAAATTTTTGGCGCCGTTGCCGGGGATTGTTTTCTTTAGTTTATTTGTTACTTGGTTTATTCTTATTTTCAGTTCTAATTAGTTCTATTTTCTTGTACATACAAGTTTTTCTTATCAAATTTTGAAAAAAAAAAAAAACGATGGAATTGAGCAATCTAACACTTGAAGAGTTGGTGGCATACATGAACATGGAAAATCAACAAGCCAATCTCACCTACCCAGTTCAACAATTGGCCATGGGAGGATGTCAAGGCCATCAAGTGTTCCAAGACCAACAGTATGATCATTACTCAAACACTTACCATGAGGGATGGTGGGATCATACTAATTATGGCTACTCAGAAAATTACCAAGAAGTAGATCCTTATGCCAATTACACTCATCCATCTAGATTTAATCAATCATGGTCTCAAGAACCAGATCTTTTTCTGCCACTACATATGACTCAAAACTCAGGTACTTCTTTAGAAGATCTTGTCGATTCTCTTGTTACTAATACTTTGCAATTTCAACAGGAAACAAGGGCAAGTATCCAGAGTTTGGAAAGGCAAATGAGCCTATTGGCTAGTAGTATGGTGGTATGGGTAGCACAAAGATCTGAAGAACTCTCTGCCCAAACAATGATTAACCCAAAGGAGAATACTACTATTGTGACCTTGAGGAATGAGGAACAAGATGAGGATGAGACAGAATTAGAGATGGATTCTGTTCTTGAGGATAATGAAGCCACAAATACAAATAAGAGTATTTCGGCACCTGAGGTAACGTTTGAGATTCCAATTTTTACTAATGTTTCTTCTCCACCTTTTCCTAGAAGATTCGCAAAGTTCAAGGAGGATGAACATGAACAAGACACGCTGGAAACCTTAAACAGTTTGTTTGTGGATGTCATTCAACAAGTATCAAAATATGCTCCATTCCTCGATGAGCTATGCACCACAAAGGATGATGGAATAATACTTGTAATGGAGAATGCATCCACTGTTGTGCAAAGAAAGCTTCCTCTCAAACGCATAAATTTGGAAAATTTCATGTATGAGCCTGACAAGCCTAAAAAGCCAAGAAAGGGTGTTGGTTAGATTCAAAACACTAACTCAAGTGTTAATTGGGAAGGCAGCCCAATTAAAGATGAAATTGCCAACCTGCCATACTCAGATTTGCTTTCTTTTCCTTTTCCTTTTATTTTTTTTTTGTTTTTTTTTTTTATTTATTTTTATGTTTATTTGTTTAGTATTTTAGGATTTTATTTAGTGTGTTTTGTTTTTGAGTCTTTTTATGTTGTTTTTCTTTCTGATCCTTGTTTTGAAAATAACTAGATGTAAATATAATTTTTATTTTATTTTTTTTAACCCCGGTTAAATGGCGGATAACGGTACTCCGTGATTATTTAAGTCGGTTCCATCAGCTACCCACAAAACTGATATTGTATATAAATTTCTCTTCCAATTTCTCTTTCATTTTTTTTTTCTTTTTTCAGGATGGATGATATTCTCACAAGATTGCAGAAACGATTTCCTCCTTTTCCTCGAAATATTTTACTGAAGCTTTACCAAGTTCGACTTGAAAGATTAAGAATGCTTATGCACAAAGGGATTCCCGACGACATACGTTGGATAATTGAAGCCAAGGTACGTGAAGATGAATATCTTCCTGTTTTGCATTTACCAGGTACATGTAGAAGCACTTTTGCAAAGAAGCGACGAGCAAAGCGCATGAGTTCAAATTGCCACAAGTGTGCATGATGGACGTGTAACGGTAAATGTCGTTCTATTGGGATTCCGTCCTCTAATCGAGATGATAAAATTGAATTCATTAAGGATGGACTGGGTAAGGAGAATTTGGGTAATATCCAACTTTCTCTTGAGACGCATCCTAGTGGAGACGTACAAAGAGAAATTCTTGATTTATGGCCGCAATTCCAAAGGGAATGGCAACATCTTGGGAATCTGATGTTAAAAGACCCTGTTTGCCAGCTTGTAAGAAAACTGGATGGGAAGCATATCCTCGACTCATAGAAGGCGTTTAAGCCGTTTCTGGACGTAAAACCAGAGGAAGATGTGAGCCACAATCACAACTACAATAAACGACTTCTCAGCTTTTGGTTTGATTTGCAATAACTTTATTTTGGTTTAATTTACGTGTTGTTCGATTTGTGTAATTATTCTCGTTTTTTTTATTTGTCTTTTACGGTTGATTTTTTCTTCTCTTTTTGATTTTCTTCCTGAAATCACGCAAAAATCTTTGTTAGGTTAACATTTTCTTCTGACAGGTCAGATACACTTTCGGCGACATTATTACTCTTGTCTGATTCACTACTCAGTCCTCTATATATTACACCATGTACTCATTCTCTTTCAGGCACTCGAAAAAAAAATGGAAAGTACTTCGTCCCAGCGCATTAAAAAAATTTGTGTCTTTGGAGGTGCTTATCCAGGGAAAAATAACATATTCGCTGATGAAGCCATAAGAGTTGGAGTAATACTTGCCCAACAAAAGATCCACTTGATTTATGGAGGCGGTAGTACGGGTTTAATGGGAGCAGTCGCTACAGCAGCACACGCCGGAGGAAGTCCAGTTCTAGGAATCGTGCCAAAACTATTCACAAGTTTTTGTGGACCTACCGTGGGTAAGGAAATACAAGTCTGGAGTGTCCCTGAACGGATAACAATCATGTACCATTCTGCCGATGCATTCATTGCTTTACCAGGAGGTCTGGGTACATTGGAAGAAATAGCTTGCGTGGCTTCTTGGTCATCTTTGGTCACAAATAAGAAACCCATTGGTTTGCTTAATATTAATGGTTATTTTAGTAATTTGCTTTCATATTTAGATAATGCTGTGGATAATGGATTCATGTTTTCAGAGGCAAGGAGAACCATAATTTCTGCTACAACCATTGAAGATTTACTCAAAAAGCTCCAAGCTTATGAGTGTTTATCTGCTACGGTTGTTTCGCAAACGCTCGGAAAAAGAAAAAGAGATATGGACGAGCAAGGAGTGGACTGCACTTTGTCTTTGTGACATTATCTAACATTTTGTTTGTTGTGTCTCAGTTATAATAAGTGGTTAGCAACCTCTGCAGGTAATATCTCCTAAATTCTACCTTTAAAATTTGACATTGGGGACAATGTCATATTTTAGTAGGGGGTAAGGGACATATTTTGCTAATTTAAAAAAAAAAAAATTGTGTTTTAAGCCATTTAGAAGTATTCATTCTGAACAAGGTCTGAGTAAGGGAGACTTGAGACATACCTTGTCAATTTGATTTCTTCTTTTCAAAAAAAAAAAAAAAAAAGTTTGTTGTGTTTTAAGCAATTTAGAAGTATTCATTCTGAACAAGGTCTGAGTAAGGGAGACTTGAGACATACATTGTCAGTTTGATTTTAATCTTTTTATGTTTACTTGTTAATTTTGGTTTAGTATTTTAGGATTATTTAGGTTGCATGAGTTTGTTTTGTTTTGAGTCTTAGTTGTTCCTATTCTTATGTTATTAGTTCTTTTCTCTTACACATGATTCTTTCATTTGGGTTAATAGACTTACATTGAGGACAATGTAAGAATTAAGTGTGGGGGGAATGATTTAGGATTTCTTTTATTTTTGTCTACTATTTTTTTTATGAGTCTTTATTATTATTATTTTTTTTTTTAGTGTGTTTTAGTTCCTTTTTAATACAATGATGAGATATGAATTGCATAAATCTAAAACAGATTTATTAGTGAGAAGATTTTCATGAGAATTGAACTTGATATCAATCTTTTTATGAGCCAATGTTAATATGATATGTTGATTGAGAAAGAAGCATGTTTAGACTTAATCTGACTTGTATAATCATCCTTGTGAGTTTTTGAGCCTATAATGATTGATGCATTATACAAATCAATCTAATTTCTTTCTTGAGTGCTCTTATGATTACATGATTCTCTAGAACTTGCTTTAAACCATTTGAGACTATATTGATGCATGTAACAACATGAATATGATAGAGGCATTAGGACTTTTTAACTAGGGCCAAACAGCCATCCCTTATTGATGTTCCAAGAGAACATCCCTCTAGTGAACCAATTTGAGCCTACATTGAATAAGCTATTTATTTGGTAACCACATCTTACACCTAGCCTAAACACATTTATATCTTTACCCTTGTTCTAAAGATGGACTAGAATGTTTGAGACATATTGCAAAAACAAGGGATATTTTTTGAAAATTTGGGTTAGAACAAAAGATAAGTGTGGGGGAGGAGAAAGGCAAAAGTCAAGAGAAAAATAGAGGGAATATTGCCAAATACATTCCCATGTGAAAAAAAAAAATTTTGAATATTCTCTTGAACTTCTAGTTAAAGTAAAGAAAAAGATGTTACAAAGATGGTTAGAATGAAGCAAAGGCTCAACATGAATATTTAGCCTATGTGACTATGTACTTGTAAAGAGTTTTGAGAAGTTTCTTTGTATGATCTTATTATGTCTCTAAACTTTATGAACTCTTTGGAACCTTTGTGATATCTTTATCCTTTTGTTCTTCAACCACATTACAAACCCCTTGGCCCCATTACAACCTTGATTAAAGACCTCTTGATTCATGAAGTTGTATGATCTAAATAGTGGAGAATAGGTGGACAAGCAAGAATATGGTAGAACTGTTTTCATGAGATTGATTGAGTGTAAACACTTCACCACTACTTTAAAGAGTGAAAATCATGAGGGTATCCCATGTGAGAAGTTGAGATTAAATTTGAACATGCACTATTTTGATTGAGATATGTTATGTTAATATTGGCTTAACTCAAATAATTTACATTCAAGCATGATTTTTTGTGAAATTCTTTAAGCTATTGATTAGTTTATAAGACTTGTTCAAAGATTATCTCTAAGTGTATTGAAAGGATTAGGAATAAATATTTTTAGTATATGTAGTTTATTTATAGTTTAGTTTTTCAATGTTTGTGGGTATCGTTCTAGCAAACCCTCACGAGACTAAACTCGTCCACTAGGGACACCTAGGGGTTTAAAGGCTTGTGTCACATGCTAAGTGCCACCGTGATTTCCTACGAAAGTGGATTAGATTAGATTTTCTTATTTTATTTTTATTGAGTCGTTGCTAGGGACTAGCAACAATCTAAGTGTGGGGGTGTGATAACTCGTATAATTATATAGTTTTTAGTTATGTTTTATTATTGTTTTGTGTCAAATACGAGTTATTATTGTTTAGTCTAATTGTGTTTATGATCTTTTATATTTTTATGTAATTTGGTGTTTTTCACAAGTTTCTTTGAGTCATTTCAGATTACTAGAATTAAGGGCAAATCCAGTTCAGTTCCAGTTCCGACACCTTTTGCCATATCAGCTATATCTGGAGTTTCACTGAAGCAATAAGGCTGAAATTTTAACCGTGCAAATTTAAGAGGCATATCTATCTTTTTCATGTTTTACACTTCTTGAAACGGAGTCGTTTTCCCTAGCGAAATCAACCATCAAGTTGGCTGATGTGCAATGACGTCTGTCCTGAGCAGTTTTCGCATTTTGACCATATCGTCCGATAAACATCAGAAAATGAGCTGATTCAAACGTCTATGGATCACTAACTGATAGGGGAACATTTGTCTAGAAGACCATGTGATCCGATAAAGCCTCCAATATTGAAGAAATCGACCATCAAGTTGGCTGATGTGCAATGACGTCTGTGCTGACCTGTTTTCGTATTTTACCCATATATTCTTCTCCACATCAGCAAATGAGCTGATTCCAACGGCTATGAATCAGTAACTCATAGGGGAACATTTTTCTAGAAGACCATGTGATCAGATCAGGCCTCCAAGATTGACAAAATCGACCATCAAGTTGGCTGATCAAAATGGTCATACAATATGACGAAAATTGTTAGAAAAATGCACCCACCTATTATACCTACCTTTGAAATTTGTAAAGCTTGTCTCTTGTCATTTAGCCCTCCAAAATGTGTATAAATAGAGGGCCTTGGATGATTGTAGAGGATCACATTGTACATAGGTAGGATATTAGCCATTTTAATAAAATTCTCTAAGTTTTCTTCTTCTTTCTTTTCTCTAGTTTTCTTTCTTTTCTCTAGTTTTCTTTTTCTTTAGAGAGAGCAAGAGGTTGGATAATTAATATTCTTCCTCTTCTTCTTTCTTTCTTTTATTTTCTTCTTAGATTTTCTTTAATTTTATGTTTATGTTTACAATGCCTATGCTAGGCTAAACTTCTATTTGGTTAAGAGTGATTTCAAAGCCCTAGACATGTTTTGTGATTGATTTTTAGATTCTATCTATCATTAATTTTCTATCAAAGTTGCTTATGTTCTTCTACAAGAATTGTTCACGATGTTGTCTTGATTTATTTAGGTGTACAACTAGATAGATCTTGATAATTATCTATTGCTAGTTTAGGAGTCTTGATCCGTGTAATTGTCTTGATTTCCTATTCATAAGTGGCAATTTGTGATTAATGATTATGGTCAAGTTTTCAATAATTGCAAAGTGGAACATAACCTAAGTTGAACAATCCGAGCTTATGTGTTTGTTGCTTAGATCAACCTATCTTTCTCATCATAAAGCTGCCATTAAATTGAATCTAGAGAGCTTATTCTAGGTTGTTTAATGGTTAGAGATTAAATAGAGAGCTTGTTCTATTTAACGACAAACTAAGGAAAGATTGGGGTAACAGAGCTTGTTGTTATCTATGGTTGTTAACTTTGATAGTTGGTTGATATTGATAGATCTGAAATTGATTCTTAATGATGTCTAGTGGTGGAGAATGAAACCTTAACCATATTTTTCGTATTTGATTCTTTTTACTTACTTGTTTTCTTACTTTTAGTTTGCTTATTTTTTATATTTATTTTTTATTGGCTGGTTATACCGCCTAATTTGTATATTAACTTTGTTTTATTTTTATTGGCTGGTTATACCGCCTAATTTAGTATATATATTTTTATTGGCTGGTTATACCGCCTAATTTAGTATATATATTTTTATTGGCTGGTTATACCGCCTTGCATCTTATTCTTATTATTTACTTTAGTTTAAATCTGGCTTCAAAAAAAAAAAAAAAAAACCCTTTTCTTTTATTGTTCTTGAATTTAAGTTTTAAACTATTAACTTATAAACTAAAACCCAATCCCTGAGGACTCGACCCTTGCTAACTACTATACTTACAATTTATCTTTTTAGTGCAAGGTTAAATAAGATACACTCTTTTGGGTGCATCACCATTGGATGAAATGAATTAAATCTCCACCCTTCTCCTATGCATGGCCAGCCAGGGGTCTGGAATATCCCAGAAATTCCTTCATCTTTCATATTTTTAATTGCAAATTGGCCCTTTCCGGTTTCTTCAGTAAAAATTACCTTTTTACCCCTCGAACTTAATTTAATTGCAAATGGACCCCAATTTTGGATTTGTATTCTCCAAATCATCCCATCCAATATAAAACTTGGTTTTGGAGGTTTCATTTTTTTTCGAGCTCATTCTCTATTTTCCCAGATTTTTCTCTAAAATTTCGGTTTAGTGCCTCCTAAATTTAGCCTTTTTCATTTAACCTTCGATTCTGAATTTTTATTCACCAATCTCTTCCAAAAATTATAAAACTTAGATCTGGAAGTTTTCATAATTTTTCGAGCTCATTTGCTATTTTTCCCGAAATTATCTTTGGGATTTTTTTAAGTTGCCCTTCAACCTCCGAAACCTCGGTTTTACTCAAAACGGGTCTGATTTTTGGATTTTATTTTTCCACTTCCTTTGTCCTATATTGAATTTGAGTTGGTCCAAAAACGCCCAATTTTTACGATAAAATTCCCCTTCGATTTGGTTTTCCCCTTTTCAACCTCAAAAAATTTCTTGTTTTTTCGTTTCTGCTCTAACCGGCTCTTCCTTGGGATCCACTTCAAATGGGGCCTTGGGATATTTTTTGTTTATTCATTCTTTATCAACTGGGGGCTTCAATTTCACCGAATCGGGCTATCTCTCCAGTTTTCCCCAAATTTGCCGGATTAGGTCTTCCCCTACACTGAATTTCTGCAACCCATCTTTAGAATTCTATATCTTTCGTTGTAGACCACGGATTATCAAAATTCTTTCGCCATTGTTCAATTTAACTGCGAATCTTGATTTTGACTGAGAGTTGACTTTTATATGGTTGACTTTTTGAGGTTGACTTTTTTGGGGTTGACTTTTTTGAGTTGACTTTTTTTTTGCTGACCTCCGAAACAAAGTCTTGGGGACCCATCTATGGAACGATGGAAGTCTCTTTGCATTTTGGGAAGTCAAAAAGTAGAATCTGCCCGATTTAGGATGCTCGGACAAAATTAGGTGTCTACAGTCTTAAGGTTATTAAATTTAGAAGAGAGAGTGAAAGATAATTTTAATTATTGATTATATTTCATATTTAGTAGTAGCGAATGATTCTTTAACCATACTTTTCATCATTATTGTTATTTGATATATTTAAATTCCTGTTTCTTTAATTCCTAGTTTTAAATTTTAGTTTTCTTATTTTCTTTTCATCTTCAAAACAAAAACCCCCTAAATTTAGTTTAGATATTAGAATCGATTAACATATAAATTAAGAATAATCTATGTGGATTCAACCCTTGCTTACTAACTATACATGATAACAATCATAATTTAGTGCAAGGTTTTAATAGATACATTATTTTGTTTATCACAGCTCATAGAAATTATCAAGACAAAGAAAATGGAAGAAGATAAGCCAAATGGTGATAAAGTCGAAAACTCCTTCCCTCGATCTACTAAAAGAAATGATTCGAATACAACAGGAAGGAATGGAATGATGGCAAGGCGCTTACTTACCCAACCATAAAAACAAGGATAAGGATTTACTTCGAGTAGGCTCTTAGACTCAATAAACAAGCCTTTACTTCAAATAAAATAATGAAAAGGCCCACGTATTACGAGAATGGAAATAATCAAATGAGGGACGACTAGGTGAATTAGTCAAAGGTGGAACCCTCCAAGAAGACCCTAGGGTAATGAATGGTTAGAACCCGAAAAAAGAAATATCAGTTTTTTTATATTACGCAAATAGAAAATAAAGATTGATTGCAAGGTTTTTTGCTCTTTAAAAATTACTTAAACTTAAGCTCAGAAATGCAAGATGGTCTTGGACGGACTTCGGACAAACAGAGGGAAAAAGTTGAAGACTGAGGATAATTAAAGCTTAATTTAGTCACTGACTAAGGGCAAGAAAAAAAAAAGATGACGATCGCTCGTGCACCATGACTAATTAGGAACTCACCCAAGGTGTGAAGCAAAAACATCATTTATTGAGACTGGAATATAGAAAAACTTGCAAGGACACACGCATACCAAGTAGTCACTTCCGCACCTGAAGGCAAAGAGAAATCATTCCTAGATGCGAGATAAGGTAAAAGCACTAAAAGAAAAGGAATGAAACCTAAGGAAAAGGTCCATCCTTAGTATCAAAGTGTTTTGATCTATCTTATAATAAGGTCTTCACTGACAACGGTCTTGTCAAGAGGATCAAGACATTGATTGACTTAGCCTACACTCTAATTTCCCCATAGACAAGATTGAATCATTTCCATAGATGCCCTATATTTACAAGAAAAGACAAATATGAATAGTCATCTTGAAAGACTTCCTTATTATTATAAAGTTAACATAGTTTTCATGATATAAGAGTATAAGAATAAAAGAGAAAAAAAAATGGAATGGGGGTGTGAGCCTAAACGTCCTTATTGAAAAGAACGCCCAATCTATACAAGAGGTTTTCATCTTCATTTGGTCGTGCTACTATGATGTGACGTTTAGTCATCTGAGGCAGCAGGATGTATGGTGTAGGGCCCCCTATTTTCTCTCCCTTAAAGTCCTTTATAGATTTCAAGTCGAGAACAAAGCAGTGGCTTATTCGACGATATATCACAATTCATTCATTCTTGGGCATAGCAATTCACAAAACGTAGCATGGGACATCTGCCGGCGGTGGGATCAACCATCAGAGCGAGAGGTCAGACCTATAATCCCATTCACCCTGGTCCAATCCTGACGGATCTTGTTGAATGAATTGATCCATTGTTGTATGCCTTACATCTTAGTGCATTTTTTCCTACCCGGACCTGCCATACTTCCTTTGAGTACTGCTGAGAGATATAGTGGAAACATTTTGTTATGGTAGAGAGTGGAGAGTGAAAACACCAATGCAACAAAGAACGACAGCATGAATCGAAATCCACTTATATTAAGAGAGATGACCGAGAAAGAAAGGTTCCACGTTATCCAAGTGGTTGATCTTAGCATGCTAGCCGCTGCTTCATTTCGTATAGTGATAACGCTTTCTCTTTCTTAGTGCTCCCCCCTTGTATAGTAAAGGGGACTCTGGTTGCACGGCTTTTTCTTATAAGGGTCGATTTTCTCTGACTTGACTCATCTTGACCTACTTGACTCAGCGGTTAGAGTATCACTTTCATACAGCGAGAGTCATTGGTTCAAATCCAATAGTAGGTAAAACTGGTCGAAACCCCTGCTTTTTCCAGCATGACAGCAGGCACGGACAGGCAGCAAGGAGTCACTGAATGACCAAAGCATCGGTTGCTTCCAGTTGTGGCCTTCCTCAACCGCCTTGACACCTTAAGATCAAGGATATAAAATGAATTGAGGCACTACACGAACACACAATTTTTTTTCTAAAACTGAATCACAATGAAAAACTATGCAAAAATATGAAATGAATTGAGACACGACACAAACACAGCATAGGAAAAATAATTAAAACACAACATGAAAAATAACATGAACACTATACAAATACACGAACGTGTCAAAATATACATAAAATGAATTATTAACGTGTAAAATTTTATATAAATTTATAATACTTTAAACACACGAAAAAAAAACACAAACACAAAAAAATTTATCTGCTATGAGATTTTTTTTAATATTTATAAAATTTTAATTAAATTAACAATCATAAATAAATATAAGTTGAATCATATTAAATATTTTTTTTATGTTTTAATATCGTAAGTAAATGAATTTAGAGTTAAAATCAAATTACTATAACAAATTATGCAAAATATGGGATGAATTGAGATACGACACAAACACAATATGGGAAAATAATAAAAACATGACACAACACGAAAAATAACATGAACACAATACGAAAACACGAACGTGTCAAAATCTATATAAAATGAATTATTAACATGTAAAAAATTATATAAATTTGTAACACTTAAAACACAACAAAAAAAAAACACGAACACTTTACAAACACACAATTTTTTCTCTAAATTGAATCACTATAACAAATTATGCAAAATATGTCATTAATTGAGGCACGACACGAACACATAAATTTTTTTCTAAATTGAATCACAATAACAAACTATGTAAAATATGAAATGAATTGAGACACGACACGAACACAGAATAGAAAAAATAATTAAACACAACATGAAAAATAACATGAATATTACACGAATACACGAACGTGTCAAAATATACATAAACCGAATTATTAACGTCTAAAAATTTATATAAAGTTATAATATTTTAAACACACGAAAAAATAACACGAATACAAATACAAACACTTTTATCATTTTTTTTTCCTTTTCTTTTTAATAATGTCTAAAAAAATTGCCACTTGTCGGCACTTAAAAATTGTATGTAGTGAAAAATAGAGTATGTTATGTAGTCAAAAAATAGAGTATGTTATAAATAGATTGAGGTAACAACCCTCTAACCACTGCTAACTATTGATGAAATAATTAGTTAAAAAATAAATATTTTTTCTTGTTCAAATGTCTAAAAAGCAAAGCCAGACAAATAATTATAATTCAATGATTTGTAGACACCAAACATAACTGTCGCAACCTAAAAAATAACAAGTCTCATCGCAAGACTTTATTATTCGTTAAGCGTGACATTAAAAAAAACCGAGAAAAAGTCGACTTAATTCCTCTTGAAAAATGAAGGTTTTGAAAATGACCTTGAAAAAGACATGGAGTCGCCACCAATATTTTTTAGCTAGGTGTGGTCGGCCACCTATTAAAACCGGTTTTGTTAAAACATTTTAAAATTAATTAAAACATTTTTAAAACCAATTTCAAGTCTGCATTTTAAACCAGAGAAATCAAAGAAGCGGGTTCCAGACTCGGTTACGTGTGGGGAAGGATTAACACTCCCACAACGCCCGTATAAAACGGTACCTTATTAAACGTGTGTTATCTCAAGTCTCGGTAAAAAGTCAGTTTTTAATTTAGTATTTCAAGTTAATTCCCCATTTAAAGAAAAATAACTCCATTTTTAATTGAAAATGATCCGAAATTTATTAATTCAAAATTTTTCTATATTCCCCAACAAAATCGGCAAAATATAAAAAAAAAATTATTTATTTGGAAATCTTTCCGAATCATTCTCGTTTTTTGAAAGAAAGACATTCCTTTATTAATGATAATTGATGACATTCTTTCCAGCAAACCCGGTAGAGAACTCATGAATTATTTTAACTTAGGAATATCTTTATTTTATTGAAAATCATTATCTTTTCCAAAATATTTATAAAAAAATGAATATGAACATGGGTGACATAAATAAAATGACATAGCAAAGTCTAGATAATATAATACAACTTAAATGACATGATATAATTTAAAATGGCATAGTATATTCCAAATGAAATAATATGATTTAAATAACATGGTAAATTTAAATGATATAGCATATTTTAAATGACATAGCATATTTTAAATAATATAATCTAAATGACATGGAATATAATCTAAATGACATGAAATAACATGAAACATAAAATAATGCTATCATGTAATATGCTTGAAAATAAAAATAATAATGCATGAGCATAGTATAGGCTAAATAATGTGACAAAAATAAATAATTAAATAAAAAGCATAGGATAGTATGTAATATTCAAAACCATATAACAAACAACATAACACCATAAAATAAATCAAAATAATAACAATTACCATAGAAATTATCATAGTATGCATGAATATGGAAAATGCAATGCATGAAAATGTATTTTTTTCCTTTAATTAAGGAAATCCGTATATCTAAAAAGATATCTGGCTACCTTAGGAAAATATGTCAAATTAAATTTTCTAAAATCAAAATACTTTGTGATTGTTTGAAAACAATTTTGAAAATCTTGGATAAAAATAAAACCCTAGCTGAACTACCCTTTTTAAAATAGCTCTAATTTCCTAAGTTTGAAATCCGGGACTTGACCACCCTTAACCCGAGGTTTATAAAATCATTTTTAAAGTTTAAAAAGGCTTAGAAATTACCTTAAGACAGTAGCTAAAGTTTCTAACCAACCCCCCTAAATGCCTTAGCCAAATTCAACAACTGTTTTTCTTTTGAATTCAAATATGCCTCTACTGTCCGGTTTTAAAACACGATTTTTTACCTATTTTTAAGATTCCAAAAAATCTAAAAAACAATACTGGAGACTCGAAACATGTAAAACTACACGAGAAAAAATTGGCTTAATTTTTTGATTAAAGATGACTTCCCAAAAACAATCAAAAAGTTTGAGTATTGGGTGAAAAAACTGTTTTGCTAAAACATATTTTTTTTGCTTTTGATAAAATCATTTAAAAATCAAAGTAAAAATGTTGGAGTCTCTCCTAAAGACCCAAAAACAGTAGCTAACACTTTGAAAAAAGTTAGACAAAAATTGGCTAAGAAAAAAAAATCACAAAAGTAGAATAATCAATTTGACAAATCTTTAATTTTCCACAAGTATGCTCAAGTGAGCATGAATTTGAGCCATTGATTGGCCTAAGTCATAAATCATGTGGCATGACATGAAATGCATGAACATACAGCAAATTGAATGCATGAAATGCATGATTTATAACCTAAATGACATGAAAAATGCATGGCATAGAGAATATGGCCTAGACCTAAAATGAACTTGCATGGCATTTAATGCAACCTAAGTCTAAAATGCATGAAATGCATGGTAATATAATCACAACCTAAACCTAAAGAATGCATGGCAATAACACAAACATATAGCATGCTAAAACAAAATACACAAAAACATATCAGGGAAATGCAAACCTATCAACTAGCATGATGAAAATGCACATACAAAGCATACAACATGAGGTAGCCGAATGGTCCTAAATGCAAAATGGTCATGGCATTTTCACAAACACATTACATACGAAATAAAAACACATAAAATCATAGCAAGGAAATGCAAACCTATCAACTAGCATGATGAAAATGCACATACAAAGCATGCAACATGAAGTAGCCGAATGGTCCTAAATACAAAATGGTCATGGCATTTACAAACACATTACATACTAACATGAAAGGCTAAAGAATAAACATGCTAAAACATGCAAATATGAAATATGAAATAAAAGCATGGACACAACTAGACATTTTCACAAACACATAGATTAGTAAATTGTAGCATGAGCAAACTCAAACATTTTGAAAACAGAAAATCAAAAAATGCAAGACAAGGAAAATAAACATGATAACAAGATAGTAAACTCAACAATGAAGGTAAGTAAGCAACAAAATCAAAACAAACTTCATATTTTTATTATTTGAAGAAGATATGAAGCATCAAAAACATGTCAAACACCACTAACAACATGAAATAAAAAAGCAAAACAACAATCATTTAAAAAAAAAAAACAGGGCCATTTGGCCACTCCTAAATCATGAGGAAAAAATTTTCAAAGCCTTTTTTTTTTAAGAAAGTATAAAGAAGAACTTGAAGGAGAAGCTTAAAAACACTTATTTCAACATCAAAATCAAAAGAAACTCGCCAAAATATCAATGAAAATAGCAAATCAAGAATGAAAATCCAAGGAAAGTGCAAGAGTATGGTGCTTTTAGCTACCTCTAAAAGCTATATTGCAAGCTTTTCCTCTTCTTACTTCCTTTGCCTTTCTAAGCATTTCTTTTTGCTTTTCAAAAATGGAGAGAAATCAGCCAAACATGAGTGAAAGAAATGAAGAAGAGAGCCCTCTAAATCCCCTTGGTCGGTTGGCATTCCATCTAGAAGCTAGGTAGTTATTTCTTCATCCAATGGCTATCACTTAAAGATGTTTTCTATGTAAAATTTTCACCATTAGATTAGAATAATCAGCCCTTTCAATTATGATGTCATGAAGATGATTTATAAATAGGATTATAAATATGACTTCACTCCTCTCCAATCATTGGTCCATTTGTTGCAAATTCAAAGGCTTTATCACAAAAATAATTACCTTCCTCTTCACTTTTGGCCCTTTGATTAAAAAATAATAAAAAAATATGCCCACCATTGGGAATTGGCCGGCTGACCCTTCCTCTTCCAGCCCATGCTTCAATTTTTTTAAAAATAAGAAAAGGCCCTTTTCGATTTTTTCGATAAAATGACCTTTTTTACCTCCAAACCTAAATAAATAGCAAACAGACTCCAAATTCAAAATTTCTTTTTTAATACTTCTGAAATAATAAAAAATTGAATTCTGGAAGTTTTCAAAAATTTTTGAGCCCATTTGCTATTTTTTATTTTTTCTTCCAAAATTGCCCTTTTATGCACCCGAACATTCACCATTTTTAAACGAGCTCTGAATCCATATTTTTGTTCACCAATCTCTTCCAAATAATTTAAAATTGAGATCTGTAAATTTTCAAAATTTTTGGAGCTTATTTGCTATTTTTTCGGGATTTATCTACTTGACTTTCTACATAGTGGGCCCGAGATTTGGCCATTTTGCAAACGAACTCCGAATCCAGATTTTATTTCGCCAATATCTTCCAAATAATTTAAGAATGATATCTGCAAATTTTCAAAAATTTTGGAACTCATTTGCTATTTTTCCGGGATTTATCCTTTTGAATTTCTTCATAGTGGGCCCAAGATTCGGCCATCTTCCAAACGAACTACGAATCAAGATTTTATTTCTCCAATCTCTTCAAAATGATTTAAGAATGAGATCTACAAATTTTCAGAATTTTTGGAGTTCATTTGCTATTTTCCCAAATTTTCCAATTTTGCCCTTTTGCCTCCGAAGCTCGGTTTTGCTCAAAACAAGTCTGATTTTCAGATTTTCTTTTCCTGGACCTTTTTTATATAATGAATTGGAGTTGGTCCAAAAACGCCCAATTTTTACGAACAAGTTCCCTTTCGATTTGATTTTTCCTTTTTTCACTATCGAGAATTTCCTCTTTTTTTTCGTTTTTCCTCCAATCAGCTCTTTTCTCGGAATTACTTCAAACTGAGCCTTGGGCTATCCTTGTTTAATTACTCCTCATCAATTAGGGGCTTTAATTTTACTCAATCGGGCCATTTCTGCAATTTTCCTCAATTTCACCAAAATTCACGAAAAACTGTAATTCTCGATTTTCTTCTGAATTGGCTTTTCCTTCAGTTTTTCTTCCAAGTAGCTTCTCCACTATCCGTAGTCAGGCTAAAGAATAAACATGCTAAAACATGCAAATATGAAATATGAAATAAAAGCATGGACACAACTAGACATTTTCACAAACACGTGGATTAGTAAAATGTAGCATGAGCAAACTCAAACATTTTGAAAACAGAAAACCAAAAAATGCAAGACAAGGAAAATAAACATGATAACAAGATAGTAAACTCAACAATGGAGGTAAGTAAGCAACAAAATCAAAACAAACTTCATATTTTTATTATTTGAAGAAGATATGAAGCATCAAAAACATGTCAAACACCACTAACAACATGAAATAAAAAAGCAAAACAACAATCATTTTTAAAAAAAAAAAAAAAAAAACAGGGCCGTTTGGCCACTCCTAAATCATGAGGAAAAAATTTTCAAAGCCTTTTTTTTTTAAGAAAGTATAAAGAAGAACTTGAAGGAGAAGCTTAAAGCACTTATTTCAACATCAAAATCAAAATAAACTCGCCAAAATATCAATGAAAATAGCAAATCAAGAATGAAAATCCAAGGAAAGTGCAAGAGTATGGTGCTTTTAGCTACCTCTAAAAGCTATATTGCAAGCTTTTCCTCTTCTTACTTCCTTTGCCTTTCTAAGCTTTTCTTTTTGCTTTTCAAAAATGGAGAGAAATCAGCCAAACATGAGTGAAAGAAATGAAGATGAGAGCCCTCTAAATCCCCTTGGCCGGTTGGCATTCCATCTAGAAGCTAGGTAGTTATTTCTTCATCCAATGGCTATCACTTAAAGATGTTTTCTATGTAAAATTTTCACCATTAGATTAGAATAATCAGCCCTTTCAATTATGATGTCATGAAGATGATTTCATAAATAGGATTGTAAATATGACATTACTCCTCTACAATCATTGGTCCATTTGTTGCAAATTCAAAGGCTTTATCACAAAAATAATTACCTTCCTCTTCACTTTTGGCCCTTTGATTAAAAAATCAAAAAATATATGCCCACCATTTGGAATTGGCCGACTGACCCTTCCTCTTCCAGCCCATGCTTCAATTTTTTTTAAAATAAGAAAAGGTCCTTTTTGATTTTTTCGATAAAATGACCTTTTTTACCTCCAAACCTAAATAAATAGCAAACAGACTCCAAATTCAAAATTTCTTTTTTAATACTTCTGAAATAATAAAAAATTGAATTCTGCAAGTTTTCAAAAAATTTTGAGCCCATTTGCTATTTTTTATTTTTTCTTCCAAAATTACCCTTTTATGCACCCGAACTTTCACCATTTTTAAACGAGCTCCGAATCCATATTTTTGTTCACCAATCTCTTCCAAATAATTTAAAAGTGAGATCTGCAAATTTTCAAAATTTTTGGAGCTCATTTGCTATTTTTTCGAGATTTATCTACTTGAATTTCTACATAGTGGGCCCGAGATTTGGCCATTTTGCAAACGAACTCCGAATCCAGATTTTATTTCGCCAATATCTTCCAAATAATTTAAGAATGATATCTGCAAATTTTCAGAAATTTTGGAACTTGTTTGCTATTTTTCCTGGATTTATCCTTTAGAATTTCTTCATAGTGGGCCCGGGATTCAGCCATCTTCCAAACGAACTCCGAATCAAGATTTTAAGTCTCCAATATCTTCAAAATGATTTAAGAATGAGATCTACAAATTTTCAGAATTTTTGGAGTTCATTTGCTATTTTTCCCAAATTTTCCAATTTTGCCCTTTTGCCTCCGAAGCTCGGTTTTGCTCAAAACAAGTCTGATTTTCAGATTTTCTTTTCCTGGACCTTTTTTATATAATGAATTGGAGTTGGTCCAAAAACGCCCAATTTTTACGAACAAGTTCCCTTTCGATTTGATTTTTCCTTTTTTCACTATCGAGAATTTCCTCTTTTTTTTCGTTTTTCCTCCAATCAGCTCTTTTCTCGGAATTACTTCAAACTGAGCCTTGGGCTATCCTTGTTTAATTACTCCTCATCAATTAGGGGCTTTAATTTTACTCAATCGGGCCATTTCTGCAATTTTCCTCAATTTCACCAAAATTCACGAAAAACTGTAATTCTCGATTTTCTTCTGAATTGGCTTTTCCTTCAGTTTTTCTTCCAAGTAGCTTCTCCACTATCCGTAGTCAGGCTAAAGAATAAACATGCTAAAACATGCAAATATGAAATATGAAATAAAAGCATGGACACAACTAGACATTTTCACAAACACGTGGATTAGTAAAATGTAGCATGAGCAAACTCAAACATTTTGAAAACAGAAAACCAAAAAATGCAAGACAAGGAAAATAAACATGATAACAAGATAGTAAACTCAACAATGGAGGTAAGTAAGCAACAAAATCAAAACAAACTTCATATTTTTATTATTTGAAGAAGATATGAAGCATCAAAAACATGTCAAACACCACTAACAACATGAAATAAAAAAGCAAAACAACAATCATTTTTAAAAAAAAAAAAAAAAAAAACAGGGCCGTTTGGCCACTCCTAAATCATGAGGAAAAAATTTTCAAAGCCTTTTTTTTTTAAGAAAGTATAAAGAAGAACTTGAAGGAGAAGCTTAAAGCACTTATTTCAACATCAAAATCAAAATAAACTCGCCAAAATATCAATGAAAATAGCAAATCAAGAATGAAAATCCAAGGAAAGTGCAAGAGTATGGTGCTTTTAGCTACCTCTAAAAGCTATATTGCAAGCTTTTCCTCTTCTTACTTCCTTTGCCTTTCTAAGCTTTTCTTTTTGCTTTTCAAAAATGGAGAGAAATCAGCCAAACATGAGTGAAAGAAATGAAGATGAGAGCCCTCTAAATCCCCTTGGCCGGTTGGCATTCCATCTAGAAGCTAGGTAGTTATTTCTTCATCCAATGGATATCACTTAAAGATGTTTTCTATGTAAAATTTTCACCATTAGATTAGAATAATCAGCCCTTTAAATTCTGACCAATTTGATCTTTTAAGCACTTTTTCCCAAATTCTCGAACTAGGGTTTCCTTTCTACTGAATCTCCGTAACCCAACTTCCGAACTCCATATCTTTCAATGTAGACCAGACCTCGAATTATCAAAATTCTTTCATCATTTTTCAATTAAACTTCAAATCTCGATTTTGAAAGTGGGTTGACTTTTTTAGTGGTTGACTTTTTAGAGTTGACTTTTTCAAGTTTGACTTTTTATGCCTTACTTCTTAGGCTAAGTCTCGAAGTACCACCTGCAAGATGAGAAAAACATTTTTGCATTCCGAAACATCAATTTAGGAAGAAAACATACCTGATTTAGTGGTCCGTACAAAATTAGGTGTCTACAATAACAATTATAAAAAACTTTATTTATTATTTTATTTCCTCTTTTTCTCTATTTTATTTTTTCCAAAACTTTTTACAACCAATTACTTACAACGCTTTTCTTTTAAGAAGAAAAGTAGAAAACATTTCCAAGTATTTAAAATTAAAATTCGTTTGTATTTGGGTAAACTTGAAAAACATGCTCTTTAATAAAATTAATCATTTGTTGGTTAATGGATAAGAATAATTTATAAAAATGAAATAAAGAAATCTGAAATTATAGAATAGGAAATTGTAAGACTAGTGTACCCTTAGTTGTTAAGTTAAAAAAAAAAGGAAATTTCTATTTCTTTTCTCTCCTTTTCTTCTTCAATGACATCTTTTGTTCTTTCCTCCTTTTCACCCTCCAACCTCCTCCATCTCCCTTTCTTTTTATTCTCCCATAGCTGTCGCAGCAAGTCAAAGAGAGAAGAGGCCACGTCTGTACTGTCAGTGCTGCATCAGGTAATTAGTTCACTTTGATACAACTTATGCTTAGTAGTTAGTTGTATTGAATTTTTAGCCTTAAAATTAATTGATTGAAGATAGTTTATGTGGAATATATTTTGTAGGAATTTGTACTTGTTATTTTTGTGATAAATTGCGATTTTGGTGGATTATGAGAATGGTTGAAAGTTATTTTGTTTGAAGAAGCTTTTTATGTTGTGTGTGCATGGTGTTTGTTAAAATGCCTCTTAGGTCTCTCTTTTTTGTTTTAATGTTAGGACCTTATTCAACCAGCATAAAGAAAGTATATATCTATTTTTACATATAATTCTGCTAAATGTATATATTGTTATAACTATATGTACATATAATATGGAAGACAAACCTATTATTAGTGATATTTTTTGTCACAACAACAAAAGAAAGAGAAAATAAATTGAAATCAAACATTAATATTGACATCTATTTAAATATTTTCTTAAATTATAGGTGTATCATGTCATTTTAAAAAAATAAAACACTGCTTTGAAACACGACCTATACCATTTTCTTGGTAACTTTCTCCCTTCAAAACCATATGCACCTCTTAGAAGAAGTGCTTATGTAACTACTACCAAAGCACTTCTATCAACTAGCCATTAGCCTAACTTCTCTTCTGATAAATTCTTGCTTAGAGCTTCCCAGTATAAGCCCCATTAGATTAGCATGCAAGTGTTATTGACTTTGCATTCATTAAAGGATTTTATTCACTTGTTTGTCTATTTGCTTATTATTGGTTTAGAGATGAGATGATGAACGAAATGATGGTGCATAGATTGCTTTTTAATCACAAAGTTATGAATCCATAAAATACTCTAGTTGCTAGTTGTGGAGTATAATGGAAGACCTAGGATAAGATTTGAAGAACTTTGTAGTTTTTGGGAAATGCATATGCATAAAGTAAAACTAGAGGAAGAGAACAAGAGAAAAGTAAATCAATATTGGAGGGAAATGTAAACAATGTTATTAAGGATGTGTGGCCTAAGGTACATGTCCTGCAAGATGTTGTCTTACTTCATATAAACTAAGCAGTCCTCATATAGGTATGCCTTCATGAGCAAATTGAAGTATCAAGGACTACAGAATATAATACAGCTTTAAAAAAAAAGTATATTGATATTATATGAGCGAGTCTTTTTCCTTACCATTTATCCATTTCTAATGAGTCATGACTTCCTAAATTGTTAATGAATGCTAGGAGAAACATTATGATATTATGATAATAGCTTGGTCTTTTTAGTTTTCCTATTCAGAGTGCCAAAGGCCAGAGTTATGGATTCTTCTTCCAGAAAGAAAGAAGTCCTTTGGGCCAAGGGAAATTGTCCATAATAGTTAGTGAGTCAACAGTACAGTAATTTATCACTTTCATGGAGTTTTGATGCCCAATGTTATTTTGGAAATTTTTTATTATGTCAAGTTGTATTTTTGTAGTTTTAAATTTAATCACTTGTTGGTCCACTTTTTTTTTTTTTTGGATCTAGTCAAGTAATTATGACATCTAGTATTTATGTTATATAATTTAGGCCTTATTCATTCCTTTAGTTGTTGCTTGAGTGGTTACTTTTATTTCTGAAAGTAAAAAGTGTGTTCAAAGATAGGAAAAAAATCTAAAAAAAATCTATTTTGATGTTTTTTTTTTGGCCAAGTACTCAATTAGCCAATAACTCAATCATTATAAATTTCAACTCTACCAAGATAGATGGCAAAGACTTTAAAGAGACTTTAAATGCAAACTTCTCATAACATACTGAATTCATAACATAAGAGCTTAATTGATTTGTGTTTGAATTCATAACATAAGAGCTTAATTGATTTGGGTTTATGGGAGAATTTTATCACTGTTATGAAATGTACATATAATTATGCTATATGTATGTATTGTTATACTTTTATGTACATGTAAGTGATCTTATTTTCTTCAAGCATTTCTTAGTAAAGGTGTTATTTTATAGTATGTTAAATGATTCCAAGATTAGGATGAAGGATTATGGTTAGGGTTAGGGTTTGGGTTTGGGTTTGGGGTCCCTTTATACTAAATTTGTAAAAATTATATATTTGCTACTCTTACTATTTTGTATGAATAATTATATTTTTATTAAATCATTTTAAGGTGAGAAACACATAAGAGCTTAAATCATTGGGATTTAGGGTAGAATTTGTCACAGATATAAATATGTACATATAGTTTTACTGAATGTACATATAGTATGCTATATGTACATATAGTTTAGCTATACTTACATATAAGTGGATTTATTTTGTTGAAGCATTTCTTATCAATTTTGTTATTTTCGAGTTATTTTTGCTTCTTCATTTACCTTTTTTCTTTATGGTTACATGCCAAACCTATATAACTTATATCTTCTTCATGTGTTAAATGCAGGTTCATGGTTACATACCTTACCTTTTATAGAGTTATAACTTTTTGTTAGGATATTTGATACTTTTTGCAACCCGACACAAGAATATGAATCTTCAAGGTGTTGTATTTTTTGTTGATGCACCAAATTCTCTATGTAGATTAAGGTTTGGAAGGTTCGAGGTGCTATATTTTTTGTTGGAGCATAGATAATTTTTTGTAGGTTAGGATTTGAAAGGTTCAACGTGCTATATTTTTTGTTGCAGCACCAAATCGATGTTTAATTCGTCGAACCTGCTCATATGTCGCATATTCCATGTCTTACATTTTGTACAGCTATGTATAGACCATTTCTTGTATAATCGGTATGTTGCTGATAATCGGTATATGAATGAGAATATATGTTTTTCATTAAGTAGCCAATACTTTTTGCTTTAGGATGATGACTTATGAAATTTCTTTTCTCTTTATGTATTACCTATGTAAAATTGATCATAAAAAATTCTTTTCTCTTTAAGTAGCCAATAATTTTTGTTGATAATTGGCATATGAATGAGAATATGAAAGTTGATCATAAAAAATTAAACTAATTGGTATTAGCTATGTAAAATTCTTTTCTCTTATGTATTCTGAAACTAAGCCTGGCCTATATGTACATATCACTATAACAGTATGTACATTAATTAGAAAGATATGTGCATTTAGTAAAACTAGATATACATTTTTATATTGTGACAAATTCAATCCTAAACCCCAATCAATTAATCCCCAAATCATTTAAAAGTAGTCTAAAATAACAATTTTACTAAGAAATATTTTAATAAAATCAGTCCACTTATATGTACATAGAAGTAAAACAGTATGTACATATAGGATTGTTGTATGTACATTTAGTAAAACTATATGTAAATTTTTATATTATGACAAATTCAACCCTAAACCACAATCAATTAATCCTCAAATCATTTAAAAGTAGTCTAAAATAATAATCTTACTAAGAAATATTTTAATAAAATAAGTCCACTTATATGTACATAGAAGTAAAACAGTATGTACATATAGCATTGTTGTATGTACATTCAACAAAACTATATGTACATTTTTATATTGAGATAAATTCACCATAAATCCCAATCAATTAATTCCCAAATCATTTAAAAGTAGTCTAAAATAACAATTTTACTAAAAAATATTTTAATAAAATAAGTCCACTTATATGTATATAGAAGTAAAACAGTATGTACATATAGCATTGTTGTATGTACATTCAACAAAACTATATGTACATTTTTATATTGTGAAAAATTCAATCCTAAACTACTTTGTTGACTTGAAGCTGTCTGGTTGTGTGTCATATGTCTATCATATCAATTTGCCCATATGTTCTTCTTGCAGCCAGGTCCTAGCTCCAAAATAGATTCCCCTTCATATGGTGGGAGTAAGGAGAGCACCTACATATATCAACAAAAAACAATTAGGAATCTAAAAATAATAATTAAAGGATAAAAATAAAGCACAAAAGAACAAAAACACTTAAAAGGTAATAATAAGCATTGATGCACATTTAACTCTATCATATCATAATTACAACTGAAATTTTTCATAAATAAAAAATCTTAAACTTAAAACCAAAAAAAGTACAATTAAAAAAATAGTGGAAAAGTTGTAATTAAGAATACATATAAACAAAAAACTTCAATTTCTTAACTGCTTTTGATAAAAGCAGAATCTCAACTAGCATAACTTATTTTTCAGTTTTTGCATCAAGCATTAACTAAAGTTAGTGCCCTTTTTTCTTTTTCTTTTTTTAGAATGCAAGACCAAATCATTTCTATTATCAGTGGTTGTTAGGTAAACTAATTATGCCAAAAAAAAAAACGACATCATTAGCATAATTTCAGAGTAATCATCGTGCCACACAAAAATTAAGACAATTAGTAGCAGGTACAAATTGCTTTTCTTATTCCTTTTTATTTTCCTAATGCTAACAATTTGTTTGGGACTTCTAAAATTGCAATTTCACTGCTACGACGCCTACTAGAGATGATAAGAAAAATTCCACTATTATTTGAATATAAACTACACAAACGATTAAAAATGACTAAAAACTAACAAAATTGATAAGAGTGGTAAATATATAACCCTAGAATCGTCTAAAGCTACTCTAAAATTATAGTTTTACTAAGAAATATTTCAAGAAAATAGGCCCACTTATATGTACATAGAAGTATAACAATATGTACATATAGCATAATTATATGTACATTCAGCAAAAGGACATGCACATTTTCATATCAATGACAAATTATTTCTAAATTCCAATCAATTAAGATCTTACGTTTTTCCAAGCTCTAAAATTAACTAAGTTCCACAGTAGAATTAAGAATAACATCTTCATTAATTATCTCAACAAAAAAAAAAGGAAGCTCTTAAGCCCCCAGGTAATGCATTTTTTCAATCCTTCATTGGTTTTCCAAGTCAGACTGATAAATGAAGGCAACTAAGAGAAATGAAAGCTTGACCATAGTCTAATCATGCATGAAGAGACTAACATTGAACATGAGCACTCACAAAAATACAAGAGACTTCAATTTCCCTAGTGAATGAGGGAATGGTCCTTGAGATGTTGTTGTTATATAGATCCAAGCTGATGAGGCTCTTCAAGTTCCCAAGTTCAGTAGGGATGGTTCCTTGGATGTAATTTTTGTAAAACTTTCTGCATGAGAGAGAAGAGAGTAGTTAATGAATAATAATGTGAGTATCAACAGTTTGTATCCTATACCATAAACCACTTTTAAGTTTTTAATGCATGACAATGTATAATCAACAAGTAAACATTTATGCACAAACAATAAACACATGCAAACATGTCAGGAGCTCCAGAACCTGGATACTAAGGGCAGGAAGGGACAAAGGTTAAAGGAAAAAGAACATACAGATACTGCAAATGCTCAAGCTTTCCAAGCTCAGGTACCAAATGTTTATACAAGTTGGAATTACCTAAATCTACGCAAAAAAATACCATTTGAGATGGCATGGCAAAATCACATAATTCCAGAGGTAATTCAAAAAAAATAATTGTATAAGAATGCTAATGGTACACCTCTTACCAATTTGGAAACTACAACTAAATATATAACTTTTACTACGCTTGCTATAGAATGACTCCAAACCCTTAACCATAATCCCCTTCTACTCCATAATCGTTTAAAACTACTCTAAAATTACAGCTTTACTAAGAAACATTTCAAGAAATAAAATAGCTTTTTTGGCTTGATCGTTGCTCCTTTTACAAAATCATAGGAAATATTATCAACTACCAATTTTACTCCTTCTCTCTCAAAAACTCTGCAAATAGAATATGATACAAGAAAAAAAAAAGTTATACAGCAAAAGTATATTAAGCATACCCTTTATCAAGCCAAAAAAGAAATAAAATTACACCATAATCTCTCCCCTTTTCGTTTTGGCTATATAAAACTACTGAAAAATAATAAAATAGCTTCGTTGAATTCTTTCTGAATCCTAAATTAAGCTCTTATGTGTTCCCACTCCTTAAAATTACCTAAGTGTAACAATTATAATGATTTAATACAAAATAGTAAAAGTAGAAAATATATTTTTTTTACTACTGTTGCTATAGAAAGACCCCAAATCCTTAATCATAATCTTCCTTCTACTCTTAGAATTGTCTAAAACTATTCTAAAGTTACAGCTTTACTAAAACAATATTTCAAGAAAACAGACCCACTTATATGTACATAGAAGTATAACCATATGTACATATAGAATAATTATATGTACATTCAGCAAAAGTATATGTACATTTTCATATCAGCAAAATCTTTATCTTCCTTCTACTCTTAGAATCGTCTAAAACTATTCTAAAGTTACAGTTTTACTAAAAAAATATTTCAAGAAAACAGGCCCATTTATATGTACATAGAAGTATAATCATATGTGCATATAGAATAATTATATGTACATTCAGCAAAAGTATATTTACATTTTCATATCAGTGACAAATTCTTAACCTAAAGCCTTTAATCTAAACATCCATATTGTAATAACAAACCTTCAACTTTCCCCTAATCCAACAAATGTCAAGTCTTTACAGACCCAAATCAATGCAAAATATGAAAGTAAACATATAAAATTTATAAATCAATATGTAACATATCAGGCAAACATAACCGACCTGTCTTACTAATATTTATTGTAACAATTATTCTTACTAATATTTCTTATTTCTTCACATATTCTGTCATTTGCAGTTTTGTTTTTCTCTATCCACTAAACGAGGAGCATGAAATTGCCCATAAAAGAACATAAAGAAAATTTCGATAAACCATTGCAACTATCTATAACCACAAACAATTATGCTACTATTGAAGGTATATTTTTCAAATTTACCCAAGTTTTTATAACCACCACCACATTTTATGATAGATGTTTAACTGCTGTAAATAATACCAGCACCATATTCAATGTTGGTTGAATCAGTAGAGATTCAATCAACAAGATCTTTAATTCCACCATATAATGCTAGAAAACATTATGGTATGTTAATTTATCAAATTGAAAACTTTATAATAAGCTTCATTTTTTTCCACTATTGCCTAATCTACACATCCCAATTGATTTTCCATGACAAGAAAAGTATACTTCTAGCATTGTAGCTAGCAGAAAGTAAAGAATATACATTCTACAAAGGTAGAAATTAACATGGCCCGAATTTAAATGTCATATACATAACAAAATAACTTAATGCAAGAAGAGAAGGAATCCAATAAGATAGAGAAACTTATACCTTCCATGTGGAAAATGGCCATCGAAGCCAGTCAGTAATCCCAGACCAAACCCTTAACCATAATCCCTATGTCTAATCGTTTTTTCCATTTAAAATGACTAAACACTAACAAATTTGATAACAAATGTTTCCACAAAATAAGCCCAATTATATGTACATATAGTAAACTATTTGTACATATAGCAAAACTATATGTACATTCTTCCAAATTATATGTACATTTTTATAACTACTACAGAATAACACATTCTTCAAAGCTATATGTACATTTGACCGTAAACCCTAATGTTTTAAGGTCTTATATATTCCTCCTCCTTAAAATGAACTAGTTAGTAAAAATATAATGATTCATACAAAATATGTATAGTAAATAAATAACTTTTACAAATTTACTATAGAGGGATCCAAACCCAATTCACAATACCTTATAATCATCTATATTTAGCTGAGTTATAACCATTTCCATCAAGTATTAGAACATCAAAAAATCTACATAGCAATTATTAAACATCTTCTAATAAAAGTAGAAACAAGTTTCAATGAAAAGTTAAATAACTTTGTAGTTCAAATGAAAAGTTAAACAACTTTGTAAATGCTAACACCTAATAGAATAAACGCAAGCATTCTTCATGAAAAATATGGGGTTTTACTTTAAGAACATTAGAGCTCTTAAGTTACTAATGATCACTACAGCCAAAACTAATCAAACTCATCTATTATCTCTAATTCATATATTAGCTTTCAAAACAAATAATACTCATACTCCAAAGTAGAGCTACAAGCTGAAGAACTACAAGCTTCTGAACATGATGGGCAATTATATTGGCAAGTATTAAGAATACAATTATTAATTAATATTATTAACCACAACAAACTCTTTTTGGCATCAAATGAAGGGCTACAAGCTTCTGAACATTATGGGTAATTATATTGGCAAGTATTAAGAATACAATTATTAATTAATATTATTAAGCACAACAAACTCTTTTTGATAATCAAAGTGATCTGTATTCATATCATTGCTAAGAATTAAAGAAACTCATTTGCAATACCATAGTTTATTGACTCTAAAATAATATTATAATAAATGAATGTCCACGCGTTGTAGTAAACCAGTGAATGAATGTTAACAAAACTACAAAATCATGTCGTAAATGTTTAGATTAGGCTAACATTCCACTTTATCCAACCCCTAATATGACTAGTCGTCTACACAACCACTACATTTGTGGATAAAATAAATAAAATGTCATTTTTTTACTAAAAAATATGAAAACAAAGAGAAATTAAGTAGCAGTTTGTTTACCGTTATGTTTAAAAGGCTAATTAAAAGAGAGAGAAAGTAGGAAGATATAAACACATAGAGTAACTTGAAAGGCGAGAGGAAGAAAAAAGAGGGAGAATGAAGTTGGAGTTGAGCAACATGACAACTCCATTCAAAGTTTTAAAAAACATTGATTAGATACGACAGAACCTCAGACAACAGCTTAAAATATTACCGAGTTGGTATGACCAACAAAATATCAAGTAGCAATTAAAACAAATAGATACATACATGGAAGAATAACAGAGTGATAAAAAAGATTAGAATAGAACTTATCAATATAACATGTCATAGATAAGCTTTACATTTAAAACTATCCAATAAACTGACTAATATGTCTAACAATCATAGAATTATTTCATCCCAAGTTGTCCATGAACAAAAAATTGAAAATTTAGAAAAAATTTCATCACCCAAAATTTTGCATCATTGCAACATATCAATTGGACAACAAAGTCAAGGAATTTGGGGTACAAGGATACCCAAAATTTTGACTCATCCTGTTTAGACATTATTTTAGCATATTCATGCAATCAATAGCATTTCATAAATAATGAACATAAAAATTGCAATATACTAAAAGGCTAACTAAAACTAGTTGAAATAATAGACCTCGAAAAACCTAAACTAAAGAACCCTAAGAGAATTTGAACATTAAAAATCGAAACTTAAAAGAGCAATAAAAGGGAACCCTAAAGTTTTATAATAAAAGTATAAAAAGTTAAACATACATGGAGCTTGCCATGGAGCTCACGGTTAGAATGGAGCTTGACGTAAATACGCTCGTCGAGGCTGAGCCTTATTAGATCCAAAGGCTCCTTCACCGCACTCTCTTCATTGCTAGCCATTCTCTTTTTCTATTTTGCTCATTTCTATAGTACGAGTAAATAATTGCATCATAAAACAAACTATTAAGTAAAGGGGAAAATCAAAAAAAAAATAAGCAAATGAAAGAATTGAAGATGGAAATGAGCAAAGAAAAAAGAAACCTAAGGAAGTGAGAAAGAAGTTGTTGAAAATTCATCGGATCTCTTCATATTTACAAAACCAATGTGAAAAGAAAACCCTAGATACAAAAAAGATAAAAAAACAAACGACAAAAAAAAAATAATAAGACAGAAAGGGTATGAGAGGAAGGGAAAGGTTTTTCCTTTTTAACTCTTAATGTTTCATTAAGGGTATTTCAATCTTTACAATTTCTTTAACAACGATTTCTTAAATTTTCATTTCCCTTTTACAAATTATTTTATATCATTAGACTATTGACCAATTATTTTACTGTGCAAAGGAGGTTTTTCAAATTCTCCCTTTGTATTTCTGTAAATTCTTACTGGGACATAAATGAATCGGCTAAAGAATCTATGAACAGTCATAGACGATTTCTCTCACCCGCAATCTAAACCATCCAAAATCCTAATCCCCTAGGAAATTGACAGAACCAAAGGTTCAGATTTTTTTAAACGTGGCACTGTAACTAACCGGAAAGAAAGTTGCCCTTTTCTCTGTTCTCTTTCGATTTTTTTCCCATTAACCAAACAGAAACTTCTCTCTCTCTAAACTTGTCGTGGAGCCCAGGGTATGATATTTCGATCTTCAGCTGTAAAACCCATAATAATTCAGTAAGTTTTGTCCTACATTATTCTGGAGAAAAGTTACTAATAAATATTGAATTTTCCAAGTGGCTGTAAGTTCTCTAGAATAAAATTTAAAACCCAAAATTGAATGATTGTATTGAATTTTTTTTAGAATCATGAAATGGGTTTGTCTTAAAGATCAAAATTACGGGCTTTTTAAATTGAAAGTTCCTTCTTTTACAGTTTTTATTTTGGTGAATTATGATCTTGTTGATCTGATATTTATGTGATTATGGAAAAGATTATGAGAAGAAAAAAAAAAGTTTGGTTTCTTCCAAATGTTAGTTATTTATCATTATTTTTTTTGTATTTATGATCTCTCAGATGTATGTTAATTACTAATATAACCAACTTCACTGCCCCTTACCAAAAAGAAGGGGTGAAATTCACTCTTGAGTGCTTGAACCTACCTTAGTTTGACCGTTGTAGTTTCCTAGTGAAATGAATTTAAAAGTTCTGGATTTCAAGTAGAAAATCCTCAGGTTAATTGTAGAGAGTGGGATGGACTTGCATTACTTTCTGCTTCAGTTTGTTTGATGTTAAATACTTGTAAGAATGAAATTAATCTTTTAATTTTTATTATATATTGCAGTGGAAACTGAAGTTAATAATGATGTTGAACTTGAACAAACTGATAATGATACTCGTGATAAGGTGTTAGATGATTCATCTGATAAGAAGCACCAGCTTGGTAATGATGTTCAACTCGAACAAACTGATAATGCTATTCGTGGTGATGTGTTAGATAGTGCAACTAATAATGAGCATCAGCTTGGTAATGACGGAACAATGGCCGGAAGTTCTGTTCAAGATGCGTCTCTGGTTGAAGAAAATGATAAAATGACTCAAAGTTCTTCTGGAGTGCAGTTAAGTGTGGTTGAAGGGGATGAACCGTATGTAGGGCAGGAGTTTGAAAATGAAGCGGCAGCACATGCATTTTATAGTGCATATGGCATGCGGATGGGTTTCATAACTCGTATGAACTATCATAATCGATCTAAAATTGATGGATCCATTGTTTCACGAGCCCTTGTATGTAACAAAGAGGGTTACCGAAAGCCTTATAGGCGTGATGTGAAGAATGTTAGATCACGGGCACCCACTAGGGTTGGTTGCAAAGCAATGATCTCTATACGGAAAATGAGCACTGGAAAATGGGTTATTACAAAGTTCGTAAAAGATCACACTCATCCATTGGCCGGCTGCCAGGCTCAAAAGGCATTGATCTCTAATCAGATTCCAGTAAGTGCTTGTTGTTACAGTTGTTATTTTAATTTGTTATGCAATGTTTTTGAATTTTTTTCTTCTTGCTACAATGGATACTTTTCTTTTGGCACTTGATGCACATCAAATTCAGTTTGGACACTGAAGAAAACCAAAAGCTTTAAACCTTTATATCATTTTAAATGTTAACTTATACGGGAGGTTATTCTACTAGTACATTGGATTTGTGCCTCCATGCATTATTTTTAATTAAATGAAGATGTCTCTTAATTTTGGTTAACTAAAGATGTCCCTTGAGCCTTGCATAACCTGACTTAAATACCATTTTCTCGCATTTTTTGATTGCCTAACTGGGGCTATTGATGCAGATGCTACTCCCTTCTTTTATAGGAATTTTGAAGTTATTTGCTTATTGCTTTTTCGGAGGTTGTACGAAAGTGCTTTACTGCTTACCACTGTTTTGATTTATTTTATATAAAAAAAAAATAACAGCAAAAGTGACCAAATTTTCTTAAGGGTAACTCAATACTTAGGCTTCTGACTAATTGCTTAATCAGACATCAAATTTTCTTAAGGTTAACTCAATACTTAGGCTCCCAAACCTTAAAACCAGTGGTAAGACAGTTTACCTCTTTGACTGCAAGCTACTAATCACTTAATTCCTTTTTGGTTATTCAATGACACTATTTGGAAATTGAATGTTGGATTGGAACTGGAGTTCCTTCAATTGCTTTTTACATGAATTTTGTTTTCTGCTATTTTAATGTGATTTTATCCGGTGGTTATGGTGTGCCATGGAACTGTCTGATTGTTGCACTCTTATTTCTGCAAGATAATCATGTCTTTGCAATTCCTTTTCATTTTTCCTGATGGTTTTGAAAAGGGGTCATTTGACCTGGAACCTTCTTTTCACAGGAGAATGTTGGCTTCTAATTAGGCTATCCCCTGGTCATACCATTTTTTATATTTGTGCAGTATTAGATAAGGAGGATTCTATTGACCAAATTCTTGCCTCATAAGTGCACTTGCCATTCTGATTTTATTTAGAATCAAGGACTTAATAAAAGCTCTGAACGTTTTGTCCCTTTTCCTGCAAACTTGTATCCTATGAATAACATTTCCTTAATACTCCAAAATTTTGGTCACATCCCAAAAAAAATTCATCAAAGTTAGAGGATTTGTTATCAAATGTCTACGAACTCCATGCTATCAGACATTAGTTTAAAAGATCAAGTTTTCTCATTCTCTATTATGTTTGTGTATACATACCTACATACATACATGTAATTTTACATATTGCTTTAGGACATATGATTTGATTAGAGAACACACTGTACGTTCAGGCCAAGTAAACATTAGGCCTCATATATCAACTAAGTTGCTCATATGTTTTTTTTTCCTTCTCCGATTTGGTGTCTTGTAGAATGAAGACAAGAGAGTTCAAGAACTAACTCAACAACTTCTGATTGAAAGAAAGCGCTCTGCTTCCCTTAGAAGATTCATAGACCTTCTGTTCAATCACATTGAGGAGCACACTGAGGGCCTCTCAAAAAGGATCCAGTGCATAGTAGATAGCGTGAATAAAATTGAATCGGAAGTGTGAACAATATTGAAGCTGGAGGGTCTAACCTTCTGAATCTCAGGTAGTTTTGCTATTTAGATGCAAAATGTGCATATTCCTTTGGGGTTTTTTTTTCCATTATGAAAAGAGTTGTTGCCACTTAACTATAAGCATGTGCAATAGATTAATTCTACATCCTGTTTATTGTTTTGCTGTTCCCAAGAGCCCAATCTTCTTGTATATTAGTTTTGTAAATTTTACTCCTTGAGGAAAATGGTTACTTGATCTAATTTTCTACACTCACAAAGTCTACTTCCTTTGGCTATCAAGTACAGCATTTCAGTGGATTCTGTGCAAATCTAAAAATAGGAAAGAAGGACCAAGGTAGATGTTAATATGGTGATTTCTGTCCCAAAAAAATGAGGATTTCCTTTGTAGGAAAGACACACTAGACATTGAAGCACAAACATCTGAAAAACGGACTTAAATACTAGCACATTTTGATTTGGCAAAGTTGAAAACAAGTGGAGAGCTTTCTTGGTGTTCATAATTATCCTAGAAAAAGGAAGAAGTAAAGGCCCTTTTAGTGTGTACATGACTTGGTCAAAGTACTCATCAACTGGAATAGCAGAAATTTGTGGCTGGCTGGTGAAATGCCAAGTGATTTGCCTAATTTATAGCTGCAATGCCGTTGGAAGAAGTTGCCTGTTATTCATCAAGGCGTGTACTTGTCTGGACAACAGCTGCATTCTTGCCTGTGCAAGAAGAGCCTATTTATTCAGTGTTTTACGGGTTTCTCGGTAGGGGCTGACTGTGCCTCAAACAGTTTGATCTCATGGAACATCTTCAACCAAAGGTGCATTGTAGGAAGGAAGAAAGTAGGGACGACCAAAATAACATTTGGTAAAAGAACAATTCGATGTCCTCATTCACCTAATAAAATATATAAGTGCACAACACTTCATCTTACTAAGGAATTTTGAGCCAAACAAAACAAACAAAAAAAAAGAGAAAAAGAAGCTTATATTAAGGAAAAGGTTAGTGCCATTACAATTTTCTTTTCAGAATCTGCCTCGGTGAAAGCAACACATATCCGGGATCAAGCAAGACTACAATCATGCTATCAACATAAAGAATGACAGTAAGATTGAACCCAAACGCCAAATCTCTCTCTTCAGCTCACACCACCATCCCTTAAACCAGACCACCAAATATTGCTATGACATAACTTTAACATCTTCATCAAGTCCAATCATCAAAATTTTTGCAACATTTTAGTGGTCACAATACGTCATTGATGGAAACCACATGTTCTACATCTATATGAATGTCTATGAAAACCATTGTTTAAAAACTCAAAACATAAATCAAATCGGTGAGACTTTCGATTATCGGTTCGATCGGTTGAACCGATCAATTGTATTAAAATATATATATATATATGATTTTGCTAAAGTGCCCTAAGGGTACTTTTTAAGGTTACTAGATATAGTAATATCTTTATTCCAGTACATTGAAAATTATGAATAAAATTGTCAACTTTTGTATTTAATACAAATAATAAATAATATACTAACTAACCTTAAAATGTAAAGGCACTCGTTAGCAAAATCCATACTTTTAATATTAAATATAATAAAATTTTAATAAAAATATGTATTTGACTAAATGGTATAATCTTTAATATAGATTCAAGAGTTAACTTAATAGCACCAATGGTCTCCAAACTATAGGACATGTTTTACATTGATCCTTAAACTTCAAAACGTATCAATCAGATCCCCAATGTTATAGCTTTGTATCAATGTAGTCCTTCCGTTACTCAGTCCGTCAAAAATGGCGTTAAATGAATCGCATATGACGTGTAAATTACAAAAATATAACCTCAATAGGCAATAGCACCTCTCAGCAAAAACATGATAACAATATAACCTCTCTAGAAAAACGAAGTAACAATAGAAAATTGATTTATTCAATCTATTAGCTGCAACTCAACCACAATCATCAAAATTCCCTCCAAGGGCAAAAAGGAATGGAGAAAGGGCGAAAGAGGGATGATGAGTTTGGGAAGAACGGCACAGGTTGTTGGCCCAGCTGGGAAAAATTTTCTTCGCAAACGGTTATGATACATTTCTCACCTAGTTGAAAATCTATCAATAGAAGCAGGGCTATTATAAGAGATGTAAAATACATTGAAAAAGAAGCCCCAACCCCAACCCAATAAGAGGAAGATAGGGAAGTTCAAGCTAACTACCTAATTTAAAAGCATCCACAAAAAGACCTAAGCACACACCGGCTTTCCAATAGTTAATCATTACCACAAATGACTGCAATCTTCCAGTTGTTAAAGAAGGGGGGGGCTTTCTGTACATAAGCATGCCAATCCCCTCAATAGCAGCAACAACAACCCCTGCAACTAATACATCCCAATCACCTGTTTGTCCAAGAATAGTTGCCAATGCATTTGCCGTATAGAAGCCCAACAGAAGGAGAAATATCTTCATGGGGAAGTTCTTTCTTGTTGAGTTCAGCTTCTCTAATAGCAGCCTGCCCCCTGCACTCACTATCCTGCCCAGTCGAGTACCACCAAGATTAGGGCTGTCACTGTTGAGATTATCTTCTCCACCATTTCCAGAAACCCCACCAGTGTCTAATGCAAAGGCTATTTTCCAACCATGTCTTCTTGTTGAACAACTGTTTTAAGGTGAGAAAAAAACATATGAGTTGTTGAAAAGGGCATCTAACAATTATTCAATTAAATAGCGAACAATCAGATATCAGCTAAAAGGTAACAGTAATGTAACATCACAGAGGGAAAAGTCTTGCTAAATAGTACTATTACCAATATCCTTCATGATCATGGCCCTTCTGAAACTAGAAGGCCTTAGCAGCTCAAAATTTTGATAAAGTTCAAAGTATACCTCTTTTTGGGGAACGCTAAAGACTTTAAGCCGACCTTTGAAGCTTGTCCACTTAAACTAGGCTCACTGCTCCACCTCTGGATTGCACAAGTTGCAAGGGTCAGACATGAACTTTCAAGGACTTCATTATCCAATACTGACAAACCTGTCTGCAGATACATTCTTCCCACTTGACAGGCCATAAACTGCAAATAGAGAACCTACAAAATCAGTGTGTCAAAGCATAAAACATTAATTTTTTTGCAGTTAAGTGCAAATCTCCAATTTTGACAAGTATGAAAACTTTAGTGCTTATTCAAAATTGACAACGCTGCAGAGAGATCACAATCTTTGCCCAAATCTTAAATGTTATGAATCATTGGACCACCGATGCCCTACTTAATAAAAACTTGTCTCTGCAGGTGGCAAGTTTCAAATATTAAAAATTAATGGGCAGTCAAAATAAGGAAGATATGGAGTTGTTCAAACTGACAGGATAAAAGTTGATGCATAATAAAATCAAAAGCAAGCCAAGGTAAAAGTAAAGCAATTACATATTTACAAGGAAGTATTCTAACACAAGTAGATAAAAGGAGCAAAATCATGAAAGCAATGTAGTCATTCTGGAAATTCAAAGTTGTCACCATAATCATATAATAAACAAAAATGCAGTGTTTTGCTTTAGGAACATGAGTAGGTCGCTACTTGCTAATATCAAACAGTGTTTCGATCTGAAAAAAAGAAAAAAAAAAGAAAAAAGGTAAACACATGAGATTTAGCATTCAAAGGTGATCACTAATCACTTAATTCATATAATTCTGTCGTTAATAACATGTTATCAATCACTTGGATCACTTTAGTGGGTACAAGAAGCACAAGAGTCACTTGATTCAAAGTGCTCAAGAGGCATTGCAAAAGAAGCTCTTATGTTAGACATCCCAAAATTAAGACCATATCAACTTATTACAGTGAACCCAAAAACAAGTTACTTCCATTGCTAAACCCAGAATGATGGGCATCCATGGCTAAGATTTATTGTAAAACGAATTCAACGACAAAAAATCAGCAAGAACACCCTTTCAGAAGAGAAAGAAAGGCTTTGATGAAAACCTTCTTCCAATAGTTATAAAACACTTATAAACGACTTCCCTCTTCTCTTCCTTGGAATAGAAAAAATAAACACTTCAATCTTTGATTAAATTGTTTTATTCAAATTAAAAAGTTACAAAATCTATGCTCCTCATTTATCTTATGATGAAACATTGTTCTCAAAAATACTATGGAGACGATGGGCATTATCAAGATTCCCTATAAGTTGAAATTGCATGAAAAGGAGAAAGAAAACATACTAAATTTGCAATATTAGAAACGACAGCATAATTAATCCTAGAAATTCAATTGAGTAAAGGAAATTAAACGAACCAAAATGAAAATAATTCGAAACCCAAACCTTGAATCTCTATAAATGTTGAGACTTTGCAGTTTGTTAGCAGAAAGAAGGGGAGAGAGAGAGAGAGCAGTCAGCCTTTCGGCAATGGAAGAAAACCAAAAACCATAGCCGATTTTGAATGACCCAAAGGTAAAATGGACAAACATATTTTCTTTGGGGATAGCATAGATTCGGGTCCCGGGCCCACTATCAACCCAGGAAAAAGAGATGGGTTACCGGGTTTTCTTTTTAAACATAATAACATTTTATAACTATTAAAAAATATATAAAAAATTAGAGCTCTGCTAACGATTTCATACGACTTGGTTTTGAAAAAAAAAAATCAGTTTATTTGCAGTATTTTGAATTTTTAAAATTTGAATTGAAATTCAATATAAATGAAGATTGAATAGACTCCAAACAAATTCTAATATATTGAATCGGTTCAATTCCTCAACTTTTAAAATCTAAAAAGTTTTATTTTTTGGCCAAAAAATATTATTTCTTATTTATTTACTTAAATTTATAAATAAAATATTTTTATTTTATGAAAAATTAAAAATATGTACACTCACTATGTGTGGGTGAAAAGAAAAAAAAAACTATGTAAATAAATATTTTTTTAAAATAATTAAATAAGTAGTTTGTTAAAGAGAAGTTAATAGTTCTTTTTTTTTAATTTAAGAGTAGTTTTTTTAAAATATAAAAGTATATAAATAATTTTTATGTTATTTTTTTTAATTAGTTTTTAAGTAATTTTTTAATTGATTTGGTGTCTGGTTCACCTGTGACACCAACTCAATCAGAAACTTTAATATTAGTATAAATATAAAAAAAATTATAAAATTTTGAAAAAGAAATTTTGATTCTAATTTCAATTTTTAGTTTATGAATAAAAAAATCAAATAGATATTTTGTTATGCAAACCGAATCAAATGCAAATCTAATTTGAACCAAAATCGAACTGAATATTTTCATTTGAATGGTTTTCCATTTCTTCAAAAAAAAAAAATTCTCAGGCAAGACTAAGGTAAAGTAGCTTATGTAAAGTTTTTAAGGTTTCTTAATAATAAAAAATTAAATCAAAATTTATTTTAAAAATCAATATTTATCGATTGAAAATTTTCTTACATGAAATAAGTGAAAATTTGAAATTTTTTTAATATACTTCGACTTTTTTAAATAGGTATCTTTACTAAAAATTATGATAAATTCACTACCAGAAAACAACATACTACCAATGAAAAAATTATGATAGATTTTTCACTGTTCAATAAGTGTTGATTAAATCTTGGGCATAAACAACATTTTAAATAAAAACATTATTTTAATATAAAAAATAATTAAATAAGTAGTTTGTTAAAGAGAGGTTAATCGTTTTTTTTTTAAATTTAAGAGTAGTTTTTTTAAAATATAAAAGTATATAAATAATCTTTATGTTATTTTTTTAATTAGGTTTTTAAGTAATTTTTTAACTAATTTGATGTTTGGTTAATCCGTGACACCAATTCAGTAAAAAAACTTTAATATTAATATAAATACAAATAAAAAAGTAATTATAAAGTTGTGAAAAAAATTTGATTCTAATTTCAATTTTTAGTTTATGAATAAAAAAATTGAACAAAATCAAATAGATATTTTGTTATTTAAACCGAATCAAACGCGAAACTAATTTGAACCAAAATCGAATGAATATTTCCATTTGAATGGTTTTCCATTTCTTCTTAAAAAAAAAAAAAAAAAAAGGGGGGGGCAAGACTAAGGTAAAGTAGCTCATGTGAAGTTTTTAAGGTTCCTTAATAAAAATTTATTTAAAAAATGAAAATTTATCGATTGAAAATTTTCTTACATAAATTAAGTGAAATTTTGAAAATTTTTAAATATATTTTGATTTTTTTTAAATAGGTATTTTTACTAAAAAAAATATGATAAATTCACTACCAAAAAACAACATACTACCAATGAAAAAATTATGATAGATTTTTCACAGTTCAATAAGTGTTGATTAATCTTGGGCATAAACAATATTTTAAATAAAAACATTATTTTAATATAAAAAATAATTAAATAAGTAGTTTGTTAAAGAGAATTTAATAGTTTTTTAAATTTAAGAGTAGTTTTTTTTAAATATAAAAGTATATAAATAATCTTTATGTTATTTTTGTAATTATGTTTTTAAGTAATTTCTTAATTAACTTGGTGTCTCGTTAACTCGTGACACCAACTCAGTTCGAAATTTTAATATTAGTATAAATATAAATAAAAAAGTAATTATAAATTTGTGAAAAAAAATTGATTCTAATTTCAATTTTTAGTTTATGAATAAAAAATTGAACAAAATCAAATAGATATTTTGTTATGCAAACCGAATCAAACGCGAACCTAATTTGAACCAAAATCGAACTGAATATTCCCATTTGAATGGTTTTCCATTTCTTCAAACAAATTTCTCGAGCAAGACTACGGTTAAGTAGCTCATGTGAAGTTTTTAAGGTTTCTTAATAAGTAGCTCATGTCAAAACTTAACAATCTCAATTAGGGGTGTAAATGAGACACCTGTGCTCGCAAGCTACTCGTGTTCGACTCGAAAAAAACTCGAATTCGATTCGATTGTTATCGAGCCAAGCTCGAGCAGCTCGAGCTATTGAGCGAGCCGAGTTTGAGTATCTCAATACTCGATTCGAGTGGCTTGCGAGCTTAATCGAGCTTTTTATTTTTTAATATATATTTTTAATATATTTATTAATTTACTATTTTACCCTATATTATATATATTTAAAATCCAAAACCTAATCTTTTTTTTCTCACATTCGTCACAATCTCAGCCGCGCCTCATATTTGAAGAAAGGAGTACCAAAAATCCTAGAAATTGGGGGAATCCACGAGAATTATCGATGTTGAGAAGCTGATATCTTATACTGACGATTTGGTGGAGGTGCTAAAGGACAAAAGGGAGATTAACAACTTAACGCAGTGTTTCCAGCACTTGAACGATCTCCACTCGCATTGCGACTCTGATTCCAAAGAGGTTTATCGATTGCTTCAAGGTCTCTTTCCTTTTCTACTTTTTTTTTTTGTTCCCGCAGAAATTAAAAGGAAATGAAAGAAAGTAAAGGAAGATCTTTTTCCTTTTTTTTTTAAATGCAGAATATGAAGAATAGATCGAAGCTTGCAAGAAGAAAATAGAGCATGGTGCTGAAATGAAGTATCTGCAGAAGGCCATAGCCAAGACTCCAGCTCACATTGTCTTGTATATGAAACGAGCTCGAACTCGAGTAAACGAGCTTAATAGAGCCGAGCTCGAATAGTTTGCTTTTTTCTCGAGCCGAGCTCGAGCTTAGAAAATAGTATTCGATCGAGTTCGAGTCGAGTTTCGAGCAGCGAGTTTCGAGTCGAGCTCGAGCTTCTCACTATTCGGGCTCGGCTCGATTACAGCCCTAATCTCAACGTGAAGATGACTGTTATGAGTTTCCTTGCAGGCTTGCCATCCTAATTTGATGCTAATCGAACACAAATTATTTCTAGTTTAAAGATTTTTTCTGTCCATGAAATCTTCACTCGACTCTTATGTACCGAGAGATCTTGGTCTTCTCCTCCCCGTGCTAATAGCGACCTTGTGAGCCAAGGTACTTGGAATGAATAATGATGCTGGTAGAGGAAATCGCGAAGGTAAAGGTAAGCGGAATAATAATAATTCTCGAGGTGGTAGGGATGATGGTGGTCATGGCTCCGATTGGAGTGGTGGTCGTGGACAAAACAATCAAAATAAACCAATCTGTTATTATTGTGGTGAGATTGGTCATACGAAACGTGCTTGTTGGAAACTACACGGCCTCAGTAGTAGTCCTAAGTAGCTAGTGTTGCAACTCAAGAGAATGAACATATTTTTACAACATCATCTACTGATAAGTCTTTACTTGTTTTTATCGATGAGTTTGCCCATTTTACTTAATAACAAGCACATGGTATCAGAGCATTATATTAGTGGATGCCTAAAATTGATTTTTTAAAATTATTCTAATATAAGTTAAACCCAATCAAAAAAAAAAAAATACATATAAATTTACAAAGAATGTTGGAGGGGCAAACTCTAAAATGGTGGAGGCCAACATAAATGTCATAAAAGTTACAATTGATTTTGATGAAAAAATGTTTATTTTGGTGAAAAAAATGTTGTAATTGATTTTGATTATAAGAATAAAATAATCTGAAAACAACAATTAATGAAGACAAAAATGATATAAAAGTTACATTCCGATCGGAATGCAAGAAAACCTAAGAAAGGGGTGGGTAAGTGATTCCCTTCATATCAATGTTGTTAATGTAACATTCTTAATGTTTCCTAATGTTGTTCAACCAAACAAGATAATCTGATGACCAGAAAAAGATTTCAACTAATAATCTTAGATTATTCAAACCAAACGATTCTTAAATCAATTTCATTTAAAAAAAATATTATTTAATTACATTAATCTTATATTACTTCGTTGTTGGAGTTTTTAATTTCATAAACAAAATAATTATTACAGGTTTTTTATTATATAAATATTGTAAATATTTATTTTTAAAATAATATGTATCATTTTTCATTTTTTTGTTGATGGTATTTATAAGGGAGTTAAAATATATCAAATAAGTAAACAATAATTTTTAAGTTTACTTTCATTAAGGTTAGGCTTGTTTAGTTCTTTTAATTTTTTGTATTTTTTAATAAAAATGAAAAATAAGCAACAAAAAAAAAAATACAAATCAAACCTAACTAAACAATTTATTTAATGTGTCCTTAGAAATATGTTTTGAACAAACGACGTTTCCAGCGAACAGCCGTAAAACTAGTTCATTGAACAGAGAACCAAACGGTTGGCCAAAACAATAAAACAGAAGAAAAAAAAAAAGAAAAAAAAAAAAAGAGAGAACCAACCGGTCCAAAGTCCAAACCAAACCTCCATCTTTTCTCTGAGACAAACGGAAGAAAATGAGAGTAGTTGGGAACATGGGCATTCTCGTTTTGATTCTCCTACTGTTTTTGCTATGCCTGAAACTGCCCACTTGTTATGCTCAACAAGAAGACTCGTTTTCTTCGCATAGAACAGTCATAGATGTAAAAGGTGGTCCAGAATCAGTGGTATGGGTGGTTCAGCTCTCTGATCTCCATTTTAGTGTTCACCATCCTCACAGAGCCATCGACTTTAACAATCTTTTGCCTGCTGCTCTTTCCATGATCAACCCTTCTCTTGTCCTCATCACTGGTGATCTTACAGGTCTAATTTTATGGGTTTTTTTTTTCCTTCTTCTTTTCTTTGGCTTTGATCCTTTTAGCTTGATGAGATTTTAATGTTCGAGCATTTATTTTATGAAAAATCATGATCCTGTATTTTGGGTTTGTGTTGAATTCTTCTTTTTTTTTTTTTTTTTTTATTCAGTTGACTTTGGGCGTCAAATGGAAGGAAATTATATGCGCATCTTTCTTAAGAAATTTGGTTACAATTGAATTTCTATGAATTTTCATCTTAAAAAAAAAAAAAAATACTAATCTACAAATTCAATGTCTTTTGTATCAACAGATTATTTATTAACTTTGGTTGGAATGGGATATTTATTAACTTTGGTTGGAATGGGGTAGTATTTGGTAAAGAGCCTGTTAATGTATATTGTGCTTGGAAATTTAGGTGTTAGCTTGATTGAACTTGAAACTGTTCTGATTTTTCCAGTTACTTAAATTGTTCAGTTTAGAAATTTTATGTGCATTTATGAGCTTCCCTCCTCTGTTTATAATATTCTACCTTATAGATGCTGGTGCTATTAAGGCAATGGTTTAGGCAAAATCTTGGTAAAGGCATAGCAATGTGCCACAATGGTCTGTGCTCTAGTGTGCTTCTTATGTCTATCTACTTACATCTTCGTGTCTTCTTCTCACCTTGAGTAAAAACATGAGAGCAGAAGAAAATCCACAGGCTATCAGTGGTAAATAATTCTATTTTTACCCGTTTAGAGAAAATTATATGATATTCTTCCAAAAAAGAAAATTAAAAAGAAAAAAAAAAAGCATCTATATTTACTTCATTTTGAAAGTAGTAGTTTGGTTTCTATTGTTTTCTCCCACTGGAATCGAGTAACAAAAGGAAACAGAGCCTGGAATTTGGGTAGTGTAGGTATTTCTTGATCCTTTATGCTCAAACCTGTTCCAGCTTTTTCAAGTCCCTTTTGTCTATTCTCATAATATCTTGCTCAGTGTTGTCAAGGCGTGCGCCTAGGCGCGCCTACGCCTTGCGCCTTAGCGTTAGATAACAAAAGCGCCTCAGACCCTTTCGGGCGAGGCTCATTTGATCAGGCGCACGCCTGGTGCGCCTAGGCGCGCTTTTTTGTAAGGCGATAGGCGTAAAAAAAAGCTCGCCTGATTGAAGTTCTCTTTAATTTCTTTAATTTTAACTTTTTTCATTATATGTACCTTTACTAGTAAGAAAGGAGATAATATCAAACTCTCCATTTCTCAATATTTGAGTATTCAACAACAGATATGGGACCATAAGGAAATCATGCATATTGGGCAAAAAATAAATTGCATGTTTTGTAGATAAACTAGACCACTCTTTAGAGTTTATTATTATAATTATATATCTTAAGCTTATTATATATATATATACATACATAGACACACATATAAATATTGCGCCTTACTTCACTCAGGCGAGCGCTTTTTTTGCGCCTTGCGCCTAAGGCAATACAAGGGTTCTAGCGCCTAGAGTGCGCCTTGCGCCCTTGACAACACTGATCTTGCTAATGTAACAACTTAAGGCCACAAATGCATCCTAGGTGTATAGGATGGTAAATTCATGAAACTCTGCCTTGCCTGAAATAGCTCTTGTTCCTGCATTCATCAATATTATGACTTATGGCATCATTAACTTGGTACAATATGACTAGAGTCTGCAATATATGTTGTTTGGCATGTAAGTTTATGGTGTTCTGTACCAACTTTATGATCACACTGGATGATTCATCTTAAATAATATTTCTTCTATCAACAGATGGGAAAAGCAAGGATTTGTTAGTAATGAAGCAGAATGAAGAGGAATGGGTGGAATACAAGAACGTAATGGAAGATGTTGTGAAAAGGAGTGGACTCGATAAGAACATCTTCTATGATCTTAGAGGGAATCATGATAATTTTGGTGTACCAGTGATTGGTGGCTCATTCGATTTCTACTCAAAGTATAGCATCAATGGGCAATTTGGAAGGAGTGGACATGTAAATAGTGTCACTCTTCAGGTCACTTGCTCTCTCTCTCTTTCTCTCTCTCTCTCTCTCTCTCATATTTATCTATGGTTTATGGTTTTAGCTGGAAAGAGAATGGTAGATTTTAACCGGAAACATAGAAGGTCTCATTTGTTTCCATAAGCTACTGTTTCTGAAAATTTATTCAGATTTTTGTACAACCTGATTGGCTTTTTTTTTTTTCCTTTTTTTTCCTGTAGCTATATTTCAACATTAGTGGTTAAATTTCAAATTCATGCAAATATTACTATTGCTGACTTTCATATTATGCAAATATTTGCTGTAGTCCATGGCTTTCTGCATTTTGCTCCACTCATCTGCAGATAAATTAGTTAATATCTGCATGATGAAAGTGCAAGGAACTCTAATTTTTCACTTTATGTTTCTCATGATGCAAAATGACGAATGATCAGTTCAGAATCTTTTACCAGATTGAAAACTTCTATTATGAATACTTAGGCCATAGGCACAAATGCTTGTTTGTCCATTCTTTCTATTTTAATCATAGGAAATTTTTTGGTTATTTATCTTATTAGTTTGTATCATCACCAGGCTGGTAAGCAAAAATATCTGTTCGTGGGGTTGGACAGCACAATGTCTGTTGGCTTACGAGGCCCAACTAATCTTTTTGGGCATCCAACTGACCAACTATTGACTGAAATAGATTCGGAGCTATCACAATGGGATTCTCAATCACCTAAACCAGTGAGCAAGATATCTTTTGGGCATTTCCCTCTTTCATTTTCAGCATCCTCTGAATCTGGGAAGACCCTGAAAGATATTTTCCTTAAGCATTCCCTTTCAGCTTATGTATGTGGGCATCTTCATACAAGATTTGGAAAGAACTTAAAAAGGCACCACTTGTCAAGTCATCTTTTTCTATCTTCTCAGAAGTTTTTCCAGTTTAATATACATCAAATACCTTCAGAAGGCAGAAAGAATTGTTCATTTGGAGCTCCACCAGTTGAAGAATTTTGGGAATGGGAAATGGGTGACTGGAGGAAGAGTAGAGCCATGCGAATCTTGGCCATTGATAGAGGTCATGTTTCGTTTGCTGATATTGACTTTAAGTCAGGGTCCAAAAAGACTATTATATTACCCACATTTCCACCTGACTCACGTTTCATGTCAACATCTTCATCACACCACGAGTATGAATGTGAACATATGCTCCCTTCATCTTTTGAGACAGTGAGAGCTCTTGTGTTTTCTGTTTCTCCAATTGTGTCAGTTGTGGCTAAAATATATGATTCAAGATATGGAAATCTTGATATTGTTATGGAGGCACCAATGACCAAGCATGGAGATAGATCCTTCAGGGGAGATCTTTATACGGTTCCTTGGAATTATAGAGCATTTGAAGACCTGTCTGCTGATAGATTCTGGCTGCAAATAGAAGCAACTGATATCATGGGCCGAACAACTATGACTGAACTAAGACCATTTTCTATAAATGGGCTTCATGCTAAGGTATCTTGGACTTGGAAGGAGTTTTTTTTCATGGGTTGTCAATGGGCGGCCTTGTATTACCCAATTCTTTGGTTGGCTCTGTACTTTCTACTCTTACTCCTTCTTATCCCAAGAGCTTTTCTCTTTTTGTCAAGGAAACAAATAACTTACAAGAATTTTCTTGCTGCAAAAGGCCTCATAAGTGGCATAGGCTTGGCTTTGCAAGAGCTCTGCAGGGTTCCTATAGCATGGTTTGGTTTTCTGGGATACTTATTCTACCTGATTTTGTTTCCCTGGTTCGTTGGACAAGTTTTTACTGATGGTGAAGATAGGGGATACATGACATACATGGGCTGGGTAGTGAAATCCTCCAATAATAAGAGAAATCTTGATTATATGGGATCTCCCGATGTCATGGTAGTTGTTCTTCCTCATCTCATCTTTGTGGTCTTACCGGCTATTTTCTTCACAGGAGCTCTGGCAGCTGAGAGAGCTGTCCATAGAGATAAGCTTCTATCAGTTTCAGGAAAGAAAGAAGATGACTACAGTAGACTGGATAAGAGATCTGTTAGGTATGATTCCCGAGGCAGTAGAAGATCAAAATTCCATTTTGGTGGGCATTGTATACGGTTAATCTTTTTGGTTCTTTGCTTGGCAATCTGTTGGAAGCATTTCAAGGTAAATCTTCTAACCCCTATCAGGCTATTTGGAACAAAGTGGATGTTAAGGTACTTGATGCACATTGGCTCTGCCCCTTAGTATCATTTCCTCTAAAATTTTGTGGGAATGAATCGCATAAACATGGATTCCTTTTTTACAAATGATAGTCTCAACTGTGGGTATTATTTATATGTTTCATTCTATAATTTGAAAGATTGTAGCCAATGATTCAGTTGGCTAAGCATTTAAATCTTCTTGTCTGCTAATATTTCTTAAGTTGATAGAACTCACTAGAGACACTATGTCCTTATCTGGGAAATAAGATGTAATGATTTTTGAAAGGCCATAAGTGAATCTTTCAAATGCGGCAACTATATCTTTTGCCTTTTTCCTTCCCCCATTTCTGTTAATGCAAAAGTTGTGAAACAAGATACTCATTCCACTTCCGTTATTTCTCTTATACCTATCACTTACTTTAATCATCTGTTCTGTTGCTTTTCCTTACAGAATTGCAGAGCCCTCATGAAAGCTTATGAGATGAACCCATTGCTTCATTTTCCCGTGTATACTCTCGGAATTCCACTATTGTTGGCTTATGTTATCCACAAAACTAAGAGGGATTAACAAGTACCGTTGGTTTTCTCTTCATTTTTTGTTTTTTGTGCTTTTTGTAATATGGCATGAAAATGCATCTCTGATATGGTTGGCTTAATATTTGGCGTTTGCTGCTTCTGCTCTATCATCATAGATGGAGCTTTGGTAAACGAAAAGGATGTCTAAGACGATTACAGCATTAGCCGGCCGAGTGGAAAGCTTGGCTGAAGAACACCTGGTGGTTTAGTTGAAAATGTAGTTTTAGCCTTTTAGCTAATGTAATACTAACTGACAATTAACAAGGGGAGCTATTCGGTTTGGATATGGAACCTTTCTGTTCTGATTACAATTTTGACATGTACCACAGTTAAAGACAAACAACTGTTTTACATTATGTTGACCCCTCTTTCTGGTTATTACTTATTAGGGATTTGGGATGGCTGAGGGCATACATGCTATTTCTAATTTCTTAGTAATTGTTGGTGGAGAACAAAAGAACAAAGACTATGTTGTCTCTTTATCTTTTTGATATATATATATATATATATATATATATATATATATATATTTTTGTGATATGTGAAGCCACTCGAGACTAGGGCTACATATGGCTCGATTCAGTTCGATTTTGGTTCACAACATTCCTGATGCTTGAAATTTGAGAATTACAGGCACCATTCTCTTAGGTTATGTTATATTTTTGTGGGAATGTAACTTTTATCACTTTCGTACCTTTAAAAAAATTAATGCTTTGCTCTATATTATCATGGTTAATGTATCAAATTACAAAACAAAACCAACCCTAATTTATCAAAGCCAAACATCTATTTCGATTCTTTCCAAAATCCTAGTCACTTTAGAATGTCTTCTACCATCACCTTTTCCCAACTCCACCTATGTTCTGGTTCATTTCATCTTCTGTTTTTTTTTTTTGGTATAAATCTTGTAATTAACAATATGGGTTTTGATTTTGCTTAAATTTCTTCTTTTTAGCCGCTCATTATTGAAGCTCGCAACTGCACTGTTTTTACCTCTAAGCTCCCAGCTGCACCATCATTGCCTCCAAGTATTGAATAATTAATGTTTTATTCTCACCTCACCTCAGTTCTGTTTGTTTTATTTTTCTATATTTTTTTACACCCAAATAAGAGAAACCTATCAAAAGGGTACACATGGCAGGAAAGGATGATTTGGTAGAAAAAAAAATGACATGGCATTTTGATAGACTAAATCAATGTGTTTGCATTTTGTTGAGCATTTTGTATGGAGGAAGAATTAAAGCAGTGTCCAATTAATTAGTGAGCCATTAGAATGTATAGTTGGTCCATTGAGGGGACTAGTCCCATTTGGCACAAAGATGTTTACAACCGTTGGGAAGGAACACAACTAGCAACTACCTACTTAAAATCTATCAGGGAAGGGAGGATCAGCTCTTAGTTTGTTGAAGCTTTAAGCCAAATTAGTGAAGGATTTAGTTGCTAGAATGAAGGAAACAATCCTTGGGAATTGACTATAAATGGAGACAGCCGCCAAGATCGAGGACGCACACCAGACTCAACACAACACAAAGCTCTAGTGGCTCTATCTTTTATTCTCAAATTCTTTATATATTTTATTTTATTTGTGAGCAATATTCTTTGTGAACAAGTTCTATTTTCAGCAATAGACTTGTCTTATTTGGTGATTTGTAAGCTATTAAGCATTCGATCAATTAACATTTGCTTATTAGAATTTCTTGCAATAAGTTCATACAAATTCCTTATGGCTGAGAGCTTCTATTCGATAGGATTTCTCTTTGCTCTATTCTATTTCTCTTAAATCCAATTCTGTTAGAATTGTTTTTGTTTAGTGTTAGATTTTTATTAGCATTTCCAACTCCTAATTTTAATGATTTAAGTGATCTTTTGCAATCATAAAGGAATTATTAATTCGATCATCCATCAAAAATTATAAATCGTCCGATCGATTTTTATAAAGGTGTTTTTTGATCAAGCTTCAATCGATTGATTTACTTCAAAGGATGAATTTATTGGATCCATCTAGTTTTGGATTTTTTTTTGTTGGTATACGGGTTTAAATTTCATGTATTTTTCTTTTGTTTTTTTAGCCTTTATTAAATATTTTTAAAAAAACTTTTAGTTTTTCATGAAAAACAAAAAATGCTATCAAGCATACATATTATTTTTATCCATTGATATCTTTAAAATAGGGAGAAAAAAGTTTTAAGTCTTTTGATGAAAAAAATCAATTAAATGAAATTTGATTGAATTGAACTGAACTGATTTTTATTAAAATTAGTGTTTGAATCCTCGCGTTGTTTTGGTTTTATTATTATTGATAATACATTAAATACAATTATGACACAAAAAATAACATGAATTTAAAGTTAAAATTGAATTACTATGAGTCTATGACAAACTATACAAAATATCGCAACTTGAGGACAACTTTAAAGTAAGGTATATATATAAAATAATACAAATACAACACGAATACACGAATCTGATTCATTATATATACATTATATGTAAAAAAAAAAAAAAAAGTTAAGATGAATATCAAAATTTAATTTATTTAGATTATATTGATATCCATAATTTCTATTCATATTAAAATAATAATAATAATAATAAAATATAAACCTAACAATTATTATATAATAACTCATACCTTATAACATCATTTTACATAGTTTTTTTTTTATATATACTATTTAATCATCAAAATTTTTTTTTCTTTCGATTCAACACCAAAAGTTTAAAAAAATTTACTTACATCAACTCCTCTCATATTATTATTCAATATTTTAATTTTTATCGATAATTTATCAATACAATATTTTTTTTATTCAATAATATAAAAATCAAAAAATTAATATGACCTTATTTTTCAAAAAAAATAAATAAATAAAGAACCAATCATTATATAACACATGACATAAAATTATAAGTTATTTGAATAGTGTCACACACGAATAAACCTGTCCAAGGACCGGGCTACCCGCCCAAGCCCGAAGGCCTGTCTGATATTTTGGAGGGCTTGGACAAAAATATTAGGCCCGAAAAATGAACTTGGGCAAAAAAAAGAGGCCCGTTTAAAAAATGGGTCGGGCTTTGGCTCCAACATTCAAGGCTCGAGCCCGACCCAACCTGTTTTTCAATTAAATAATATTTTATTTTTATTTTTATATAATATTATATAATTTATGTCATATAAAGATTAAATATATATAATATTATAGTTTAAACATTAAAAAATATGTTAAGTTATCCATGTTTAAGAATTTAATAAAAGAAAAAAATATAAAATTACTAAAGATTAAATAAAAATAATATTTAAATATATATATATATAGGCGGGCCTAAACGGGTTTGGGCTATCCATTTACAAATATGGGCAGGTTTTGGGCAAAATTTCGAGTCGGTCCGAGCTTGGGGAAGCATATATATTGTTGATACCTTATATAGGCCCATCCCGACCCATGGACACCTCTACACATGAACATGACATAAAAAATAACTAAAATATGACATGAAACGAAAAAATAACATGACCACGACATGAATACATAAACGTGTAAATTTTTTATATAAAACGAACTTGACACAAAATTTGAATTTATTTGAATAATATCAATTAGACTTGACAATTTCAGACACGACACGAAAAAAATAACAAAAACACAGTACAACACGAAAAAATAAAACTAACACGACATGAATGCACGAATGTATCAAAATCTATATAATACGAATTATTAACGTGTCAAAATTTATATGTATGTAATACTTTGAATACGATTATAACACGAAAAAATATCACAAATATAACACCAATACACGAATCTTTTTCTTTTTCTTTTCCCTTTTTTTTCTTTCTCTCTTTCCTTTCTTTCTCCCTTTGCCACAATTGCCCCTCAATTGATTGGCCTTTGCCACAATTGCCCCTCAATTATTTAATCATTGCCATAATACCCCTCAATTGATTTCCCCTCAAATTGCTTTTATTTTTCGAAGTTACCCCTCAATGATTGAATCAATTGAGGGGATAACTTTAAATGTATCTAGTTTTGAATCCTCGCATTGCTTCAGCTTTATTGTTGTTGATAATAAATTGCATACGATTATAACACGAAAAATAGTACGAATTTAGAGTTTAAATTGAATTACTATGACAAACTATATAAAATATCCCACTTGAATACGACTTTTAAAGTAAGGTATAGATATCTAAAATTATCAAACTTAATCTAGAGAAACAATAACTCCCAATAATTATACGACACATCACACAAAATTGGGAGTTATTTGAATAGTATCAATTAAACCTGACAATTTCGGCTGCAATATGATAATACGACACGAACACAACATCAAAAAATAATTAAAATACGACACAACACGAAAAATAATATGAACACAACACAAATAGATGAACGTGTCAAAATCTACATACGGAAAAAAAAAACTAAAACACGACACAAAAGAATAATGTAACAAAAATTGAGAATTATTTGAATAGTGCCAATTAGACCTGACAATTTTGGACACGAAACGAATATGAAAATATAACTAAAACACAATACAACACGAAAAAATAAACACTAACACAACACGAATGCACGAATGAGTCAAAATCTATCAACGCTGTAGACACCTAATTTTGTTCGGGCCCCTTAAATAAGGCAAGTTCTTCCAACCCCCCAGAATTCAAAGAATCTCCCCTAATTCCACAATTTGGTCTCTAATACTTTGATTCAAATGTCAACACAAAAAGATCAACACGTAAAACTCAACCCCAAAAAAGTCAACTCCAAAAAGTCAACCTCGAAAAGTAAAAAAAAGTCAATTTTTTGGAAAAAAAAAAGAATTGAAGGAGAATTGAATAACAGTGAAGCAATCTTGATAATTGAAGATAGAAATAAGAATTGGAAGAATAACTAGACAAAAGTGAGTTAAATTGGAAATTGCAATTTTGGGAAACAATTGGAAATTTGCAATTTTTAGGAAAAAGTATGTAAATGATCAAATAGGACAAAATTGAAAGTTCAAATTGGAATATGATCAATAAATAGAGGTATCTAAAAGTCTAATTTAAAGTGAAATTGAAGGAGAAATCAATTTGAAGAACAATTTGAAAAATGAAGATTAAGTGAATACGTTAAAAGTCACAAATTTGGAGAAAACTATGGAGATAATCAAATTGGGTAAAATTAAAATCCCAAATTGAGAAACAATCAATAAATGGAGATACCTAAAGGTCCAATTTGAAGTGGAATTAAAAGAAAAGTCAATTGAAAGATAAATTGAAAAATTGAGGTCAAAATCAAATAAATTGAATATTCCAATTTGTGGAAAAAAAGAAGAAGATCAAATTGGAAAGGAATTCATGTATAAACATTGGGAAAAATGGGCCCAAATCCAATTCAATATGTGATAAAGGGGACAGAAAAATAAAATCTAAAAAATTGGCCCAGTTCGAGTAAAAACGAAATTTCAAGGGCTAAAATGCAATTTTAGAAAATTTGAAAAAAAATAGAATCTGAGCTCGAAAAAATTGTGAAACTTTTCAGCATTAAGTTTTAGGATGGAAAGAAGGAAAGGAGAGAGAAAAACCCAAAATTGGGGCCAAAATTAAATAGGCTAAATTCGGGGATTAAACCGCAATTTTAGAGAAAATTTTGGAAAAAATGGAAAACGAGCTCGAAAAATTACAAAAATTTTCAGAACTAAGTTTAATATTGGATAGGATGAACGGATAAGAAAAACCCGAAATTGGGGCCCAAATGTAAATAGGTCAAGTTTGAGGGCCAAAATGCCATTTACCGAAATTCGATGAGGGACCAAGTAGCAAAATAAAAAAGAGGGAAACCTAGAATATTCTATGGCATTTTCAGCCAGGAGAGAGAGAGGGAGGAGGAAAAAATGATCAATGGCTAAGATGTAGGAGAAGATAAATATTTTCCAAAGCAAGGACATGAGTCACCATTTAGTGCCTTAGGTGGTATTTTTGGCCAATGAGAGGCATTTTAATTGTAAGGACGAAAGATCATCGACGAAGGCCATGTGAAGGTCATGGGATGAAGCCAAGTGGATAAAAAATATGACACTAGGAAGATATTTTTGGCTAAGCAACATGATCAAGCCAAGTTGCTAAAAAAGAGATGTAGAGAGAAGGGATAAGGATTTATGACATGGCATTTAGGGCCAATAGGAATGTTATTTGATCCCTAATTTTAGGAGAGATGGCTATATAGAAGGGGGGACCATGAAGAAAGCATGACTAAAGGAAGCATGAGGAGAGCATGCACTCTCCATGCAAATATTCGGCTAAGGCAATATATCAAGAGGGAAGCCTTCATTTTTTTGAGACACATTCACTACCATTTGGAGAGCTAAGGGCAGTAGCTAAAATCACCTAAGGATAAAAGGAAAGGAGAGAGAAAAAAGGAGGAGTTTGAGAGCTTTTAGGTAAAGCTTTGCTAGGTAGCTTCCTTTTCTCTACTTTTTCTTTATTCTTTTTCATTTTCATATTCTTTTCCTCTTCTTTTCTATGTTGTCTTTCATTTCATTTTCTTAAAAAACAAAGATTTCAAAATGGTTTTCTTAAAGGTTTTTCTATTATTTTTCTTCTTTTCAAAGAAATAAAAGTTTACAACATTTTCTCCTCAAGTTTTCCTACTTGGCCGAACCTAGGGGCCTTTAGTGTGCTTGTGATTGCTTTGTTTTCTTGCTTGACATTTTGATGTGGGTTGTTCTATTGTGGTAGGGTAGATGTTCTTCCTTTATTTTCTCTTAAAAAAATGATAAAAAAGTTTTTAAAATTTATATTTTAATTTTAAAAATTGCAAATTAAATAAAAAAATTAAATTAATTTTTTTTTAAAATTTAAAAGTCCAACGGTATATTTCTTATTTAAATTTTATGAAACTTTTTTTTAATTTTTTAGTTAAATTTTACTATATGACCTTTTAAAACAAAATAATAATAATAAAATACCAACAAAAAAAAATTTTTGAAGGCAACGGTAACTTGACCGTTGCCTTCAAAATCCCCTCCCCCCCCCACACAAACCACTCTTCTATAAATAACCCCTCTCATTTTCTACAACTTATTTTTATTTTCTTTCTTCTTTCTACAATCAAATTTTTTTCTACCAACAATTTTTTTTTTCTACAACAATATTTAAAAATGGCTTCATCATCACTATTGAGGTTGCAAGAAAATCACATATCGGAGGTTATATTTAAAGAGGTAAGTAAATTGTTGTAATATTATTTGTATTACACTATCAATTTTTAGTAATTTTTTAATTATTATTATTTTGTAAATTTATAGTTTTATATTTTTTTATATTTTTAATGTTTTAATTATTATAGTTTTATCATTTATTAATTAGTATTGTTTTTTCATTTTATAGTTTTATAATTATTTATTTTTTATATTGTTTAATTTTTTATTGTTATAGTTTTTTAATTTTTTTAATTATTCTTGTTTTTTTATTTTATAGTTTTATATAATTTTAATTTTTATTATTATAGTTTTATAATTTTATAATTATTTTTTTTCATTTTATAGTTATTTATTTTTTATATTATTTAATAATTATATAAATAATTTTAAAATTTTATATTATTATTGTTTTAGAATTTTTTTAATTTTTATATTGTTTAATTTTTTAATTATTATAGTTTTATAATATATTAATTTTTATAATTATTTAATTTAATTTAATTAATTATCAACAGGATACTCGTCGCATGTTACGTTCGAGGAAATTTTACATTGGAGGACCCGCATCCATCTGTTATCGACCACTTAAGAAGAGCCGAATTTTATCACGCAACTCAAATTCGACGATTTTTTATACAACCCGACTTAATCAGTGCGTTGATTGAACGATGGAGACTTGAGACGCACATTTTTCATTTTCCTTTTGGTGAATGCACGATAACTCTAGAAGATGTTGCGCTTCAACTTGGACTTCAGGTCCATGGCGATGCAGTTACAAGCGAAAGCTTTCTAGAATGGAATGAAGAGTGTCAAAATCTATTGGGCTCGGTACCTCCAGATGAGTATGTATCTGGCTCAACGGTGAGACTAAAGTGGTTGAAATCCTTTCAAAATCTTCCATTACACGCAACTGAAGAATAGATACAATATACTGCTAGAGCATATATTTTACGTTTGATAGGAGGATTACTGATGCCTGACAAATTGAGCAGTCGGGTACATTTAATATATCTTCCATTACTACGTGATTTAAAGCATGCGGCAAATTATAGTTGGGGTTCTGCGTGTTTGGCGGTTTTGTATAGAGAACTGTGCCGGGCTACAGTTCTAAAAAGCCATGACATAGGTGGATGTTTAGTTCTTCTACAATCATGGGCTTGGTATCGGCTGCCATTTCTTGCTCCGCGCGTGGATTTTTCGGCTGTATACCCCCTTGCAAGTAGGTAATAATCTTTACTATTTTATTAATTTTGTACGAACTTGTATTTTTATAGGTCTATTAAGATTTTATATGCATTTTAATAGGTGGAGTAGGAGTAGGAGTAGAGATTTTACCGAGACTCCGACCGACCTTGCAAGTATAAGATTGCGACTAGATCGAGTAGGATATGATAAGGTAAATATTTCGATTGTTACATTCAAGTATTTTTGTATTTAATCCATATGAAACTAATAATTTGTAATAATTATTCGCAGTTTCTGTGGATGCCATATTCCTCAAGTGAAATTATGGCATGCCTCCCATCGGATGCCTACAATAATTGTAATATATGGAAAGCAAACACAGCATTGATATGCTTTTCATATGTAGAGTGACATCAAACTGACAAGGTGTTGCGACAATTTGGGATGCAATAACCAATTCCGCAAGCCCTGGTGAACCTTGATAAGCTTCACAAGATCGACATGCGTGGTCGTCATGAGGAATTCTGGCCTGCGAAGCATGAACATTGGATCCATTGGTGGAATATACGTTGTCAACGAATTCCGACAGGTTATCTGATTGTTGGTATAATTTCAACCCATCAGATGATTACATAGGATGGTATAAAAATGAAGGTCGGCCTTTTGTTTGTCCACCGTCGGTGTATGAGGATGTTAGGAGTATGCCATTTACCGTACGAACTTCAACTCCAGTCCCTCCTACACAGGATATGGAAGCTCCTAGACCTAGCCAACAACGTGGGCGGACGCGTCAACTGGCCTCATCGGAGTTCACAGCACCGAGGATGTCATTTAGTCATCCTGAACCTGAAAGGGATCATGGAGTACCATCCAGTCATCGTTATTCCGCCAGTCATCCAAGATATGACATTGATGAGTGTTACCGAGCATCACCGCCAATGACGAGGTTAGATGACCAACTCCCCATCCTAAGTCCAAGTTCAGCATATCTAACATCAATGTATTAGTTTGGAACCCTTGCGTCAGCATTTGATGGTACATCATTTGTGGGTCCATCTAGTAGTCAAGTTCCCTTTATGGAACCAGTGGCGGTTACAGCAGGAGGTCATGATCGACCGCGAATACGTGCAACTGACGAGGCTGAGCAACGGGTCCAACCACTACGCATTAAGAGAGCTCGACACTGTTGCTCTACACCATGCAATAATTAGAATAAATGTACTTTTATCAATATAACGAGAATAATGTATTTTAAATTTGTAATATATAAATTTTATGTTTTGCATTTCATGTTATTTTAAATTTGTTGAAAAATTAATTGTTATTTTTAATTTTTTTATTCAGCATATCTAACTAAAATGTTAATGTTGTTATTTAATTTATAACAATGTAATAAAATATATTATTCAATATATTTTTATAAAATTTCTTAATTTTATATAAAATAATAATCCAAATTACATGATAAGTAGAAAAAAACTTGCATAACATTTTCCCTTAATGGCAAAATATATAAATATTACAGGTTATGAAAACATGTGATTCCTTTATTGTTGATGCGAACACTCCCCCAATGTGCCAGATTGATGCGAACATTTTCGACTGTTATGACCTTCATTTCTGCATAATCCATAATGTTTTGGTTGACCTTTCTCCCTGAGGTTCATGTCATTACGAATACGACTTGATTTTGGCTGACCATGTGAATTTCTCAGCATTTCTTGATTGGGACACACTTCTGGACCATCATATTGAGGCCAATAACCTTCATTTCCAACTGCTTCGAACTCATGTCTATAAACATTCAATATAGTTTCCAGTCTATAGACATTGTTCACATATTGCATGCAATCTACATGGACATGTGCACAAGCAGCAACTACATGTGAACAAGAGAACCTTTGTGCTTGAAACTTCCCACAGTCACACCACATGTCACTAAGCTTGACTTTGTACTTCATTGCAGAAACACCCTCTTGTGGATCAACTAACTCTTCAATCAGAAAAGATTGATTTGCTCGCGTAAAATTATGAACAAAGTAGGAGTTAGCTTTTCTGCAATTTTCTTGCATAGTCTGTGTGACTGTTTCACAGTATGTGTGCCCTCCCTCCATCATTGCAATTTGCTTGTTCCCCATCTTAACAAAAAGTGCAGGCAACCTATAATATGTTGATTGCACTAAAGCAGTAATGGAAAGATGACACGTTCCCTTCAACACCGAATTGATAGATTCAGCTAGGTTGGTTGCCATATGGTCATAACGTCTTCCTTGATCATATGATTGGGCCCACTTCTCCTTGGGGATCCTATCAAACCAATTAGCCGCCTCTGCATTTTCTCCACGAAGATTCTCATACATGAAATGAAAATTCGATCGCCTCAACTCGTATCCTAATAAAATTAAAAACAAAAGACTTGTGAATTTAAGTATTATTTTATATACTAAAGGAAATATAAGAGATAAAATAACTATGATTCGATTCCATACCCATGTTAACAATGTGTCGACGCAATTCCTTATTGTTAAACTTCTTCATAAAGTTAGCTGCAATGTGTCGAATGCAGTACACTGAATATGTATGTGGAGGATTCCATCCACTACCATCTCGTCTAATCGCAGCTTTGATGGCTTCATGTCGATCAGACATCAAGCATATGCCAGGCTATTTTGTCACATGTTTACGCAAATTTGTGAGAAAGAATGACCAGGCCTCTGTTGTCTCACCCTCCACAATGGCAAAGGCAATTGGCAGTATGTTTCGTTTGCTATCTTGTGCAATAGCTAACAATAATGTTCCTTTGTATTTTCCATATAAGAAAGTACCGTCTATTTGCACAATAGGTTTACAATACGGATACCCTTCAATGCACGACTTAAATACCCAAAATAGTCGATGGAATATTCTCTTACCCTGGACCAGTCGATCACCGCGATATGCAGGTATCGTTTGCAATTTCACAATTGTACCAGGCACGAAATGTTGCATTGCACCTAACCATTTAGGTAGCTCATTGTACGATCTATCCCAATCGCCAAAAACTCGAACAATTGCCTTTTGCTTTGCTTTCCACGCTTTTTTATAGGAGGTGATGTATTCATACTAGATTCGCATCTCAGCGATCAAAACTGAAACGGAGATCTCCGAATTTGCTTGGACCAATGACAGAATGCATGAACAGATCATGTTAGAATCTAACTTGCAATGATCTTGTGAAATCCTCCCTGATGTGCAAGTATGAGGCCCTTCATATTTTCTAATCTCCCATGCCTGTTTCTTCTTCATAAAAGTTGCCCTTATTCTCCAATTGCACCTTTTCCCATACATTAGACATTTGGCATAATATTTGGTCCGCTCAGATTCAATTACTCTCTAATCTACAGGGTTTTTGACGTTATAGTGCTTAATAGCTGAAAGCATAGCCTCTTTCGTTGGAAATTATAACTCAACACACAGATCAACTGTAGATGGATCAAATGTCAGAGGCGTAGCTAATGTATGAGCATAGGAAATTTTGGCACTTGCATTGCCTCCAGATCCAGGGTATGCATATGGGATGCAGCCTCATATGGGGGAAGATCTCCATTAGTGTTGATCTCAGCAGGGACGGGTCAGAATCACTGTTGTCATCACTTGCGAATTCAGCATCCTTTTCCTGCTCACTAAAGTCACCAACATATTCACCATGGACTCCGCGTGACGGAACAAGATCAACACCAGCTGGCTCATCTTTGAGGGTAGTAGGAATTTTTTGTAAGACTAATGAATTATGAAACGTTGTAGCTTGAGATAGCGGAACGACTTCTTCTGTAGGAATTTCGTATGTAGTGTGAACATAGAACGGCTCAGAATCATCATCTTCTGTGGGAAAGTTTTATGTAGTGCGAACATTTGAAGGCCCACAATCATCGTGAACATCCTTTATGTCAGCATATAACTCAAGTACACCAACATTTGCAAATGTCTCATGAGCATAAAACATGCATCTGACATCATCATCATCTTCAAGTGGAAATGTTCTATATCGAACACATCCTTCACCAATAGAAAATGGATGCCTATACTTTATCTCTGAAACTCTTTTTCTATTTCCAGCTTTAATTTTTGTATGAATTTGCAGCTTTAGTTCCTCTAATGCGACCTCTTCATCAACACAAAAATTTTTAGGACGTTCACAATCAAAGGTAGCACCTTCGTCAGTATTATGAATTTGGCTATTATAGTAGACCAATACGATCATTCTATTGCTCATGTTGTGTAGTAATGAAACTAAGAAGGATGAGAATGGAGGTATTATCACTCGGCAAAAGAAAGAAGAAATATAGAAGGATAAGAATGAAGAGGTATTAGCACTCAGAAAAAATCTGATTGAAAAACTACTATAGGGGGTATTGTAAACCTTCATCAGTATTATGAATTTATAATGGTTCATTATGTTGTACCGGATGCCAAATCTCATCCTTTGTACATGATGGAATCTGATTTCCATTTTCTGGCTAAGGTTAATGATGGGATCCAAGATGGACCAAGTTTTCAAGAAGCAATACAAGGATTCCACTTGGGCCGAATCAAGGAAGCAATGCAAGGAAAGGACTTGGGAAGAATCTACAAGTCTTTTAAGCAAGTTCAAGACATTCAAGATGGGCTTGAATGAAGAAGAACCAGCTTTGGTCCATGTGATCCAAGTTTTACAAGTGGCTGCATAAGGCTTAATGAAGTGGACTTGTTCATTAAATGACATGGCAAGGGTGGGGACCAATTCATTAAACTATGTGGTGCCTATTAAATGAGTATTTGGACTTGTGTTAAGTTTTTATTTAGTTTAGGATTTTGGGATTGACTTGTGTAACATGTCCAATAAGTTTGTGGGGACTACCCTCATTAAACTATTGGGCATCTTTTAAATTTAATTAGGATTGGACTTGAGCATGTTCAGCCCATAGTTAAGCTTTTTTTTAATTATGTAAGTAGGTCTAGCTGAATCCTATTGTTATTAGGTTATAAGTCTTTGGCTTCCAAAGAGTTTCATTTGTACTAGGAGTTCTTAGGCTAGTTAAATTAGGGTTACTAGAGGCTATAAATACCTTTGTTTAGCCATTTACTTGAGCAACCATTATTAATCTATTGAATTGAATTTATTCAAGTGAGTGTTTCACTCTTTGTAGTTCTTGACAGAACTTAGGAACTTATCAAAGAATTCTTTCGTTGTGGCGTTCAACCTATCAAACTTAGGTTCTTGAAACGAGAGTTCTTAGGGTCTAGCTTACAAGCTTAATCTAGGTTCTTTGAAACAGGCTTTCTAAGGGTTTAAGTTTTCTTTGCCTGAATCTTAGCTTTCTTGGGGTTAGGATATTTCAATTTGTTAGTGGGTTCAAAGGGTTTAACCCCTAGGGTTCACATCAGTTGGTATCAGAGCTTAGGGACCAATCAGGTCAAATCTTTTTATCTTCTTTACCGTAGGGTATTGGAATTTCTCTCAACTTTTTTGTTTTGGGGTTTCAGACATACTTGTCATAGGGTTATAGCTTTAGTCATTTTTGTCTAATAGTTATAGTTTTTAGGGCATTTTTCATTTGAGGTTTCATTCTTGCAAGTTGGTTTAGATACTATCATAACAAAATCAATAGCAAGATTTTGGGGTTTCAGATATTCTTGTCTTTGGGTTATAGCTTTAGGCATTCTTTTGACTTAGAGTTATAGTTTTTAGGCAGTCTAAGTTTGGGGTTTCATTATTGAAAAGTGATTTAAATCAAGATTTCGTTTCTTGAATTCTTGATCAATTAAAATTTTTTCTTGTTGATTCTTGATCTGAATCTTGAAAAAAAAAATCAAGAATTCAGAGGGGCATTCGAATAGTCCCAAGAAAGAAAAAAGAAGTTCATCCTAGATTTCAAGAAAACCATGAAGTCTCGTTCTTAAAAAAAAAAAGAAAAAAAATAATAAAAGTGTTCGAATAGCAAGAAAAAGAAAGAAAGATTCGAAAAAGATCAAGGGAAATAGGAAAGATTTGAATTCTTGGTAATCTTGTTCTTGTTTTTTACTTTTTTTACCTTCTCACTAATTGTTTCTTGTTTCTTGAGTCTTTTGCTAGGTAAAATTAAGCAAGGGGAGTTCTTGAAAAGTTCTTCTAGTTCCTAAAGAACCTAAAAGAGGAAATGGAGTGGTAAAAGGCAAGAGTAAGTAAGTTTATTAAAGAAAAAGCCTAAAAGAGTCCAAACAAGAGTTTGAGTGATATCATAATTGTGTGTAAAAACTAAGGGAGTGTGTAAGTTTATTTTTTTTTATCACTAACAATTTGTTTTGTAGCAACTTCAAAGATGTATCACAAGAGTGACTCAACACTTAAGAAGAAGGTGGATAGCTTATCCTCTATGTTGCATGCTATGCAACAAGAATCCGAACGCTTAAAATTGGTGTTGGAGGAGAAGAGAGATAGGATAGGTCAACAAAAGGTAGTGAATAGAAATCTAAGAGATCCCGTGGTAGGTGAGTCTGTTGTTGCAAGGTATTCTCTCAATACGCAATTTAATATAGATGATATGGAGCAGCGAAGAGAGAACATATTTCATACTAGATGTTTTGTAAATGACAGGGTATGTGGTATGATTATTGATGGGAAAAGTTACAATAATATAGCTAGTACCATCCTAGTTGAGAAGTTGAGCTTACCTTTACTAGAACATCCCACACCTTATAAGTTGCAATGGTTGACTGAATGTGGGGAGGTAGAGGTTAATAAGCAGGTTTTGGTAGCTTTTACCATTGGGAGGTATAGTGGTGAGGTGCTTTGCGATGTAGTACCTATGCATACTAACCATATTTTGTTGGGGAGGCCGTGGCAGTATAATAGGAGGGTAATTAATGATGAGTTTAGGAATAGGTATAGCTTTATAAAGGATGGAAAAACAATCAAGCTTGTTCCTTTAACTCCAAAACAGGTCTATGAGGACCAATTGAAATTGAAGCTGAAAAATGAGAGTGAGCAAAAATGAAAGAGTGAGGCCGAAACACAAGAAAAAAACATGAGAGAAAAGAAATGAGAGAGTGTGGCCGAAACACATGAGAAAAAAAATAGAAGTGGCTGAAAAAAAGAGAATGATGCCACAAGAGAGAAAAGAAAAGACAAAGAAGATTTTCTATGCAAAAGAGAGTGAGGTTTTTACTAATGATCAAACTAACAACCCTCTTCCTAGTTTATCTTTTTCTTTATTGCAGGTGTTCAAGCATGTATTTCCAAAGGGGAAGCCGAATGGGTTGCCTTCCATACAAGGTATTGGGCATCCAATTGAGATTGAGCATTCACTTGATTTTGTACTACTTAACATTGATACAAGCAAGGTATGTACTTTCTATGCTACTTGTTAAAAGTAAGGTAAGGGGAACATTGATTCTGATGTTTTACCAATGAGGTATGTATTTCATGCTTTGAAGAGTGCTCAAATACTTAGTTTCGAATACATGCAAGGTTTGTATGTCAATAATATTAATTTTTCTTATTTATACATGGCATATGACAAATCTGATTTGTGTTTTAGGGAACTATGTGCAATTGCTACTATTAGAGAAAGGTTATGTTCTACACTTGTGTTAGCATTACCTAACTTTAATAAGATTTTTAAAATTAAATGTGATACGACAGGGATAAGGATGGTTTTGTTGCAAGATAGACGTTCCATAGCTTTCTTTAAAGAGAAGCTGTCCAAATCTTTGAAAACATTAATGCTAATGCTTCTAAAGTGGATCTTCAAGGTAAGTCTAATATTTCTACTACTTTTATTGTTTCTGATCTTTCTCCTTATAATGCAGGCGATGATTCGAGGTCGAATCATTTCAAGGAAAGGGCGAATGATGGGATCCAAGATGGACCAAGTTTTCAAGAAGCAATACAAAGATTCCACTTGGGCTGAATCAAGGAAGCAATGCAAGGAAAGGACTTGGGCAGAATCTACAAGTCTTTTAAGCAATGTCAATCCATTCAAGTTGGGCTACTTGAATGAGGAAGACCAAGAATTGGTCCATGTGATCCAAGCTTCACATGATGGGCCATAGAGGAATTCAAGAGGGCGGCAATCTTAATGAATTAGTGGGCCTGTTTTTAGTTCATTATCTAATATGAAGTGGGGACCAATTCATTAATGATGTGGCGCCTAAATTAGAAGCTTTAGTTGGGTCTTTTAATTACTTAGGCTTTTGGGCCTGATTTATGTATTATGTCCATTAGGCTTGTGGGGTCTATCTTCATTAAACTTGTTGGACATCCTTTTAATTTAATTAGGTTTGGGCTTGAGCTTGTTCAGCCCATAGTTAAGCTTTCATTTAATTATGTAAATAGTAAGCCTTGGCTGCCAAGGAGTTTCATTTGTACTAGGAGTTCTTAGACTAGTTGAATTAGGGTTAGTAGTGAGGCTATAAATACCCTTGTTTAGCCATCTACTTCAGCAACCATTATTAATCTATTGAATTGAATTTATTCAAGTGAGTGTTTCACTCTTTTTAGTTCTTGACAGAACTTAAGAACTTATCAAAGAATTCTTTCTTTGTGGCGTTCAACCTATCAAACTTAGGTTCTTGAAACAAAAGTTCTTAGGGTCTAGCTTACATGCTTAATCTAGGTTCTTTGAAACAGGCTTTCTAAGGGTTTAAGTTTTCTTTGCCTGAATCTTGGCTTTCTTAGGGTTAGGGTATTTCAATTTGTTAGTAGGTTCAAAGGGTTTAACCTCTAGTGTTCACATCACTTAATTGACTGAAAAAACTGATAACTCATTCAATGCAAAAACTGATGATAAATCCCATCCTTTGTACCGGACTGTCCAATAGTCCCATCAATTGCAGAAGGAATCCAATTCCAATATTTTCTGCAGCATTTGATAGACTGAAAAATAGCTGAAACCTATCCCTTACCCTAAATCATTAGTCACATCCATTGCAGAAGGAATCCAAATCCAATATTTTTTGCAGCATTTGATTGATTGGAAAATAGCTGAAACCTATCCCTTACCCTAAATCATTACCCATCCATTGCAGAAGGAATCCAATTCCAATATTTTCTGCAGCATTTGATTGACTGAAAAATAGCTGAAACCTATCCCTAACCCTAAATCATTAGTCTCATTCATTGCAGAAGTAATCCAATTCCAATATTTTCTGTAGCATTTGATTGATTGGAAAATAGCTGAAACATATCCCTAATCCTAAATCATTAGTCCTATTCATTGCAGAAGGAATCCAATTCCAATATTTTTTGTAGCATTTTATTGACTAAAAAATAGGTGAAACCCTAACCCTAAATCTGATCAATACTCCCATCCATTGCATAAGAAATCCAATTCCAATATTTTTTGCATGATTTGATTCACTGAAAAATAGCTGAAACCCTAACCCTAAATCATTAGTCTCATCCATTGTAGAAGGAATCCAATTTCAATATTTTCTACAGCATAAAATTAAAATAATAATAAAATTTAAATTTTATATAAAATTCAAATAAGAAATTAATTTAATTTTATATAAAATTCAAATAAGAAATTAATTTAATTTTTATATAAAATTTAAATAACAAATCAAATTTTAATATATATAAAATTAAAATAAGAAATAAAATTTTAATTTATATAAAATTTAAATAAGAAATACATTTTTTAAAATAAAATTGTATTTTATATAAAATTTAAATAAGAAATATTTTTTTATAATTTTAATAAGAAACAAAATTTTAATTTTTATAAAATTAAAATAATAAATTTTATTTTATTTTATTTTTATTTTATTTTATTTTTTATAAAATAAACATAAAAATAAAAATTAAATTACATTACATTACATTACATTTTTTATAAAATTAAAAAATTAAATAAATTATAAAATTTTAGTATATATATTTAAAAAAATAAAAACAAACGAAGATAATTTTTTTTATATCTGTTTGTTAGAGATCTCACATATAAAATTTAAATAAGAAATCAAAATTTTTATTTATATAAAATTTAAATAAGAAATTAAATTTTTTATATAAAAATTTAATAAGAAATATAATTTTCTTTTTAAAATTTTAATAAGAAATAAAATTTTATTTTTTTTTATAAAATTTTAATAATAAATTAAATTTTATTTTTATAAAATTAAAAAATTATAAACTTTTAATATATATTTAAAAAATAAAAAACCAAACCAAGATAATTTTTTTTATTTAATTTGTAATTTTTAAAATTAAACTACAAATTTTAAAAACAAATTTGCATTTTTTTTTTAAATTTAAGTAAAAAAATTAAAAAATATATATATCACCAAGGGAAACCGCCACCCCCATGACGATTTTCCTTGGTGTTTTTTGAAAATTTTACACTGAAAAATCGCCATGGGGGATGGCGATTTCCCAGCTAATTTAAAAAAAAACGGATTTTGAGAATTAATTTGAAAACAACGGTATTTTGGTAAATAAATTTTTTTAGCTATTTTCTGATAAAAAGACCATTCATATTGTGTTTGTATTATTTTTTTGTGCCATAATTGTATTGAAGTTATTATATATTTATATAAATCTTAACACGTTAATAATTCGTTTTATATAGATTTTGACTCGTTCGTGTATTCGTGTCATGTTCTTTTTTTTAGTGTTGTGTCGTGTTTTAATTATTTTTTCATGTTGTGTTCGTGTCGTATAATTATGTTATGTTCGAAACTGTCAAGTCTAATTGACACTATTCAAATAACTTTCAATTTTGTGTTACATGTCATCGTGTTCGTGTTATTCATGTCATAATTGTATTCAAGGTATTATATATTTATATTAATTTTGACACGTTAATAATTCGTTTTATGTAGATTTTGACATGTTCGTTTGTTCGTGTCGTGTTCATGTTATTTTTCGTATGGTGTTTTAATTATTTTTCTCATGTTATATTCGTGTCATATAATCATGTTATATCCAAAATTGACAAGTCTAATTGACACTATTCAAATAACTTTCAATTTTGTGTCAGATGTCGTATTGGGAGTTATTGCTTGTTTAGATTAAATTTGGTAATTTTAAACATTTATACCTTACTTTAAAAGTTGTCCTCAAGTGAAAATCTTTTGCATAATTTATCATAGTGATTCAATTTAAACTCTAAGTTCATTGCTTACTTTAATCAATTCTTTTTTTTTCTTTTGCTATTTATTTATTTAAAAAACTAATCAATTTTATTTTTTGCTATTTGTTTATTTAAAATAAAGAAAAAAAGAAAAAAAATACAATTATTTTATTTGTTTATTAGCTTTCTAATTATTATGTATATATTATTATTTCTATAATTATTTAATCAATTTAGTAAACAATAATTAAAAAATTAATGAAAATAAATAATTCTTACATATTTAATTTTTATAATTAATATAAAATTATTATATTAATATGACAAATGTCATTCAATTAGGCCTTTATCTTATCTTTTTTTTTTTTTTTTTGCTATTTGCTTGATTTTAAAGAAAAAAAGGAAATAAAAATACAATTATTTTATTTGTTTATTTACTTTCTAATTTTTTTATTATGTATATATTTTCATTTTTATAGTTATTTAATCAATTTAGTAAACAAATAATTTAAAAAATTAATGACAATAAATAATTTTTACATATTTAATTTTTATAATTAACATAAAATGATTATATTAATATTAAGGACATTTAATACTAAATTTTGATATATTTTTTATTTATATTTTGAAAATTAAGACTTCTAAATGTATTTGTATTATATAATTTATAAAGAAATAATTTTTACTTATTTAATTTTTATAATTAACGTGAAATTATTATATTAATATTAAAGATACTTAATACTAAATTTATAATATCTTTTTCTTTTTATTCTTTATTCTTTATTATTTTTTCCTTTTATTTTTTTATTCTTTTTCTTTTATGATCGTTTCAAGTACTTTCAATTACTTAATTAGAGTTGATATATTATTATTTTATAAAAACAATCCCTAACGTAATGCGGATCTCATCCTAGTTACGTATTTAATGTTATGCATTTTACATATTTAATATTTTTTCATTCCATTCCATTCCAATCCAAACTATTTGGTTTATTAAAATCATCTACTATTATTATTTTTGAGTCGTGAGGATAAAGGGATATTTTTGAAATGTTATGTGTATTTTTGTCATAATTTGTATGTTTATAGTGCAAAAATGACATTTGATGTGGTTTGAAAAAAAAGAAAGGAGAAGAGAGGAGAGAGAAAATAAAGGTTGAAGGTAGGGGAAAAGATAGGTGGCTGAAGGGGATTGTGTCGAACGGTGGGTGTTTAGCGGCAACGACTAGGTGACTGAGGAAAAGAAGGACGAGAAAAGGAAAGGGAGGAGGAGAGGCTAATTGACTTCCTTCTCCGACGACCGGAGGCAAAGAGGGGAAGAGGATAGTGAGTGGCCTGACCAGTTGTCTCGACGTGGCTGGCGACAACATAGCAGTCGGCCAAAAAGAAAGAGAGAAGAAGAAAAGAAGGAAAAGAAATAAAAAGGAATAAGAATTTTTTTTACTTTTTTTATTATTGCTTAATTTTTTATAATTTTCAATGAATGATCATTTATAATAATTTTACTAAAAATTAACAAATACATACTTAATAAAAAGAAAATTACTTGATTTTGGATTTTTATGTATGAAAAAAGTTATAAATATTTTAAAATATTTTTTATTTTTCTCTTATAAATTTTTTAAAATATCTTTTTTTTTGAAAAAAAATGATTTAAAAATAATTTTAAAAATTGATTTATTTATTTTTAAGATTGAAAAGAAAAGCATTAAAAAATAGAAAGGACAAAGAGTGTTAAATCTTTTATTTGCTGTTTTTTCTTTATTTATTCTTCCTTTCATTAAATCTTTTTGAAACAATTTTAATTTAAAATAATAGAACTAAGTTATTCATGTATATATTTAAAAAAAAAAATTATAACTCCCGCATTATCGTGTGTTGATAAATTTTCTAGTTGAGAATTATTATTATTATTATACGACTAACAGTAGTTTCAAAACTGTGATTTAGGAAATTATTTTATAATTCTATTATTTTATTAATTAATGATAATTACTTCTCGCAAATATTTCATTAGTTAATATTGATTTTGTAAAGCTTAATAGGAAAATAAACAAATTTAACTCTCTTTATATTGTTTTATTAGGATTTTAGAAATAAATTTAACAAGTTATAATTATTTAAATCAAAAACATTAACAATAAAGTTTTTATATTTTAATATGAATCGTGTATATTTCAATTTTTGGTCATATTATATGGTTATATTAATATGCAAATTCATTCTCTTAATACATAATATTCTCTTCTTCTTTTCTCTATGATTCTTTTGATTTGTTAATAATGTAACATTATGTATTGGTCTGAATATATAATTATCATAACTAATTTATAATTTTAATTTAATATTCTTTTTTTTAATATTCTTTTTTCTCTTTAGTCAATTTTAAAATTTTATATCTAATAAAATTGAATTTCTAATATTTATTGGATTCCTAATTTTATTTTATGTGTATTTTTCTAATTTCATTGTTGTTAATATAGTAGTATATTTTATCTTACTTTAATATGAAACTTCGTTACAGGTTTTCATTTTTTTAAACTGTTGAATGATATAATTTTTAGTTACTGTATAATATAAAACATAAGAAAAGTGATTGAGTTAAATATTTTACCCTAATATATAACATAAAACATAAGAAAAGTGAGTGAGATAAAAACTTTATCCGTATTTTGCGGGTGTGGGTTACTTTTTGTACATCAATAAATTATAAAATATAAAATTAAAGATCATAATATAGTTAATTATCATCGATATTTGATATTTAAATGCACTTCATATTTTAATATGTACCTTATATATAAAAAAAGAATGATTGATATCAAAATTTAATTCATTTATATTATGTAGATATTCATAATTCATCACCTTCCCAGGAATCACATTCCATGGAATGTGATTCCTGAGAATGTGATTCTTGGGAATGTGATTCCTAGGAATGTAACTTTCCAGCGTTTGGTATACATAGGAAAGTGCTAATTAAAATCCTGAGAATGTGATGATAATTTCCGAAATTACCCTTATAAAAAAATGTAAATTTTATTAATTTTAAAATTTTTCAATGATATTTATTATTAAAAAAATATTTATACTAAATATTTAAAAATAATATTTTAAATTTGAGTTACTTTTAGGATAAAAAATATTTATTAATAATAAAATTTTGAAATTACTCTCATGTAGTTAAAAAATTAAAAGGCTGGATGCAAATTAAATATTATTTAAATATTTTAATGATATTTATTATTGACAAATATTTGTACTAAATATTTAAAAATAATATTTTAATTGGTAATTTGAGTTATTTTTATGATAAAAAATATTTGTTAATAATAAAATTTGAAATTACTCGCATGTAGTTAAAAAATTAAAAGACTATATGCAAATTAAATATTATTTAAATATTTTAATGATATTTATTATTAACAAATATTTTACCAAATATTTAAAAATAATATTTTAATTGGTAATTTGAGTTATTTTTATGATAAAAAATATTTGTTAATAATAAAATTTTTAAATTACTTTTATGTAGTTTCAAAGTTAAAAGGCTGTATAAAAATTAAATATTATTTAAATATTTCAATGATATTTATTATTAACAAATATTTGTACTAAATATTTAAAAATAATATTTCAATTGGTAGTTTGAGTTACTTTTATGATAAAAAAATGTTTGTTAATAATAAATTTTTAAGGTACTCTCAAGTAATTAAAAAATTAAAAAGCAAAATGCAAATTAAATATTATTTAAATATTTCAATAATATTTATTATTAATAAATATTTGTACGAAATATTTTAAAATAATATTTTAATTGATAATTTTAACTCAAATAGAAAAAGGATAATGTTGTCTTTAACTTTCCAACTACATGGGAAAGTTACTTTCCCACCACTTCTCATGGGAATCACATTCCAATGCTTGTGGGAAAGTAACTCTCCAAGGAAAGTTAAATTCCCAGGAAAGTAAACAGTTTTTAGTATACCAAACATGGGAATCACATTCCCACCAATTACTTTCCATGGAAAGTGATCACTTTTCATCATACCAAACGCCCTCTAAGAGTTATACAAAAATAATAAAATATAAACCTAACAACTATCATATAATAACTCATAACCTGTAACATCATTTAACATAGTTTTTGTTTTTTACCATTTAACCATCATAATATATATTTTTTGATTCAATACCTAAAGTTTTTTAAAAAAATTCCTCTTACATCAATCTATCCCAAATTATTATTCAATATTTTAATTTTTACCAATCATGTATTTTTTTTAATTCAATAATATAAAAACCAAAAAATTAATATTCATCCAACTCCATTTTTTTTATAATGTATAGGTGATAAAAAACATATTTCTTATATTTTAAATATTTAACAATTAAATTTTTTTTGAAAGATTTAAAATAAAAATAACAAATAAAAAAATTAGAGGTTATCCCTTGCAAGTTCCTCATTTGAGTGACAAATGTCAACAAATTAAGAAGCTATGTTAAATGAAAATTAATCAACAATAACATGCCCGCAATTTTTTATGACCTTATTTTTCAAAAAAAATTAAAAAATCAATAATTTTACGACACATGAAACAAAATAAAAAAAAAAAAATTCCTCTTTCCTTCTTCTTTCCTCCTTTCTCTTTTTCTTTTCTTTTCTTTCTTTCTTTTTTACTTCAAAAAAAAAAAAACTTGCCACATCTCTTTGAGGCTCAAAATTGATTAAAAGTTATCCCTTGCAAGTCTCTCATTTGAGTGACTAATGTTAATAAATTAAGAAACTATGTTAAATAAAAATTAATCAATAATAGTATGCCCGCAAATTTTTATGATCTTAATTTTCAAAAAATTAAAGAACCAATAATTGCACAACATGTGCACAAATTTGAGATTTTTTTTTTCTTTCCTTCTTTTTTTTTTTTCTAAAAAAAAATTACCACAGATGTGGCAAGCAATTGAATGCTCTGTTAAAGTTGTCCCTGTTTGTGCACAACTTTAATATATTGTTATAGATAGTATTTGAACTCCTATGGTTAGCCAGTCTAGCCAATTTCATCAAAATTAGGTTTCTTTTATTGATAAATTTTGTTTTTATAAGGGGTTCCACTTATATCGTTAATTTCACTTACTCAAATTATTATAAAAACATATTTAAATATAAAGAAATAAAATATTTTTGAATTGGGATAATTTGATAATTGTAATTTTTTGAGAATTGAATTTAATCATAGGGGTAAAGGAAATAAAAGATGAAACAATTAAAAGGAGCAAAATTCTCCTTCTCTATTTGGTGTAGATCTATATATGGGCTGGGTTAGTTATTTTAAGTGGTAGGTTGTCCGATTTAGGTCGGGCTTTAAACAAAAAGTTTCAAATTTAGATTTTTTTAATTAATAAAAGATTTTTATTTAATTTTAATTATATATATATATAAAATATTAATATTACTTTTTAATATAAAAAAAAAGCTTTAGAGGTCGACGAAGTTGACTAATCTTGAGCAAATGAATTTTTTTATTATCCAAATATGATCGAATCGATCATGAACAACTCTAATTTAATACTCATTTGATAATTTTATGAGATCCTACATGTACGTAGAGTTAACTAACTTAACTTTGTATCTAAACATTGATTAAATAAAACTGTCGTTCAATCTTTTTAAATATATTTTAAACAAGTTAATGCTATATTTTATTGGTAGAGGTATTTTTTTTTTTAATTGGACACTGGCAAAAAAATTTTATTCATTAAAAGGCAGTCTATAAAAGAAGTTGAAAGTTGAAATCACGTGAAATACAAGTGAAATTTATCTATTATTTGTTTTTATTATTACACAAATTATTGATTCTACTAACGAAAAAGTAGAACTTTATTAAAAGAAAAAAAATAAAAGTTAAAACATATTTTTTTTTGGATGAAGTTTAAATTTATTATTTTATTTAAAGTAATAAATTGAATTTATAACTCAATTTCAAATTGATACAATTTTAACACTAAATATTTTTTATTTGGTTCAAAAAGATAAAAGATTAATGAATAGTTATAAACAAATTAAAAGTAAAAAATATATTTTTGAAATTAGTAAAACATTAAAATTGCACAATTTAAAAACGATGGTAAAATTTGATCAATTATTATCTCAGTAGAGGCAAATTTGGAATTTAACCATCATTTTTTAAAAAAAATATGCTTTTCTAGAAACTTTACTTTCCGCCACTTTTTTATTGCGTAAAAGTTTTAACTTTTACTTTTTACTCAGTGAAAAATTGAGAAGAACGCACTGTCAAAAGTCTCAAGGAGGAAAAAACTAAAAATGTTTGGTAGAAGAGAGTTTATTTTTGATTCAAATCATTTGAAATAATAATAATTAAAAAAATGGAATCAAGTTGCCCTTCAACCCCTCGCTGGAACCTCGACAGACCTTTCCTCACCGGCCGATTTCACCAGGTTCTTCTGTTTTCCCTCTCACTTTCTCGAGAATCAATTGGAAAAAGGAACTGCATTTCCAAAATTTCGCGTATTTTTTTTAAAATCTGCAACTTTTTGGCTTTCTATGTTCCCTTTCGCTTTCCGGAGAAATAATTGGAAGAAAAAAGGAACACATTTCCAAAACCTAACAATTCTTTTTGTTCTATTTCGTTTATTTCATGTTAATGTAACTTCTTTTTAGTTGCTAATGGTAGATTAATGGTCCTTCCAGGAAATAAAGGGGACATCTCGTTTTGCAGCTGATGCGAAGGGTTTTTCTTTGGATTCGTTCAGGTATTTAATCTTTATTTGTTTTTTATGGCTTTCCTTATTTTAGTTCTATGTCTAAGCTTAATCTTTTTTCTTTTTGTCTCTAATCAGCTCTGGATTGGAAAATCCAATTGGTTGTTATGATGCCGCGGTTCAGGTATTCTTCACTTGAACTTAAATCATGCTAGTTCCTGCTCAATTGCCCTTTTTTTAAAAAATAAAATAAAATTCTATGATGTTAAAAATAGTGGAGCTTTTATTTATTTATTTTATTTTTGAATTAATTGATTATTAAACTGAACTTGCTTTTTAGTTGCAAAATATTAATTCTTCTGCTGTGGGATTATTATTATTATTATTATTATTATTATTATTTGACTAAAGTAGTAAAGTTATGCTTTTGTTCTACTAATTACTGATTGAAGACATTATTGAGTTTGCAATGAAAGAAGTACAATGTGTTTTGTGAGTTTTGTGTAGGATGTGCATAGTGCTATGATGCATGAGCTGCGCTTTAGTGATAGAGTGAGGGTTCCTTTGCTGTTAATGTTGGTATGATTGGCTCATGTGGAACTCAGAGTTGTAGTTTCATTTTTGAAAATTCGGACAACCTGATATTTTTTGGCCAACAACAGAATTATCCAATTTTTTGTTAGTTATCTTATATGTCTAGTTCTGGGGTTTTATTTTGAGGTACTTGCTACTCATGAGTTGAACTGTGGTCTTTAATTCAGTGTCTGCCTCTTGTTTTGCCACTTTCCATACAAGTTGATCATTTGCCTAAACTGGTGTTATTTCTAGTTTGCATGGGGTTGGGTGAAAATGATGAACTTAGTTTTTGGGGTTGTACATTCTTGGTAAAAAATGCAACATGTCAGCAATTTTCCTTTTGATTTATTTATAAAAATTATTATCATAGCAAAGACACAGATTTGCTTACCAACCTATTTTCTTCATTATGCCCATTAATCTGCATTCTGCTTTGCGTGGTTTGTACTTTAACTGTTGATCTTCTAGTTTTGTTCTGTTTCTATTATTTGGTTGTAACCTGTGAAGATCTTACAAATAGTGTAGTTATTAATTGGTTAATTTGGTTTGTAGGAACTTATTGTCATTGATGATCTCCTGTTTGCTTTGGTTGGAATTGAAGGACGATACATTTCAATCAAAAGAGTGCATGGAAAGGTTGATGCTGTTACTTTCCAGGTTGATGCATCTATGGATTTAGCACTTCAGGTTAGAAATTTTCTTCTGTTGGCACAAACAAGTGTGCATCTATCCTTTGTGGCTGAATTGTTTTTACTCTGGAATTTTGCTGTTATGGTGATTGAAAAAACCTGATGCACTGCCATGCTGCTATAAACACCTTTGAGTTATGCTTCATTAACCATGGAAAGGACGATACATTCCTAGAAATTAAAAAAAAAAAAAATCCCTTGAAAACATATCGATAAATTAGCTCCATGGATTATTTTAGTTCTGGAGTACGATGGAGGCCATTCTTTGATAATTTTTTATGTATATTAATAATTGATAGGAGGGTGTTGCAAATGTATCATGTGTGATTTTCTCACTTGCCTTCGCACAATAATTTTAACTGATTGAAACACCATTGCAGGAATTAGCAAAACGGATATTTCCTTTGTGTGAGAGCTTTCTCTTGATTGACCAGTTTGTAGAGTCTAGATCTCAGTTCAAGAATGGCCTTGTCAATCATGCCTTTGCTGCTGCATTGAGGGCACTCCTTTTGGTAGGTTCTTTAGGCTACAATTCTTTTGATTAGATAAATTTGCATTGCTGTTCATTAATATTTCTTTCTATTAGGGTTTTTGGGGTTCGAATTGGCTATAAAGAAAATTCCAACTCCCTTTGCTATTTTTTATGACTTACTGTTAATTATTACCGAAACCTACAGTTCCTTGGTCAGTACAGTCTTTGGGTAGGATGTTAGTGTTCCGTTTATCATCCATATATATGCAATTGCTATGTTCATTCAGTTCATATTTTGGCCGATTCTGGTGTTAAATAGTTTATGATCGCTTGTCTGACATTCTGCATAATTTTTTCTCTCACCATATGTCTACTTTCTTGATCAGGATTATCAGGCCATGGTTGCACAGCTTGAACACCAATTTCGACTTAAAAGACTTTCAATTCAAGGATTGTGGTTTTATTGTCAGGTTTGACTCTATTCTTAATGCTTTGGTTTCTATAGTGTTTTACTAAGGATGCTTTCTTCCATGTGTTTGCAGCCCATGATGGGGTCCATGCAAGCATTGTTCACTGTGATACGGAAGGCTTCAGCTAATAATTATGCAGGTTCTGCAGTGCTTAATCTGTTGCAGAGCCAGGTGAAATGTTTGTGTCAATTGATTTATGCGGGAAAATAAATATATATATATATTTACTATTGCATTAAAACTTAAAAAATTGATATTTGTTTCCTTTTTCCCAATTTGCTTATTTGCTTTCAGGCTAAGGCTATGGCTGGTGATAGTGCAGTGAGGTCATTGCTAGAGAAAATGACCCAATCTGCTAGCAACGCATACCTTAGCATATTGAAAAGGTAACCCCTGCATTAACTGCAGTATATTTGATTTTTCTTGTTGGCTTACACATAAATGTTTGTTATGTTTCCAGAGTTTTTACTTTATCTTGTTATGTTTTTAAGAATGTCCTACATACTTGCAAGTATCTCTGATTTCCGCACTCTAGTTATGCAACAAAACATATTGTTGGAGAGTGGAGAAATGTGTTTCTAAGAGTTTTTTTTTTTTTTTTCTTTCAAAGAGCCATCAACTGATATGGAATGCTTTGACAATAATTTCACTGCTAACCATATTATTTTTCTTTTTTACATTTTTATAGGGTTAGAAAAACTATCTAAAATAAGAACAAGAAAACTTAAATGTATGTATGTATCAGGTCTGACTGTCTTGGCTTGTTTGAATGAAATGATTGAACATATTTAGTTAGAAATATGGTTATCTGGTCAGTTTCTGGGTTATGCTAGGGATTGTGTTGGTTGAAGGCTTGGCTTTCAGAGAGAGATTATGAATGTTAAGCAAGGTTAGTAGTGTTTTTCCAAACCCTAATCTGGTCCTTAGATGAAGTTAGGGAGTTGCTTTCATATTTTGTAGTCTGGTCATGTGTGTTTGAATGAGATGATAATTAGCGTTCTTTATTACCATCCATGTTACGTTCTGTTTACACCCTTGATATATAAATGAGTTAAAAATATGGCAAATAATCCTAATAGTTAGTGACGAAAGGGTCTCCATGTCACGAGAGATGATAAGTAAGTTGACTGTGCAAATTGCATTGATTTTTTGTTGTAATTCTCACTAAGATATCATGGTTGGAAGAAGATTATGTTTCTTTTTACTGGAGAAATTCAAGTTATTGATGATCTAAACACCATCAAAATTTGAATTTATATGGTAAATTTATAAAATTCTAAAAATAATTTTATTGATGGGTGTCTTGTTTCTGAGAAGAGGCTCTATCCTTCATGGCGAAATTGCATACATAAAATGGCATTCATGGCTTATTCCTTCAAAATCTGTTTCTTAGCTTGATCATTTGGCATCTATGTATAATTTGTAACTATTCTTTTTAGATCTAAACATTAGCCTAGAAAATTGAATACAGTTTTACTTATCATGAAGACCTATAGTCATTTGCTTAAAGATTTTGGGCATTTTGAAGTGTTTTGAGTGAAGTTGCTTATAGTTCCTAGACTAGGTATTTAGGAAGCTCTTTTGGGTGACCTAGTAGGGAAAAAAAATGTATGGTGTTCTTGACTTTAGAGTAGGGATGAAAATGGGTGGATATCTGTTTTTTTTAAGTATCCATATCCGATTAATTTTCATGATATCTGAATCCGTTTATTATTCGATTAAATTTTAGTATTATTATCTGAATCCTAATCCGAATTAGATAGAACTATCTGTTAGATGCTCGAATCCATTAAAATACTCGATTATTTAAGCCAATTTCTTTTGCCAAAATAAATATATAAAATCAAACAGAATTAAATTTAAAATTCAAGTTCACTCATAATTAACAACAAACAACTTCAAAAATATAACAAACAACAACTTAGATAATACCATTTAGGAAACCAAAAACAACCATAAATTGATAAAGAAACAACCATAAACTAAAAACAAATTTGGATTATGGTTTGGGGTACTCGGCACTCTCCGAACCAAAACCAAATTGGATCGGGTATCGAATATCTAAGGGTTGCTGGCCGAATCAGACACGGGTAGTAAATGTCCTATCCAAATCCAAAAATTTTCTGATTATAAGGTACCCAAATCCGAAAAAATCAGATTGGATAATACTGGATACCCAATTTTTCACCCATTGCCATCCCTTTAGAGTTGATCGATGTGTTAAACATGAAAATACTATTAAATCTGCTCAGTTTCTTACTTCCTGAAGAGTTGTAATTTGAGAATACTACTCTTTTTGCATGAGGGTTTTTAAAGCATTATAATTGAATTTTTTATCATGGGAAATTCCAACAATTTTAGGTGGATCTATGAAGGAGCGATTGATGATCCATATGGTGAATTTTTTATTGCTGAGAACAAGTCTCTCCAAAAGGTATATTGATTCTATCCACATATATCTGTGCTTCAAATTTGTGCTTTTAATGCTTACAATTTTTAGGTTTTGTAGGAGAGCCTTACTCAAGATTATGATGCTAAGTATTGGAGGCAACGTTACAGTCTCAAGAAGGACATTCCTAGCTTCCTTGCAAATATTGCTGGTACAATATTGACTACTGGGAAATATCTGAATGTCATGAGAGAATGTGGGTACAATGTTCAGGTTTGATTCTTTAAACAAGAACCTCCTTTGTCCTCTTTTTTGCTTTTTGACATACATCTGACTGGATATTATTCGTAGGTCCCTGTGTCTGAAAATTCTAAACTAATGACTTTTGGATCCAACCATCAATATCTTGAATGTGTAAAAGCTGCTTATGAATTTGTCAGTGGTGAGCTCTTAAGCCTCATTAAAGAAAAGGTAAGCATGAATTGTTATTACTTAGGAACTTACATACTAATTTTTCAAGTGTTTTTATTTATTTTTGTCTTCTGTTCTGAGAATTTGCTGGAACTTTGTCTAATGTTGACTTCCGTGTTTTATGTTGTAGTATGATCTAATAGGAAAGCTGCGGTCTATAAAGCAGTATCTTCTTCTTGACCAGGTAAATCTGTTAAATATTTTGTGAACTTGGGATGAAAATCAATCTTTATTTTTGTATAATATGGTTTTGAATGTGGTTACCAATTTGAGCTTACAAAGAGTACACAATTTGTAACTGTTTTTTCTGGTGAGCTGGTTGAGATAGGGACCACTTTTATGTAGATCATGTGACAACTTTTGATGAATGTATGTCAGTGCCAAGTTCTCAATAGCCCTTATGAAGGGCATACTTGGCATTCAGTATTCATACTAGGTCAAGCTGCATTTGGGTGTATCTGATTCTTAGCCAATATTTAAACCATATTGTGACCTTTTGGGACTAGTTCATCAACTATTTAACATTATTAGTATTTAGTCGAAGAGCTTTGTAAAACTCAAACATTAAAGCTTCAGTAGTTTTAGTGCAAAGTAATAGTAGTAGTATTATCATCGCATTGGTATTATTTCTCAATCAACAATGGATCATAGAGGAGAATTTAATAATTTAAGTGCTGTTTTGATAACTGCATAAAGGATTGAAAACTAGGAGTTTCAAGGATTTAAAAGTTTTTATCAGGATTAGTTATCCATATAAGTGGCTTCTTAGAAGAATCTTTCAAGTGAAAACATGCTGAGTGCATTCAATGAGAGGACCTATGATTGTTGAGACCGTAAAATGCATTTTCCCAAAGGCAAGCACTTATATTTGTAGGGAATTATACCCTTTTATATTATTACTTAGATCATCTTTACCATGTTTATTATCATCCACTTGATTGTCTATCTCTATATTTGATATAAAATTAGATTATTATCAAAATAAGTTTCGAAATCTATTGGTTTTAAACTAAAACTTTTATCCTCAAATTAGTAATTAAACGATACTAAATGAAATAAATGGATAAATACAGTAAGAAGGATGCATAAATTGAAGATGCTAATTCTTTAGGGGACATAATTAATTGTAAAGAGAAAACAAATGATAGGTGAGGAGAAAGTTCCTAGAAGTTTCCAAAGTTAAAATAGGAAAAATTAGGTGAAGAGTATGATCTCTATAAAAAGAAAAAACCAAAAACAAAAAGAAGAAAGAGTTACTTTTTGCATAAAGAAAATGAAAGTAAACTGGAAGTAAGAGCATTTCAAAAGTAGCAGAATGTTGCAATTTATGGATAATATTGCCTTGGTATGAGAAACGTCTTTCACTGCAAGAGGAGTAGAAACTTGATGGAGCAGTAGCTTTAATTCCTTCACCCCTGTTTGGATGAGATATTTCAAATTTCTCAGAATTTTGAAATGAAGGGAATTAAAAATGATGCAGAACATGCTAGAAATTGTAATTGTTGTGATGCAACCCATCAATTATCTCTAACAACAAAACTCACAAGTCTTGACAACTCAATTAAGGCATGAATCATCATCTCTTGCTGCGGAAAGAGGAAAAAATTGGTAAAAGAGACTGGTTTGGATTGAAAGAGGAGAGACAATAGAAAAATAACACAGAAATATTGAAATATATTACCACTGTTTCATAAGCAGTTCCATCACTATAATTATTGGTGGAAATAGAGGGGGAAAAGAGAGAGGAGAGCTAGTAGGGGTGGCAATTTGGTGGGTGCAGTTGGGTTTGGGTCAGTTTGGGTCATGAAATTGGTAGATTTAAGGCATGAAGCATCATTTCTTGCTGTAAAAAGAGAAAAAAAAAATGGTAGAAGAGACTGGTTTAGATTGAAAGAGGAGAGATAATAGAAATGTAACATGGAAATATTCAAAGATATTCCATTGTTGCACAAGCAGTTCTGCCACTATACATGTTGGAAATAGAGGGGAAAAGGAGAGATGGAGAGCAAGTAGGGCTGAAATTGGACAGGTTGGCTCGGGTTTGAGTGAGTCTGGGTGTGTGGTCTTGACATTTTGGATCACTTCATTTTGGGTTTGGGTTATTTCAGGTATGGGTCTTTTCAACTTTAGATCACTTCGGATTTCAATTATTCGAGTTGGGTCGTTCACTTTTTTTTAATTAATTCTAATCTAGTTTAGGTCATTTCTATAATCTGTTTTATGTTTCTAGTTCTTAAACTAAATTGAAATTAAAATTGAGAAAAGATATATATTATACTTAATTTAAGTTTCGAGTCATATTGGGTTGGTGTTGGGGTTGAGTCTGGTCTGGCTTGCTTAGGAATTGGGTTGATCTGAGTTTGGGTTAACTTTTCTAATCAGCATGGATGAGGTTTGTGCGGATTGTGCAGATCTTATGGTTCAGCTTTTATTATCTCTAGGTTTTGCTTGGTAAGAATGATGGAAAGGGATAAGGATGGAAAAATTGTTAATCCAGTGGTCAAGCTACAAAGTAGGATAGTGGTTATGAAACCTAACCATGGGATTAACAATTTTTCCATTCTTACCCTTTTCCATCCTTCCTACCAAGAAAAGCCTAAGAGCAAGTTTGGAAAGTGAAAAAAAAAACACATAGGTGTTAGTAAATTGCAAAACTGAGAAGACAACATTGGTGGCAGTGAAAGGGCGTGGTTGGTGACTGGAGATATAGTTGGTTTACTGGAAAAGTACTGTTTGGCAGCATAGGGAGGGATTGATAGAGCAAGGGGATAGAAAATAGTTGAGAGAGTGGCAGGAGGCCAAATAGGGAGAGACAAAAGGAAAAGAGAGGCAGTCTCAAATAATGCCTGATTAGGTGTTATTTGAAGCAGGTATGTTTTGGCCACCAAATACCTGCTTAAAACCCTTGAGCATTTGGAAAATCCTTTCTATGTTTTAGACAAACAAGGTAATACTAATTGGTTTTCTAGATTAAATCATTGTCAATTTGAATTCTTTCATGAAATGATCATATGCAAACACACCATTCTAGAATAATAGGATCATGAATAAAACTAGTATTCTACTGATTTCTGTATTGTAGATCAAGATCCTATTCCTGTCCAACATTTAGATAGAGATTGTACATAGTTGTATGATAGACATATGTTTTGCTAATGATTTATGTAGTCATTCTAATTCAGGTGCTATCAAATTGCAGGGCGATTTCTTGGTTCATTTTATGGATATAGCTCGAGAGGAGCTCTTGAAAAAGCATGATGAGATTTCTGTGGAGAAACTGCAGGTTTATTTTTCTTTTCCCCTCTTTTTATTTTTATTACACGCCATATAACGTGCATACGACAAGACTTCTGCATCTACTCACTAAAGTTTAAAAAGGAAAACTGCAGGCCATCTGAGATATGTAATTTTATTTTTCTTTAACCTTTTTTTTTTTTTAAATTTTATTATGTAGTCTCTGCTGGATCTTGCTTTGCGTACCACAGCTGCTGCAGCAGATCCTTGTCACGAGGACTTAACATGTTGTGTGGTAAGTGATTCCGCTGTTCCTCATTTCTTTGTAGGGGAAAACTTTGGATTGGATCTACATTATATAATATTTTATGTTTTAACTCTCAGGAGAGATCTTCGGTTCTCAAAGGATTGAGCAGACTAAAGGATCTTGACATCAAGAATGTGTCTGATAGTAATGGTCTAGAGGAGCCAATAAGCATTACTGGTCTTGAGACATTTTCCTTGAGCTATAAGGTATGCTTTTCTTTTGTTGTAGTTAATGTACAACTTGTGTTCTTGATGGAGTCTTCGAATTACAAGTTAATTAAAGTGACCCACTTGCAGGAGTATAGCCTTCATTGATTAGTCTCTTGAATGATGTGATTTCTTGTAAGGTTTAAATGTTTTATTAAAATTCCTATTGGTTCCTCTAATATTTTCTGGACTGTGTTTAACCTTCTTTATCAAGGTAAAATAGTAGTCAATTGTAAGAGTTACATGATTTGAGTGGTAGTTTCTTGGGGTGAGCACGGTTTAGTTCGGTTCAGTTTCAAGGGTAAATCGAAGCCAAATCAAGAATTTTGGTTTCTAACTTTTTGAAACCAAACCAAACCATATTATAATGAAAAACCAAATTAAACCAAATTTAAATAATTCAGTTTGGTTTGGTTTTGACCAAATAAGCCAAAAAAAAATTTTGAACAATTTTTACATTCAAATCAATTAAAATTTAAAAGGGTCCTTAATTCAAGTCAAATATAAACAATTAATTAAAATACAAAACAAGAGTCTAAGTGCCTGTTCGGTGAATGGCTTCAGTGCAATGGGAATTCATTCTCGCCGCATTTCCCCCCACACTGGAGTCATGCACTGGACGAAGCCTAAATATGCTACTGAGAACTGGATTTGTAGCATCATAAATATAAATTAATCCATATAAAACATTTTAAAGCACAGTAAATAGTAGTACATAATACATAGGGTTTTAATATCCAAGAAATAAAGTTTACTCAACAACTTTTTAAAACTTACATAAAATTTTTAGTAAAATAAACATCTGTTTTATCATATATATATATATATATATATATATGTTGAAATATTTATATATGTATAAATATTATTCTTAACTCGGTTTTTGGTTTGGTTTGTTTTCAAAATTTTTGAAAAGCAAACTGAAACCAAATTATTAATTCAGTTTTGTTTTCAAACCAAAATGAAACCATTTACCCTTAAAACCAAACTGAACCTGTTGTTTCTCTTTGGTTTTGACCAAATAGTGCTCTGTCCTAGTAGTTTCTTTATATTTGCTTGATGGTTTATTATGAGTGGAAGTTTCTTATGTTGTAATCCATTGGTGATATCACTTTTACATCATTTCATGGTGGGACCATGGATTTTCATCCTTCTGCTCGCAATATTTTGTATGTTTTCAGATTCAGTGGCCACTATCAATTGTTATATCAAGAAAAGCCTTAACAAAATACCAGTTGATTTTCCGCTTCCTTTTTCACTGTAAGCATGTGGAACGCCAGCTTTGTGGGGCTTGGCAAATGCATCAAGTATGGACTTGAACTTATTGATGTAGTCTGGTGAGTTTTTACCTGTTTTCTGTATGTATTCTATAACTGCAATAAAATTTTGCAGGGAGTTCGTGCTCTTAATTCTCGTGGAACTGCTGTCTCTAGATCATCTCTCCTCTGTCGTAGCATGCTGAAATTTATTAACAGTCTTCTGCATTATCTAACATTTGAGGCAGGTTTCTTTGTATCCTTTGCACCATGTTTGCTCTGAATACTTTTGTAAGGCCTAGATGGAAAAGCTCATGAAATCAGACTGTATGACACATACTCGTTATTTTGAATTTCCATTCCACTTTATTTCAGTTTTGGTGCATAACTGAACCTCAGTTTTCTTTACTTTGGGAAATATATGCATATGTGGTAGTCAAGACCACTAGCAGGGTGAAGGACTTTGGGATTTGACTCTTAGTTTTGTCGAGGAAAGGCACAAAAAAAGGACAAGAGGAAGAAAATATAAACTTACTCTAAGATGCTCAGTTAGTAGGCTTGGTGCTTTTTGGTAACGTTCTTGAAATACTTCTTTTCAGGTTCTTGAACCCAATTGGCATGTGATGCATGGTAGACTTCAGACTGCAAAAAGCATTGATGAGGTGTGATCCTAATTAGACTTCTATATGCTGCATATCTGTTTTGCATATAAAAATGTTTTTTTTTTTTTTTTGTGATAAACTAGCGCATCACGAGTTATGTACTTATGTTTGAACATCCTTTTTGTAACAGGTTATCCAGCATCATGATTTTTTCCTTGATAAGTGTCTGAGAGAATGTGTACTTCTTTTGCCTGAACTGATAAAGGTTTGTTGCTTATCATTTATCAATATTTTTGGGACATAGATTTTAATAAATTGGACATACTAGTCTGTTGCTATTAGGTAGACTAAAATGGTATTTAGAGTTATATTAGAATCAAATAAAAAATGGTGTATGAAGCATATTTCAAATTTCAACGTGAAAAACTGAAGTTGGAAATTAAGTTTGAAAGATGCTTAGAAGTTGAATTAGCCCATGAAGACACAAGATTTGATTGGAGGAAATTCACTTATCATGGTTCTTTTTTGTCTTTTTCTTAATTAGTATTTTTTTTTTAACTATTGCAGAAAGTGGAGAAATTGAAATCATTATGCCTACAATATGCAGCAGCAACACAATGGTTAATTTCATCGTCTATCGACATTCCCAAGGTAGAGGAGCAGTCAGCTGGTTACGTTGGCTCAGAAAAGTCCAAGCAGTGGAAATCAAAGAATCCATCTCAGTCGCAGAAAGTCATGACTAGAAACTCAGCAGTCACTGATTCCATTCTGTAAGTGTGGAGAATGGCTATGATTACACCTCTCTTTCTCTCTCTGATTTTAACTAATACATTGCAGTAAATTTGAGAGGGAATTTAATGCTGAGCTTCAGAGTCTGAGACCAATTTTGAGCAGCAGCTCCCAAGCAGAACCATATTTGACGCATCTTGCACAGTGGATCCTTGGTGTTGGAAATGATCAGTAAGTTCAAAATTTATTACAAGATTATACGGTTATAAGAAATGTGAATCTCTTAGTCATGCCTTTTATGTTATAATATGTTGTGCTTTACGGTAGGGATTATTGTTTGTGTTGTGTTCTTCTCTGTATCTGTGTTTCCTCTTTATACCGCATCTCTTTCTTCGTTGTAAAAGATAAGACGGGTTCGGGTGAGGATGGGGGGCTCGTAAATGTTAATGAGAAGTGAGAATCAGGATATATGTTCTGATCTTGTACTTCTATGGTTAACAAGACTTTTTATAGGTCTCTAGTTTGACAAAACATTTAACTGCCTTATGTTAACAAACTGCACCATGTCATAAACTTGATAGTCATGAACCATGTATTTGGCTTTGGCTGAGTGTTGTGATTTCCTTTTATTCTTATATTTAAGCCCCCCCCCCCCCCCCCCCCCTTTTTTTTTTTTTAATCCAGGGGCTAGCTAACACTATAATGGCCGGTTTTTCTTTTTTTTTCTTTTTTTCAATTATAAACCCTACATACATCACTAGTAAAGATGGGAACCACTATCATTTTTTGGTGAAACAATTGAAGGGTTTTAATAGACCTTGTATTTTTTTCTGGTTACATATGAAAATAATTGGATTCTGATCATAAAATGAGGTAAATTTTCCTCACAAATCCCATATTTTCCCTTATTTATGTTCTTTTTTGTTCATATATATTTTGGTAGGATTGAGACTCTCCTTTTATAAGGGAAAATGTTTTTTGGCTATGAAGTCGTAAAAATATGCTTTGCATAGCATGGCAAGCAAAGATGAATAGTGTTGATGAGTAACAAGGCAGTTTTGAGTTTCCCATGAATATTGAAGGAGAAGATGGCTTTATAATCTGGAGGGTTTCCTTTGTATGGAGGATTAAGAAGAAAAGTAGTGTGATCATTTGACTATTTAGGGTGGTTAATTTCAAAACCTTAATATCAATATTTGTTAGCACCATAATTTTTTTAAAAAATTAATTTATTATTTTAAATCAATTTCTTAAATAATTTATTATAGAAAATATGATATATTATCATATTAATATTTAAAATAATTGATACGATGAACTCTAATATTCGACGTATAAATATATTATAATTTATATTATGCATAAGTATAAATATAATTGTACACACTAATAATTAAATAAAAATGGGCTAATGAAGAAGAAATAATACTAACGTTTAAGAGTTGGTAAGATAATGCTAAAAAGAAGTATAATAAGTAATTAATCATTCAATTATTTATCCTAATGATCTAATTTTAACTTAAAAACTTTTTTTTTTATTTAAGAAATTAAGATTAAAAATTACTTGATATATATAGTATATATCTAAATACTTTAATAATTTATCATTTGAATAGTGAATATTAAATAGAAATGACAAATGAAGATGAGATGATATAATAATTTGCAGATATGATGATTTTAAACACTGTATGTTTACATGATATGCGGACGATATGGGATATATAAGATTATATCTTGATTTATTAATTAATTAGGTTGTGATTAAAGAAAAAAATTGTGAATTTTAAAAGAATATGGAGTATGACTAAACTAATTAAATCTAGACACGAAAGAAAAGCAAACAATTAGCAGTAATATAAGCATAATGTTTTGGATCTCATACTAATTTAGTTTTTGATTTTTTAATTTTTTGATTTATTTCATTTTTTTAATATAAAATTAGTAGTATAATTATTAAAATGATTGTAGTATGATTTTTAATGTATTATTTTAAACAATTTTTAGATATATCACATATGCAAATATATACAAATAAATAAATATAACGTTACATTAAAATTTAAGAAAAATAAAATATATAAAAATAATCACCCTTGTAGATACTTTCAATTTTATCCTAAAAATACCTCTTTTAGATGATTTTTCAAAACCAAGGGAAAAGGTAATGGGGTATAATAGACTAATTTTGCACTTTGATATAAATGTTATGTGAAATAAAGCAAACAGAATAAATTTATTTTTAGTTATTCATGACAAAAATGGAATTCCATTTTACTCAAACATTTTATATAGTTTGACTTTATAATATGAAAATTCTTCTCGCCCTTCTGAATTTGAAACATCAACTTATTTTGATAATTTATGTTACTTGAACTTTAAAACATCAATTTATTGATGATTTATATTTATAAGAATTTATTGAATAAAAAATATATATTTACTTGAAATTAAAAAAGAATTCAATGAAACTTCTAGTGATATTTTGGTTAAAATCTAAAGTTCTATTTTGGAAGGATAAACTTGAAAGTTGTTTCAAAATTCAACAAGAAATTAAATAAATATATACGAAATTAAATTTAAATATAATTATTAAGAAAGTATCAAGTGTGATTGTTAACTTTTTAAAATGTTTGAAGTGATTATTTAATACAATTCAAATTGTCATATACTTATATAATTTTCAATATTTTACAAGTACAAAATACAATTGATTTTTTTTTTTTGGTGATAAAATTTTTATTTTACCTTATATATATATATTAAATTTTAACTTTTGATTGAAAATGTAAAAAAAATACTGGAATAAATTTAATAATTAAATTTTTTGTTTTATAAAAAATTATTTAATTATATTTTTTTGGTTTAAATCATTTAGAATTTGGATCGTTTCAAACTCAATTCATTTCAAATTCAAGTTTTCTTGAGTTCAAATCTTTGATATTTTTGATCAAATCGAATTTGAATAGATTCGAACTCAATTTTTTTCAAATTTTAGTTGATATATCCACACACAATCTATTTGAGAGCACTTTTCGCCTAATTGTTCTATTTGTTTTTGTCTTGATACAAATTTATCACTTTCTCCAGCATCTTCGTATGCTACAAGTCTCGCAAACATATTTCATGCACTATTCTCCAAAAGCTTGCTTATTCCCACAATATTTGCGTTGGATTTTCCACATCAACATCTTCCTTGAGCCATCTCTTAACAGTAATGACTTTCCACCCAACCTGTCATCCATGAACTTGTCTGCCCTAAAATTCCAGTGAATATGCTCAGTAAAAGCCATCTCTGAATTTCAGAATCATTGGTAATGCCAATAGCATAGCTCTTTTACAATCATATAATATAGCACATCAAACTTTCAGAGGTTTAACTTTTTAAGTAAAATCACATGGCTAAGCTCTTCTTTGACTCCATCAACCTCATGCATGCATGCCTGTAGGCAGATGATATGCATCCAGGCTAGTAGATAACATATGCATCATCAGTGTATGCATGTGTTTTCTATCAGATACCTTTATATCGCCTGTTTTAATCAAATCGGTGGCATCCAGATAGCCTAAGATCATCCCCATTTTGGTGCAAGAGATCGACCGTGTTGTAAGTGTGATTTTAGGCTCCGATGAGAAAGCAGTGGGGTTCTCTACTACTATCCCGAGTCGGATCTAAAATCTAATTTTTCCATGGCAAAGTCTCTTGACTGATGGCTACTGCATCTGTTGCCTTCATAGTATGACTAGAAAAAACAATAAAATCGATGAAACATGCTCTCCCGGCATCAGTATATATGCAGAAATGCGACCTTTAATTTGGAACCAACAAGATGCAAAAGCATGATTGAGCACTAGATAATAACAAGCTAGGTCCAATTATCCAAAAATAAAATACTAACAGCTAACAAACAAAGGTGATTACAAATTGCTTACAAAGGTAGCCCATTTTTTATCCCAAAATTATTAAGAGTTTCAAAAGAAAGAAAAATAAAAATGGTAAATTGCATAACCTCAACTTGAAAGAAGATGCAAGCAAAGTAGACTATAGCTTTCAACAATGGGCATTATAATGATTGTATCTGGACTGAGCCAATGCTTTATTCACTTATAATAGTTTTACCATTGACCAAACATCCCTTTTAGACAAGTAATAATAGATGTTTCCTCTATATGGTACTTTAGAGTTTACCTGGTCCATTTTGTCTCTGTTTACCTAACTTTACATAATGACGGGTAACTCTAGATAATCTCCATGTAGCAAGTCTCCAGACTTTTTTCCTCAGCATATACACAGACATCAGGCATCAGCAGCCTTCTCAATAGGTGCAGCATTTGAACTACCATTCATTTTGGCATGTTTAGCTTCTACATCTTTTACAGCTGCCTTGATAGCATCTTCTGCAAGCATACTGCAGTGCAGCTTAACCGGTGGAAGTGCTAGATGTTTTGCAATCTCCCTGCAATATTTATGTTAGGGGAACACAATAAAGTACTCACATTTGCAGTCCAGCATGAGTAAATTTGATTGAAAGAAACATTAAAAAAGAAAAAAAAAATTGAACCTATGGTACCAAAAAACCAAACAGGGACTTGTCTACCCTGCACGCCCACAGCATAAATTGAAACAAAAGTTAAAACATAACAGCATTCTTTTACATCAATCTTATTTCCTTACCTCATTTCTTCTACCATATGTTATCCTTCCAACTGATTCATTCACATATATGTTATACATTGCCTTCAAACCTAGATGGGAACACACCAACACCCGAGCATTTGGCTCAATTGTTGGTGCATGATCCCTCTACTCAAAAGAGCAGGGCTCAAATCCCCACTTCCCCAACTAAAAAAAAAAAACAAGAGGGAACACACTAGTTGGTTAAACCATGAAAGCTATGAATTAGCTTATGCTCTGGTTTAGGTGAATTATAATAACCATCTGTCTGTACTCTATATAATCACCTTAAGACTTAAATTTGGATGTTCTTAAGTACCTATTTAGACAATCATATATTTACAATTTACGCTGTACATATATTGTAAAGAAAAAAAATCACAATCACATCAAATATTTCGTCTATTGACTAACCTCTTATATCTCCATAATTGTATTTATTATATTCTGTTGATACTAAAATCATACTCTGAAACTTAATTAATCATAAAATGCTCAATAGATCATGTTAGACAAGTCTTTATCCTCAAGTCAACCTTTATGAGCAAGCACTCTGTCTTTTATGAATTGATTGCCACCATTAGGCTTTAATGTAATTGTGCATAGTGCATACACATAGAGAATACCCTAGAATTACTAAAATAAACAAACAGTTAACAAGCATAATAAAAAATTCTGTCTATAGCTGCAAGTAATTAATGCCTTCCCTTACCAAATGCAGATATGGCTAAATGAAAGAAAAGCTAAAAAAATTGTAAGAGTGGAAGTTAAAAGCATGGGAGAAAGAAGATCATCTATGCATAGCAGGATTAAGATTCTACATTTCGGCTAAAAAGTTTAAGTTAAATGAGGAAAATAAGAACAGAAAGTACGAGTAAATTTATTGCATAATCAACAAATTCTACTTAACTAGTTTCATAGATCGGATATCAAAACCACATAAAAGCATGCAATCTGATGAGCAAATGAACAAAAAGGAATACCACAAAGTATCCTTGGAGAAGATATGAATTGAATTCATATATATATTTATATATATATATAAATTAATGTTCGAGATAAGGGACTAATACGGACTAATACTTACGTGTTTCTAATGGTAAGCACTTCATCCATGCTTTTCCCTTTCACCCATTCAGTAGCTGCAACATGAAAAAGCCCCAAGTTACTACATAGCTCCTCCACAAAGATCGAAGGCCATTGCAAATAAACTCCTAAGTACAAAATACTGAATAACATTCATAAAACAGATTAGAACTTTCAACAACATTCACAAACAAATAGACATTTCGTTCCGTTGGTTTTTGGCTAATTGCTTTTCTGCTCCCTAAAATCAACTAAATGCAACAATAATTTAGCGTAATTGTTCTATATTAAAGTAAAAGTCATGCATTTTCTTTATAAAAAAGATAAAATTTTATTTAAAGTATTTATTTGCTTTTGTATGCAAAACGGACTTTTTTTTTTTTAATTTGTTGTGGATGGAAAACAAAAAAAGTAGAAAAATAAAAACCAATCCGTGCTTTGCTTTGCATATTGTTCGTGAATTTCCCACTGAAATCAGACATAATTCTATTACATCGCATTTGAAAATTTAAATTTGGATTCGGAATTTAACTTAATAGAAGAAAACATAGATGAAATAAATAAATAAATATTACAGCTTCGATTTAAATCTCAATAACCAGAAGTATATAAAAAAATAAAAAGTGGCATACCAACAGAAGAAGACGCAATCGCCGACCCGCAGCCGAAGGTTTTAAAGCAAGCATCGAGGATTTTCCCCGACTCCTCGTCGATTTTGATTTGCAGCTTCATAACATCGCCACAAGCCGGAGCCCCGACCAAGCCCGTGCCAACGTTCGGGTCGTTCTTATCGAAGGACCCGACATTACGAGGATTGTTGTAGTGGTCGATGACATTCTCGTGGTAAAGACGTGGCAGAATCTGAACGGGACGTGATGGGACTTCCCGTGACGCTATCCCAAGCAGCCCCTTCGACGCCAGCCTCAACATTTTCGCCTTGAAGAGTTATGTTAGGGTTTGGATTTAGGAACTTTGCATTTGTATGCGAATAAATAATAAGAGCTTCAAGGGTCAGCTACGTGGGACACGTGGAGGGCGGTGGAGAGATTGATCACGCGTGAGAGTTTCTCTCTCATATTACTGGATTAGATTCAGCTGTACCAGTACTTCTTTTTCGACTCCGAATTTGAAAAACTTGATTTAATTTGATTTATCAAATAAATCAATAATTTGAATCTATTTCAACTTAAAATCGAAAATTATCCGAATTCAAAATGATTCGTATTGAAAATGAACTGAACTCGAATTGATTCGAAAATTAACTTAAAATAATTTAAATTTAAATTAAGTATAATTTTATTTTAAAAATATTAATTTAATAAAAATAATATTTATAATATTTTTTTTTCTCTGAGAATCTCGCCCTTTTTGTACTTGTATAGTACAATTCAATTAAATAAAAATAAAATGATAAATTTATCTTAATTTCAAAGTAATGATAAATATTAATTAAAATAAAATATAATGGTAAATTTTAAAATTAACGGTGGAAATTTACCATGTAACCCAAATCCTTTTTTAAAAGGTTAATATATAAATTAACCCTTGAATTATACATGTTTTAATGATTTGATATCTAAAAAAAATTCATAATCAAGTATCTAAACTTTATTTCCGTCAAGCAAGTTAATCTAATGAACTAACGTGGTTACATAAAATACTGACATAGCTTAGTTGATCAAATACTAAGTCGTCACGTGTCAGGTCAATGCCATGTCAACATTTAGAAAAATATTTGACCTGACACGTGACAATTTAGTATTAATCAATCATGTCACATCAGCATTTTAGATCAAAGTATCTGAGAGGTCCCTATACTATATTATATAGTGCAAATTAGTCCATCTACTATAAAACTGAGTAATTTAGTCCGTGTTCTTTTAAAATAGAAGCAAAAAGATAAAATCACTAACTGGTGTAACGTGAACCGTTAAAAAAAATGACATGACACTAATAAAATATATTATTTTAAAATAGCTTGGACAAATTAAGTAATCAAGTTGTTGAAAATGCCACATCAAATCCTTTTAGCCACGTGGCATTTTTCAATTAGTGATTTTACCTTTACAGATTAAATGCTACGTCAGTTTTTTTAACGGTTCACGTTACGCCAATTAGTGATTTTACCTTTTTGCTCTAATTTTAAAAGAACAATGACTAATTTTATAGTAGATGAACTAATTTTCATTAGATGATATAGTATAAAAATCTTCCAAATATTTTGATCCAACATTTTATGTAACAATGTTAACCCATTAGGGTAATTTGTTGACGAAATACAAATTCATATACCTTATTATGAATTTATTTTTTTTAAGTACTAAACCGTTAAAAGATGTATTATTTTAGATCAAATTAAATATTAACCCTTTTAAAAAAATGAGAAACCGCAAAAAAGGAAAGAAACCATTGCCAATATTTGAGTGGGTTTTTAATTTTTATCATCTTGAACGACACTTGGTTTTGTTAGAATGGAGGTTGAGATTCTACACACACATGTGGAGTTTGGAGGATTAAGGCCATACTCCCACCTACATTTTTGTTGGCAGTTTTGACTAAATTGGTTTGTTTGAGGAATAATAAATGTGTTTTTGCCTTTTGGATGCTTCACAATGAATCAAGTCTTTTTGTGCTCTAGATGGACATCTGGATATAGTAAAAACTCTACATCGAATCCATCGTGGGAGAGGACAGAAACCACAAATTGCGTTATGACTACTATTTAAATCTCTGATTTAAAAGTCTCCTTAGAGTTTTGAACTCTATGGGAGGAGAGTCCTAGTCTTTTCCAGTACAAGGTTTTTCTTCCTCAAGAACTCTTGTCATCCTTGGGGATCTAGTTTTAGTTGTTTTAAAAGTGGAATACTAGAATAGTGGTAATCTAGTGAATACTACAATGGAAGATGATTTAGAGAAGGCATGGAACAATCTGAATCTCACGGAAGTAGAGAAGGATCTAATTGAAGTTGAGGAAACCAATGAAAATAGAGATACAGTTGAAAGCCAAAACTAGATGATAGGAAAGCTCTTCACACAGAGATCATTCAATAAGGAGGCGATGATAAGTACTTTTCGGGTGATTTGGAGAGTATCAAAGGAAGTTCAGATTACCAGTTTGGACTCTAATCTATTTCTGTTCAAGTTTGGCAGTCAGTCATAAGGATAAAGCAAGGGTGATTGATGGGGGTCCATGGTCTTTTGACAAAAACTTGTTGATATTGACGGACTATGATGGGAATTTACGCCCATCGGAGTATGTTTTCATTAGAGCAACTTTATGGGTAAGGGTCTATGAGTTACCTCTCAAATGGATGAATCAAGGAATGGCAAAGAAGATAGAAAATAAAATTGGCAGCCTGAAAATGATTGATAATAATCTCAAACAGATGGGTGTTGGAAGGTTCTTGCGAATGAGAGTGGAGATTGAAATTAAGAAGCCATTACGCAGATGTGTAGCAATGGCAAATAATGACAGAGGGGTACCACAATTGGGAAACTCAAATACGAAAGGCTGCCTGACTTCTGCTATGAGTGTGGTCACTTGGAACATACAGATATGATTTGCAGTTTATCAGCAAACAATGAGAATGAGGAAGATGAGGAGAGGCAGTATGGGGATTGGATGAGAGGGTCACCTTTAAAACACCGATACACAGGTATGTCAGTACCGAAAACAAGGGCTCAACGCTCCAAGCAACCACCGCTACAAACAGATCTGTCACCAACAGCCCCCACCAGAGACTTTGATAGGGATGCACTAAATAAGGGAACAAAATCACAATCAGCAGAAAATCAGGAAAGAGACAAACAAGTAACAAATGACAGCACAAATCAAGGGATGGGATCACAGTCAACCACAAAGAAACTCGAAGCATTAGTTGTTTCTAGTGGAGATACCAATGAGAGATATGTCATGAATGTGCCCAATAATGATGTCAGCAGAAATCCTGTTCACATGGAGGATTATGGAGCAGATTTTAATTTTGAGGAGACGATAGCAATTAAACCAAAAGGTACTAAAGGCAGTTGGAAGAAGAAAGCACGCCTAACAGGGGAAGTCCAAACAATTGGGGAAAAGGAAACTATGCAATGAGTGGAGTGACAGTGAACCTATGGAGGTGGAACACAGCAAAGTCAGAAAGGTTGATATGAGAATAGAGGACAACAGTATTAGATCGACGGAGACTGGTATCTAGTCCCGTCGAGAAATATGAAGTGCTTATCATGGAACTGTCGTGGGCTTGGGAACCCACGAGCAGTTCGAGCTCTTCAACAGTTGTTGAAGAAAGAAGATCCTCATGTAGTTTTCCTCATTGAAACAAAACCACATATTAAAAAACTGGACAAAATAAGGAAAAGATGTGGAATGACTTCCTGTTTTGGGGTGAGTGCTGAAGGAGCTGGAGGAGGGTTAGCAATGTTATGGAAAGAGGAGATCAGTTTAAAGTTGTTGAGTTACTCAAGTAACCATATTGACATGGAGGTTGATCAGAATTTCGACGAAGGGCGAATTACTGGTTTTTGTGGTCAACCAGAAGTGAGTAAGAGAGGAGAGTCATGGGCACTACTACAAACTCTATCGAACCAATCCTCATTACCATGGTTATGTCTAGGGGATTTTAATGAGATCTTGTGGACACATGAAAAAATAGGGCAGTGCATTAGGCGAGAAAACCAAATGGAAGCTTTCCGAGCGTCATTGGAGGCCAGTGGGTTGGAAGATTTGGGGTTTAAAGGAGTGTGGTACACATGAGAAAGAGGTAAATCTGTGCACAATAATATCAGACAGAGACTAGATAGAGGGATTGCAAACAAATTATGGTGGAAGCAGTTTCCATTATATGAAGTTCGGCACCTTATGGCTCCAGTTTCTGATCATTGCCCAATTGTGATCAACACATCAGGAACCCAACCATAATCTACCAACAAAAGAAGGAGAAGACGATGCTTCGAAGCAATGTGGGTTAAAGAAACTGATTGTGAGGCAAAGATTTGTACAGCCTGGAACAATACCATGACTGACACACTCCAGAGAAAGATGGCACATACAGGGGTCCACTTGAGAAGATGGCATAAGTCTCGATTTGAGGAATGGCAGGAAAAAATTGACAGACTTGAGGGGGAATGTAGGAATTTAAAACTGCAACATCCAACAGACAATGTCCATGAACGAGAACACCAGATCCGAGAGCAACTGAATCTAGAATTGGAAAAAAAGGAAACTTTTTGGGCTCAGCGAGCAAGAGTAAATTGGTTGAGGGAAGGAGATCGGAATACGTCTTTTTTCCATTCTATGGCTACTCAGCGCAAACATATGAATACCATAAAGGGGCTGGAGGATGAACATGGAATTTGGTTAGAAGAGGTAGAGGGGATTGAAAAGATTGCCACTACTTATTTTATACAACTATTCCATTCCCAAGGACAAAACAATTCTAGTGTTATCTTTGAGGCAGTTGAAAACCGAGTATCGGATGAGATGAATGCTTTCCTTCTTACAGAATTCAAAGCTGAGGAGATTATTCTAGCCATTAAACAAATGCACCCAACCAAAGCACCCGGACTAAATGGTATGCCAACTTTATTTTTTCAAAATTATTGGCATATTATAGGTAGTGATGTTATTACTTGTTGTATGGACATCTTAAATGGGCATGCTGATATGAAAGCAATCAATCAAACTCACATTGTCTTAATCCCCAAGACCAGGAACCCAAAAAACATTACCCAGTTCAGACCCATCAGTTTATGCAATGTCATTTACAAAATCATAGCTAAAGTCCTTGCTAATAGACTCGAACACATACTCCCATCATGCATCAGTGAGTCTCAGAGTGCTTTTGTTTCGGGAAGATTGATTACAGACAATGTCCTGGTTGCTTATGAGATGTTACATTTAATAAAAAACAAAAGAGGGGGTCGTAAAGGTTTCTTTGCACTGAAATTAGATATGAGTAAGGCATATGACAGGGTTGAATGGCATTTTTTACGAAACATGATGGAAACATTGGGTTTTCACAATCATCTTATTATGGCATGTATTAGCTCAGTTACATATTCTATAATTGTAAATGGTGCTATTACTGATGAATTTTGCCTAGGTAGAGGGCTCCGTCAAGGAGACCCATTATCGCCTTATGTATTTTTACTATGCAGTGAAGGCCTCTCAGCAATTCTAGCAAAATCCCAACGTGATGGCATGTTACATGGAGTTCAGGCTTGTCGTAATGGTCCCAGAGTCACTCATCTGTTTTTCGCCGATGACAGTTTACTGTTTGCTAAAGCAGACAGAACCGAAAGCGAAAGGATGAAGGACATGCTAAAGATCTACGGAGAAGGCTCAGGTCATAAAATAAATTACAACAAGTCAACTCTATATTTCAGCAGTAATGTTGACAACCAACAAAAGGAGGCCATACAGGACATGTTTGAGATTCGATCTACCTTGAATTTTGATAAGTATCTAGGTCTTCCAAGCATGGTAGGAAGAGGCAGGGTACAAGCTTTCAGATCGATTAAAGAGAGAATAATGTCTAAGATTCATGGGGTGGAGTTCAAGATGTCTTTCTCAAGGGGGAAAGGAAGTTTTCATTAAGTCTGTGCTGCAAGCTATACCCACTTATGCTATGAGCTATTTTTTGCTACCCAAGACACTCTGTTCAGATATTAATAGCATTCTCAGGATATATTGGTGGTCTCAGAAAAGCAATTCAAAGGGTATTCATTGGGTGAGGTGGGACAAAATGTGCAAACCGAAGGGAGATGGAGGTATGGGTTATAGGGATATGGAGAAATTCAATCTGGCTTTACTAGCTAAACAAGGCTGGCGTCTACTAAGAAACACAGACACACTAGTATACCAAGTTTTCAAAGCTAGATACTTTCCTCTGACAGATTTCATGGATGCTAGCTTAGGTAGAAATCTATCTCTAATTTGGAGGAGCATATGGGAAGCTAAACATGTTTTACAGAAAAGCTTAAGGTGGAGAGTTGGTAATGGGGAAAAGATCAGAATCTGGAAAGACAAGTGGCTGCTGACAACACCACCATTTATGGTTGCAACACAACAACCAAACAACTGTGAGATAATAATGGTGAAGGACTTGATCGAAGAAAGCAGCAGGCAATGGAAAAAAGGAACAATCTGCAGATTATTTGACGTGAATGAAGCTGAAGCTATATATGGGATTCCAATAAGTACTCTAGACTGCCCAGACATGCTAGTTTGGCATTTTGACAAAAATGGGTCATATACAGTAAAGTCAGGTTACAAAATGTTGTGGAATGAAAATCCAACACTCAACAACACTTCTCACATCAGCAATAATATACATACTGCTTCAATTTGGAAAACAATATGGGCAACTGAGATATCAACTAAGATGAAAGTAATGATATGGAGACTATGGCATGATGCTAATACCAGCTATGATGAACCTAGCTAAAAGGCACATTCTAGTGGATACAAAATGCTTCAGATGTGGAATTGAAGAAAAGACTACCTTACATGCGATCCGCGATTGCTCCTGGGCACAAAATATATTGACAATTCAAGGCTTAAACTGGGACAGCATTAATGGAGACCACTCAACCCTAGCTACCTGGATTTCTAACATCTATACCCAGCTGAACTCTGCAAAAATTCAACAAGTTTTTGTCGCGATTTGGGCAATTTGGCAAGGGCGAAATGGAGAACTACATGGAGAAGATAGATGGTCACCAACAACAACAAAGATGTTCATTAAAAGGTACTTATCTGAGATTAACAGCTCAAAACCCAGACCAGATGCGAATACCAACGTTATAGAGTAGAGGTGGTCACCACCACCGATGGGGGAATTTAAAGTAAATTTCGATGGTGCTCTTGACATACGTAGGAAAGTGGGTGGAGTTGGCGTGGTCATCCGCCACACAGATGGAGAAATTCGAGGTGCATATGTAGCACAAAGAATAGATGTTTCAGATCCAATGGTGATTGAAGCTGAAGCGACAATCCGAGTCCTGAAGTTTGCCAAAAACCTGGGATTATAGAAGATCATTTTGGAAGGAGATGCATTGGGAGTTTAAATCAAATCAGATCGAGGGAAGTAGACTTATCACTCATTGGGAATTTAATTAATGACACAAGGAACATCTCATCCACCTTCTTGACCTGTCGAATTCTTCATACAAAAAGAAATGGAAATAAAGCTTCACATTTGATGGCTAAGCATGGAACACAGATAGAAGAGGAATGATTTTGGGTAGAAATTTGTCCAGATTTCCTTCTCAATACTGTAAAGGACGATTGTTTTCCCCTTTAATTAATGAAATTCTGTCTTAATTAAAAAAAAAAAAAAAAGTCTTTTTGTGCTCAAAACCGAGTTAAATTGTCAGAAAATTGATATATATATATATATATTTTAAATATCATTGTTAGCAAAACTTTTTTCATACTATTATTTTATGGGCATTGACTCAAATCTTTTTCTATTTGCTTTTTCTTGGTAGAGAGGTGTATTTACATGCATTGAAATGAAAATTATTCTACATAGAAATTGTACTTTTAACTTTTCTAGAAATAAACACTTTATTTATTAGACATTTTTAAAATAAAATGCTTAGAGATGATGGATTTAAAAGTTTACACTTGATTGAAGTAAGCGATCAGAGTATACCTAATTGTTAACTCGGCTAATACTGTAAGAAAAGGGGAAATTGTTATTTAGACATAGAAAAATGAAAACCATGCTAATCTTATGTAAAACCATAGGGACTCCAAAATTGAATCTTATTTGACTATATGATGTGTGATATTTTCCTATCTCACTTGTAAATTTTTTAAATTCAAATACCTAAACGGAAAATCATGGCTGGATCATCGTTTGATCCTTTTTTTTTCTCATTTGAGTTCCCTATTGCCTCTTCAGATTTTGTTGGTTCCAACAAAATGGGCAGATTCGTTAAAAATAGTGACAGCACAGCCAGCACAGCAGGAGGTTATTTTCATTTCCTACAAACAAAACTAGTGCACACTTCAAATAATAAGGCTAATAGTAACATCAAAATTACTTAGTCTCAATTTTTTTTTTAATTAGAACAAAAATAATAGAAGAAACTATATAAGTTCCCCGCATAATTGTAAATTACAAGCCAACTGATAAAATTTCAAGAAAATATCCAACAACACCCATAATTGGGCACAATCTCTAGACAGACCAACAAAATTAAGCAAAAATAAAATAGATAAGGTTCTTTCTCCCCGGAACATAATTTGATCTCCTGCAAAGGAAAAAAGCCACAATGATAAACCATCTTTTAGGTGGTAACTGGTAAGCAAGTAGAAAAGGAACTCATGCAACTATTAACATTACGTCCTAAATCATATGTTCTGAAGATTTCATATTCATCGACATTCAAACAATCCTTATAATAAAACTGTTTATATAAATCACACCATAAAGTTATAAATGCATAACTTGTGTCTCCAGATTGCAATTAAAAAAAAAGACTATGCACATAGAATTCTCCCTGAGAAGGATCAAGCAATTCTCACTCTTCAAGCAAAAAATACTCCCTCCATCTCATAAATAATATCTGGTAAAATCTTCATTCAAGGTTTTTGAGAACAATTTTTTAATATTTTAATTAGTAATATATTTAAAATAGAATCAAATCAAAATTGAAAAAGTTAGACCATCAAAAGTTAAACTAAGACAGTATTTATGGGACAGAGGGAGTGCAATTTACTGTCGGACAATAGGTTTTCAACATAAAAAGTGGTTCATAAGTATAACAGGAACTAATAGGTTAAAAGTAAAAGAGAAATTGCCCACCAAGGGGTACTTCATTTTTTTCTTTTTGGTATTGCTGTTGCATAGTTTATTACAACACCAGGCAATCAGTATGCATATACTCAAAAGGAAAACAACTTCTACAAGTAGCTTTTACTAACAGAACATCTCAAAGATTTATAGAGAATGCACCTTGTTTAAGAAACATAAATGGTTAGCAGATGCATGACGGGTGGCTCATCATAAAAGAAACATGAAATGAAGAGCAAAAGAAAAACCAAGAATAATGCATGTGATGTGATGGCCTTACAAGTCTTAACGTCTTTGGGTCTTTCCAATGGAACGTTTGCCAGAGAACAGGTGCTTTGGTTTTAATGTAGGAATAACTCTATCAGCCTCTCCACGACGAGCATCCTTGTTCCTCTTCTTAACAGATTTCTTTGCCAATTTAATCGCCTTAACCTTTTGAGCAGAATCCTTCAAGCCCTCTCCCGGTACAACTTCAGTAGGAGGTCGCGACTGTGACCTTGACCGCGATGTAGACCTTAGACGGAGCTTTTTGCTTGGTTGGTTGCCATCTACATCCATAGCATCACCACCATCAGCCTCTCTCCTGTCAACTGATCGCTCCCTTTTCCGGCCCCTCGACTTGCTCCGAGCACGATTAATTGCAAGAGAGGGATCCATCCCCAAAGCAGATAGCTGCCTGCCCATCCTCTCTGTTGTGAACTTTCTGTCTGTGTCAAATTTTCTTGGTACAATGGGCCGACTTTCTGCAGTGCTTTTCTTCATCCTATGCTGTTGGATAAGCAAACTTTTCTTTTTCCTGATCTCAGCCAGAGCTTCTTGCTCTTCTGGGGATAATTCTTGGCCATCCATCTCAAAGTCATCACTTTCCTCTTCCGCTTGCCGAAGACCCTCTTCACGCTCCAACTCTTCAAGTCTTAACAAAATATCAGGGTCAATAAAGTCATACACATTGTGACCATCAAGAATTTCAGGCATTATATCTTCTTTCCATTCATCATTTGCCAATAGATAGTTCTTCTTCAAACTAGCAGAGTACACACCAGCACCACCATTCTGATCCTCCAAATCCTTTTCAGTTTTCCTCTTCTCCTTCTCTGCTGCTTGCTTAGCTTTAGCTTCCAAAACTACCTGAGGTATGCAAGGAGGCCGTTCCTTCTGATCCCGTGGTTTCGGTAATGCAACATGAAACCTATTAAGGCAGTCATTTATTTTTTTGGATTTCATCTTCAACTCAACCCTCTGATTCAATAACCTTTCACAAGCTGCGTTCTTCACAGCAATCACTCCATCCTCAGTCAAAGTACTCATAGTCAATAGCACCCCTTCTTCATTTGCAGGCTCACCTCCTTGACCAATCACAGTCTTCATGGCTTCAGCTTTCATCTCCATGACCAATTTCCTGTCTTCCTCAGATATGCCATCCAATGGCTGCAAATCAGTCTTATTGCAAACAATGATCAAGGGCTTGTTCATAAAGAGTGATTTAATGCTGTGAAAAAGAGCTGCTTGCTGGGCAATGCTGTACCCACATGACCCAGATACATCCAAAAAGAACAACACTGCAGATCGTAGGTGAGCCAATGCTGTAATGCTGCACATCTCAATAATGTTTCGATCTTCAAATGGCCTGTCCAGAATTCCTGGTGTATCAATTACTTGATATCTAAGGTACTTGTAATCTGTATGACCCACAAAGAGTGACTTGGTAGTGAAAGCATAAGGCTGAACATCCACATCAGCCCTCGTGATTTTATTCATAAATGAACTCTTACCAACATTAGGGTACCCGCAAATCAAGATGGTTCGAGTATTTGGATCAATAGATGGCAACCTTGCCATGTGTTGCCTAATCTGCTCAAGGTAAGCCAAACTCGGGCCAATCCTTTTTACGACAGTACACATACGACCAAGAGCAGCAACCTTTAGCGACTTGCATCGATAAAGCGAGTCACCATACTTTAATAGCTTGACATAATCTTTAGCAATCTTGCTAATGAGATTCCTAGCTGTATTTATCTGGCCGAGAGCAAGCTTGTAGTGATCCTTGTTATAGAGGACATGAAGAAGATCACCATAAAATGGATGGATATCACCCAGGCGAGGGAACTCATCAATTATTGTTGAAAGCTTCTCATGAAAATTAGTCTGCGTGTATTTCACTTTACGCATATAAAACTGGCGGAGACGGGAAATAGCATACCCTTTGTGGACAACAGTTGGCGTTTGCCGTTGGGTACGGGAGAGAATAATGTCTATGAAGTCCTTTCCATTGGGCACAACAGTGATTTTCTTGAAATTATATTGAACCATTTTTACGGTTGGTCTGCAAAACCAAGATGAGTTAGGCTAAATTAAAAGGATTTTGACAACAATGGCAAAATTATGCTTGATAGACATTAGATTAAGAGTTCGTTTTCGCCAAATAAATCAAAAACAGATATGTATACTTTTTTTTTAATATACCATCTAATCCAGTTGGAGAGTCTAAAATCTCATCCGCAATGTATGAGACAATTTTCCATAGATTCAGAGAAAGAAAAAAAAAAAACCCCAAAGCAAATAAAAAAGTTACAGACAGATTCAATTTGCTAGAAGAATAAATACAAAACCCTAAATAAAAACCCATCCATAATAATAAGTATGCATAAAGTAACACAAATTAACTAAAATTACAATCATTGACAGCATAAATGATTAATCCACATTGGATTTCAACAACAATCATATTACCAAAATAACTTAAATATGAATATCATTTGTTCAATAAAACTAGCCAACTTGTAGCAGAGACAGAAATTAACAATAAAACACAGCAATCAAAAACTGAAAACGGGAAGAACGCTCACAGGTTTCAGTTTAGAAGCTATTTTTCCTTCAAACCAAGAAAAGAAATTCCAACTGAAATTTTCAAAAGTTGGGATTGTTCTCTTCTTGAGGGGTTGGCTTCAGAGAGAGGCGATGGGTTTTAGGTCGGCAGACAAAGTGAATACGTTAGGAGAGTTATTAGGGTTTTAGGTTTTTATAGCAGCCGGCCGTGAATACCCAAGCTTTGATATATTTTATATAAAGTTTGTTTTATATAAAATTAGAATTAAGTCCCGCTTGGCCGGTTTTGTTTTGTTTTTTTTTAAATAATTAATAATAATAAATTAAATTTTATTAAATAATAATTATTTATTTTTAAATTGTAATAATATTATTATAATTATATTTTATTAATAATGATAATTAAATTTATGATAATTATTTATTTATAAATTACGTAATACAAATGCATTTTCAAGAGTTATTTATATGTATTTTATAAAAATATTTAGATCTTATTTTATAGTGTATATTTTTATTTATAAGAAGTAAAAAATGAAAAATAACAAAATAAAATTGTGGTTTATATTTTATTCTCTTATTGGATATACTTTCTCACATAGATTAGCAGCATGTTCGTTTTTTTCATTTTTTTTTTTTGGTTAAATAATGAACTACTAACTCATTTTTATATTTTATTTTGCATATTTAATTTTTCAAATAAAAAATAACTAAAATAAAATTGTGGTTTATATTTAATTCTCTCATTGGATCGGCTTTCTCACACTACCTAGCAGCAAGTTCTTTCTTTTTTACTTTTTTTTTTCGTGAGGGTCGTGTACAGATCCTAAATCGACTCGCGAGTCAACGTGCGGACCAACCCTTTAAATACATCATTTAAAAATAAAATAAAAATAATTAATATAAACTAAAAAAAAACTTAAAAAAAATAAAAAGCTCGCTGTCAAGCAAATGATCTTGACACATGTGTTACATTGGTTAGCAACAAATTTTTTTTTTTAACTTTTTTTTTTTCAACGGGTCGAGTACGGATCTTAAATCGATCTGTGAGTCAACGTGCGAACCAATCCCTTTAAATACATCATTTAAAAATAAAATAAAAATAATTAATAAAATAATTTTTTAAAAAAAAAATTTCCAAGCGAATCGGGTACGAATCCTAAACCAACTCGTGAGTCAATGTACGGACCAACCCTTTAAATACATCATTTAAAAATAAAATAAAATCATACTTAAAACTAATTTTTTTTTTTAAAAAAAAAAAAAAACCTCATCGTCAAGCAAAGGAGCTTGACACATGTGTCATACTGATTAACAGCAAGTTTATTTTTTTATTTTTTTTCGAGCAGATCGGGTACGTATCCTAAATTGACCAGCGAGTGAACATGTGGATCAACCTTTTTAAGTACATCATTTAAAAATAAAATAAAAGTAAAAAGCTTAAAAGTACCAAAAAAAACTAAAACTAAAAATAAAATAATTAATAAAATAATTTTTTTTCGAGCGAATCGGATATGGATTCTAAATCGATCTGCGAGTTAACTTGTGGATAAATCCTTTTAAATATATTATTTAAAAATAAAATTAAAAAATTAAAAAAATTAAAAAAACTCAACACATGTCAAGCAACACAGCTTGACATGTGTCAACCTAAAACCCCATTAGGAATTCTTTTTATTAGTAACCTATAGATTGGTGTTTCATAATTTTTAATTTAAAAAATAAAAAATAAAAAATATGAAATATCTATAATCTATCTATTATGTATTTATAATTTATAATCTATAATATATATAAAAGCACGAATGTGAAAAATCTTTTGAACGGACGAAAATACTCATTATTGTTTAATTTATTATTAAATTACCATTAGAATAATATTTTATTATTATATTATATATTATAAGATAAGATTTATGAGATTATATTTTTAATATTTTATAAAATAAATACAAACTCCTCATATCCATGTTGAATTATATTTTCACTGTAATTTAAATTATTTCAATTGGTCAATGAGCAAAGACTTATAATTTTAGAGTAACTTTCACTTAATTAATATTATATTTATATATCAATTAAAATTAAGACTTCGCACTATAAAATAGAAGCATTAACATTCAATTATTTCATCATTTAGGTTTTTACTTAAAGGTTTTTGACATCCGACGTCGAAGCTCTCAAAGTTCCCAGCGCACATAGAAGTGAATACAAGGTACATTATCGTTTTTTGTTCTTTCTAATTTAGTTTATTTGGCACCCGTTTATTGTGCTAATCTAATAAAACTATTAGTTTTTTGTAATTTTGAAAATTTGAAAATCTGTTTAGTTAGGTCGTATTGATGCATACTTTTTTAGTTTTTATTTTTTTCATTTACTTGGTTGTTAAGGAAGTTAACAATTTATCATTTAGTAAGTCGAGCTCCCATTGTATATTTGACAGAAAGAATTGTGGTTTCAGTTTATGTTGATCAAAAAATTGTCAATCTTGACATTACGAGTATTTAATGATTTATTGATTTAAATTTAATTATTGATTTTTATATTGTTTCATTGCAGATTAAATGGCAGTCGTTAGTATTAATAAGTTAGAAATATCTCAAAAAGAATGGAGTATCAAAATAATAGTTCTTTGAAGAGTAAATATTGAGACATTCAAATGACAATGGCACAGGGGAGAGATGGAAAATCATTTTAATTGATTATTCAAATGACAATGGCACGGGTATGCAATTATGTGTATGAAAATTCAATTTAATATTATTAATATATAAAAAGTTTAAATGTAAAATAAGTATTGAAAAAATAAATATTGAAGATCAATATGTAGCTACGATCAACTTAATTTAAGGAAAAATGCTTTTGTATTATATTTCATCTAATAGTGATATTTAAACAAGATTTAATAATATTTGAATCCAAAAGATTGAAATTTGCTACACGTAAAATCAATCTTATGTACAAAAGTTCTCTTTTTGTGAGAGATTATACTATAATTTTTTTTTTTAAAAAAAAAATCAAACATACAATATAATTTTTCATTAATATAACTTGATTATTTTATAAATTTTTTCATACTTTTTATGAGAATTTATTCTATAACATTTAAATATAATTTTTACCATTTTGGATTTTTTTTTTGTTAATTTGCATATTGTGAATACCTAATTTTATTCATCAAATCATATCATTCAAAAATAAGATTATCAATATTTGAACCTCATATAACTTTCTTAATATTTTGACAAATCAAATGTGTAAGGTTTCTTTTTTTTTTTTTTTTTTTTTTAAATGCTAAAATTTAGTTAGGAAAATAATGTTTATATATATAGGTGTGTCGAACAAAAGTTTTATCCGTGGGAAAATCTAGTGAAAGTCCAAAACAATTTATAATATGGGATCAACATTATAAAGGTATATATGGAAAAAAATCGTTTATACTCTTTGTTCAATTTACATTAGAGTTTATTAATTGGTGAAAATTTCAATTAATGTTTATTAGCACATAATCAACTTTGTTCTTATTTTGAACTTTCATTACTCACCAATTTAAAAATTTTAAACGATATTTTATTTAAAAATATATCAAATAAGACTAACATATAAGAATACATATTGATGATTTAATAGTTGGATTCTTTTTACATAATATATTGATATTAATATATATGGTGGTGTAATTTAAAATGCTCTATTTTCCAATTAATTGAAAACATATATAGTATAAAAATAAAACTCTTTATCTTGAAGAGAAAGGAGAAAGATAAAAAAAAAAAAAAAAAAAAAATCTAATGTTGACCAATTAATCTAATCAAAAGTTAAAATTAATTTAGAGTAAGAAATTAAGATAATTTGAATAATAATTTATTTATTTAAAGGCAAAAGTATTCATTAGTCAAACGTGAATAATTATATTAATTTAGTCAAAAAAATTCAAAAGCTAAACTATATATATCAAATCAATTATTATATTAATTAAAGGAAACATGTCAGTCTTTCAAACAATATATTTTATTATATTTCATGTACAGATAATCATTATTTTATCAAATCAATTATATTAATTAAATTATTTTTAAGTTATTAAAAATACCTAATAATATTATAAATAAATAAAAGAAGTAAATCAAGAGAAATCAAGACAAAAGAAATATGAACTTTCAAAGTCTAGTTCTTCAGGAACTAGCTATGTCATCAAGCTTTTTCTATTACTCTTTCTTCGATGCAAACTCATCCTTATATAGGACTTCAACAATAAATAGGAGGAGGAGAATACAATGCACCATAATAATTATGTACATAATAATTAACCTAATACATTCACCATATACATTTATCCTAATCTAGTCATCCACCACATGCATTCATCTACACTACATGCATGTATAACACTTCCTCTTGAATGACTATTCACTATGAATATGCCTCGTTAAACCTTGCTAAGAAAAACCTAATAAGAGAAAACTTAGCGAATAAAAAATAGTACAATATTCATTGGAAACTTACTTCCCCTAAAAAATAAAACCAATTATTTAATATCCTTAAGCCGACACATTCCAATGTTATGAACGTGCTTCTTGAAAAGTGAAGTTGGCAGTACCTTTGTGAATAGATCTGTTGGGTTGTCACTTGAGCGAATTTTGCAAATATTAACATCACCTTTCTTCAAGAGTTCATGTGTGTAAAAAAACTTTGGTGAAATATGTCTAGTTCTGTCACCTTTTATGTAGCCACCTTGGATTTGTGTAATGCATGCTGCATTATCCTCATGCAATATTGTTGGCTTATCATTTTCCACGAACAATCCACATGCTCTTCTAATATGTTGAATCATAGTTCTTAACCACACGCACTCACAACTTGCTTCATGAATAGCCAATATTTCTGAATGGTTTGATGAGGTAGTGGTGATTGTTTGTTTTACAGACCGCCATGAGATAGCAGTATCACCACATGTGAACACATAACCTGTCTGTGATCGAGCTTTGTGAGGATCAAAAAGATATCCAACATCAGCATATCCCGTTAGTTCTGATTTTACTCCGTTTAAGTAAAACAAACTGATGGTGACTCAATTAAGAGTCGTAAACCCAAGTGCAGGTTATGTTCAAGTAATAAATTCTCGGGTGTCCGAGGTCGAACCACAGGGAAGCGTATTAGTAAGTATAAGTTTATAAATATATAAGAAAAAGAAAATAAACAAGATATTAGGGAATCAATAACAAAGAAAGTAAACAAGATATTAGAGAACAAAATAAACAAAATAACATAAAAGCAATTAAACAAGATATAAAAAAAACAATAAGAAAAGATGTTGAGGTTAGAGAATCCACTCTTGGTGTTATGCTAAGATTAATCTTGTTTTATTACACAATTGAAATCCACACATAAGGGAGGTTCCAACCGGAAGGTTTAGCAATTCAGTCCAAATTGTCCAACGTCCATAGCATATGATATTATGTTCATTTGGTGTCCTCAAAACTCACAAAAAGAGTCCAAGCATTCCTTATGCCAAGGTATATGTCTACAACAAATCAAGGTTATGAAACCAAGCATTTACTGTGCCATTTTCATTGTCAATAATGAATCAAGATCTATACTTTGCAAGTATGATTTTAAACCAAAAGAAAATATTATCTATACTAGTGTTTATAAATGATGATTCATTTTAGCTCATGTTTAAGAGACTAACCTTAGCATTTACCAAGAGCTTCACCTCATCACCTCAACAATATGATTAGCAACACATACTAGATATGAATAAAATGAAAAGAAATGTAAGAAGCATAAGTAAATAAAAAAAAGAAAACTAGAGAAAGGAAAGAAGAAGAAAACTTAGAGAATTTTACTACAAAGGCTAATATCCTACCAATGTATAATGTATCCCAATACTCATCCAAGGCCCTCTATTTATACACATTTTGGAGGGCTAAATGACAAGAGACAAGCTTTACAAATTTCAAAGGTAGGTATAATAGGTGGGTGCATTTTTCTAACAATTTTCGTCATATTGTATGACAATTCTGATCAGCCAGCTTGATGGTCGATTTTGTCAATGTTGGAGGCTCGATCTGATAAAATGGTCTTCTAGAAAAATATACCCCTATCAGTTACGGATCCATAGCCGTTGGAATCAGATCATTTGCGCACGTGGATCGGAAGATATGGTCAAAATACCAAAACGGTGCAGAACAGACGTCATTGCACATCAGCCAACTTGATGGTCGATTTCGCTAGGGAAAACGACTCCGTTTCAAGAAGTGTAAAACATGAAAAAGATAGATATGCCTCTTAGCTTTGCAGGGATACAAAGTTCAGCCTTATTGCTTCAGTGAAACTCAAGATATAGCTGATATGGCAAAAGGTGTCGGAACTGGAACTGAACTGGATTTGCCCTTAATACTAGTAATCTGAAATCACTCAAAGAAACTTGTGAAAAACACCAAATTACATAAAAATATAAAAGATCATAAACACAATTAGACTAAACAATAATAACTCGTATTTGACACAAAACAATAATAAAACATAACTAAAAACTATATAATTATACGAGTTATCACACCCCCATACTTAGATTGTTGCTAGTCCCTAGCAACGACTCAATAAAAATAAAATAAGAAAATCTAATCTAATCCATTTTCGTAGGAAATCACGGTGGCACTTAGCATGTGACACAAGCCTTTAAACCCCTAGGTGTCCCTAGTGGACGAGTTTAGTCTCGTGAGGGTTTACTAGGACGATACCCACAAACATTGAAGAAATAAGAAAAACTAAAAATAATAATTATAACTAATCCTTCCAATATAAATTAGAGATAATCATTGGACAAGTCTTAAAAACTAATCAATAGCTTAAAGAAATTCACAAAAAATCTTGCTTGAATGTAAATAGTTTGAGTTAAGCCAATAATAACATAACATATTTCAATCAAAATAGTGTATATTCAAACTTAATCTCAACTTCTCACATGGGATACTCTCTTGATTTTCACTCTTTAAAGTAGTGGTAAAGTGTTTACACTCAATCAATCTCATGAAAACACTTCTACCATATGCTTGCTTGTCCACCTATTCTCCACTATTTAGATCATACAACTTCATAAATCAAGAGGTCTTTATTCAAGGTTGTAATGGGGCCAAAGGGTTATAATGTGGTTAAAGAACAAAAGGATAAAGATATCACAAAGGTTCCAAAGAGTTCATAGATTTTAGAGACATAATAAGATCATACAAATAAAACTTCTCAAAACTCTTATAAAGCACATAATAACATAGGCTAAATATTCATGTTGAGCCTTTGCATCATTCTAACCAACTTTGTAACATCTTTTTCTAGAAGTTCAAGAGAAGATTTTTTTTTTTTTTTTTTTTTTTTTTTTTTTTTAATATGGGAATGTATTTGACAATGATCCCTTTCTTTTTCTCTTGACTTTTTCTTTTCTTTTCTTCCCCCACACTTATCTTTTGTTTCTAACCCAAATTTTCAAATAAAAATATCCCTTGTTTTTTTGCAATATGTCTCAAAATATAAAATTCATCTTTAGAACAAGGGTAAGGATATAAGTATATTTAGGCTAGGTGTAAGTTGTGGTTACCAATAAAACATCATATTTAATGTAGGCTCAAATTGGCTCACTAGTGGGGATGTTCTCGTAGAACATTAATAATGGATGGCTGTTTGGCTCTGGTTATAATCCTAATGCCTCTATCATATTCATGTCGTCACATGTATCAATATAGTCTCAAACGGTTTAAAGCAAGTTCTAGAGAATCATGTAATCATAAGAGCACTCAAGAAAGAAATTAGATTGATTTGTATAATGCATCAATCATTATAGGCTCAAAAACTCACAAAGATGATTATACAAGTCAGATTAAGTCTAAACATGCTTCTTTCTCAATCAACATATCATATTAACATTGGCTCATAAAAAGGTTAACATCAAGCTCAATTCTCATGAAAATCTTCTCACTAATAAATCTGTTTTAGACTTATGCAATTCATATCTCATCATTGTATTGAAAGTAACTAAAAAAAAAAAACACACTAAGTCTAAACATGCTTTTTTTTTGTTTTTTGTTTTTTTTTTGTTTTTTTGTTTTTTTTTTTTTTGTTTTTTTTTTTTTTTGAAGAAGAAGATTAAATCAAACTGACAAGGTATGTCTCAAGTCTCCCTTACTCAGACCTTGTTCAGAATGAATACTTCTAAATGTCTTAAAACACAACAAATTTTTTTTTTTTTTTTAGCAAAATATGTCCCTTACCCCCTACTAAAATATGACATTGTCCCCAATGTCAAATTTTAAAGGTAGAATTTAGGAGATATTACCTGCAGAGGTTGCTAACCACTTATTATAACTGAGACACAACAAGCAAAATGTTAGATAATGTCACAAAGACAAAGTGCAATCCACTCCTTGCTCGTCCATATCTCTTTTTCTTTTTCCAAGCGTTTGCGAAACAACCGTAGCAGATAAACACTCATAAGCTTGTAGCTTTTTGAGTAAATCTTCAATGGTTGTAGCAGAAATTATGGTTCTCCTTGCCTCTGAAAACATGAATCCATTATCCACAGCATTATCTAAATATGAAAGTAAATTACTAAAATAACCATTAATATTAAGCAAACCAATGGGTTTCTTATTTGTGACCAAAGATGACCAAGAAGCCACGCAAGCTATTTCTTCCAATGTACCCAGACCTCCTGGTAAGGCAATGAATGCATCGGCAGAATGGTACATGATTGTTATCCGTTCAGGGATACTCCAGACTTGTATTTCCTTACCCACGGTAGGTCCACAAAAGTCTGTGAATAGTTTTGGCACGATTCCTAGAACTGGACTTCCTCCGGCGTGTGCTGCTGTAGCGACTGCTCCCATTAAACCCGTACTACCGCCTCCATAAATCAAGTGGATCTTTTGTTGGGCAAGTATTACTCCAACTCTTATGGCTTCATCAGCGAATATGTTATTTTTCCCTGGATAAGCACCTCCAAAGACACAAATTTTTTTAATGCGCTGGGACGAAGTGCTTTCCATTTTTTTTTTCGAGTGCCTGAAAGAGAATGAGTACATGGTGTAATATATAGAGGACTGAGTAATGAATCAGACAAGAGTAATAATGTCGCCGAAAGTGTATTTGACCTGTCAGAAGAAAATGTTAACCTAACAAAAGATTTTTGCGTGATTTCAGGAAGAAAATCAAAAAGAGAAGAAAAATCAACCGTAAAAGACCAATGCAAAAAAAAAAGAATAATTACACAAATCGAACAACACGTAAACTAAACCGAAATAAAATTATTGCAAATCAAACCAAAAGCTGAGAAGTCATTTATTGTAGTTGTGATTGTGGCTCACATCTTCCTCTGGTTTTACGTCCAGAAACGGCTTAAACGCCTTCTATGAGTCGAGGATATGCTTCCCATCCAGTTTTCTTACAAGCTGGCAAACAGGGTCTTTTAACATCAGATTCCCAAGATGTTGCCATTCCCTTTGGAATTGCGGCCATAAATCAAGAATTTCTCTTTGTACGTCTCCACTAGGATGCGTCTCAAGAGAAAGTTGGATATTACCCAAATTCTCCTTACTCAGTCCATCCTTAATGAATTCAATTTTATCATCTCGATTAGAGGACGGAATCCCAATAGAACGACATTTACCGTTACACGTCCATCGTGCACACTTGTGGCAATTTGAACTCATGCGCTTTGCTCGTCGCTTCTTTGCATAAGTGCTTCTACCTGTACCTGGTAAATGCAAAACAGGAAGATATTCATCTTCACGTACCTTGGCTTCAATTATCCAACGTATGTCTTCAGGAATCCCTTTGTTCATAAGCATTCTTAATATTTCTAATCGAACTTGGTAAAGCTTCAGTAAAATATTCCGAGGAAAAGGAGGAAATCGTTTCTGCAATCTTTTGAGAATATCATCCATCCTGAAAAAAAATGAAATAAAATAAAATGAAAGAGAAATTTATATACAATATCAGTTTTGTGGGTAGCTGATGGAACCGACTTAAATAATCACGGAGTACCGTTATCCGCCATTTAACCGGGGTAAAAAAAAAATTATATTTACATCTAGTTATTTTCAAAACAAGGATCAGAAAGAAAAACAACCTCTTCTTGAGTAACATGATTTTCCAAAAAGAGTTTGAGTCTTTGTCCATTTACCTTGAATACGTTACCATTTTGAGGATTCTCAATGTCAACTGCTCCATAATGATACACATGCTTAACCACAAATGGGCCAGTCCATCTTGATCTCAACTTACCAGGAAATATGTGAAGTCTAGAATTATAAAGTAGAACTTTTTGCCCAACATTAAATGTTTTTCTTGAAATTAACTTGTCATGAAAGGCTTTAGTTCTTTCTTTATGAATTTTAGAATTCTCATATGCATCATTTCTGAGTTCCTCAAGTTCATTTATTTGTAATTTTCGTAAATTAGAAGCGTCATCAAGGTTTGAGTTGAACATTTTAATGGCCCAATATGCTTTATGCTCAAGTTCCACAGGTAAATGACAAGGTTTTCCATAAACTAGCCTATAAGGAGACATGCCCAATGCTGTTTTAAAAGCTGTTCGATAGGCCCATAATGCATCGTTAAGTCTAAGAGACCAATCTTTGCGATTTGGATTAACTGTCTTTTCCAAAATTTGTTTAATCTCCCTATTTGCTAATTCTACCTGTCCATTTGTCTGCGGGTGATAAGGGGTTGCAACTTTGTGTGTAATGGCATATTTCTTCATTAATGTTTCAAAAACCTTGTTGCAAAAATGTGTTCCCCCATCGCTTATGATAGATCGAGGAATTCCAAATCGACTCAAAATATTTTCTTTTAAAAATTTAATCACTGTTTTGTGATCATTATTTCGACATGGAATTGCCTCTATCCACTTTGAAACATAATCTATTGCAACTAAAATGTATAAGAAACCAAAAGATGGTGGAAATGGTCCCATGAAATCAATACCCCAACAGTCAAAAATTTCAATTACAAGAATTGGGTTCAAAGGCATCATGTTTCTTTTCGAAATGGAACCTAATTTTTGACAACTTTCACATGACTTGCAAAAATTATGTGCATCTTTGAACAAAGTTGGCCAGTAAAATCCACACTGTAAAATTTTTGCAGCAGTTTTCTTTGATGAAAAATGACCACCACATGCCTCGGAATGACAAAACTTAATTACACTACTTACCTCATTGTCGGGAATGCATCTTCGAAAAATCTGATCAGGACAATATTTGAACAAGTAAGGGTCATCCCAATAGAACTTCTTTACCTCATTCAGAAACTTCCTTTTATCTTGTGTGCTCCATTGAGAAGGAATTTTTCCTGTAGCAAGAAAATTAGCAATGTCAGCAAACCAAGGTGTCGTGGAGACAATTAGAAGTTGTTCATCAGGAAAAGTATCATTTATTGGTGAGGTTCCAAAAGATTCATCACAAACAAGTCTTGATAAATGATCAGCCACCACATTTTCTACTCCTTTTTTATCTCGAATGGTGATGTCAAATTCTTGCAGCAAAAGGATCCACCTCAGCAACCTAGGTTTTGCATCCTTCTTAGAGAGAAGATATTTTAAAGCTGCATGATCACTAAAGACAACAATTGATGATCCAAAAAGGTAAGATCTGAATTTATCCAATGCAAAAACAACTGCAAGTAATTCCTTTTCTGTAGTGGAATAATTCATTTGGGCTCTATTTAAAGTTTTACTTGCATAGTAAATTACATGTGGTTTATTATCTTTCCTTTGTCCTAACACAGCACCAACAGCATAGTCACTAGCATCACACATTATTTCAAATGGTAAGGACCAATCAGGAGATCTCATAATAGGAGCAGTAGTGAGCATATTTTTGAGTTTTTCAAAAGCATCTTCACAATCTTTAGTCCATTCAAATGCAGTGTCTTTCATTAAAAGATTACATAGAGGTTTAGATATTGTGCTAAAATCTTTTATGAATCTTCTATAAAAACCTGCATGTCCCAAGAATGACCTAATGTCCTTTACTGTCTTTGGTGTGGGTAGATTAGCAATCAATTCAAGTTTTGACTTGTCTACCTCAATCCCTTTTGCAGAAACAATGTGACCTAGTACAATACCTTTAGTGACCATGAAATGACATTTTTCCCAATTAAGAACAAGATTTTTTTCTTCACACCTAATCAATACATTTTTCAAATTGGCTAAGCAATCATCAAATGAATCACCAGAAACAGAAAAATCATCCATGAAAATCTCAAGATTACGTTCAATCATGTCACTAAAAATGCTAAGCATGCATCTTTGAAATGTGGCAGGGGCGTTACATAATCCAAATGGCATTCTACGATATGCAAAAGTACCAAAAGGACATGTAAAAGTGGTTTTCTCTTGGTCCTCAAGTGCAATGGCAATTTGATTATACCCAGAATATCCATCTAGAAAACAATAAAACTCATGCCCTGCAACTCTTTCTAAGATTTGATCCATGAAAGGCAAAGGGAAATGATCTTTCCTCGTCACTGAGTTAAGTTTCCTATAGTCAATGCACATGCGCCAACCAGTAACAGTCCTAGCTGGAATTAATTCATTGTTTTCATTTTTAACTACAGTAACTCCAGATTTCTTAGGTACGACTTGAGTAGGACTTACCCATTTGCTATCAGAGATAGGATAAATGATTCCATTATCTAGAAGTTTAATGACTTCATTTCTCACTACTTCTTTCATATTAGGATTAAGCCTTCGTTGCATTTGTCTAGAGGGTTTAGCATTTTCCTCTAAATAAATATTATGTGTGCAGATTAATGGGCTTATTCCCTTTATGTCAGCTAAGGTCCATCCTAATGCATTTTTGTGCATCTTCAAAAGTTGTAACAACTTACCTTCTTGTAGTTCATCAAGATGTGAAGAAATTATGACTGGAAAAGTTTCACTCTCACCCAAAAAGGAATATTTTAGCTCGGATGGCAATGGTTTTAACTCCAGCTTGGGTGGTTCAATAGTTGATGGTACAGTGACATTTGTAAGTGATGGTAGTTCCTCAAACTTTTGTTTCCAACAATGCTTATCCTGAAAAGATTTTAACAAAGAATCAGTGTGTGAAATTTCTGAAGCATTATCAAACTCATATTCAATTAAATAAGCTTCTAAAGGATCATGGAATGTGGTAGTGGTGAGATGTTCATGAACAAGTTCTTCAATGAAATCCACTTCATGTACTTCTGAATTATCACCAGGTTGCTTGCAAATGTTGAACACATTTAATTCTAAAGTCATATTTCCAAAAGAAATGTTCAACATACCATTCCTGCAATTTATCAGAGCATTAGAAGTTGCAAGAAATGGACGGCCTAATATAACAGGAATTTGAACATTTGGATTTGAAACAGGATGTGTGTCCAAAACAATAAAATCAACAGGGAAGTAAAAATTATCAATTTGAACCAAAACATCTTCAACTATCCCTCGAGGAATTTTTACAGAACGATCAGCTAGTTGAAGTGTAACAGGTGTTTCCTTGAGTTCACCTAAACCTAACTGTTGATAAACAGAAAAAGGCAAAAGATTAACACTAGCACCAAGATCAAGCAATGCACGTTCTATTCTAGTGTTTCCAATGATGCATGAGATTGTTGGACATCCAGGATCTTTGAATTTTGGTGGAGTAAGGTGCTGAATGATTGAGCTCACACTTTCCGTCAAAAATGCTTTCTTTTGTACATTATGTTTCCTTTTAACTGTGCACATGTCCTTCAAAAATTTAGCATAAGATGGAACTTGTTTGATTGCATCCAATAAAGGAATGTTAATCTTAACTTGTTTGAAAAGTTCATAAATTTCTGCATTTTGATTCAAATTCTTTATTGTTTGCAACCTTTGAGGAAAAGGAGCAGGATGCATACCTTTTTCTTTGTCCAAATTTTCAAGAAGTTCAGACTTACCATCATCCTTACCATTACTTTTCGGAGGGGAAAGAGGATCTTGGTCTTTTGATGGAATGTTTTTGTCAATTGCCTTTCCACTTCGAAGAGTTGTGATAGAACTGGCATTTTCCTGTTGAGTTTCATTGGAGCAAGAAACAAGACATTGAGTAGAAGGGTTAGGCTGAGGTTGAGCAGGAAACTTACCTTTTTCTTGAGTGCGTAATGAAGCTGTCAATGTGGACAAGGTGTTTTTGATCTCATTGATGTCCTGTGAAGTCCGGCTATTCACATTTGCTTGTGTTTGCATGAATGCTTGCAATGTCTCTTCCAAGGTTTGTACACGTGAAGGTTGATAGGAAAAAGTGTTGCCCGGCTTTTGAGATTGTGGTACCTGAACATGATTATTATTCCGCCAACTGAAGTTGGGATGATTTCTCCATTCAGGGTTATACGTTTCAGAGTAAGGAGAAGGAAAAGGCTTTTTAAATGTGTTTATGGAATTTACTTGATCATGCAACGCTTCTTTAAGAATGGGAATGTTTGGACATTCAGAAGTGGGGTGTCCCATGATTTCACAAATTCCACAACTTTCTTCATTTTTAACCGTTTTGACTTCTTTTACTTCTCTAAGTTCCATGGCTTCAATCTTTCTAGCCAAATTAGCTACTTTAGCTTTTATCTCATCTTCTTGACTAAAATGATATTTTCCTCTGTTAGAAACAACATTAGATCTATTGGAACTTTCAGAGGAATTATCTGTGTGCCAGGCTTGAGAGTTATCTGCCAAATGGTCTAAGTAGTCAAAGGCTTCTTCAGGTTCTTTTTCTAGAAACTCACCGTTACACATTGTTTCAACAAATTGTTTAGTTTCGGGAGTTAAACTTTCATAAAAGAAACTAATAAGACGCCATTTTTCAAAACCATGATGTGGACAAGAACTTAACAAATCTTTAAAACGATCCCAGCACTGAAAAAATGCTTCATTTTGATTTTGATTGAAATTTTGAATCTGTCTTTTCAAAGCAGTAGTTTTATGTGCTGGGAAAAATTTCTTTAGAAACTCAGTTTGTAATTCTTGCCATGTGCCAATTGACCTTGGTTTTAAATTATGAAGCCAAATTTTTGCTTTATCTTTTAAAGAAAAAGGAAATAATTTTAGCTTGACAATTTCATTTGTACATTGTTGGTCATTAAAGGTGACACATACATCTTCGAAGTCTTTTAGAAACGAGTAAGCACTTTCCGATTCCAACCCATAGAAATTAGGAAGCAAAGCTATCATACCTGGTTTAAAACGAAAGTTGTTTGCATTGAGAGGAAAAATAAAACAAGAGGGTGATGAGCTTCGAGTTGGTTGCAAGTAGTCACGCATGGTGCGTACTTGTCTGTTCTCATCTTCAGCATGAACACTTTCATTGTCAGCCATGGTAGGAGTTGTATTAGAAAGATTACCTGAAAAAGTTTCACAATAAAATCTAACTAAACGACGAGATCTAAAATCACGTCGCCAAACAAGCATAAAACAAAGTTAATATACAAAATTAGGCGGTATAACCAGCCAAACAAAATAAATATACTAAATTAGGCGGTATAACCAGCCAATAAAAATAAATATATACAAAATTAGGCGGTATAACCAGCCAATAAAAATAAATATACTTATAAACTTATATACTTAGTATTGCTTCCCCGGCAACGGCGCCAAAAACTTGATGGTGACTCAATTAAGAGTCGTAAACCCAAGTGCAGGTTATGTTCAAGTAATAAATTCTCGGGTGTCCGAGGTCGAACCACAGGGAAGCGTATTAGTAAGTATAAGTTTATAAATATATAAGAAAAAGAAAATAAACAAGATATTAGGGAATCAATAACAAAGAAAGTAAACAAGATATTAGAGAACAAAATAAACAAAATAACATAAAAGCAATTAAACAAGATATAAAAAAAACAATAAGAAAAGATGTTGAGGTTAGAGAATCCACTCTTGGTGTTATGCTAAGATTAATCTTGTTTTATTACACAATTGAAATCCACACATAAGGGAGGTTCCAACCGGAAGGTTTAGCAATTCAGTCCAAATTGTCCAACGTCCATAGCATATGATATTATGTTCATTTGGTGTCCTCAAAACTCACAAAAAGAGTCCAAGCATTCCTTATGCCAAGGTATATGTCTACAACAAATCAAGGTTATGAAACCAAGCATTTACTGTGCCATTTTCATTGTCAATAATGAATCAAGATCTCTACTTTGCAAGTATGATTTTAAACCAAAAGAAAATATTATCTATACTAGTGTTTATAAATGATGATTCATTTTAGCTCATGTTTAAGAGACTAACCTTAGCATTTACCAAGAGCTTCACCTCATCACCTCAACAATATGATTAGCAACACATACTAGATATGAATAAAATGAAAAGAAATGTAAGAAGCATAAGTAAAAAAAAAAAAGAAAACTAGAGAAAGGAAAGAAGAAGAAAACTTAGAGAATTTTACTACAAAGGCTAATATCCTACCAATGTATAATGTATCCCAATACTCATCCAAGGCCCTCTATTTATACACATTTTGGAGGGCTAAATGACAAGAGACAAGCTTTACAAATTTCAAAGGTAGGTATAATAGGTGGGTGCATTTTTCTAACAATTTTCGTCATATTGTATGACAATTCTGATCAGCCAGCTTGATGGTCGATTTTGTCAATGTTGGAGGCTCGATCTGATAAAATGGTCTTCTAGAAAAATATACCCCTATCAGTTACGGATCCATAGCCGTTGGAATCAGATCATTTGCGCACGTGGATCGGAAGATATGGTCAAAATACCAAAACGGTGCAGAACAGACGTCATTGCACATCAGCCAACTTGATGGTCGATTTCGCTAGGGAAAACGACTCCGTTTCAAGAAGTGTAAAACATGAAAAAGATAGATATGCCTCTTAGCTTTGCAGGGATACAAAGTTCAGCCTTATTGCTTCAGTGAAACTCAAGATATAGCTGATATGGCAAAAGGTGTCGGAACTGGAACTGAACTGGATTTGCCCTTAATACTAGTAATCTGAAATCACTCAAAGAAACTTGTGAAAAACACCAAATTACATAAAAATATAAAAGATCATAAACACAATTAGACTAAACAATAATAACTCGTATTTGACACAAAACAATAATAAAACATAACTAAAAACTATATAATTATACGAGTTATCACAAACCCATGTCATTTGTGCCACGGAGATAACGAAAAACATGTTTCACTCCATTCCAATGTCTTCGTGTTGGTGCAGAACTAAACCTTGCAAGTAAATTGACTGCAAAAGCTATGTCTGGTCTAGTGCAATTTGCCAGATACAAAAGTGCTCCAATTGCACTAAGATATGGTACTTCAGGACCAAGAATTTTTTCATCATCTTCTCGTGGACGAAAAAGATCTCTTTTTACATCAAGTAGGTGAATAACCATTGGAGAGCTTAATGGATAAGATTTATCCATTTTAAATAATTTCAAAATCTTTTCTATATAAGATGATTGATGAATAAGAATTCCACTTGTCAAATGTTCAACTTGAAATCTAAGACAAAATTTTGTCTTCCCAAGATCTTTCATTTCAAATTCCTTCTTTACGTAGTCAGCAGTCATAGAGATCTCTTCTGGAGTCCCTACTATGTTTAAGTCATCAACATACACTACGACTATAGCAAATCCAAAATTTATTTTCTTGATGAAAACACAAGGACAAATGGCATTATTTTCATATCCATTTTTCAATAAATATTGACTTAGACGATTGTACCACATGCGCCCAGACTGCTTTAATCCATACAAGGATATTTGTAGTTTAACATAGTACATTTGTAGAGGTTTTGAATTATATGCTTCAGGCATCTTAAATTTTTCAGGGATTTTCATGTATATGTCATTATCCAATGACCCATATAAGTAAGTTGTCACTACGTCTATTAGACATATGTCAAGTCCTTCAAAGACTACCAAATTAATCAAAAATCTAAAAGTAATTGCATCCATAACAGGAGAATATGTCTCTTCATAATCTATACCAGGTTTTTGTGAAAAACCTTGTATTATAAGTCGTGCCTTGTATCTCACAATTTCATTTAACTCATTTCTTTTACGTACAAAGACACATTTATACCCAACATGTTTGACATCTTCAGGTGTCTGGACTACTGGTCCACATACATTACGTTTGGCTAATGAGTCTAGCTCAACCTTTATTGCTTCTTTCCATTTTGGCCAATCATTTCTATGTCGACATTCTTCTACAGTTTGAGGTTCAAGCTCATTATCATTACAATATTAGAAGCAATTGTATATACAAACACATTATCAATAATAACTTCATTTTTCCCGCATATTTCCAGATTCTAATGAGATCTCATAATTTTCGGTACCAGAACCACTTCTGGGGTTGCTTGTCTGGAAATATGATGTTGTTGATCTATATTATTTTTGACCTCTTCTGGAGTGTCATTTTGAAGTGATTTCATTTCCTTTTTCTTTCGAGGAACATAATCCTTTACACCAAAAGGTCTACCACGCTTCTAGCGTACTTTAGATTCATTGGCTGTCATACTCACAGGATGTCCTGTATGGATAATTAAACGTGCAAGAATATTTACAGCCGGGAAATGTGATTTAGTGACCTTTTGGGTGTTTGTAAAAGTATATGGCAATTAATTTGCAGTATTCTGCAAATGAATTATTTTTTGAACTTCAAGTTCACATTGATTTGTCGTGTATCAAAATTGGACAATGTTGGTGTATACCAACAAATTTCTTATGCCTTAGATTCTTTACCTTTTTCTTCCCCTAATGATGGGAAAACTAATTCATCAAATTGTCAATCTAAAAATCTTGCTCTAAAAAGATCACCTGTTAAAGGTTCAAGATATCTAATGATAGATGGAGAGTCAAAACCAACATAAATTCCAAGACGTCGTTGAAGGCCTATCTTAGTTCGTTGAGTGGGTGCAATAGGGACATATACAGCACAACCCAAAACTCTAAGATTAGAGATATTTGGTTGTTGACCAAACACAAGTTGTAAAGGTGAAAATTTGTGATATGCAGATGGTCGGGTACGAACTAAAGACGCAACATGTACTATAGCATGTCCCCAAGTAGATACAGGAAGTTTTGATCTCATAAGCATAGCTCTAACAATCAATTGTAAACATTTAATGAAAGATTCTGCTAAACCATTTTGAGTATGAACATGTGCAATGGAATGTTCAACATTAATTCCAATAGACATGCAATAATCATAAAATGTTTTTGAAGTAAACTCACCTGAATTATCTAAACGAACTGTCTTAATAGAATGGTCAGGAAAACTTGATCTTAACTTTATAATTTGAGCAAGAAATTTAGCAAAAGCAGTATTACGAGTTGAAAGCAAACAAACATGTGGCCATCGTGTGGAAGTATCAACTAAAACCATGAAATACCGGGATGGTCTGCAAGATGGATGAATTGGACCACAAATATCTCGTTGTATTATTTGTAGAAAAATAGGAGACTCAAAAGATAATTTAGATGGAGAAGGTCTAACAATTAATTTACCTTGAGCACAAGAAGAACAAAAATAATTATTAGTCAAAAGGATTTTCTGATCCTTTAATGGGTGTCCATGTGTATTTTCAATGATACGTCGCATCATGGTTGGACCTGGATGACCAAGACGATCATGCCAAAATATAAAAGTTTTAGTATCTGAGTACTTTCGGTGCATAAAATTTGATTCAATCATCCTTATTTTTGTGAAATATAAGCCAAATGAGAGACTTGAAAGTTTTTTTTAATATGAACTTCTGGTTTGAAACTGTTGAGGTAATATAAAGATATTCCACATCTCCCTAATTTTTTTTGTTTCAACATGATACCCATTGCGACGTATATCTTTGAAACTGAGTAGATTTCTTCGGGATCTACTAGAATATAATGCGTCATCAATATATAATTTTGTTCCATTTGGGAACATAATGTGGACTCTTTCGGAGCCATCAATTACAGTTGCAGAACCATATATTGTATTAACATTAATTTCAGCTAATGTTAATTGCAAGAAATATTTTCTATCACAAAGAATTGTGTGAGTTGTATCACTATCCACTAAATATATGTCATCCTCCCTGATATCAAGTTTATATTGTATTATCTATTAAAAACAAAAAAAATATGTTTTTAAGAATTGGAAAGAGATAATAAACATGAAATATACAAGACATTATAATTTATATTATAAGTAAAATTTACTTATGTTAATCCCTAAAATAACATAAAAATAAACATAAATATATCTCATTCCTAGATATTTCCATCCCCAATCAAATGATCAATTTTGCCATTAGGATCTTCAAAAAAATCAGGAACATCAAAATCAACTTTAAAGAAGATTCATTATCATAAGTAGGATCAGCAGGTTCATATAAATTTACTTCAACATTTTTTCCTTTTTCCTTTAGTGATACTTTGTAAAGATCAACTAGATGTTTTGGAGTGCGACATATTCGAGACCAATGACCTTTAGTTCCACACCTATAGCAAATATTGTCATTGTTTTGCACTTTATTACTCTTTTCAGGAATTTTCTTATTTTTGATCCACTTCTTTTGATTCCATTTAGCACATTTGATTTAAGGACTTGGATGATAATTATCACGGGTCCAATAATTTTTTCTACCGGGACCCTTTTTACCACCACGACCTCGTCCACGACCTTGAGAAAATGTCACATTCACTTCAGGGAATGGTGTTGAGCCGGTAGGACGAGATTGATGGTTTTTCATCAAAAGCTCATTATTTTGTTCAGCCACAAGTAAACAAGAAATTAGCTCAGAATATTTTGTGAATCTACGCTCTCGATATTGCTGCTGCAAGAGCACATTCGAGGCATGAAAAGTTGAATATGTTTTTTCCAACATATCTTCATCAATAATATTCTCTCCACATAATTTCAATTGAGAGCTAATTTTAAACAAGGCTGAATTATATTCACTTACGTTTTTGAAATCTTGTAGCCGTAAGTGTATCCACTCATATCGAGCTATTGGAAGAATCATCGTCTTTTGGTGTTCATATCTGTCCTTTAAGTTATTCCAAAGGGTTAATGGGTCTTTGATAGTAAGGTACTCAATTTTCAATTCTTCATGTAAATGGTGTCGAAGGAAAATCATTGCTTTTGCGCGACCCTGCAGGGATGCTTGATTTTATTCTTCAATAATATTTCCAAGATTCATAGCATTAAGATGAATATCAGCATCAAGTACCCATTACAAATAATTTCTTCCAGAAATATCAAGAGCAACGAATTCAAAATTCGTGAGATTTGTCATTGTAAAGATACTAGAGAGAATAAATAAAAAGTTCAGAGTCAGGTAGACATTAAAAATCTAAACAATAAAAAAATACTTATCTCACATATATCACATAATAGAACATGTAAAGATATATACTTTTTGCAAATAAGAAGATATACTAGATTTTTAAATGACACATATTTGAAAAAGCAAAATTCTTACCTTAATATAATGAAAGGAAACTTGAGGTACTTTACTACCGTTAGAGACTTGATCGTGTGATAACGTATTATAAATAAATAAAAGGAGTAAGTCAAGAGAAATCAAGACAAAGGAAATATGAATTTTCAAAGTCTAGTTCTTCAGGAACTAGCTATGTCACCAAACTTTTTCTATTATTCTTTCTTGGATGCAAACCTATCTTTATATAGGACTTCAAAAATAAATAGGGGAGGAGAATACAATGCACCATAATAATTATGTACATAGTAATTAACCTAATATATTCACCATATACATTTATCCTAATCTAGTCATCCACCACATGCATTCATCTACACTACATGCATGTATAACAAATAACATTATATTTCATCTTTTGAAATATTTGTATCTTTTCTTTATTTTTTGATATAGCATTGTTGGAGATCTTCTGATCATCATCTTTCTTAAATTCTTCACTTGAATTCTTGTGGTCTATACTATCCATTTTAGTTAAAAAAATCAATGAAGAAAAAACTATAATAAGGAAAAAAAATGAAAAAGTTAAATATTATCAAGTAAAAATATTAAATATTATCCCTAATAAATTATAAATTATTGAAAATAGAATATTGAAAGTGATATTATATATTTCACTAATTTAATAATGAAAAATAATAATTAAATATTTTGCTTTCTATATTTACAAATTAACTACATCAAGCACTCGATTGGATACCATATTTTATCAAATATGATTGTATCTTGTGCAATACTTGGATTATTTTTATGTTAAATAAAATATAAAAATAAATGCATAAAAATAATATTAAAAAATATATGAATAATCATGATTTTAATTAAATAAAATAAATATAAGCTTGCTATTAATAAATAAATACAAAAAATAATAGCAAAAAAGAAAAATCATGAAATAAAAATGTAAAAAATCGACAACTATAGTAAAATCTTTTAATTAATAAAAGCATAATTTTTCTATCATAATTTCAAACAAAGCAAGCCAATAAAGGATTGTAACCTAAATCCAAACCCAAATCTTTTGTTTCAATAGGAGATGCCCTTAGCCCTGCACATAAAAAATTGAGTCAAGAACCTAGAATAGGTTATTAAATAACAAATAAATATCATTTATTTACAAGCATATGTTGTAAAAAGAACCTAGAATCGATAAAGTTTTTTTATTACATAAATCAGTATATGCAAAGCATATTACAACAATTATATATTTGGAGAATAGAAAGTTGAAATTCTAATTTCATGAAAAAAATAATTGTAATATTTCACTCATAAGCAAAGAAGTTACAACATACCATTTACACTAAACTTGATGAAAGAAATCAAGTTGGAGGAAAATAAAATAAGCAATTATTATACTTTTAAATGATTAAATTAAAAATTCAAATTGAAAGCCAATCTCATGAAATACTTGAGATTTTTCCAATAAGCATTACCAAACAAACAGAGACAAAATTTGTAAAATAAATAAAATTAGTGAACATGTCAGATTTAGCTTCAAAATTTGCCAATCTAACCAAAGCACTCGTAATTTTCCATACAAATTATTGGAAAAAAAATGAATTAGATCTGATAGATGAAACATGAAGTTTACCTTGTTCCAAAGCTAATGCATTTGGAGATAGCCTCCCAATTTCCAAACTTTTAAGATAAAGCAATTCTACATAGTTTTTTAATTTTGTTATTTATATTTATTATCAAATTAATACATATAACGAAAGTGTTTTAATGAATTAAACTTCTTACTTATAAATTAGATAAATCTTATTAATAAACAAAAATATTTATAATGGCAATTTAGAAATATAGTGAAAAACGATGACTATTTTCGTCAGTTCAAAAGATTCTTCATATCCATGCATTTATATATATTACCAGATTCGAAGATAGTAGCATCTAAATGATAATGGTCAGGAAGAAAACTTGACTCAGGATTGCACTCAACTAGCATTGGATCAGTAAAGTCAACAGATGCTGAATTCTCATCACAAACAACAGCACCACTAACTATCAAACCAGGTTGTACATTCCCATGACAATGAGGCTCAATCCTTTTAACGGGCAGATCATGTGTGAGCATAGGTGATTCAATGGGTTTAGCAATAGAGGGACAATGATTGCTAACACTGGATGTAGCATACGAAGAATTAACGGATTGCCTAGTCCTAACTCTTCTAGTCCTAATATGTTCTGCTCTCCTTACCCTATTAATTCTAGCCACATGAGAAGAATCCATTGTGAAATTCAACTAAGAAGATCAATTAAAATCCGCAGGTGAAGACATAACCAAATTAACAAAGAAAATACTAATCGGACAACAAAAACTCAGTGAACGCTCACGACAACAGTTAACAATTCAACATACACATACAAACAAATATTAACTGAAAGAAACAGAATATGAAAAAAGAATCAAAAAATTTGAACAAAAACTAAAGCAAAGGAAAAATACAACACCAGATAAGGGAAACCAACCATACAAGAACCGAACTAAGCCACTTGATACGATCAGCAACACGCTCAGCAAAGCAACTTGAATATGGAAGAAAGCTTAAAAGAAACCATTAAAAACAATGGTCAGATTTAATGAGGAGTTTCCTTATAAAAAAAAAACAGAAGCAAAATTCTGTAAAGGGAACAAAAAAGCTAAATAGGCAAACAAAATATTTTTTAACAATGCAAAATGAACTAAGTTCACATAACTCAGAGAATTATCAAACGAACAAATAAACTACTCTTCTGACAAGAACAGAACTCAGTGGACATCCACTACAGCAGTGAAAATTCAAAATAAAACAGAAACAAAAGTTTAGCTAAAAAAATACAGCATCGAAATGTAGAAAAAAATTTGAAAAAAAAAATCAAAGCAAAGAAAAATCAGAACACCAGATAACAGACACCAATCATAGAGGAACCCACCTTAGCAGCTTTACAAACTGACCAGCAACACCAGCAAAGCAACTTGAAGATAAAGAAACTTTCAAAATAACCACTTAAAAACAATGATTAGCATTAAGATTTTTCAAAAAGAACTTTAAAAAAGAAACTTGGCAAAAGGCAAAAAGTAAACAGGCAAACAAAATTTATGGATATTGCTTCTTTTAAACAATGCAATGAAAGCAAAAAGACCTTTGGACAAATCAGGAGAAAACCAGCAGCAAAACATGTAAAGAAAACCGAACATAAATAAGGCAACAGAACATACAACAATCAATTGTTCCCAGAACCCCCGCTCAAAAAAAAAAAGGAAAAAAATGAAGAAAACCCGAAGAAAGAAAAGAAAACTGGGGGTGCACCTGCAGCAGAAATGCTGAAATGGTTGTCTCCAGAAGCCAGGAAAACAATTTTAAGAAAAAAAAGGCCTAGCTAGTAAACAGAAGTATGGGCACAGAGCCTAACCCTGATAGACGAAACTGTAATAACAGTTGACCAAACATACCAACCACCAAAAAATGGAAGGTTGAGGAAGGGCATGAAATAGGAGTACCAGTTGCGGGGAGGTTGGGCAACACAGTATAAATATGTATAAAAAATCCAACCCAGATAGGTAAACAAATAAGCATGGCCAGCCTGACAAAGAAAAAGGACAAAGAACATGAGAAAGCAGACACAACGGGGGCAATCAAGAACAGTTCACAAACACAGCAGAACCATGAACAACATGCTTCATTTACGGAGTAAATCAGACGGTCAATCTCCATTTGACAAACCAAATAACGAAGAAAATATTGAAAAGGGGGGAAAATATCTCAGCATAGAAATGGGCCAAAAAGTGAAAAAGAAGAGGAAGACTTTGAACCATGGAACATAAGGGAGTTGCAGATGCGGATGAAAAACAGTGAAACATAATCTCAACCCACAGCTAGCATTGCATGCAGAAAACCGTTCCTTTTTTTTTTCTTCCCAAGAAGCTAGGTCAAGTGACTGCATACGTGGATAGGCTAATTTTGCTACAAAAAAAAGTAAAATTTATCTTTTGGATATAATGGATATATATATATATATATACAAGAAAGATGAGAAATGATAAGATTAAACCTGCCAGCAACCATTAAAACCATGCATGTTGTTCAGAAGAGAAATTGAAAATCTTCTTCCTTGAACAAACAAATTATGTCATTTTCCAAATTAATTTCCCATGTATAAAAATATTGATTGATTTTATCGCTTGCGCGGCTTCTATTCAATATATTGGGCATTGGACAAGAAATGAGATACTGACATGAGCCATATCCTCAAGGAGTGGCTTATTATTAGCTCTCATTGTGTTTTCTATTAATTTACAAAATTCTGCATAAAATTTCCTTCCACCATATACAACAAAAGATAAAAGCAAGTAAACAGACTAAAAAAATCCATCATCCATGCACGCAATTTTCTCATCACTGTTAAAATTCACACACACACATACACATACACATACACATACACATACACACGCACACACATATATATATGATCATTGTATATCTAGAATGAAGTGAATTACAGCACATTTCTTGATAGAAAGCTAATAGCTGAACCCAATGCCTATATTGCATTTGCGCGTAAAAGAATAATTGAGCAAACATTGAATAAAACAATACCTGAAAAGGTTCACAAGCGGCTGAATATTTATTCCAAAGGGTTTTGGTTTCAGCTAGCGTTTCCTGCATGATGCGCCGCGACTAGCTTGTTCAGAGAAAGAAGAGAAAGGTCTAGCATGACAGAGAAGAGCCTGTCAGCTTAGCCAAGGATGATTGCCTGAGAGCCAAATAGGGTTTCCAGGAAGAATTATATTTAACCTAAATGAAATGTAGGATGCTATATACTATAATATAAGATGAATATATATATATAAACAGAAAAAGAGAAGATGAACTGATATATAAATACGAACAAAACTCAGAACAATAATGCTTACAGACTTTAATCGAACAACAAAGAAACAGAATCCAGTCAAGGTTGGACCTCTGACCTTAAGACATTTTTTGCCTGTCTAATGGTGCTTACAGTTTTGATACAAATCGTCTCCCAGGTTTCCTCGATAATCGTTGCAAATGAGAGCACACTCGGATGCAACACAACGAACCAGAATAATGCTTCAGTCTCTCTCTTAGAAGACAAAATAATTTGAGCAAAAATAAGTGATTGAAAACAGACACAGGTTGTCTGTATTTATAGCAGCAAATCTGCCTGTTCGGAAAGACACATCACAAGGGAGGAATCTGTTTGATCAGAATAGACACTCCCAAAGGGGACAAACTGGTACGGTCAGGCAGGCAACTGAACCAGCATATCTATACCGAAAAGGTAAATTTTAGAAGGTACACGAATTGGTTCGGTCCTGGACCGAACAGGTTGAATTAATCAGACAGAATAATAAAATTAGTTCGGCTGGTCAGCAAAACGAATAATGCTGACCCAAGCCCAGGTCCGATCTGACCCGACCCGACCCAACCCAACCTAGCCTAGCCCAGCCCGGCTCGGCTTGACGGCGGCGCGCGCGCGCGCTTGTGTGGTCTAGCCCAAGTTTTTTAGGTCCTCACCCACCACAAAACTCGGGTGCCCCTTGGGGCCCAACCCAACATGACACTCTAGCTTATACATACTATAAGCTAAATCCATTCTTAGTTCTATGTGGGATTGACTACCAATCACACATTCAACCGACTTTCTTCCTATTCAAGTAGGTTTTTATGAGACTAATTTCTCATTCAATTTTGATATCAATTGTGTATGTTAATTATACACAGTGTACTAGTTACGACAATCTACGTATTAGAATACGTATTTCGTATGTATACACATGATTATAAGCTACGATAACCAACAATCCCCCGCATGAATGGGAATTGTCTGATTAAAACGACGAACTAACTCGATGAACGAGAGAGACTAACTTTGAAGAGTAATTGTATCAAGATAGATAGCTTTTGGCCTTGAACCTTCCATAGTGACAATTATCGAATTTGCTCGGCTAACTAGTGAACATGATGTCTTGAACTATTCAGCCTTTCGTGTAAACCAAGACAATTGGTATCACCCAATTCCTCTTCGAACATCTTCGGTTCTCACGGTTGTGTCCATTTTGGCCCTGAACACTTCCTGGTTTCTTATCAGTATTCTAGAGAATTTATCCTGTTCAATTCTCATAGAAATGGCCACGTTTCTTACTCATAATAGGTGATTTCTTATTAAGAGTATTCTACAATACCCCACTTGATTTTTATCAAGCTATAAGAATCATTAAAAGCATAGCTTATTCTAACTCCTTTGTAGGCAGCACTAAATCATCATAGGAATGGATAAGAGTGTTTAACTCTTTTAGTGCTCGCACTCAGTTAACATAATTTAGTTGTCCCTTTTGAACCTAGATCTTGGGATCTCCAATCAGCTAGGTTGGGTTTCCATTGTGTAACTTAATTTACAGGCTTAAGACCCATTCCCCTCAATGATATAGTTACTTGCTCTCTCGTTAAACCTTTAGTAAGCGGATCCACAATATTATCCTTTGATTTTACATAATCAATAGAGATAATCCCATTTGAGAGCAACTCTCTAACGGTATTGTGTCTTCGATGAATGTGCCCAGATTTAGCTTTATACAAACTACTCTGTGCCCTACCAATTGCAGATTGGCTATCGCAATGTATACTAATTGCCGGCACAGGTTTCTGCTAACATGGAATATCTTCTAAAAAATTTCGAAGCCATTCCGCTTCTTCACCAGCTTTATCTAAAGCTATAAACTCAGATTCCATGGTGGATCTGGCAATACATGTTTGTTTAGAAGATTTACATGACATTGCAGCTCCTCCAATAGTAAAGATAAGTCCGCTAGTGGATTTTGAATTTTTAATATCGAATATCCAGTTTGCATCAGTGTACCCTTCAAGTACAGCTGGATATCTTGTATAGTGCAGTCCATAACTTGAGGTGTATCTTAAATATCTGAGTACCCTCACAATGGCCTTCCAATGATCCTTTCCAGGATTACTTGTAAATCTACTCAGTTTGCTAACTGAGTAAGCTATATCTGGTCTTGTGCAGTTCATAAGATACATAAGACTACCAATTATACGCGAATATTCTAATTGAGATATTGCATCACCAGTATTTTTCTTTAGATGTAAATTAACATCTACGGGTGTTTTGGCTATATTGGTATCATTCTTACTGAATTTCTCAAGAATATTATTTACATAATGATCTTGAGATATTACCATGCCATCTTGTGTTTTAGAAATTTTAATTCCTAAAACCACATCAGCTACACCCATATATTTCATATCAAACTTACTGGTCAACCATGCTTTGGTAGCTTTAATGATCTCATCATTACTGCCTAAGATCAACATATCGTCTACGTATAGACAAACAATGACATATCCCTTATTCGTATTTTTTACATATACGTATTTATCGCATTCATTAATACGAAAACCATTTGACAACATTGTATTGTCAAATTTTTGAGCCATTGTTTAGGATCTTGTTTTAAACCATATAATGATTTAACAAGTCTACACACCTTCCTTTCTTGTCTTGGAACTTTGAACCCTTCGGGTTGTTCCATATAGATTTCTTAGTCTAAATCTCCATTCAGGAAAGTTGTTTTAACATCCATTTGGTGTATATCGAGATTGTTAAAAGCTGCTATAGCTATTAACATTCGAATGGATGCTATTCTTGTAACTGGTGAATACGTATCAAAATAATCAAGCCCTTCCTTTTGTTTGTAACCTTTTATTACAAGTTAGGCTTTATATTTATCAATCGATCCATCTGCTTTCATCTTCCTCTTAAATATCCATTTGGATCCTAAAGGCTTATGCTCGTGAGGAAGATCCACCAGCTCCCATGTGTGATTCCGCATGATGGATTCAATTTCATTGTTAACAGCCTCTTTCCAGGATTGTGTTTCTGGAGATGACATAGCCTCATTAAAAGTTTGAGGTTCATTTTCTAACAAATATGTTAGAAAATCCGGACCATAAGTAGTCGGTACTTTAGCCCGTTTGCTCCTTCTAGGTCCTTCTTGTTCCTCTTAATCCATATGTGGATCACTACTTGAGGACTCATGAGTTCTCTTTGTAGTCTTATTTTCTTGTTTTTCCTTGTAAGGAAGTACATCTTCAAAGAACGAAGCATTCCTTGATTCAATAATCGTATTGATAAGATTATCGAGAATGTCCGACTTAAACACAAGAAAACGATAAGCAGCACTATTGTTTGCATATCCAATGAATACGCAATCAACAGTTTTAGGTCTTATTTGGACCTTCTTAGGTGGAAGAACAACTACCTTCGCAAGATACCCCCACACTTTCATGTGTATTTAGTTTGGTCTTAGACCCTTCCACAATTCATATGGTATCTTGTCTAACTTCTTGTGGGGTATTTTATTTAAAATATAATTGGCTGATAAAATAGCTTCCCCCCACAAGTTCTGAGGTAACCCTGAACTTATCAACAAAGCGTTCATCATTTCTTTCAACGTTCGGTTCTTGCGTTCTGCAATACCATTTTGTTGAGGTGAATAAGGAGCAGTGGTTTGATGGATGATTCCATTTTCTGAACAGAATTCATTAAACAATGAATCATATTCACCACCTCTATCACTCTTTATTTTCTTTATTTTCTTGCTTAGTTGATTTTCGACCTCATTCTTAAAGAGCTTAAAAGCTTCCAAGGCCTCGTCTTTGCTTTTTAGCAAATAGACGTAACAACATCTTGTGCAATCATCTATAAAAGTAATAAAATATTTTTTACCGCCTCTAGATTGCACAAATTTTAAATCACATATATCAGTGTCAATCAACTCTAGAGGTTCACTACTTCTTTCTATTGAATAGAAATGAGCCTTAGCTAATTTGGATTCCACACAAATTTCACATTTGTGATTCTTGTCAATGACAAATTTCGGAAGCAAATCCAAATTGCTGATTTTCTTCAAGGTCTTGTAATTTACATGACCTAATCTACCATGCCATAATGTAGGGGACTCAACCAAGTAAATAGAAGAAATATTATTATTAATAATCTTGTTCTTTGGTACAATTGTCATAACATTGGGCTTAAAAAGCCCATCACAAAGATATCCCCTTCCCACAAACATCTCACTTTTGGTGAGTACAAATTTATCAGACTCGAATACGAGCCTAAACTCATTCTTGCTCAACAGAGATTCAGAAACCAAATTCTTTCGGATTTCAGTAGCAAGAACAACATTGTTCAAAGTAAGTTCCTTCCCGGAAGTCATCTTGAGTACCACTTTTCCATGGCCTTGTACTTTGAAAACCGTAGAGTTTCCCGTAAATAGTTGCTCATCATTAGCAGCTTCTTTATACTCGGAGAAACTCTTCGTTTCAGAACACACGTGACAAGTGGCCCTGGTATCAACCCACCATGTCTTAGGGTTTTCCACTAGGTTCACTTGTGACACAATAGCAACGAGCTCAATCTCGTAATCATCAACTAGATTGGCTTGAGCTTTCTTCTTCTTGTTCTGTCGGTAGTCCTTTGCACGATGTCCGGGCTTGTTGCATGCAAAACAAGTTCTCGTGAACTTCTTGAAATCCATTCCCTTCTTAGCTTGGGAAGAACTAGAACCAACAAATTTCCTCTTGTTGGTCTTCTTTGAATGTTCAACAACATTCGCCTTGGCTTTCATGGTCTGAACCTTAGCCCTCTTTTCTAAACCTCAGTTATCCTCTTCGATTCTCAATCGAACAATCAAGTCCGCTAAAGTCATCTCCTTTCGTTTGTGCTTTAGATAGGTCTTGAAATCCTTCCACGAAGAGGGAGTTTTTCTATTAAAGTTGTCGTTTCAAATGATTCACTAAGAGTCATTCCTTCGGCAAAAATCTCATGGAGGATCAACTGAAAATCTTGGACTTGACTTATTATGGTTTTCGAGTCCACCATTTTGAAATCCAGAAACCGGCCAACCACAAATTTCTTTGTGTCGGCACCCTCGGTTCTGTACTTTCTCTCTAAAGACTCCCACAGCTCTCTCGCTGTCTTTATCGGAATATACACGTTATATAACGTGTTGTCCAAACCATCGAGGATGTAGTTCTTGCATAGGAAGTCAAAGTGCTTCCATGCTTCCACCGATGCTACAACAGTAGTATCGGTCTCTCCCTCATTCAAAGTCGGGGCCTCTTTCAGTAAGAACTTGGCTAAGTTGAGGGTGGTCAGATAGAACAACATCTTTTGCTGCCATCGTTTGAAGTCCAGACTACTGAACTTCTCGGGTTTCTCACCATGTGTGACATGTAGAGGTTGTGGTGCTACGGACGCTTTAGCAGTACCGATAGATGTTTCGACCATCTGTTATTTCAAAAATAACAGGATCAACTTGAATACAATTTATAAAACAGTGTATTAATTCAATACACAAACAATAAGCAATATAATCACAAAAAATATATACAAATATGCTAACAAAGTTAATCTTTGTATATATAATCTTTAAGAAACAGTATGTAACAAATATATATATATATATATATATATAACAAATATATATATGCTCTAAAACATAACATGAAATACCACGTAATTAAATTACGTGAACAGTAGCATTAAAAAAAATGTTACTACACGAAAAGTATAAATATATATGTAATATAAAACAAACAGTATATATATATATATATAAAACAAGTAACTATATATATATATATTTATATATATATATATAACGTAGCAGCAAGCAGTATGAAATAAATAAATAAATAAATATATATATCTAAGAAGTCAAATATATATATATATATATATATTACAACGTACAGTAATAAAAGCACAAACAATCCGTCTTATACCAATATAAGAGAAAGTAAAGCTACAGTACAACACCGAATATATAAATTCTAAACATTAGCCAAAGAAGTCAGTATATATAAAAGTTCAAACACAGTAACAATATATCCGAATACATATATATATATATATTCTAACACAGTATATAACAAATAAAAAAAAGAAAAAAACGTCTTAAGATTGTAGGATGCTATATACTATAATATAAGAAGAATATATATATAAACAGAAAAAGAGAAGATGAACTGATATATAAATACGAACAAAATTCAAAACAACAATGCTTACAGACTTTAATCGAACAACAAAGAAACAGAATCGAGTCAAGGTTGGACCTCTGACCTTAATACGTTTTTTGCTTGTCTAATGGTGCTTACAATTTTGATACAAATCGTCTCCCAGGTTTCCTCGATAATCGTTGCAAATGAGAGCACACTCGGATGCAATACAACGATCCAGAAGAATGCTTCAGTCTCTCTCTTAGAAGGCAGAATAATTTGAGCGAAAATAAGTGATTGAAAATAGACACAGGTTGTCTGTATTTATAGTAGCAAATCTGCCTGTTCGAAAAGACACATCACATGGGAGAAACCTATTTGATCAGAACAGGCACTCCCAAAGGGGACGAACTGGTTCGGTTAGGCAGGCAACCGAACCAGCATATCTATACCGAAAAGGAAAATTCTAGAAGGTACACGAACTGGTTCCGTCCTGGACCGAACAGGTTGAATTAATCAGACAGAATAATAAAATTGGTCCGGCTGTGTCACACCCCAAATTCAGGGCATGTGACCGGCCAGAGACAAGGTATGCCCCTGCCTCCGAAGCCTGAATATACCCACGAAACCAAATCAAACAAAATTTCGGCATAATCTCGCCCTACATAGGGGTTTGCCGCTCAGTCATCAACATTTGCAATGTAATAATCATCAACACATGACATCTCGGTTTGGACACCTCCGATAGGGAGTAACCAAGATGCCCCGCAGCAGACTCAACCTTTATAACGTCTTATATACACACATACAGTCATATTATATCATAATGGCATAAGCATCACCAGATCATATTAGGCCTCCGTGGCCGTTATACATCATACATCACTTAGATACACCAGTTTACAAAATATAAAGTACATATACATCATACACAAAATGCGTAGGACCCATGATACCCTAGTGACTGCAAAATGTATCCCACCATCGCCACTGCTTACCATGTCCTGGGTCAATCCGCTTACCACAATTATACGAGCGGCTAGCTATCCGAAACCTGGGAAAAGCTGGGTCTATTAAGATCTGAAAAAGAATGAAAATAAACGGAGTGAGTCGAAAGACTTAGTGAGCATAAGGTTACTAGGAAGAGTACTTGAAAGTTTTGTATTTCATTTCTTAACTATTAAAGCATAAACATGACATATCAAGTATGACTAATTAACCGAAAAGTAATATTTAAAAATTATTCCAGGACTTATAAAAATTATTTGTCCCTTATGAAATCTTCTATGCTGAGTGCTGAATATAAATAGGCCATTGGTCAGCCAAAATCGGTAGCCAAAAATATTTTACAATCGATTTTACGTGTATACCTCTATAATTATCATTTAGAAAATTTTCATGACTATAACATCAAAACATCCTGGACTTATACCAGTCCGTAATATTTGTCATTCCGGACTATCTTGTCCATATCATCCGGACTCATCCTGTCCATATCATCCCGGACTCATCCTGTCCGTACCATCCCGGACTCATCCTGTCCGTACAAAATAGCATCCCGGACATCACCCTGTCTGTAAAATAATAGCATCCCGGACATCACCCTGTCCGTACAACAATAGCATCCCAGACATCAGCCTGTCCGTAAAACAATAGCATCCCGGACGTTACCCTATCCGTAAAACAATAGCATCCCGGACATCACCCTGTCCGTACAATAATAGCATCCCGGACATCACCCTGTCCGTACAACAATAGCATCCAGGACATCATCCTGTCCGTACAACAATAGAATCCCGGACATCACCCTGTCTGTAAAACAATAGCATCCCGGACATCACCCTGCCCGTAAAACAATAGAATCTCGGACGTTACCCTGTCCGTACAATAATAGCATGATATATTAAATTTGTTTATCTTATTAAATGATTTATATAATATGCTAGGTAACAGCTTCTACACTAGCATATTTCTACTTATGTTTACAAGCATTACAATTTCACTTAGACATTTTATCAAACAACTTGTGTGCATAACATTTAATCTACAATGTCTAACTATCCTTAAATACTCAACCATCCTATACAATATTATTCATCAACCAATTTCATAAATTAGCAACCATAATGCCTCAAACACAATTCCATACTATTTTTTCATTAATCCGACAAGTACAACCATAATCTACCTTGTTATGACATCTTAATTAAGAATATCTGAGCATTTCATATAGCTCACAATCATTATCATTCAACTCTACAATACTTACCTCATGTAACCATATTAACACTACACTTACGCCATTAATCCGCGTAAGGTTTAAAACTTACCGTTTCCGTGATCCGAGCAATCTTTCGTGTTTCAGCATCCGTATCAATCAACAATGCATATAAAACAACAACTACCTTATAAATTAACCTAAATACTCACAGTGTTATTTCGAGTATTAAAGCGGCACTTTCGTGACTTTGTCGCGATCCCAGGCGAACTCCACGATACGGGTACCTACGACATCGTCAAGATATTCTGTAAATATTTTACAACTACGGGACACTCAAATTCCCATTATTTATAATAGTTAGCTGATATCCAAAAATTTTCAGCTTAAAATTTTTTTTACAAATAAATTTTTACACTTAGCTCGGATTAAAATTTGGAGCAACAATCAACTAGAAAGTTGCTCACACGATGACAGCAAAGCTAACGGTGGCCTCGAACAACCAAGGAAGATGGCGGCACCACCTCATGGGCAAGCTAGGGTTTCGGCCAAACTCGTTTTAGCCTCTAAATTTTGATTCAAAGCTATCCGATACTAATTTATGGTTTAAGGAGGCAGAGGAACACCTCCCGTGGCGAAAAAAATGGTGGCAACATGGTGGTTCACCACCACCAATTTTTAGCCCACATGGTTTCTCATAGCTAAAGGCAAAATCTTCAAAATATAACATCAAAATCAAGCTTAGAACATGAAGTTACCTTTGGGTTTGTGAAATCTTTGAAAATTTTGGTGATCTTCCTAGTAAACGGAGGAGAGAGAAAGCTTGGAAGCAAGCTTCCATGGCTTCCCTTCTTTCTTTCTCATTTTTCTGGTTACTCACGTGAAATTGGGGGTGGAGAAGTCTGATTTTCAGACTTAATAAGTGGGCCATGGTCAAATGACCATTTGCCCCTATTTTGTCTTTTAGTACCTTAGCAGGCCAACATGAAATTTTAACGTTCGGAAGCCCGTTTTTCACTTTTCTTGACATAGATATGTTCCAAATATGATAATATACTGATCTTCATGTTCGGATAATTTTTTTGATATCTCGAAACCCAAATTCGGGCCTCGGAGCGCCAATGGGTCAATATTTTAACTTTTTCGGTTTTAACTCCGATTTTTGTTCTGATTTCACCAGTAGCTTGCTAACATCATTTTATATCTATATTAATCTATTGATCCATTTAAAACCTTTTTCGGACCTTCCCACAGTCAGTTTTCGGTTTTCATTCCTTTAGGTTACTTAAGGACTAATCCGGTTTCAACTCCGTTTTTTATTTTTCTTATCATATTCATAATCCTCATATGTTATAACATATGTCCATGTGTTCGGATTAGTTTCAAAAAATCCTGAACCATGTTTTTACGGCAATTTGCGCCAGCGTCAATAAATGACGAATTAGACGATTTTAGCTATCGAATTTGATTTTAATGTCCAATTTTTGATCTAAACATCATATTATGATCCTATATGATCATTGGTACCATTTACGGACTAAAAACAAAATTTTGGGTAAAATTACCAAAATACCCCTATTCATATTTTACCTTTTTTTTGCCAATTCATGTTCTAACACTCCCAAATAATGTTATATCACATATCAACACTATGTGAAGTTAAATTATCACATTTTATGGACATTTCCATATCCTGACTTTTAGTCAATTTGGGGTTAAATCACTTAATCACTCGATTAAACCCCCAACTCTACCATTTATCATACAACATGTGTACCACATGGTAGCCCATCCTTTCTATAGGCATTTCAAAGTTTAACCTCGAGCCATCCGCATGTTATAATTGTCTCGAATTGATCTCGTACTTACGAGGGTATTACATTCTATTTATGTCATACATGTTCATATTAATTTTTTAAATATTTAAAAAAAAAGGATAATGATTTTCAATAAAAAAAATAAAGATATTCCTGAGTTAAAATAATTCATGGGTTCTCTACCAGGTTTGCTGGAGGGAATGTCATCAATTATCATTAATAAAGGAATATCTTTCTTTCAAGAAACGAGAATGATTCGGAAAGTTTTCCAAATAAATAAAAATGTCTATATTTTGCCGATTTTGTCGGGGAATATAGAAAAATTTTGAATTAATAAGTTCCAGATCATTTTCAATTAAAAATGGAATTATTTTTATTTAAATTGGGAATTAACTTGAAATACTAAATTAAAACCGACTTTTTTACCGAGACTTGAGATAACACATGATTAATAAGGTACCGTTTTATACGGGCGTTGTGGGGGTGCTAATCCTTCCCCGCATGTAACCGAGTCCCGAACCCGATTCTTTGGTTTTCTCTGGTTTATAACGCAGACTTGAAATTGGTTTTAAAAATGTTTTAATTAGTTTTAAAATGTTTTTTAAACCGGTTTTAATAGGTGGCTGATCACACCTAGCTAAAAAAGATTGGTGGCGACTCCATGTCTTTTTACGAGGCCGTTTTCATACCCTTGACCTTTTATTTCAATCTAGAGGAATTAAGTCGTCTTTTCCTCTGCTTATGCTTCCTCATACACTCGAACAGGTCGCAGCAATCGGGATCACGTATCGACAGCTTGGCGACTCCACTGGACTATTAGAGAGTCAGGCCTAGAATTAGTCGTACGCTATCAAAGTCTCAATTTTGTTGATTTAATTGATATTTAATTTTAATTCCCATACTTTTTAAAAATAAAAGAGAATTTCGAAAATAATAAAATGTTTTAAATATGTTAATATTCATTCACATGCAATTTATTATTGTTTTCTAGTTATTTAATGTTGTATATTACTATTGCTTGTTGGTTAATGCGTTACACTATTCTTGATCGTTGTTTTAATAAATTGTTGGGTATTTAGGATAAGGGGTGTAGAATAGGTGGTGAAAGGTTTGTTGTTCCTCCGCACACACTATATTTGCATTTGCATAACATTAACTCTCTACCTGGGTTCCATCCTTTTAAATGGGAGTAAAGTAACTACGCCTTCGTGATGGTCCTCCGTATGGGCTAGTGAAACACTTTCGGAGTATAAAGTACCTAATGCCTTCGTGATGATCCTCCATATGGGCTTAGGAAAATATACTCTAACGAATTGAACCCGCTTTTATCGGGGTGCCTTACTAGCCTTCACCAACGACAGTGAGAAGCAATTCGGGGCCTTTAGAACTGATTCACCCTCATATAGTGAACCTAGGCGAAGCCATGCTGGATTTTCATTAGATACACCGAAGATAGGAACACATGGAGGGACATTTCTAAACCTTTTGATACCTATTTTACACTCTTAATAAGGGTTGTCGATCGGGAAACGATGTACGTACATCGCCCGTAATAAGTTTAATATCCCGCCCTGAAGGCATCGTGATGCCTAGATGAGTCGATAATATTGGGGCAAGTGTTCACTAGCTTTTTAAAATTGAAAATATCAAAACATTCTTTTTCAAACATTTTTGCATTCTACACATTTCATGCATATGTGAATAGAGCATGTACATTCATGGTTGTATTTTTTATCTCATTCTTTGCGATAAACAGTTGGTAATAATCTCATTTGATGATTATGAACCAGTAGTGTTACATGAACATTTGCATATTATACCATATTAGGATCCACTACCCCGAAATTCTTTTGAAAATAATATGTTTGGCTTTTCATAGAGAAAACATGTTTCAAAAAATCATAGATTAAATTTGGAGGCAGATCTTGCATAATGAGATTTTTGAATAATCAAGATTTAGGTCCCATCAATTTCGTGTAATCATTGATTTCTTTGTATATACCTTTGTGTTAATTCATTTATCTTTTGCATGTATCATTTTGACATCATGTTACAGTCATAGCATGTATAGTCACTCATTGTAGAATATGTTTATGACATGCATGGTCATTATTTGTATATACCTGTGTATCAATTTATTCATTCTTTAAATGCATCATTAGATTGCATCCATGGCATACATAGTCATCATAATTTCTCTATATATGATTATGCATTAATCATCAGTACATTCATGCACGTAAGAATAGAGCATGTACATTCATAATTGTATTTTTAATCTCATGGCATTTTCATTTGCATGAAAGGGGTTCGAGATATGAGGAATGAATCGGAGGAACGATTGGGTGCTTTGGAATGTAATCAAGAGGAGTTTAGACATGAAATCCGGGAAGTGAAAGAACAACTCGCCAAATTGCTGAAAATGTTCGAGGATATGGGTAAGATTAAGGGGGAACTTTCTCAGGGCTCTGCATCGCCTTCGGGTCAACCAAAACTATTAGGTCCAGAACATACAATCCTTGTTGGATCTTGCACTTGTCAATGCCACAAAGGTTGCAATCCTGATGAAATTGTGGACTAGATCGTGAAAATGATTAAACCCGAGAGCCTGATACCAAAGATAGAAACCTCAGATCCCAAAAAGTCCCTGCAATTGGTCCTAGGTTCAAACCAGTATCCTCACCCTATATGGCCCAATTGTCCATTGGGAGGATCACTACGGGACCCATGAATCCCACTCCATCACCACCAACTGGAAGTTCATACTATTTCCCTCATCAATCACCTTATCAAGCATCCGGGATAAGAACCTCAAGCTATGTACAACCTCCAAGGGTCCCGTGTCCAAATCCATACCCTTGCCTTGTTATTCCGCCATCTCCCTATGTAAACACTTCGGTTCGAACCTTAGTACCACCACCAAGTGCCCCAACTCCTAGGCCATGTGTGATTAAGAAACAACCCAAAAACAAGACTCAAGAGCAGTATGATCCCATTCCAATTAGCTATCGAGAGCTTGTCCCTATACTGATCCAAAATCACATGGTTGCCTGTATCCCGCTGAAACCCTTGTTACCACCATATCCAAAGTGGTATAATCCAAATGCAAGATGTGATTATCACTGTGGAATTGCTGGCCATAGCATTGAAGACTGTATAGCATTCAAAAATAAAAGTGCAATCTCTTATAAGATCAAGTGGATCGATCCAACGGCACTGATTGATAGAGGCTGTAAAAACGTCATTAGGATTGGGAGATTTACGACAATGATGTAGAAAGACTTTGGTCTGATATGATGTAGTAGGATTTCACTTTTTCAGTAGCCGGCTCTTATAGCCTTAGGATGCTAGGAAGAATAAAGTGCTTGTAAAGACAGTTTTAACCACTGCTCATGATTTTGTAAACATGGTTTATACCATTGTGAACGTTGATTTGGGAATGAATTGGTTGTGCTTCAAATTTATGAGATGTTGATGATTAAGTTCGTACGATTCTTATTTCCCCCGTGATATCTTCCCCTTTGTATTTTGCATCCAATCAATTATTTGTCATACCATACATTCATACATGCATCTTGGTAGCATCAAGTGGTATTCATGACAAATATAGTCAACATGATTTTTCTATATGTTCATGCACTGATTTTCTTATTACTTACATCATGTTAGCATTAGGTCGCATTCATAATACACATGGTCAGCATGAGTTTCTTTGTATATACTCTGTGTCAATCATTCATTGTTTACATGCATCATAATTGACATCGTGTTGCATTCATGATGTATACGATCATTCATTGGGAAATACGTTGAAATATACATGGTCATTCATTGCATATATCCATGCATTGATTTGTTTATTCTTCGCTTGTAGCATGTTGGCGTCGTGATTGCATTTATTACATATATAGTTAGCATGTTCCCACGATACATGTTCATACATCATATTGTTTAGGCTTCACGTGCATCAAATTGCATTCATGACTCTTTCATCATGACATACATTTGGGGAAATAGAATGGAAGTTGATTTGGCTTTAAGAGTCTTTGAAAGAATTTCCCTTTCAAATCAGAGGTATAAGAAGTACTGAGTACCTTTTGAATATAGGCTAAAGCTATGGAAAATGAAGAAGCTGCCCGCATGGAAAGAATAGAAAAGGCACATGAAGAATTGCTAGAAAAGTTGGCAAAATCTGAAGCAGAATCTAAAGATCAGATGACTAAATTGATGGAGCTGATATCCGCCGTAATCAAGGGAAAAGGATACACTGAAGACTTTGCAGCCAGAGAAGGGTTAGAGGCACAAAAGGGTCAGAATGAGGTCATAATGATGGATGGCCAGAACACAGTTAACCCCAACAACACCCTGAACTTAGACAACCCAACTGAACGGGAAAGGTTGAAAAAGGTTGAGTCAAATATGGCTAAGTTGACAGATTCTCGAGGGAAATAACAGTTGTTAGAAGAAAAGCTCCGGGCAGTAGAAAATACAGATGTATTCAGGAGTGTGGATGCTAAGGAACGATGCTTGGTCCTCAATTTAGTCATTTCTTGTAAATTCAAGGTCCCTGACTTTGTGAAATATGACGAGACAATCGATCCATCAACACTCATCACCATGTTCTGCCGAAAGATGGCAAGTCACATAGATAATGATAAGCTTTTGATTCACTGCTTCCAAGATAGCCTCAGCGGGTCTGCAATTAGGTGGTATAGTCAGTTGAGCAAGGATCAATTCGCTCTTGGAATGATTTGGCCAGGGCTTTTCTAAACCAATACAAGCATGTGACCTACATGACACCTGACCGTCTCACCTTGCAAAATATGGAGAAAAAGGTTATTGAGAGCTTCAAAGAGTATGCTCAGAGGTAGAGGAACATGTCCACCCAAGTGCAACCATTTTTGACACAAAAGGAAATCACCGTCCTTTTTGTGAGTACACTACGGGCCTCGTACTATGATAGACTCGTCGGCAATGCCTCGAAGAATTTTGTGGACATGGTAATCTCAGGGGAGATGATTGAGAATGCTATAAAGAATGGGAAACTTGATGGAGAAGGAACATCCAATGCCGAGAGAAATATGAACCTAGAAAGAAAGAGGAAGATGTCCAAGCTATGGGAGATTTCGTCCCATATTCCCAATTTCCCTCATACCAGTCATGTTACCCTACTGAGGCATCTTCAAGCCTTTATCCTTACCCACCAACCCAAGCACCTAATCCTATACCAGTTCTTGCAACAAGGCCTACTTCCAGAAAACGATCGCGGGATAACCAAGAAAAAATTCCAATCCCAATCCCTGACCTACTGCCATTACTAATAAAGAATCAGTACCTTACCCCGGTACCTTTGAAAATAGCTCTGAATCCATCAGCAAGGAGTTATGACCCTGACAGCAAGTGTGGTTATCACCTGGGGGTAGTTAGGCATTCAACTGAAAAATGCAAACAACTGAGGGAAAGGATTGAAAGTTTTATCCGCAATGGTATTTTGACACCGGAGCTTATTAATCATTGGAAGGCCGCTTTGCCGTAAATCAGTTTCTTTCAGGGTTTTAGGAGGAGAATTACTACCTTTGAAGGATGTAAATAGGAGCATTTTGATGTATATAATTTCAGACCTTAGGATGAAAACACTTGTCTCATGTCGACATTCATATGAATTAAATGAATTTTGAATTTTAAATGTTTTGTGTTTGTTGTGTTTTAACAATAATTTTGAATTTGCAAAAACAAGCATTAAGGAAGTTTTAATAATGGATAGTCTCGAGAATATTGACGATCATTGTTACAAATGACCCAATACCCTCTTCCCTCTCTTTTAGGCTTTCCTAGGCCTAAATCCCTTTAACCAAGACCACTTGGAAAACCTAATGCTTCAAGGAATATGAATGATTGAACTTCATAAAACCATTTTCATCATAGAATAAGCAAAGACGTAGATCTTAGTCTAGGCTGTGAATAAAGGAACGAACGTTTTGAAATTTTTTTGAGCTTCTTGAAATTCAAACAAATGAGACATTGTTTCAAGAATTTAGATCATGGTAATTTGGTGTGTGTCAAGGTTGTGCCAAAACCATTCATGACATTTTCAACAACCACAAAACAGTAATTGCCCAAACATTACTTTATGATTGACACCCTGGGGCACAATGATTAAACTAGATTATCCCATGTCCCAGAGAAAACCTATTTTTGGGCCATATTTTCCTTGTCTCTTCAAAGAACTCATATTTGAAACTCAGCCTTTTCAAAATAGACCTAGACTTGCTATGTTCCTCGTTGATACAAATTGTCATGGTCAATCAAATTAAGGCATCATATGTAGAAATGATGGTTGTATGGTGAAAAAGGATGGGACTAACGCATGAATCATTAGGGCATGTGATTAAAAAAAAATTGGGATATCATACATATGAGAATTCGGATGATTCCAAAGTGCAAAATGAAATTTCGATTATCTCTTTCCCCTGAGGATTGCTTTTCAATGAGAATATTTATGCTTGATATGATAAATGGCCATCTTTCATATCCCCTTCACTAAGAAGAAATTATCTCTAGTCACCCCATTGAGCCTTAGGAATTATTTATTTCTTTGAACCCTGATCAAGGATCACCCTCTACATTGGAGGGAAAATATGAGGAAAAATAATAAAAAATCATGGCAAAAAAAAACAAAAAAGAGTCACTGGAAAAGGTGAAATCAAAGAATGGCAAAATGAAAGCCAACAATCAAAAAAAGATTGAAAAAGTAAAAGGTCAGAAAAGTCCAAAAGGGACAAATACTTCAAAGGAAATCCTTCTCAAGAAATGATCCTTGATCTGATTACCCTCAAAACAAGATTTTGGGCCTATTTATCCTTTTTTTTGAACCCCGAGCGATGGCCTACATTGCATGCTTTAAAAGTCCATTTTGATCAAGCATGAATATTTAATTTGAAGGGTTTTTCCTTAGATTTTATCCCATCTCATCAGATTATCATTTCACTAAGGAAGAATTTAGAATTCTCAAGTGCATGGTAAAACAATGAAAAAAATGAAAAAAGGATAAGAAAAATGAAAAGAATAGGACTCTAGGGCGAAAACCCAAAACTGGGCGGTTTAGAGTAAAATGGGAATTTTCGATGCCATTTATGTTAGTACCGATACCACAAAAGAGAAGGTAATCTTGGAAAAGTGGTCATCGGGGAACATCTAGGAATTCCTGAACCTCCCAAATTGTTAGCCCTCATTTGGAGGATTAACTTCAAAAACTGAGATCTTTTTTTCCCTTCAAGATTAAACTTTTCAGTTTAAGCATCCCAGCCAATCTTGACGCTTGTCAAAATGCCTTGATATGAAAACTAAAAGAATGTTGAATTTGTTTGATTCTCAATGAATTCATGATTTATAAAACATGTTCCATTCGTGATCCTAGAAGGGACATACATTTTGTTGTGAAGTTTTCTTTGATCAACCAAAATCTTGTTATGCCAAGGCTTGCCAATCCCAGTTGAAAAAAACCCAGATTGACACTTAGAGAAATTTTTAACAATGATCATTAGTCTTCAAAAGATTTGTACATCACACACTGTGAGGTTAATATTCTTGTTCAAAAGTTCTCAAAATGAGAAAACAAATAAAGATATTTGTTTGAAATACCTATTTTTGATGTTGACATGAGATAAGGGTTTTTCTAACCTAAAGGTGTGGAACTACTAGGGTTAATCTTGATTTCAAAATATGAGAAGAAGAAATAGAACCTGGCAAGCAGACTTCTGTCAATAAGAGTTTGAAAACTGTTGAGGCAAAGGAAATAGCCAAAGATTGAAAAAAGAATTGATGTTTACTTTGATTTGAAGAGGAAAAATGAATTGGAAAGGCTAAGCCAAAGTCTAGAAAAATGATCAAGGGTATTTGCATCATTTAGAAGCATTTGCATAATGTCAATCTTTGCATTTGTATCTTTTCATGAAGCATTTTCATCATTATCGATCTTTGCATTTGCATCATGTAGAAGTATTCTGCACATTGTCAATCCTTGCATTTGCATCATTTAGAAGCATTTGCATAATGTCAATCTTTGCATCTGCATTATTCCATGAATTTGCTTTAACACCAATTTTCGTATTTGCATCATTTAGAAGCATTTGCACATTGTTGACCTTGGCATTTGCATCCTTCTGTGAAGTAATTGCGTTATTTAAGGATCATTTGCATGTACACCATGAAGCATCTGCATCTTATCCAACATCTGCATCAGTATTAAGAAACATTTGCATCAATTCAAAACATTCACATTTGCAATATGAGGTATGTGCATCATTTGCACCAGCATCAAAAAGCATTTGCATCTTCTCAAAATTTTCAGGTTAATTTTCAACAATTCTTCACAGATTATTTTTAAGACCTCCGGGCATCAATTTTTCTAATCATTCTTAAGACCTCCAGGCATCATTTTTAAAGTCGCATACAGCGCAGTTTTCAAAATAACGGGTAAGGCCTCCGGGCACCATTCTTAAGACCTCCGGGCATCATTTTTAAAGTCGCACACAGCGCATTTTTCCAAATCACGGGTAAGGCCTTCGTGCACCATTCTTAAGACCTTCGGGCATCATTTTTAAAGTCGCATACAACGCATTTTTCCAAATCACGGGTAAGACCTCCGGGCACCATTCTTAAGGGCATCATTTTTAAAGTCGCATACATCGTATTTTTCCAAATCACGGGTAAGGCCTCCGGGCACCATTCTTAAGACCTCCTGGCATCATTTTTAAAGTCGCATACAGTGTATTTTTCTAAATCACGGGCAAGGCCTCCGGGCACCATTCTTAAGACCTCCAGGCATCATTTTTAAAGTCGCATACATCGCATTTTTTCAAATCACAGGTAAAGCCTTCGGGAACCATTCTTAAGACCTCTGGGCATCATTTTTAAAGTCACATACAACACATTTTTCCAAATCACGGGTAAGGCCTCCGGGTACCATTCTTAAGACCTCCGGACATCATTTTTAAAGTCGCATACAGTGCATTTTTCCACATCACGGATAAGGCCTTCGGGCACCATTTTTAAGACCTCCGGGCATAATTTTTCTTTAAATCATGGATAAGACCTCCGGGCACTATTTTTAAGACCTTTGGGCATAAGTTTTTCTTTTTAAAATCGAACAGGTTTTCTTAAGACGGGTTGAGCCTTGATTAGTCAGGGAATTCAATTTAAGGACAAAATCTTCAATTTACAGTTATTTTTAAAATTTAAAAAAAAAAGAAGAAAAAAATGAAAAATGATGAAAAAGAAAAAATGGAAAAAATAAAACTCCCTTTGCCTTCTCTTCACATGTGATTTCACTAACCGAACAAAATTAGTGTTTGTTTATCTTTGCCTAATTCTTGATTCTCAGCAATAGCCAAAGAGGGGCAGCTGTAGACACCTAATTTTGTTCGGGCCACTAAAACAGGTATGTTTTCTTCCTAAATTGATGTTTCAGAATGCTAAAAGGCTTTTCTTATCCTGCAGGTGGTACTCCGAGACTTAGTCTAAGAAAGCATACAAAAAAGTCAAACTTGAAAAAGTCAACCTCAAAAAAGTCAACCCTAGAAAAGTCAACACCAAAAAGTCAACCCATTTTCAAAATCAAGATTTGAAGTTTAATTGAAAGATGGTGAAAGAATTTTGACAATCCGAGGTCTACATTGAAATATGGAGGTCTGAAGTTGGGTTATGGAATTTTAGTAGAAAGGAAACCTTAGTTCGAGAAATTTGAGGAAAAGTGCTTGAACAATCAAATTGGTCGAGATTGGAGGTCCCAAATGAAAGATAAGCATTGACTACGGGTAATGGAGAAGCTAATTGAAAGAAAAACTAAAAGAAAAGTCAATCCGGAAGAAAATCGAGAATTACAATTTTTGGTAGATTTCCGTGAAATTTTGAAGAATTACGAAAATGGCCCGATTCGGTAGGACTAAAGCCCCTAATTGATGAGGAGTGATTAAACAAGGATAGCCCAAGGCTCAGTTTGAAGAAAATCTAAAAATCGAACTTGTTTTGAGTAAAACCGGGCTTCGGATGCAAAAAGGCAAAATTGGAAAATTTGAAAAAAATAGCAAATGAACTCCAAAAATTCTAAAATTTTTTAAATCTGATTCTTAAATCATTTCGAAGAGATTGGCAAAAAAAAATCTTGATTTGAAGTTCGTTTGTAAAATGGCCGAATCCCGGGCCCACTATGCAAAAATTCAACAGGATAAATCCCAGAAAAAAGCATGAGTTCCAAAAATTTTAAAAATTTGCAGATCTCATTTTTAAATTATTTGGAAGAGATTGGCGAAAGAAAATCTTGATTTGGCGTTCGTTTGCAAAATGGCCAAATCCCGGGCCCACTGTGTAGAAATTCAACAGGATAAATCTCGAAAAAATAGCAAACGAGTTCCAAAAAGTTTGAATATTTGTAGATCTCATTTTTAAATTATTTGGAAGAGATTGGAGAAAGAAAATCTTGATTCGGAGTTCGCTAGCAAAATGGCCAAATATGGGTCCCCTATGCAATAATTCAAGCAGATAAATCCCGAAAAAATAGCAAATGAGCTCCAAAAATTATGAGAACTTTCAGATCACATTCTTAATTTATGTGGAAGATATTGGTGAAGAAAAATCTGGATTCGGAGCTCGTTTAAAAAATGGTAAAGTTCGGGTGCATAAAAGGGGCAATTTTGGAAATAAATTCGAAATAAATAGCAAATGGACTCGAAATTTTTTGAAAACTTCCAAAATTCAATTTTTTATTATTTCGGAAGTATTGAAAAAAAAATTTGAATTTGGAGTCCGTTTGCTAATTATTTAGGTTCGAGGGTTAAAAAGGTCGTTTCACCGAAGAAACAAAAAAGGGTAAATTTGTAATTAAGGAAAATATGAAAGAAGAAGGAATTGCTGGGATTTTATCTCCTTTGATCAGCCAGCATAGAGGAGAAGAGGGAAGCTTGATCAATTTAATTCCTTAGTCACTATCAAGCTCACATGCTATCACTAACACCTTGGAAATGGTCCTCCCTTCATCCAATGGCTTAGGTGCCTTGTAGAAAATTTGAATGCACCATCCAATGGCCAAATTTAAATGCCAAGATGACATTTTTATTTGTCATGAAAGAACCCTCATCTAATGGCCAAGAATGGAAGAACACAACTCATCCAAAGCTAGACATCCATTTGGCCAAGCAAGGAAGTGCATGGGATTGTTCCTTTTCATCCAATGGCTTAGCCATGTACAAGGGCTGAATACACATGTTAAGGGCTGGATTTAATCTACAATATGTCATTTTTATGTTTTCCTCATCCAATGACCAATAATGGAAGAGCACAACTCATCCAAGGATAAGCACTAAAAAGGCCAAGCAAGGAAGTGCATGGGATTGATCCTCTTTTTCATCTAAGGGTTGAGGTTATTACAAGGGCTGAGTACGCATCTTAAGGGCTGCTATGAATTGGTAAGATGACATTTTTATGTTGTCATGAAAATATCTTAATCTAAAGGCCAAAATTGGGGGAGAAAAAAGTGCAAATTCCATCCAAGGGTTGGAGGGCCATTCGGCCAAGCCATTAAAGGGGGGCTGATTTCATTTTTTGATAAGTTTGAAGGCAGGAAACAGTAGCTAATGGAGAAAGAAAAAGGTTTTGAAAGAAAGAAAAAAAAGGTTTTCAATAGAAGAGCTTGAAGGTAGTCATCTCTACCAAGCTCTAGCATGGTTTTCTTCTTGTTTCCCATGGTGATTTCTTGATTTTCTATCTTGTTTTCCTACTACATTTTTCATAGAAATCAAAGTTTTTAAATTTTTACTTAAGTTTTCATCTCTTCTTCTTCAAAAAAAATGGTTGATTTTTTTTTTATTCTTGCTTTAGCCGAATGTGGTTGTTTGTTTGCCTTGGTCTTTTCTTTTTTTTTTCTTCTTTGCATGTTGTTGTGGAAAAATGATTTTTAGAAGGTTTGTTTAAGTATTTTATATTCTGATCTTTTACAAAAAGATGAAGCAAAAAAAAGGTTGAAATGGCTACATGATCTTGGCAAGACCAAGTGACCATGGTTAGGGAAGAGGCTATGCCCATTTTTACCTACCATGAAGCTCACCTTAATTTTGTTATTTAGCATGGTTTATTTTCTGATTTTTGAAATGGAAAGGCTTCATGATCTTGGCAAGACCAAGTGATTATGGTTAGGTGAGAGGCTATGCCCATTTTATACCAACCATGGAGCTTAACTTTCCTTGTTTTATTTACTAGTTTTGCTTGTTATTTGCTTTGCTTTGCATGTCTATGCTTAGTGTTTTATATGTTCTTTACATTATTTTCTATGCTATATTTGCTTCTATATTTCTTTTCCATGCTTAATAATTTTTCTTTGTAGATTTGGCCATTGTGTTCATTGGAATCTTGTTGTGCATTTTTCTCATATATCATGTCTTATATTATAAACATGTTTGCATTTTATATTTGGTCATATGACCATTCGTCTACTCCATTTTGCTATGCCTTACATGTGCATTTTCATCTTGCTTCTTGACTTATTTGCATCTCCATGCCATGAGTTAGCATATCTTGATATTTAGTATGCCTTGCATGTGCATTTTCATCTTGCTTCTTGACTTGTTTGCATCTCCATGCCATGAGCTTGTGCATTTTGATTTTAGTATGTCATATGCTTTTGGAAATGTCATGACATTATGTATCTTGATATGATTTGTCATGTACTTGTGCCATTTACTCGATAGGATTGCACTAGAGTACCATGTGACCATTCGGCCTCTTCATGCATTCCTTGCCTTGTCATGCATTTGCATTTTGTTTAGGTAACATGCTTTACATTATCATATCTTGAAATTGTGTATTAGTTGCTGTTTGTTCAAGCATTAGTATTAGGTTCATTGGTCATTGTATGTTCATAGTATTGCTATGCATTCTCATTACATTTTAGGTCTACCCCATATTGGTATTACCATGCATATTAGGTCTTAAATCATATTGGTATTGCCATGCATTGCTATGCTACTTAGGTCTTAGGTTATATTAGCATTTTCATGCATATTCATAACATATTAGGTCCAAGTCATATTTGCATTATCAAGCATTGCATGCATATTAAGTTAGGATAGCATTTATTGCCATGCAAACTCATGCTAGACATTTAGGTTATTTTGAATTATCATGCATTTCCTTTACCATTTATGCTTTAGACAATGCATTTCATACATTTCATTTGCTGTATGTTCATGCATTCCATGTCATTTCCACATGATTTATGACAATCAATGGCTCAAAGTCATGCTCTCTTGAGCATACTTGTGGAAAATTAAAGAGTTGTCAAATTGATTATTCTACCTTTGTGATTTTTTTTACTTAGCCAATTTTTGTCCAAGGTTTTTAAATGTTTTAGCTATTGTTCTTAGGTCTTTAGGATGATCTCCAACAATTTTTACTTTGATTTTTGAATGACTTTATCAAAGGCAAAAAATGTGTTTTGACAAAACAGTTTTTTTCACCAAATACTCGAACTTCTCTGACTTTTCTGGCAGTAATCTTTAATCAGAAAATTAACCCAATTTTTTATCGTGTAGGCTTATATGTTCTGAGTCTCCAGCATTTTTTTTTAAATTTTTTTGAATTTTTAAAAATAGACTAAAAAATCGTGTGTCAAAACCTGACAGTAGAGGTAGATTTGAATTCAAAAGAAAAATAATGGTTGAATTTGGCTAAGGCATTTAGAGGGGGTTGGTTAGAAGCTTTAGCTACTGTCTTAGGGTAGTTTCTAAGCCTTTTTAAACCTTTAAAAATGATTTTATAAATCTCTGGTTAAGGGTGGTAAATTCTGGGATTTAAAACTTAGGAAATTAGAACCATTTTAAAAGGGTTCGGTAGGGGTTTTAATCTTTATTCAAGTTTTTCCTCAAAATTTTTTTTCAAACAATCACAAAGTTTTGTTGTTTTTTTTTTTTAGAAAATCTAATTTGACATATTTTCCTAAGGTACCCGGATATCTTTTTAGATATACGGATTTCTTTCTTAGAGGAAAAAATACATTTTCATGCATTGCATTTTCCATGTTCATGCATTTTATTCAATATGTGATTTTTGCTATGATATTTTCCATGGTATTATTATTACTTTGATTTACATTTTATGATGTTATATTGTTTTCCATACGATTTTGAATATTTCATGCTATCCTATATTTTTTATTTAGTCATTTAATTTTGTCACATTATTTAGCATATACTATGTTCATGCATTTTTATTTTATTTTCATGCATATTTTATGGTAGCATATTTTATGTTTCATGTCATTTCTTGTCATTTAGATCATATTCCATGTCATTTAGGTTATATTATTGATAATATGCCATGTCATTTAAAATATGCCTTATCATTTAAAATTGCCATGTCACTTAAATCATTTTATTTCATTTAGAATATACCATGATACTTATGATTTTTTTTTATTTCATCTAGAATATACTATGCCATTTAAATTATGTCATGTCATTTAGGTTGCATTATATTATCTAGACTTTGCTATGTCATTCTATTTATGTCATACATGTTCATATTCGTTTTAAATTTTTTTTTAAAAAAAGGATAATGATTTTCAATAAAAAAATAAAGATATTTTCGAGTTAAAATAATTCATGGGTTCTTTACCGGGTTTGCCAGAGGGAATGTCATCAATTATCATTAATAAAGGAATATCTTTCTTTCAAGAAACAAGAATGATTCGGAAAGTTTTCTAAACAAATAAGAATTTCTATATTTTGCCAATTTTGTTGGGGAATATAGAAAAATTTTGAATTAATAAATTCCGAATCATTTTCAATTAAAAATGGAATTACTTTTCTTTAAATTGGGAATTAGCTTGAAATATTAAATTAAAATCGACTTTTTTACCGAGACTTGAGATAACACATGATTAATAAGGTACCGTTTTATACGAGCATTGTGGGGGTGCTAATCCTTCCCCGCACGTAACCGAGTCCCGAACCCGATTCTTCGATTTTCTCTGGTTTATAATGCAGACTTGAAATTGGTTTTAAAAATGTTTTAACTAGTTTTAAAATGTTTTATAAAATCGGTTTTAATGAGAATCCTTAGTTTAGTGAGAATTAAGTCATCTTTTCCTCTGCTTCTGTTTCCTTATACATTCGAACGGGTCCTCGCGATCGAAATCACGTATCGACAATATAAATGTTCAGATTTTATAATCAAATGAGATACCCTCTTGGCAAACAATACATGATGAGATCGATGAAGGACATTCAAGTTGATGGAACTTGTTAACCAGTTCTAAAGTTACATGTTTGGGAGATGATAAGTAGATGAAAAGAATGAGCTTGAGAATCCTTGTTACCACGATTGGAGACACATGATGTTGATTGGAGCATTTTTATTTCATGCATTGTATTGCATTCATGACATTCACTTCATGTATTGTGTTACATGGCATTCAGACATTCACTTCTTGCATTGCATTACATGGCATTCATGTCATTCATGGCATGCATTTAACATATAAGAAATATTTTAGGTTGGATTTTTTAATTTTGAAATAAAACTTTTTCAATTTGAAATTCCTGAATCTCGTTTGAGGTGAAGTTTTCAGTCCCTCGATTGAGGAAAACTCTTTAGATTTTTCACTTTGGTTGAGGAGATGGTTTTAGACCTTGATAAAAGTGAGAATTTTTAAGATGAGAATCTTAATTTCAAATCTTCAAGATGAATTTTTTTTTTCAAAGGTAAGTTTTTTATTAGGTTTATTTTATCAAAGATGAGAATTTCTAAATGAAAGTCTTTTTTACTTATTTTAATGAGAATCCTTAGTTTAGTGAGAATCCTTAGTTTAGTGAGAATTCTTAGTTTAATGAGAATCCTTATTTTAGTGAGAATCCTTAGTTTAATGAGAATCCTTAGTTTAGTGAGAATCCTTATTTTAGTAAGAACCCTTATTTTAGTGAGAATCTTTAGTTTAGTGAGAATCCTTATTCTTATTTTAGTGAGAATCTTTAGTTTAGTGAGAATCCTTAGTTTAGTGAGAATCCTTAGTTTAGTGAGAATCTTTAATTTAATGAGAATCTTTATTAGTGAGAATCTTTTATTTTTAGTGAGAATCCTTTACTTTTAGTAAGAATCCTTGGTTTTAGTGAGAATCTTTAGTATAGTGATAATCCTAGTTTTGATGAGAACCCCTTATTTAGGTGAGAATCTCGTAGTTTTGATTAGAATCTTTTATTTTGGTGAGTTGTTTATGTGAGAATCTCGTATTTAGGTGAGTATCTCATGTTTAGGTGAGAATCTCACATTTAGGTGAGAATCCCGTATCTAGGTGAGAATCCCATGTTTTAGGTGAGAATCCCGTATTTTGATAAGAATATTTTATTTTGATGAGAATCTTTTATTTTTTATAGAATTGTGTTAGTGTGAATCCTTTACTTTCAATTTTATTTTTGGTGTGAATCCTTTATTTTCGAAATTACTTTTAAGGTGTGATTCTTTTATTTTTAAAATTATTTTTTTATGTGAATCTATTATTTTCAAATTTATTTTTGGTGTGAACCCATTATTTTTCAAAGTTATTTTGGTTTAAATCCTTCATTTTTCAAAAAAAAGAAAAAAGAAAAAGTTATTGATTAGATGTGAATCTTTGTAGGGTGTCTACGTCTTTGCACACTTCCTGCTTCACAGAAAATGTGCAAAGAGGGACAGCTGTAGACACCCGATTTTATCTGAGCCTTTTTATCTGAGATTGAATTCGATTTTTGCAAAGTCAATTATTATCGGGTTTTATTAAACCTTGGAGTCCGAAATTGGACCGATCTATGAGTCTCGAATTGTTGGGCTTGGAAATCCAATTTAAGCCCATTAAACCCATTTTAAGTTTTTTGGGCCATGGAGTCTAACGAAGTGGCCCATTTGATCATTGTTATTATTATTATTATTATAGATATCATTTATTATTATTTATTTTTTTTATTTCTATTTTTTAAAATAAAAAGAATTGTAAAAAAAAAAAGAAAAAATTTTGAAGAACTGAATCTATGTAAAACTGTGGGGATGAACAACGTGTTATTAGGTTCCTTGGAGCCAAAGATAGATCTCTCTGTTAAAAAAGGAAATATTGGGAAAAGAAAGTCAACAAAAAAATCAAAGAAAAATCAAAAAGAAAAAAGAAAGAAATCGGATCTGCATGCAGATCCGATTCTTGAGCCCCAAGATGAAAAACCTAAGTACCTACCCTTTTGAATCCCTATATATACCCACCCTCAGTGCACACACCAAAGGGAGGAAGCATTCACAGCAAATGCACAATTTTTTTTTTCAGCAATCACATCAAAAACTTTCGATTTTTCTAAGGTATTTTTTGAAAAAAAATTCTTTGTTTGCTTTCTTGTTTGAGATTTAAAACAGTGTTTGGAAAATACTAAAGGAAATATATATTTTTTTGGGTTTCTAGGTTTCGGATTTTGAAGGAAACTAATCAAAAACATAAATTGTTTTTTTGGGTTTCGAATTTAAAAAACGAGGCAAAATCGAGGTTTGTTTTCTTTCTCGATTTTTTTAAAAAATTTTTTTAAAAGGCTCGAACAGGTTAAAAGGGAAAGATTTGAAACTTCAAATTTTGATTTTGGATTTGTTTTCGAAGAAAAAAAAAAGATAATATTTCTGGGATTTCCAGTTCCCAGCGACCGATAACTGAAAAAAAAAATAAGAACTTTCCGGCGTCGGATGAATTTTCCAACGCTGAATATGGAAAACAAATGGGCTGCTTGATTTTGAAATTTTAGAGAAAAAATAAGTTTTTTTTTTTTTTTTTTTTTTTTTAAAAAAAAAGGGGAGAAGAATGAAGTGAATTTTTTTTTTTAAAATATAGCGACCAGATCGGGCAAGACCCGTGCGGATCCGGGCCTCTGCCCGACCCGATCCCAAGGATTTGCTATTTATTTTCTTTGTATTTTTCTGTTTTCTTTTCTTTTTCAATTTCGTTTTTTTTTTCATATATATATATATATATATACTTTAATTTATTTTAATTATTTGGTTATTTATTTAATTGCTTGTTCATTAACATTTGATTTAAGTTTTTATTTAATGAATTATTTATTTTTTTAATTAATAGGTTATTCATATATTTTATTTGTTAACATTTAACTTGATTTTTAGTGCATATTTTTATTTATTTTATTTATTGTGATTAAATGATTAAAATTAGTTAAACTTTATTTTGTACATAATATGATTTCGTAATTTACTATGAAAATTGATATTTACCGACGATGAAATTTTGGAAAGTTGCGAATAGTCAATTTCTAAGAATTTCTAGGTGAGAAAAGTTTTTAGGTATCTAACCCGAATGGTGGAAAGTAACCTAAAGGTTTTCTAATATTTTAAATTCTCAATTTTAATTCTTAATCTTTTCAATATCATAATTCCGACGATAGAGCCTTTACATAACAATGAATGGTTTCCATTGAAGACTCCTAAGGTGGGGAAATGTTTTGGGTATCTAACTCGAATGGTGGAAAGTAACCTAAAAGTTTTCCAATATTTTAAATTCTCAATTTTAATCTTTATAAATATCAATTTATAATTCCGATGACGGATCTTCATAAGAACGAATGGTTTCTATTGAAGACTCTTGAGGTGAGGTAGATTTCAAAAATCAGTCCCCAATGGTGGAATTTTTTTTTGAAATCTTTCCAATATTTAAAACTAAAATTAAAGACCATAAATTAAGATCAAATTTAGGGTAATATTTGACTAATTAGGTACTGTCCTTTTGGATGGGCGTTGTAGAGGTGTTAATCCTTTCCCACACGTAACCATACTCCCAAACTTAGTTATGGTAATGTAGACTAGGACCTATCCTTTTTATGTGCCTTCGTCGAGCTTAGGATTACTATAAATTGGATAGATTCTTATAGGTGGCTAATCACACCTAGCCAAGATGATTAGTGACAACTCCACAATTTGCGTCTAGAATGCTGAATTCGCATTTGGCACGTTATGACAATTTATATAAATTTTGATATGTTAATAATTCATATTATATAGATTTTGAGGCATCTGTGTATTTGTATCGTGTTCATGTTATTTTTTTGTGTCGTGTTTTAGTTATTTTTTCCATGTCGTGTCCAATATTACCAGGCCTAGCTTTTGCTGAGGTAATTATTGTTTTAATTGATTTAATTTATTGTTTGAAAATTACACTATAATTAGAATTTAAATTAAGTTCTTCTGCAATATATGGAAAAAACTTAAAAGGTAAATCAATTAAAAATGTCAAAGTAAATAAATATAATATATTATATTATATAAAATATGTTATATATGAAATAAAAGCAATTAAATGCAGTACACTTAGCGTTTATTCAAAACAGTCCATATGTCAAAAAATAGACTATCCACGTAGATTTTTTTTTGGTCAAAAGTTTTGGCTTTTATATATTTATATAAGATGTCAACTTTTTATTTTAATATATTCATCATATAAAGTTTGAAAATGTTTGAGAGCTCTGATTTTTTTAGAATGGATAAATGCTCAAGTTTTGTTTTCATTTGGTTGGCAAGATAATAGTTTCCATAAACTTAAATCATAATCGTGATCAAATTATTCAAGATGATTTTATGATTTATTCCTTACTTTTTTTAAAAAAAATTATAATATATTTAACTTATATTCTTATAATATTATATTTTATTAGTATTTTTTTATTATGTTTTTCACAAGTTTTCTCTTCTCGGCTTCGTCGGACAAGACAGTGAAGATAAGGTTAGGAGAGAGAGGAGTTACTAGGGTTTTAGGTTTTTATCGAAATTTTCGTGAAAGAAGTAAATTTCAAAAAGCTCCCAAAATATATGATAATTACAATGATACCCAAGCTTTGATATATCTATCTACTATATATTATTTTTTAGTCCTATGGACTCAATAGGCTTTTTTGAAATAGGCTAGGGATAATTTTATCCTACTACATATATTTGAAATAAGTTGGAGATAATTTTGTCCTACTATATATATATATATATATATATATATATATATATAAACTAATGGATCCTACTTGACACGTGTTGAGTTCTTTTGCTAGACACGTGGCGAGCTTTTTTTTTTTTTTTTTTTTTTTAAGATTTTTAGTTTTTTTTTTTAATTTTATTTTTAAATGATGTATTTAAAGGGTTGATCTGCATGATAACTCACGGGTCGATTTAAGATCTGCACTCGACCCATTCGAAAAAATAAATTTATTTTATTAATTTTTTTTTTAAATGATGTATGTCATAACGATCTCACGACGCTAAATGATGTTTTGGAGGAAATAAAATAAATCATAAAAACATGGAGTCGCCACCAATCTTTTTTAGCTAGGTGCGATTGGCCACCTATTAAAATCTATCTTTAAAAAAGAAATTTATAATTAATTAAAACATTTTAAAAAGATAATTTTAAAGTCTGCAATTGAAACCAGAGAAAAATCATGATGGGTTTGGGAGTACGGTTACGCATGGGGAAGGTATTAGCGCCCCCACGACGCCTGTTAATAAAACGATACCAATTAATCATGTGTTATCCTAAACCTCGATTTAATGGACTCGACATCGGTATTTAAAAGTAATTTTCTTTTATCTCTTTTCAAAAACATGTTTCTTGATTTAAGAAAGTAATTGTCATTATTATTTTTTGAAAATGAAAGTGAACATAAATCTTTTATCAAGAATACTCATTAAGTATTCCCAATACTTTTGGTGGTATTTAACAAGATCCTCTCACCTCGGGATATCTTAGGAATCACTACTATGACATCCTTCGAATTCCTTCGTCGGTAATTTCCATTCACCATTTTTTTATTTAAATGCATATGATGCAAATATTTAAGTATGGAATGCTTATGGTTAAGCATATAGGACATGTGATTAAATATATAATCATACGATTAAGCATACGAAGCATATCATTTGCAAACATGAATATGGAAAAATATCAAGAACGTACATATTCATTTTTATTTATTTATTATTTTCATCATTTTCATTTTCGAAATGAACACGGATTTTTCGTATTAAGAATATCGTCAAATACTCCAACTACTTGTGGTGATATTTAACGAAATCCCTCACCTCGGGATATCTTTGAAATCATTACTATGACATCCTTCGAATTCCGTCGTTGAAAATCCGCAATCATCTCTACTATGTACTTATGCTCGTGAGCAAATAGAGCACATGTATTCCATTTCAAAATAATACAATCATATACATACTGTATGCTAAAACGAAACAAGGCAAAACAAACAAAACCAAAAATGTGTTTCTTTCTTGAAGAGAGAATATTCAAACACCTAAGAAGATGTTGGACTACCTTTGAAAGAAACTTAAATTGGATTTTAAAATCGAAACGTTTCGGGCACGAACTTTTGCTTGGATTAAGGGGACATCCGAATGTCATTGCTTGACATCCGAATACCTCTAAACAAGCCTTGAATGCAACCATTTTGAAAGCCAAAACAAATAAAAAAATGCAGTTTTTAAAGGGAAAAACCAACATGGCCGAATGGCCTTAGTGTTGAAATCCAAATTCTCGCTCGTTTTTTAAGGTCGTTTTTGTTGGTGTAAGCCGTACAAGCCAATCTAGTTGGGCTTGTAAGACACTATTTATATATTCATATATTGCACAATTATAGTGTATTAATTATAATTGAGGTATTTCTTTATCCATAAGAATTGTTATAATTGTTATAAATCACTTGTGAAGATAAAGCCCATGAAATACAATGGCATTGCAAAGGAATTGTAAAGAGTTACAATTATGAGGATCCTTATGTATCAATGCCGTGTTTCTAAAACTATTCCTAGTCATTCTATTCTCAAGACAGGGCATTCAAAATGCTCAAAGACTGGCATATGTTAAGCCTTCATGCACTTGATGCATGCAACCGGTCTCATAGGTTGATAGTATAGAGATACTTGGGGATAACATATGGGTGCTTGTTAGTTGAACAAGTTCACTGAATATGACTCTCTATGAGAGTTCCATTTGGTATTTCACTCAAGTGTCGATGGAAAATACTCTCATGTGTCAATAGTGTAAGTAATCCTTTGACTTGTGACACTAGGTCATCTTGTATGTGAAATGTCATACTTAGATTTCATCACGAACGGGTCCCAATCATGAGGATGCTTATGGTAGGGTGTTATTGGGTATGACATGAAGCATACGAAGATGAATGAGTGGTCCAAAGAGGATTCATCACCCCAAATGATATGAGGGGACATATCTCACATGTATCTGACTTATATTAACTTATGGAAGTCCTTGGCCAAGGCAATACTTAAGGAGTTAATATTAAAGCTGCAGATCTAATATGGAATGGGATTAAGAGTAGACACTGAACCATGCTCTTTCCTATCCCAGGATATTTGATGAAGGGATCGAATTACACAGACAAATTGTACACGAAAGGCTTGTTGAAGCTTGATGACTCTCTTGGCATTTGGGTGGTCATAATGCATTGCTAGATGCCGCTCATGATCTAAAAATATAAATAGGAAATTCTTAATTGAATTTATTATATTTATTGCCAACATGTTAAGGGCCTAATGGGTCACACACAAAAGGTGATTAATGAAATTAAAATGAGATTGGGCCAGATTAAATATTCATCAAGTGTTGTGGGCTTATTGTGAATATTTAATAATATGTATAAGGGCTTTAGTGCAATTATTCCAATAGCTGGCATGCACTAAACCTAGTTATATATATATATATATATATGCCTCTTATGTTGTTGTCGCCTCCTATGCAAGGAAAATCCTAGAAATTGGCGTCTCTCACTCTTTTTAAGTGAGGTTCGGCCGAATAGAAAAAGTGAAAGGAGAATTCAATTCTTCGTGTTATTTTTGGCTAACCAAGGTAGAGGAGGAAGGTTTCTCACAACCTAGACTACTAGCATCGTCTTGGCAAAACATAATCTCAACCTTGTGAAGGTTTTCGAATCACCTATGTGGATTACTGTTAGAGGTCTGACAATTGGACGGCTTTGGTTTCCGATAAGCGAGCTTTGTATACAAGAACAAAAACATCAAAAATCTTTCTTGATGTTTCAGCAATCTCCATTACAGAGGTATGAGATTTTGATTGTTATCTGTTTTTGACAAGATGATCGTTTTGAATTCATAGGCAAATCCATGGAGGGATTCAGTTTTCTATTTATTCTATTTTATTCCGCTGCGTTGTATGCTTAACTTGTTGATTAAATTGTACATTATCTCTGTTTGAGTATGAGTCAAATCCCAATAGTGGTATCAGAGTCTCGCTTATGTTATTCCTATACGATCTATGCTTTGATTGTTACCTTTAACAAAACTGTTTTGTTCTTTGAGTTGTTTTGATCCGATTGTCACTAACCCAAATTGTGAGAATTTGCACTTGTAGTGTTTCGGTGAAGGCAGCAGGTTTTGCATGGTGAATTCTTGTTGATTAATTGGTTTAAAATTGTTTTAAATTGATTAATGCAAGTGGCAAAAGTTTGGCAGCGATTACGAATTGTTTTTGCCTGCTTTGCGCAAATTTGGTGATTTGTGTTAGAAAAACTTGTAGATTTTTCTTGGCTGTTTTTAATGCATGGTTTGATGATTTTTAGGATTTAAAATTGCTTAGAATTATTCTTGGCAAGCCTGAAAAATCATAAAACTGATTTGGCACTGAAAAGTTGGAAGTTGTGAAAAGCGAATAGACAACCTGTAGGGAGAAGGGAGACGACGGCTATACCCTAGTTGCAGCCTGTGCCTTCTCTTGCTAGGGTTTTTTCTTCTATCAGATTTTCACAGCTTGTGGATTTTAACAATATTTAGTTACTAATGTTGTAGTGTCCTAGTTGAACTACAACACTTGAATTAGTAACCATGGTAATATTGTTAAATTAATTAAATCACCAAAATAAGAATTTACATAAATATTCAATTGGATGATAATTTAATTAAAGGAAATAATCCTAATTGGATTAGGATTTATTCTAATGAGATTAGAATAAATGTTTTTTATTTTCTTTTAATTAAATTATGGATCAAATATAATCATTGAAAGGTAAATAGAGATTAAAGCATGATTTATATGTTCATAAATTGTCTGTGAATGTATTGGATGATTATGGACTTAGACCCAATATGATTGTGGATGGTTAAATTTATTTTTCATGGTTTTTATTATTAAATAGGGACTGCGAGCCCTGCCTTATCTCTCATTTTTTGGAGTTGTAAAAATTCTTTCCTCACCTAATTCCCTCAAATGTAACTTGAGGTTTCTTTATTACAAATGTAATTAGTTACATCAAAATGTAAAATTAGGATTAGCTAGGAATAATTTTTTTAACTTGAAGATGGAGATCAAAGGCGCCATGAAGATAAGGAGATTACAAGCAAGCTTTTGAAGACTATGTATGTAATCACCTAGGAATTTGACCAACTAATTTTCTTTGATGGCTCAAGGAAATTAGATTAGAAAAGTCCATAATCATCCAAGTAGAAAGCATGTTATAGATTTATTTTATGCGATACTATAAATGCTATGAATGCCTGATATGATGAGACTCATAAAGAACAAGGAAATCCTTCTTTACAATATTGAGTCACATGTTTCGCGTGATAAAGTTGCCTTCCATCATCATAACAAGATAACCAGAGTTCTTCTAGTAGGAGGCTTGTTGAGTCACTCAAGGTCAAACTACGGTACGAATATGTTTGAGTTATGAAGTTGGGTCTTACTCAACTAATGCCATGTTGTCCGGATGCGTCAAACTTGACCGCATGGTGTTAGAGGCAAAGTTAGGCGAAGTACATATGATGTGCTTAGACAAGGAGTTGTCACCTAACTGATCTGGGAGTTGCATAGAGATGCAATTAATAAGCTATGTTATCTATCTAACTAGCCTTGTTGTAATTTGTTGAGTCACTCAAGGTTGCAACATGTTGAAAGGGATCCTAGCCCACTAGAAATACCTTGATGAGATTTCTGAATAATAGTGAAGGCTATTATCTCGAAAAATTAGTGGGAGAACCAATAAGAGATTTAATACCTCATCTTGAATTGGTATAAATGCATGAATATAACTGATATATACTTTTTCCATATTAGGTTGTTGAAAATGGTTAATACTTTAAATGCACTGCGCGACATTATGAATGCCATTAGTCCAAAATGTTTGGATTGGTACAAAAGATTGAGAAGCGTTCTCAATGAAAGAAATGTTGCTCACTTGACAAGTCAAGAAGAACTTATAGAAGTTTCTGGGTTGACTGTGTTTGTGTTTGTGATTGAATTGAATCTTTCTACTATTAAATCCAATTCCTGGATAGTTGATTCAGGATGCGGTCCACATCTATGTGATGACATAAGGATGTTGAAAGGAAGTAGAAAGTTGAGCGAAGATGAAGTAGTTCTAAGAGTAGGCAATGGTGCAAAAGTTGCAGCATTGGCCGTAGGAACATGTACTTTATCTTTGTCGTCTGGCATGAAATTGGAACTGAAAGATTGTTACTCTGTTCCAGTATTGTCTAGAAACATCATTTCGATTTCATACCTCATTATTAATGATGGTTTCGAGATAAGAATGAAGGGCAACAGTTGTTCCATCATTCTTAATGACATTCACTATGGATCTACAACATTACATAATGGATTATATGTTTTGGATCCAGAGATGCCTGTGTTCAATATAAATGTCAAGAAAGCAATAAAGGATGATCCAAGTAAGACTTACATCTGGCACTGTAGACTTGGTCATATCAATGAGACAAAGATTTCCAAATTGTGTAAACATGGTTATTTGGAACCCTTTGATTATGAATCATATGGGACATGTGAATGTTGTCTCCTTGGTAAGATGACCAAGACTCCCTTTACAGGAAAAGGTGAAAGAGCTGGTGTTTTGTTGGGCTTAATACATTTAGATGTATGTGGGCCACTAAACACAGCTGGTAGAGGTAATTACTCATACTTCATAACCTTTATTGATGATCATACAAGATTTGGTTATGTGTATCTGATGAGATACAAGTCTGAAGCTTTTGAAAAGTTCAAAGAGTTCAGAGCTGAAGTAGAGAAACAAACTGGGAAAATTATTCTGGCTCTTAGATCGGATCGAGGAGGAGAATATTTAACCCATGATTTCTTGGATCATTTGATAGAAAATTGAATTCTGTCGCAATGGACTCCACCTGGAACTCCTCAGCATAACGGAGTGTCCGAGAGGAGAAATAGAACCTTGTTGGACATGGTTCGATCCATGATGTCTAAGGTTGACCTTCCAATATCCTTTTGGGGATATGCCTTAGAGACTGCAGCTTACCTTCTAAATAGGGTTCCAACCAAATTGGTGAATAAGGTACTATATGAGATATGGTATGGCAAGAAGCCATACTTATCTTATTGTGAATATTTAATAATATGTATAAGGGCTTTAGTGCAATTATTTCAATAGTTGGCATGCACTAAACCTAGTTATATATATATATGCCTGTTATGTTGTTGCCGCCTCCCATGCAAGGAAAATCCTTGAAATCGATGCCTCTCACTCTCCCTAAGTTAGGTTCGGCCGAATAGCAAAAGTGAAAGGAGAATTCGATTCTTCTTGTTATTTTTGGCTAACCAAGGTAGAGGAGGAAGGTTTCTCACAACCTAGACTACTAGCATCGTCTTGGGAAAACATAATCTCAACCTTGTGAAGGTTTTCGAATCACCTATGTGGATTACTGTTATAGGTCAAACAATTGGACGGATTTGGTTTGCGACAAGTGAGTTTTGTGTACAAGAACAAGAACTTCAAGAATCTGTCTTGAGGTTTCGGCAATCTCCATTGCAGAGGTACGAGATTTTGATTGTTATCTGTTCTTGACAGGATGATCGTTTTGAATTCATAGGCAGATCCATGGAGGGATTTCGTTTTCTCTTTGTTTTATTTTATTCCGCTGCATTGTATGTTTAACTTGTTGATTAAATTATACATTATCTCTGTTTGAGTATGAGCCGAATCCCAACAGTTTTAACTACCCATGACCCGATTTGCTTAAAACCAATTGTCGCAACCTAAAAAATAACAAGTCTCATCGCGAGACATTACTCGTTAGGTGTGACATTGGGGTAACAGAGGAAAAGACGACTTAATTCCTCTTGAAATAAAATGAGGGTCTGAAAACAACCTCGAAAAAGAAATGGAGTTGCCACCAATCTTTTTTGGCTAGGTGTGATTGGTCACCTATTAAAATCAGTTTTATTAAACATTTGAAATTTAATTAAAATATTTTTTAAAACCAATTTCGAAGTCTGCGCTTTTAAACCAGAGAAAAAAAAATGGGTTCGGGAATTGGTTACGTGCGGGGAAGGATTAATACCCCCACAACGCCCATATAAAATGGTACCTTATTAATCGTGTGTTATCTCGAGTCTCGGTAAAAGTCGATTTTGAAATTAGCATTTTAAAATAATTCCCATATTAAAGAAAAATAATCCCATATATATAAAAAAAACAATGCATGAATATAACAAAACCTAGATGATATGGAAAAATAATTAATGACATGGCAAGAAGCATAAAATAACATAGAATATCCACAAATCACATGATAACACCATGAAATCTAAATCAAAGCAATGACATTACTATAAAATATTCATACATGTAATTTAAATGACTAAGGTAGAAAAATTAAATATCATAGAATATGCATTAACATGGAAAATGCAATGCATGAAAATGTACTTCTTCCTTTAAATAAGAACATACTTATACCTAAAAAGATATCCGACTACCTTAGGAAGAAACTTAAATCAAATTTTCTAAATCAAAATACTTTGTGATTGGATTAAAAACAATTTGAAAATTTTTGGATGAAAATGGCACCAAAGCCGAAACCCCCCTTTTAAAAGGCTCTATTTTCCTAACTTTGAAACCCTGGTTAACCACCCTTGACCCGACTTTTATAAAATCAAATTTTATGATTGAAATAGCATGGGAATTAACCAAAAGTCAGGATCCAAAGTCCTAAATCAGCCCCTCTAACTATTCTAACCAAAATAGAAAAATATATTTTCTTTAAAAACAAATCTGACTCTCACAAGCAGTTTTGAAAACCGATTTTTTACCCTTTTAGAAAATTTCAAAAAAATCTGAAAAACTTATGGGTGACCTATAACATGTTGATCTACATGGGAACATATCAGCTTATTTTTTGGAGTATGGATACTATGACCGAACTGACCAAAACAGAAAGTTACCAATTCTAAAAAAAAAAAAAAACAACTGTGACTCTCACAGGCAGTTTTGAAAACCTATTTTTTTGCCCTTCAAAAAAATTTCAAAAAATTCTAAAAAAATTAGGGAAAATATAGGACATGTCTACCTTTATCAAAAAAATCAGCTTAATTTTTGGAGCAAGGATACTATGGCCGAACTTTACCAAAATCAAAACAGTAAGTTAAAAACTGCTTTGCAAAAATCCATTTCTTCAACCATGATAAGTAAATCTAAAAATCATGAAAAATATATCATGGTATTCCTTAAGTGACTACTAGATGTAGTTAAAAAATCAATTTGTTTTAACCAAGGATGAGTAGTGAAAAAAATCACAAAGTCAGAATACTTCTCAAGAGAGCTTGGCTTTAAGCCATTGATTGGCTTAAGTCAAAAATCAAGTGGAGAATGTATAAATGCATGAAATGATCAGCAAGTAGAATGCATGGCACATGCATGACCTGATGCCTAAATGACAGGGAAAATGTCATGGGATAATGAGATGACCTAAAGTCTAAAATGACATGGAAAATGTGCATGGCATAATAAGATGACCTAAAGTCCAAAATGACATGGAAAATGTCATCACATAATAAGATGACCTAATGTCTAATATGACATGGAAAATGTGCATGGCAAAATAAGATGACCTAATGCCTAATATGACATGGAAAATGTGCATGGCATAATAAGATGACCTAATGCCTAATATGACATGGAAAATATACATGGCATAATAAGATGACCTAATGCCTAATATGACATGGAAAGTATGCATGGAAACACTTATGAAAGTATGATAGACAAATGAACATGATGGAAATGCAAAAATATGGCAAAGCAAAAACACAAACACATGGGATGGCAATAATGCAAAGCATGGATGACTTGATATGAACAATATAAGATGGCAAGAATGCACATGAAAATAGACATGAAAAAAACAGAAAATTAAAGTAAGTAAATAAAGAAAATAGACATAAAAATAAATAATAAAAACAGAAAATCAAAGTACGTAAATAAATAAAAGAAATAACTATGAAAGTAAGTAGTAAAAACAGAAAATTAAAGTAAGCAAATAAGGGGAATAAACATGAAAATAGACAATTAAAGTAAGTAAATAAAGAAAGTAGACATGGAAGCAAATAATAAAAAGAGAAAATTAAAGTAAGCAAGTAAAGAAAATAGAGATGAGCTCCATGGTTGGTACTTTTGGACATAGCCCCCCTAACCATAATCTCTTGATTTGAATCAAGGTCATGAAGCTTTTCCACCTCTTTGTTTTTGTTATTTTTGAAAACTAAACCATCAAAATAAACTAACCTACCACAACCAATGTAAGAATAAAATCAAACACAAGATGAGCATAGAAAAGGTAGCATTCGGCCATGTTAAAAAAATGTAGTAAAAAAATGTTTTTGATTTTTTTTTTTTTTTTTTATGAAAGCAAAAGATAAGAACCTTAAAATAAAACGTTCAAAACCTTTATTTACATAAAAAAAAGAATAAGAAATCATATGTAAAATAAAAATCAGCATGGAAAAAGAAAGAAAAATGCAAGAGAATGGTGCCAAAGGCTACCTTCAAAGCTATCTTTCAAGCTTGCTTTCTCTTCAAAAAATTTCTTTATTTCCTACAACTTTAGCTACTGTCCATGCACAAAATAAATGACTAAAAAACCTCCTAAAAAATGAAAACCCCCTCCAATTTCTAGGCCAGTCGAACCCCTTGGATGTTGTAAGGATGTGCTCATCCTTTTTCCTATCTAGCCAGATCAAAGGGCTATTAACCAAAGAGAATAAAAAGGTGATCTTGCAACCATTAGATGAAATGATCAGTCTCTAACCATAATGAGCTGGCTGAAATTCCCTAACAAGAATGTGCTCATCTTTTTTTTTTTTATCACCTTGGCCACTTGTCATGATCGTAAGGAATCAGTCAAGCAATAAAAATGTCACCTTGCTATCAAATTTTGGCCATTGGATGAAATGATCAGCCATCCCTACCCTTTTTCATGAGCTGGCCGAATGGCCTTGAAATTTCCAGCAGCTTCCTTATTTTTTTTTAAATTGCAAGATAGCCTTTTTTCGGTTTCTTTCGATAAAATTGCACTTTTAGCCCCCAAACTTAATTTTATTGCAAACGGACCCCAAATTCGTTTTCCTTTCTCGAATCCATCCTAATAAATATAATATTGAGATTTGGAGATTTTCAAAATTTTTCGAGCCCGTTTCCTATTTTTCCTAGAATTTTCTCTTGGATTTTCAGGGTTGGGGCACCCAAAATTCCCCTTTTTCATTTGAACTCCAATTCTAGATTTTTCTTCACCAATCTCTTCCAAAAAATATAAAACTCATATCTGGAAGTTTTCAGAATTTTTGGAGCTCGTTTGCTATTTTTCCCGGAATTATCTTCTGGAATTTCGACTTAGTGCACTCGAACTTTGCCATTTTTCAAATGAGCCCTGATTCTGGATTTTTCTTCATCGATCTCTTCCAAAAATTATAAAACTCAGATCTGGAAGTTTTCATAATTTTTCGAGCTCGTTTGCTATTTTTCCCGAAATTATCTTCTGGAATTTCGGCTTAGTACACTCGCACTTTTCCATTTTTCAAATGAGCTCCGATTCGGGATTTTTCTTCACCAATCTCTTCCAAAAATTATGAAAGTCAGATTTGAAAGTTTTCATAATTTTTCAAGCTCGTTCGCTGTTTTTTCGGAATTTTCTTTGGGTTTTTTCGAGAATGCCCTTCAACCTCCGAAACCTCGATTTTACTCAAAACGGGTCCAATTTTTGAATTTTCTTTTTCCACTTCCTTTTCCAATATTGAATTTGATTTGATTTTATGATCAAATTCCCCTCCGATTTTGTTTTCCCTCTTTCAAACTCGGAAATTTTCTTACTTTTCTGTTTTTGCCCAAAACGGCTCTTCCTTGGGATCCACTTCAACTGGGCCTTAGGCTATCCTTATTTGCTCATTCTTTATCAACTGAGGGCTTCAATTTCACCGAATTGGGCCATCTTTGCAGTTTTCCCCAAATTTGCAAAAATTCACATTTTTTAACCAAAACCCTAATTTTCGGTTTCCTTACAAATTGACTCTTCCTTTGGTTCTGCTTCCAATTGGTCCTTATAATACCCGTAGTCATTAATTATATTCCATTTGAAACCTACAATTTTGACCAATTTGATCGTTTAAGCATTTTTCCCTAAATTTACTAAATTAGGGCTTCCCTTAGACTGAAATTTCTGCAATCCCTCTTCCTAACTCCATATCTTTCGTTGTAGACCTCGGATTATCAAAATTCTTTCACCATTGTTCAATTCAAATTCAAATATTGATTTTGACTAAGGGTTGACTTTTTTAGTGGTTGACTTTTTAGGGTTGACTTTTTGAAGTTGACTTTTTTTCGGATTGACTTTTCATGCTGAACTCCGAATCACAAGTCTTGGAGGACTATCTATAAGATGAGAAGAGATTTTTGCATTCTAAAAAAGTACAAGGAAGATTTTACCTGGTTTAGGGGGCCCGGACAAAATTAGGTGTCTACAGCTACCCCTCTTTGGATATTGTTGAGAATCAGGAAATCAGGCAAAGATAAATAGAAAATAATTTTGTCCGGTTAGTGAAATCACATGTAAAGAAAAGGCAAGAGAGTTTGCTTTATTCTTCATTTCTATTTATTTCATCATTTTTTTTTTTGTTTTGAAAAAGCTGTAAATAGAAGATTTTGTCATTAAATTGAGTTCCCTAACTAATCAAGGCTTGACTCGTCTTAAGGAAACGAGTTCAATTTGTAAGAAAAGAAAATACCTCGACGGTGTTCTCGGGGCCTTATCTTGTCTTTGTGTCAACAGTGTTGGGTTTAAATAGAAAATACCTTGATGGTGGTCTCGGGGCTCGACTCATTTGAGAAGCAGAACGAGTTCGATTTAAAAACAAAGGAATGCCTCAACGTCAATCTTGGGTTTGATTTATTTAGAAAACAAGTTCGATTTGAAAAGGAAAATACCTCGATGTTGGTCTTGGGGCCCGACTTATTTCATTTTTCTTAAACAAGTTTGATTTAAACAAAAGAAAATACCTCGACGGTGGTCTCGGGGCTCGACTCACTTGAGAAGTAGAACGAGTTCGATTTAAAAACAATACCTCGACGGTGGTCTCAGGGTTTGACTCATTTGATAAGCAGAACGAGTTTGATTTTAAAACAAAATACCTCGACGATGGTCTCGAGTTCGACTCATTTGAGAAGCAGAAGGAGTTTGATTTTAAAACAAAATACCTTGGCGGTGGTCTCGAGGCTCGACTCATTTGAAAAGTAGAACGAGTTCGATTTAAAACAAAATACCTCGACGGTGGTCTCTGGTTTGACTCATTTGAGAAGCAGGATGAGTTCGATTTTAAAACATAATATCTCGACGGTGATCTCAGGGCTCGACTCATTTGAGAAGAAGAATGAGTTCGATTCAAAAACAAAATACCTCGACGGTGGTCTCGGGGTTCGACTCATTTAGAAATCAAGTTTATTTGAAAAGGAAAATACCTCAATGGTGGTCTTGGGGCTTTATCTTATCTTGGTGCGAAATTTGTTTAAAATTATGGGTTTTGCCTCTAGAAGCTTCAGCTATCATTACCAAAGCTTGGTTTCTTTCTTTTAATAAAATTCTGGGTATCTCCTCCAGAAGCTTCGGCTATCACCACCAAAGACTTGTTCATTTTTAAAAACTGTAAAACTCTGGATATCTCCATCAGAGGCTTTGGCTATCACCACCAAAGACTTGTTCATTCTTAAAACTATAAAACCCTGGATATTTCCACCAGAGGCTTCGTCTATCACCACCAAAGACTTGTTCATTTTTAAAACTATAAATATCTCCACCAGAGGCTTCGGTTATCACCACTAAAAACTTGTTCATTTTTAAAACTATAAAACTCTGGATATCTTTACTAGAGGCTTCGACTATCACCACCAAAGTCTTGTTCATTTTTAAAACCATGGGTATTGGTTCTTGAAAACGTGTTGAAAATTATACCCCAAAGCTTTGAGAGAGGATGCAAATGCTTCATGATGCAGATGCAGATGTCTTTAACAAGATGCACATGCTTCATGGTACAAATGTAAATGGCTTGGATTGATGCAAATGCTTCTTGATACAGATGCAAAGGTTGAAGAAGGTGCAAATGCTTCATGGTGCAAATGCAAATGTCTTAGACTAATGCAAATGCTTCTTGATGCATATGCAGATATTGAATAAGATGCAAGTGCTTCTGAATGATGCAAATGCAAAGATCAACATTGACGCAATGTAAGACCATCTTAAGTCAGAGATTGACTCGGGTCTCTTTAAATGACTCATAGACGATGGATCAAGTTTATATATGCTTGTAGACAAAGCACACTACCATCTGGTCTTATTGTTATATTAATAATTTTTAGAATAATGGGTTTAATCGGCTATTTGAGATATTTAGCCTTAAATTGACCATGAGTCTGGAATCAAAATTGGAACAACGTAAAGTACATAAAATTTGGTTTTTTAACTTCACATAGTGTTAAAATGTGATATATTACTGATCAGGATTATTGGAAAATCTAATCGACACAAAACCGGTAAAATATGAACCAAGGGTATTTTGGTTGTTTTACCCAAAATTTTATTTTTTGTTCGAATAATGTACCAATAGACTCCATGATCATAGAGGATCTCAATATGATGCTTAGATTGAAAATTTTGACATTATTTTTTTACTCGAAAAGTAAATTGGAAAGCGAATACGCCCTTAATTAGCTTAAAAGAGTGAAAAACTGGAACTGGCTGCGAGAAGGTCCGAAAAAGGTTTTAAGTGAATAAATGGATTCATATGGACATAAAATGATGTTAGAAAGCAGTTGGTGATTTTAGAATGAGAATCAGAGCTAAAACCGAAAAAGTCTTAATGTTGACCTGTAAACGGTCCGGGGCCCGTATTTGATGCTCGGGATATCAAAAAATTATGAAAACTTTCATAATAGTGTAAAATGATATTTGAAACATATTCGTGTCGAGAAAAGTGAAAAATGAGATTTCGAACATAAAAATTTCATGTGGGCCTCATTTAGGCACTAAAAGACAAAAAAGTGGGCTAAAAGGGGTATTTTTTTCATTTGGCTAGGTAAATGGCCATAAAAATCAGCCAAGAAGACCATGTTCAGCTGTGACCTTCATTTTTTTATGCCTTAGGGGTTTTTCTTCTTCAACCTTGAGAAAACCTAACCAAAGTTAAGAAAACTCCATAACCAAAAGCTTGTAAGCTTGATCTCTTGATTTCTACTCATAACCAAGCCAACAAAACACATAGTTCTACTATCTAAAAGGTAAGGATTACTTGGTGTTATTTTTTCAAGAAATCATGAGAAACTACCACCATAGGTCATTTTTGCCTTAGGTGGTTTCCAACATAGTCACCACCTTAAACCACCACCATAGGTAGTCCTAAATCAACCTCTACATATATTATTTGGGGTTGGTTGATTGAAAACGTGGTTTGGAATGAGAAATATAAGCTTGGCCTAATTCACCATGTTGGCCAACCACCTTGTGCCGCCACTTCCACCACCATCCGAGGCCACCATTGGCTTTGCTAGGCATTGGGGAGCAACTTTCCAGTTGATCGTTGCTTCGAATTTCCAGCCGAGCTAGGTGTAAATATTATAATACTTAAATAGCTAAGCTGCAAAATTTCGGATAGTAGCTAATTAGCTACAATTTGGATAGTATGAATGTTTCTAATTCATAAAATATTTATGAAATTACTGATTATGTACTAGGAGCGCGGATTAGCTGAGTCCGTGGTTGGAAGAGTTTCGGAGCACGAGGAACCAATTTCTCCCGCTTAGCACACTGTGAGTAAACGTGTAGCGATAGACGTAGGATCGTTAGATTATGTTATGACATACTGACTGTGATTGTATGAATATATGACGAAGAATTACCTTATGATATCGATTTCCCATAAAGACGTGAGAAAAAGGTCCAAGGAATTGACAAGTGATAATGATTATGTAATAATCTGAGATTGTCGTATGAGTGGTCGACCGTATGGCGCCACATTGTTCCTTGCTAGTATGCTTATTTAAATTCTATGTGATGCAGTTTATTGTAATATTAAGCTATACCGGATTTGTAGGCTGCCATTGTGCCCTACCGATTTTGTAGGCTGCCTTGGTGCCCTACCGAATTTGTAGGCTGCCATTGTGCCCTATCGAATTTGTAGGCTGCCATTGTGCCCTACCTGATTTTTAGGCTGCCATTGTGCCCAACCGGATTTGTAGGCTGTCATTGAGCCTACCGGTTATGTAGGAGCCTTCGAGCCCTACTGGTTTTGTAGAAGCCTTTGTGCCCTACCAGTTTGTAGGAGCCTTCGTGCCTTACCGGTTTGTAGGAGTCTACGGACCCTACCGGATGTTATAGTTGTTTGTGATGTTGGATAGAAACATCCAGATGCTATTAGTTAATATAACTTGTGTTTGCTCACTGGGTCCTCATGACTCACTCTTTAGTTATTTTTCTTTTTCAGATACTGATCGACCCAGTCCCTCATCCACGTCGCCAACTTAGTTCGTGACACTAGTTGGTGAGCATGACATGTCGTTTTGACGAGTTGATCTGTTGCTTGATGGAGGAACCATGCACAGCCACCTAGGGATGTCATATGTTATTTTTTCTAAGTATGTTGTATTATATGTCATGCAGTTATCCTGTCGGAGACCAAGATTGTTGTGTATATTTTTGGTATTGTATATAAATATATGCATTATTGATCACTTTGTGCGTCTGCTGCGGGGCATCTCGATTACTCCCTAGTTGGAGGTGTCTTAACTGGGATGTCATGTGTTATTATTATTGTGTTGCATGTTTTTCAGGTTCAGTAACCCCTTTTATCGGGCGAGGTCATGCCGAAATTTCGTTAGGTAAATGAATGGTTAAGGCTTCGGAGGCAAGGGTATATACTTGTCTCTGGTCGGTCACACTCCGGATTTGGGATGTGACACGTAACTACTTCATGTGGCGATGCAGATGCAAAGATCGACATTGTGCAAATGCTTCGGAATAATGCAAATGCAAAGGCTAGTAGTGTGCAAAATGCTTCTACATGATGCAAATGAAAAGATTAACATTGACGCAACTACTTCATAGAATGATGCAGATGCAAAGGTTGGCATTGTGCAAATGCTTCTGAATGGTGCAAATGCAAAGATTAGTAGTGTGTGAGATGCTTCTAAATGATGCAAATGCGAAGATCAATAATGATACAAATGCTTCATGAAAAGATGTAGATGCCCCTACAAATCGTGTTCATGTAAGTGGTCCATAAATGGTGTAATTGTAGCTACAATAATGAAGATGCAATGATTCTAGAAATGATGCAATTGCTTGAGATGACACAAATGCAAATATCCATGGAGGATGAAAATGTAAAGGTCGAATATAGATGCTCATGGAATAGTGCAAATGCAAATACCCATGATTGATGCAAATGTTTGCTGACATGGTGCAGATGCAAAGCTCAATAAAGAGGCAAGTGCTCATGAATGATGCCAATGTCCTCGATTATTTCTCTAGACTTTGGCTTGGCCTTTCCAATTCATTTTTCCTCTTCAAATCAGAGTGTATCTTGAATACTCGTGCCCCATAAGAGGTCATTCTCCTTTTCGGTCTTCGGCTATCTTCTTGCCCCAACAATTTTCAAACTCTTATCAACAGAAGCCTGATTGCCGAGTTCTATTTCTAGAAATCAAGGTCAGCCCTAGTAGTTTCATACCTTTGGTTAGAAAAACCTTTGTCTCATGTCAACATCAAAAATGGTTATTTAAAAATATTTTTATTTGTTTTCCCATTTTAGAAAGAATTTAATGAAAACTTATGAGTCAAAAATATTAACCCAGCAGTGTGTGATGTACGAATTTTCTTGAAGACTGATGATCACTGTTAGAAATTTTCTGAATGTCAATTTGGGTTTTTCAACTTGAATTGAAATGCTTGATACAACAGGGTTTTGGTTGATCGAAGAAAACTTCACAACAAAAAGGTATGTCCCTTTTAGGCTCACAAATGGAACAGGTTTATAAAACACGAATTCCTTGAGAATCAAAAAAATTCAACATTCTTTTAGTTTCCAAATCTTGGCGTTTTGACAAGTGTCAAGATTGGTCGGGATGTTCAAACTGTAAAGTTGATTTTGGAGGGAAACAAAAGTCTTAGTTTTTGAAGTCAATCCTCCAAATGAGAGCTGACAATGTGGGAGGTTCAAAAATTCCTAGATGTTCCTTGATTTCTTCAAGATGACCTTCTCTTTTGTGGGATCGGCACTGACATAGATGTCATCGAAAATTCCCATTTTACTCTAGATAACCCATTTTTGGCTTTTCGCCCAAGAGTCCCATTCTTTCCATTTTTCTTTCTTCTTTTTTTTATTGTTCTACCATGCACTAGAGAATTCTAAATTCTTCCATTGTAAAATGATAATTCGATGAGATGGGATAAAATCTGAGGAAAAACCCTTCAAGTTAAATATTCATGCTTGATCAAAATGGACTTTTAAAGCACGTAATGTAGGCCATGGTTCGGGGTTTAGAGAGAAAGGATAAATAGGCCCAAAATATGTGTTTGAGGGTAATCATATCAAGGATCATTTCTTGAGGAGGATTCTCTTTGAAGCATTTATCCTTTTTGGACTTTTCTTTCCTTTTTTGACTTTTGCTCTTTTTTATTCTTTGTTCTTGGCTTTCATTTGCCATATTTTTTCACATTTTTTTTTGTGCGTTTTCTCTTCTTCGTTTTGTTCTTGGCTTTTATTTCGCCATCTTTTTCTTTTTTATTTTCCTTTTGCACCTTCATTTCGACAAAGTGAGCCCGTATTTATTTGGGATCTCAATTTGCTTTGTATCTGTCTTCGAGATAGGACTCATTTCTCTGTGGTCTTTGAGAAGATATTTCCTCGCATTTGCCCTCCAAGGTAGAGGGTGATCCTTGATCAGGGTTCAAAGAAGAAAAAATTCTTTCGGCTCAAAAGGGGTGACTATGGATAATTTCTTTTTGTGAAAGGGATAAGAAAGATGGGCATTTCTCATATCAAGCACAAATATTCTCATTGAAAAGCAATCCCCAGGGGGAATAGATAATCGAAATTTCATTTTGCACTTTGGAATCATCCGAATTCTCGTATGCATGATATCCCAAAATTTTCCCTTTTTTTCTTTCTTTTTTTCGCATGCCCCCAATAATTCATGCATTAGTTTCCCTTTATTCACCGTATATCCCATCATTTCTACATATGATGTCCCAATTTGATTAACCATGAGAGTTTGTATCATTACGAGGAACATCACAAGTCTAGGTTTACACTGAAAAGGTTGAGTTTCAAACCTGGGTTCTTTGAAGTGGCAAGAAAGACTATGGCTCAAAATAGGTTTTTCTAAGGAAATGGAATAATCTGGTTTAGTCATTGTGCCCTGAGGTGTCAATCATAAAGTTATATTTGGGCAATTTATGTTTTGGGGTTATTAGAAATGATGTAAATGGTTATGGCACAATCTTGATGCACATCAAATTACCATGATCTAGATTCTTGGAAAAATGTCTCATTTGTTCGAGTTTCCAAGAAGTTCAAAAAAATTTCAAAAATTTCGTTCCTTAGCTCATAGCCTAAACTAGGATCTACATCTTTGCTTATTCTGTAGTGACAATGGTTTATAAAGTTCAATCATTCATATTCCTTGAAGCATTAGGTCTTTCAAATGGTATCGGTTCAAGGGATTTAGGCATAGGAAAGCTCAAAAGAGAGGGGTTGGTTATTGGGTCATTTCTAACAATGATCATCAATATTCTCAAGACTGTCCATTATTTCTTGTGAAAACCCCTTATTATTATTCAAAAACAAAATTTCTCAAAGTTTCATTTTTTGCAAATTCAAATGAGTGCTAAAATATAATGAACATAAAACATTTAAATCCAAAATTTATTTATTTCATGTAGATGTCAACATGAGACAAGTGTTTTCATCATGAAGTATGAAACTACATGCATCAGAATGTTTCTATTGACATGCTTTCAAAGATAGTAATTCTCCTCTTTAAAACCCTAAGAAGATACTGATTTATGGCAAAGCGGACTTCCACTGTTCGATAAGCTTTGAAGTTAAAATGCCATCGTGTAAAAGACCTTCAACCATTTCCTTCAGTTGTCTGCATTTTTCAGTCGAATGCCCAATTGCCCCCATGTGATACTCACACTTGCTGTTAGGGTCATAACTCCTTGCTGATGGGTTTGGAGTTGTTTTCAAAGGCACAGGGGTAAGGTACTAATTCTTTATCAGCATTGACAGCAGGTCAGGGATTGGGATCAGAATCTTCTCTTGGTTATCTCGTGGTTGTTTTTGGGAAGGCATGACACTTGGCCTTCCCTTCTTCAAAACTCAGCAAACTGTACGACACAAGAATCGGGTCAACTTGATTTTTTTATTGCTTCATAAACCCATTTATGCCTTTCTTTCCTATCCTGACATCCCCACTTGTCTTACCATGAACGAATAGTGGCTTCTTCCCGTTATCTGATTTCTATTTCTTCTCAAGATCTATCTGCTCGTTACTGGTTAGTGCTTGAACCTTTCTCTTTAGAGACAAACAATTTTCTATGGAATGACCTCGAATCCATCAATGATAACCACAAAATGCATTTTCATCATACCAGCTTGGGTATGGGGGTCGGATAGGCTTTACTGACACTCGAGTGAGAAGTCGATTTTCAACAAGCTGGGGCAACAACTCAGAGTGGCTCAAACTGATCTCTTTTTCGAATATTCTTTGACTTTCCCTGGCTGGCCTGAGGTTGGAGATTTGTCAAATAATTACATTGAGAGGACATCGGGTATAAGTAAGGATCCCGATATACATTGTTCATGGAAGGATAGAACCGATTGTACATGGGTTGTGGAGGATATGGGACAAAGCTTCCTATCTGTTGCCCATCATAGGTCATAGATTGGATATCTTTACTTTTCTCTGGGGTTCCCAATTTCCCTTGCTACCGGATGTCTCGCCTACTTTGAGCTTCCCATTCTTGGCTGTCTCCTTCATTATCCCTTTTGGGATTATCCTGCCCGCGGAGTCCTTCGTGGCATTACTAGCGAGCTCATCATAGCATGGGGCCTGCAGTGTATTTGCAAATAGGACAACAGCTTCTTTTTCAGTTAAGGGTGACTGTACCTGGGCCACTATATCTCTCCATCTGTGAGAATACTCTTTGAAGCTTTCAGTGGCCTTCTTCCTCATATTTTGCAAAAAGAGACCGTCCGGTGCCATTCTAGTCATATGCTTGTATTGGTTATAAAAAGCTTTAGCCGAATCACTCCAAGAACAAATCTAATCCTTACTCAGCCGATTATACCATCTTCTTGCAGACCTATTGAGGCTATCATGAAAACAATAGACCAATAACTTATCATTATCCGCATGGCTCACCATCTTATGGCAGAACATTTTGAGGTGGGTCATTGGATTAGTTGTCCCGTCATATATCTCGAAGTTGGGGACCTCAAATTCAGGTGGAATGACAAAATCATGAACCAAACTAAATTCTTTCGGATCCCATTCCCAAATATCTCTGTTTCCCCCAATGCACAAAGCTTCCCTTTCTAACAGCTGGTACCTCACTGGTAGTGTATCTTGTAACTGTGTATCTTGAGAATTCTGCCCTTTGATTACTACTACCCCAAACGGGCAAGGGAGGCAATTCTCCGAATCATTTCCCAAGGCTTTCGATTTTCCTTTTGCAATAGAATTCTTAACCTACACCTTTTCTTTGATAGTGGCGGGCATTAGCTCCATCAGCTTAATCATTTGCTCTCGGACCTCTTCCTGAGTTCTAATCACTTCTTTGTTCTTCCCTTGATGAACCTATTCCATTCTCTCTATTCTAGCCAAATACTTGACCTCTATAGTTCTTTCTGTCTCAGCAGAATCCTCAATATGCCCTTTGCCTTTGATAGTGGCGGACATCAATTCCATCATTTTAGCTATTTGTTCTCAGTAATCTTCCTGATTTCTAATTAGCCTTTCTTGTGTCTCCTACAGAGCCTATCTCATTCTTTCCATTTTATTTGAGTTCCCGCCTTCCATGAATCCTGACAAGTGTTGTATAGGTTCTCAGTGATTCTTATACCTCTGTTTTGAAAAAAGATTTCTTTGAAAGCTTTAAAGCTAAGCCAATTTCTATTTCATCTCATTAATATATTTCATAATGAATGAGACATGAATGGCGTAAATATAACATGATGACAATCTGATGCATGCAAAGAATAAATGCATTAACACATGGGTATATACAAAGAAATCATGCTGACTAGCTATTTATGTCATGAATGCAACCTGATGCCAATATGATGCATGTAAAGAATAAGCAATCAATACATGGGCACATGTAGAGAAATTATACAAAATAAATTGAAATGGTGGGACCAATCTTCATTATGCATGATTTGCCCCAAAATTTAATCCATAATTTTTTTAAACATGTTTTCTCCTCGAAAAAATCAAAATATTATTTTTCAAAACCAATTTTTAAAAACTTTTGGGGTGGTGGGTCTTATTATGGCACGGGTGTCCAAATATTAATTCAACACTAATGGTCTGTGATTCTTATTTAATCAATCAAAAAATGTCTATGCAATTAACAAATGAGATTATTATCACCGGGAAATCAAAAATACAATTATAAATGCACATGCTCTATTCACATATGCATCAAATGTGCAAAATGCAAAATGTTTGAAAAAGAATTTTTATATTTCCAATTTCAAAAAGTTAATGAACATTTGCCCCAACAGTATCTACTTATTTAGGCATCATAATGCCTTTGGGGCAGAAATTCAAATTTACTATGGGCGATGTACGTTCATCCTTGCCTGGTGTACGAGGTTTATGCAGACTGTAAAATAAATAGGAAAAGGTCAGAAGTGTTCCTCCATGTGCTCCTAGCTTCGGGATATCTAACAAAAATCTGGCATGGCTTCATCTAGGTTCACTAGATGAGGTTGAATTAGGCTCTAAAAGGCTCCAAATTGCTCCTCACTGTCGCCTGTGAAGGCTAGTAAGGCACCCCGATAAAAGCGAGTTCAATTTGTTAAAGCATATTTCACTAGCCCATGCAGATTGTTAATCACAAATGCATAGGTACTCTAGTACTCCGGAAGTGTTTCACTAGCCCATGCGGATTGTTAATCATGAAGGCTTAGTTACTTTGCTCCCACCTAAAAGGGACGAAACCCGGGTATATGGCTCATGTTATGCACATGCACGTGTAGTTTGTGAGGAGAAACAACAAGCCTTTCACCACCTATTCTACAATCCTTATTCTAAATGCCCCATCAATTTATTAAAACAAAGATAAAGAATAGTGTAACGCATTAACCAACCAGAGAGCAGTAATAATATGCATGCAAATGAACATATTAAAAACATTTTTCTATTTTAAAAAATTCTCCTTATTTAAAAACAATATGGGAAATATAATTAAATACCAATTAAAACCGACAAAAACTAGACTTTTGATAACACACGACTAATTCTAGGCCGGACTCTCTAAATTTCCCCAACGGAGTCACCAAGTTGTCGCAACCTAAGAAATAACAAGTCTCATCGCGAGACATTACTCGTTAGGTATGACATTGGGGTAACAGAGGAAAAGACGACTTAATTCCTTTTAAATAAAATGAGGGTCTAAAAACAACCTCAAGAAAGAAATGGAGTCGCCACCAATCTTTTTTGGCTAGGTGTGATCGGTCACCTATTAAAACCGATTTTATTAAATATTTTAAATTTAATTAAAATATTTTTTAAAACCAATTTCAAAGTCTGCACTTTTAAACCAGAGAAAAAAAAAAGGGGTTCGGGAATCGGTTACGTGCGGGGAAGGATTAGCACCCCCACAACGCCCGTATAAAACGGTACCTTATTAATCGTGTGTTATCTCGAGTCTCAGTAAAAATTGATTTTGAAATTAGCATTTTAAAATAATTCCCATATTAAAGAAAAATAATCTCATTTTTAGTCGAAAATGATCCGAAATTTATTAACTTAAAATTTTCCTATATTCCCCGGCAAACTCGGCAAAATATAAAAAAAATTATTTATTTAGAAAATATCCGAATCACTCTTTTTTTTTTTTTGAAAGAAAGATATTTCATTGTTAATGATAATTGATGATATCCTCCCCAGTAAACCCGGCAGAGAACTCATGAATTATTTTCACTCGGGAATATCCTTATTTTTTAAAAGGCATGATCTTTTAGAAAACATTTTTAAAAAAATTATAAATATGCTAATCATTACTAATGACATGGCAAAAGAGTGAATGACATAGCATATGGATTGATGACATGACATGCTTGACATGGCAAAATTTAGATGACATGGCATAATCTAAATGTCATAGCAAAAGAATTAATGACATGGTAAGAAACATAAAATAATCATGATCATATAATCTAATATATATATAAAAAAAACAATGCATGAATATAACAAAACCTAGATGATATGGCAAAATAATTAATGACATGGCAAGAAGCATAAAATAACATAGGATATCCACAAATCACATGATAACACTATGAAATTTAAATCAAAGCAATGACATTACTATAAAATATTCATACATGTAATTTAAATGACTAAGGTAGCAAAATTAAATATCATAAAATATGCATTAACATGGAAAATGCAATGCATGAAAGTGTACTTCTTCCTTTAAATAAGGACATACGTATACCTAAAAAGATATCCAACTATCTTAGGAAGAAACTTAAATCAAATTTTCTAAATCAAAATACTTTGTGATTGGAATAAAAACAATTTGAAAATTTCTGGATGAAAATGGCACCAAAGCCGAAACCCATCTTTTAAAAGGCTCTATTTTCCTAACTTTGAAACCCGGGTTAACCACCCTTGACCCGACTTTTATAAAATCAAATTTTATTATTGAAATAGCATGGGAATTAACCAAAGTCAGTATCCAAAGTCCTAAATCAGCCCCTCTAATTATTCTAACCAAAACAGAAAATTATATTTTCTTTAAAAACAAATCTAACTCTCACAGGCAGTTTTGAAAATAGATTTTTTTACTCTTATATAAAATTTCAAAAAAAAAAATCTGAAAAAATTATGGGAGACCTATAATATGTTGATATACATGGAAACAAATCAGCTTAATTTTTGGAGTATGGATACTATGACCGAACTGACCAAAACAGAAAGTTACCAATTCTAAAAAAACAACTCTGACTCTCACATGCAGTTTTGAAAACCTTTTTTTTCCCCTTCTAAACAATTTCAAAAAATTCTGAAAAAATTAGGAAAAATCTAGGACATGTCTACCTTTATGATAAAAAATTAGCTTAATTTTTGGAGCAAGGATACTATGACCGAACGTTACCAAAATCAAAACAGTAAGTTAAAAACTGCTTTGCAAAAATCCATTTCTTCAACCATGATAAGTAAATCTAAAAATCATGAAAAATATATCATGGTATTCCTTAAGTGACTACTAGATGTAGTTAAAAAATCAATTTGTTTTGACCAAGGATGAGTAGTGAAAAAAATCACAAAGTCAGAATACTCCTCAAGAGAGCTTGGCTTTGAGCCATTGATTGGCTTAAGTCAAAAATCAAGTGGAGAATATATAAATGCATGAAATGATCAGCAAGTAGAATGCATGGCACATGCATGACCTAATGCCTAAATGACATGGAAAATATCATGGGATAATGAGATGACCTAAAGTCTAAAATGACATGGAAAATGTGCATGGCATAATAAGATGACCTAAAGTCTAAAATGACATGGAAAATGTCATCACATAATAAGATGACCTAATGTCTAATATGACATGGAAAATGTGCATGGCATAATAAGATGACCTAATGCCTAATATGACATGGAAAATGTGCATGGCATAATAAGATGACCTAATGCCTAATATGACATGGAAAATATACATGGCATAATAAGATGACCTAATGCCTAATATGACATGGAAAGTATGCATGGAAACACTTATGAAAGTATGATAGCCGAATGAACATGATGAAAAAGCAAAAATATGGCAAAGCAAAAACACGAAAACATGGCATGGCATGGCAATAATGCAAAGCATGAATGATTTGATATGAACAATATAATATGGCAAGAATGCACATGAAAAATAGACATGAAAAAAACAAAAAATTAAAGTAAGTAAATAAAGAAAGTAGACATAAAAATAAATAATAAAAACAAAAAATTAAAGTAAATAAAAGAAATAACTATGAAAGTAAGTAGTAAAAACAGAAAAATAAAGTAAGCAAATAAAGGAAATAAACATGAAAATAGAAAATTAAAGTAAGTAAATAAAGAATGTAGACATGGAAGTAAAAAATAAAAACAGAAAATTAAAGTAAGCAAGTAAAGAAAATAGAGATGAGCTCCATGGTTGGTACTTTTGGACATAGCCGCCCCTAACCATAATCTATTGATTTGAATCAAGGTCATGAAGCCTTTCCACCTCTTTGTTTTTGTTATTTTTGAAAACTAAACCATCAAAATAAACTAACCTACCACAACCAATGTAAGAATAAAATCAAACACAAGATAAGCAAAGAAAATGTAGCATTCGGCCATGTTAAAAAATGTAGTAAAAAAATGTTTTTGATATTTTTTTGATGAAAACAAAAGATAAGAACCTTAAAATAAAACTTTCAAAACCTTTGTTTACATAAGAAAAGAATAAGAAATCATATGTAAAATAAAATTCAGCAGGGAAAAGGAAAGAAAAATGCAAGAGATTGGTGCCAAAGGCTACCTTCAAAGCTATCTTTCAAGCTTGCTTTCTCTTCAAAAATTTCTTTCTTTCCTACAACTTTAGCTACTTCCCATGCACAAAATAAATGACTAAAAAACCTCCTCAAAAAATGAAAACCTCCTCCAATTTATAGGCCAGTCGAACCCCTTGGATGTTGTAAGGATGTGCTCATCCTTTTTCCTATTTAGCAAGATCAAAGGGCTATTAACCAAAGATAATAAAAAGGTGAACTTGCAACCATTAGATGAAATGATCAGCCTCTAACCATAATGAGTTGGCTGAAATTCCCTAACAAGAATGTGCCCATTTTTTTTATCACCTTGGCCACTTGTCATGATCACAAGGAATCAATCAAGCAATAAAAATGTCACCTTTCTATCAAATTTTGGCTATTGGATGAAATGATCAGCCATCCCTTCTCTTCTTCATGAGCTGGCCGAATGGCTTTGAAATTTCCAGCAGCTTCCTTATTTTTTAAATTGCAAAATGGCCATTTTCGGTTTCTTCGGTAAAATTACACTTTCAGCCCCAAAACATATTTTATTGCAAATGGACCCCAAATCTGGTTTTTCTTCCTCCAATCCATCCTAATAGATATAATATTGAGATTTGGAGATTTTCAGAATTTTCTGAGCTCATTTCCTATTTTTCCCGAAATTTTCTCTTCAATCTTTTGGGTTGGGGCACCCAAAATTCACCTTTTTCATTTGAACTCCAATTCCGGATTTTTCTTCGCCAATCTCTTCCAAAAAAAAATATAAAACTCAGATCTGGAAGTTTTCAAAATTTTTGGATCTCGTTTGCTATTTTTCCCAGAATTATCTTCTGGAATTTCGGCTTAGTGCACCCGAACTTTTCCATTTTTCAAATGAGTTCCGATTCTGGATTTTTATTCACCGATCTCTTCCAAAAATTATAAAACTCAGATCTGAAAGTTTTCATAATTTTCTGAGGATGTTTGCTATTTTTCCCGGAATTATCTTCTTTAATTTTGGCTTAGTACACCCGCACTTTGCCATTTTTCAAATGAGCTCCGATTTCGGATTTTTCTTCACCAATCTCTTCCAAAAATTATGAAACTCAGATCTGGAAGTTTTCTTAATTTTCAGAGCGCGTTTGCTATTTTTTCCAGAATTTTCTTTGGGATTTTTCCAGAATGCCCTTCAACCTCCGAAATCTCGATTTTACTCAAAATAGGTCCAATTTCTGAATTTTCTTTTTCCACTTCCTTTGTCCTATATTGAATTTGACTTGGTCTGAAAATGCCCAATATTTACTGTCAAATTCCCCTCCGATTTTGTTTTTCCTTTTTCAAACTCATGAATTTTCTTGCTTTTCCGTTTTTACCCTAAACGGCTCTTCCTTGGAATCCACTTCAAACTGGGCCTTGGGCTATCCTTGTTTACTCATTCTTTATCAACTGGGGGCTTCAATTTCACCGAATTGGGCCATCTTTGCAGTTTTCCCCCAAATTTGCAATATTCACCCTTTTTAACCAAAACCTTAATTTTCGGTTTTCCTTCCAAAATGACTCTTTCTTTGGTTCTGCTTCCAATTGGTCCTTCCAATACTCGTAGTCATTAATTATATTCCATTTGGAAAATCTAATTTTGACCAATTTGATCGTTTAAGCATTTTTCCCCAAATTTGCCGAATTAGGGCTTCCGCTACACTGAAATTTCTGCAATCCCTCTTCCGAACTCCATATCTTTCGTTGTAGACCTCAGATTATCAAAATTCTTTAACCATTGTTCAATTCAACTTCAAATCTTGATTTTGACTAAGGGTTGACTTTTTAGAGTTGACATTTTCAAATTTAACTTTTTTGGATTGACTTTTCATGATGAACTTCGAATCACAAGTCTTAGAGGACCATCTGTAAGATGAGAAGAGATTTTCTGCATTCTAAAAAAGTACAAGGAAGAATTTACCTGGTTTAGGGGTGCCCGGACAAAATTAGGTGTCTACACCAATTTTTAAACTCTAAAAGACCATGAAAGCCACCCCTAAATAGTAGCAAATGGTTTAGGTCAGCCCCTCCCAATGCAGAAATTGTTTTGGCTCAAACTTGTTTTTAAATGCTAGTTTTTACCTCAAAGACCGATTTTATCAAAACTATTTTTTTGACCCTTAAGAAAAATTCAAAAAATCTAAAAGTTTAACCATGGACTCATCTAAGGATATAATAAATGAGGTTGAAATAGTTTTTTATTTGGACAAGTAAAACATAGACTCAAGTTGCGTCAAAATCAGCATATCTTACTAAAACTAGTTTTGTCAAAAACTATTTTTTAAACCTTTAAGACAATTCCAAAAAATCTGAAATTTTTACCATGGACTCATCAAAGGGTATACTAAATGAGGTTAAAACATTTTTTTATTTGGACAAAAAATGCATAGGAAAATATTGCCCGAAATCAACAACTCCAACTTTTTAAACATTATTTTTTCCAACTAGTTTGAAATAAAGATTTTGGCTATAGACCATTGGTTGATCTCAACCCAAATCATAATAGAAATGGTTTCAAAACATGATTTACAGCATGAAAAAATGATTGGCTCAAAGCTAGCCTCTTGGATGGAAATCCGACTTAGCCATCACTTGGTAGAAACCAAGGTCATCAAGCTCATAATCATTCTTTTTCAAAGGAAAAATAAATATAAAATAAAGAGAATAGTCCACAACCAACTCATTCTCAGCCAGTGAATAAAAAACCGAATCGGATCGGTCGATCGGACCAGTTAAACCGGGAATCGGTGGCCTATCCAGTCCGGTAGGTGTAATAAAATCGGATTTGATCAAACCGATCAAAAACTGATTCAACCGGTAAAAAACCGGTTCAATCGGTAAAAAAAAAAGGGTAAAAGATCAGAAAAAAACGATAAAAAACCTTTTTTTTAAAACTATTTTTTCAAAATTATTTTTTGTAATTGATGAGATTTGAACCCATAACCTCTTAGAAATATACTAAAGACCATAACACTAAGCTAAATACTTATTTTTATTTATTATTTACTATATTTAGTGTCGCAACCTAAAAAATAACAAGTCTCATCGCAAGATTTTATTATTCGTTAAGCGTGACGTTAATAAAAACCGAGGAAAAGTCGACTTAATTCCTCAGGAAAAACAAAGGTTTTGAAAATAACCTTGAAAAAGACATGGAGTCGCCACCAATCTTTTTTGGCTAGGTGTGATCTGCCACCTATTAAAACCGGTTTTATAAAACATTTTAAAATTAATTAAATTTTTTTTTAAAACCAATTTCAAGTCTGCGTTTTAAACCAGAGAAATCAAAGAAGCAGGTTCAGGAATCGGTTACGTGTGGGGAAGGATTAGCACCCCCACAACGCCCGTATAAAACAGTACCTTATTAATCGTATGTAATCTCAAGTCTCGGTAAAAATTCGATTTTTAGTTTAGTATTTCAAGTTAATTCCCAATTTAAAGAAAAATAATTCCATTTTTTTATTGAAAATGATCAAGAATTTATTAATTCAAAATTTTCCTATATTTCCTGACAAGCGTGGTAAAATATAGAAATTTTTATTATTTTGGAAAATTTTCCGAACCATTCTCGTTTTAAAGAAGATATTCCGTTATTAATGATAATTGATGATATCCTCCCCAGCAAACCCGGCAGAGAACTCATGAATTATTTTAACTCGGGAATATCTTTATTTTATTGAAAATCATTACCTTTTTCAAAGCATTTTAAAAAATATGAATATGAATATGTGTGACAAAAATAAAATGGCATAGCACGGTCTAGATAATATAATACAACCTAATGGTATGATATAATTTAAATGTCATAGCATATTCTAAATGAAATGAAATATCTTAAGTCATATGATATATTCTAAATGAAATGAAATAACCTAGGTAACATAATATATTCTATATGAAATGAAATATCCTAAGTGACATAATATATTATATATGAAATGAAATGATTTAAATGACATGACAAATATAAATGATATGGCATATAATCTAAATGACATGAAACATAAAATAATGCTATCATATATTTGCATGAAAATAAAAATAAAAATAATAATGCATGAACATAGTATATGCTAAATAATGTGACAAAAATACAAAAACTAAATAAAAGCATAGGATATCATGAAATATTCAAAATCATATAATAAACAACATAACATCAAGAATATAAATAAAAAATAATAACAACATCATAGAAATTATCATAGCAAAAATCACATATTATATAAAATGCATGAATATGGAAAATGCAATGCATGAAAGTGTATTTTTTCCTTTAATTAAGGAAATCCGTATATCTAAAAAGATATCCGGCTACCTTAGAAAAATATATCAAATTAAATTTTCTAAAATCAAAATACTTTGTGATTTGTTTGAAAACAATTTTGAAAGAAACTTGAATGAAGATTGAAACCCTAGCCAAACCATTTAAAAATGGCTCTAATTTCCTAAGTTTAAAATCCCGGACTTGACCACCCTTAACCCGAGGTTTATAAAATCATTTTTAGAGTTTAAAAAGGCTTAGAAATTACCCTAAGACAGTAGCTAAAGTTTCTAACCAATCCCCTCTAAATGCCTTAGCCAAATCTAACAATTGTTTTTCTTTTGAACTCAAATCTTCCTCTACTGTCCAGTTTTAGAACACGATTTTTTAACCTACATTTAAAAATTCAAAAAAATATAAAACAAATATTGGAGACTTAGAACATGTAAAAATACACGAGAAAAAATTGGCTTAATTTTGTGATTAAATATGACTTCCCAGAAAAATCCAGAAAATTTGAGTACTTGGTGAAAATTTGTTTTGCCAAAACACATTTTTTTGCCTTTAATAAAATCAGTTAAAAATCAAAGTAAAAATGTTGGATACTCTCCAAAAGACCCACAAATAGTATCTAATACTTTTAAAAAGTTAGACAAAAATTGGCTAAGTAAAAAAAATCACAAAGGAAGAATAATCAATTTGACAACTCTTTAATTTTCCACAAGTATGCTCAAGTGAGCATGACTTTGAACCATTGATTGGCCTAAGTCATCAATCATGTGGCATGACATGAAATGCATGATCATACAGTAAATTGGATGCATGATTTAAAACCTAAATGACATGAAAAATGCATGGCATAGAGAATATGGCCTAGACCTAAAATGAACTTGCATGGCATTTAATGCAACCTAGGTCTAAAATGCATGAAATGCATGGAAATGCAAATGAGACCTAGACCTAAAAAATGCATGGGAATAACACAAACACATGGAATACTAAATACAAAGACTAAAATGGAAACATGCTAAACTAAGCAATCATAATGCAAATGCATGAATATAGCTAGACATTTTCACAAACACATGGCATGGCCTATAGCTAAACTTCCACAATCAAGCTAACCTACCACAATCAAGCTAATCTACCACAAGTAAGCTAACCTACCACAACAAATCACATAAACAAGATCAAACACAAAATCATTTGACAAAAGTGATTCATTCAACCATGATGAAAAACAAAGAAAAACTTGTTTTTTTTTTTATTTCTTTTAAAAAAAACAAAGTAGAAGCTCATTAGAACTTATTTTAAAACAACAAGTTTATTTCATAAAAGACAATAAAATAACAATCAAAATATCAAAATCATGTCAACAAAGTATGAGAAAACCATGAAAGAACATAGCTACCTTGCTCTAGCTTTCCAAATCAAGAAGTAGCAAGCCAAACCTTTCTTTTTTCTTTTCCTTTTTTCTCCTCTCTTTTTCCTTTATTTTTTTTTCTCTTTTTTCACTTAGCTACTGCCTCTATTCAGCCCCTAAAGCTCCAGCAAAAATCTATATTCTGCTCCCCAAAAAGGCTTGGCCAAATGGTATAAGAATTGTGTAGAATGTTGTAGTTTTTTCTAACCAATTTTGATCCAATGGCCTTAAATTCAAGATGCTTTCTATGTAAAATCCCACCATTAGATTGGAATAATCAGCTCCTAAATATAATGTCATGAAGATTTCATAAATAGGATGCCATAAATATGACATCATTCCTCTCCATCCATTGGTTCATGTGTCACAATTTCAAAGGCTTGATCAAGGAAAAAAAAATATCTTCCTCTTCACTCTTGGCCCTTTGATCTAAAATCTTAGAAAAATCACTCTCCATTATGGGCTTGGCTGATTGCCCTTTTAAAATTCAGCCCAATCTCCATTTTTTTAAAGGCCTTCTTAGGTTTCTTTGGTGAAATGACCTTTTTGACCCCCAAACCAAATTAAATAGCAAACAGACTCTAAATTCAAAATTTATTTTTTTAATACTTCCTAAATAATAAAAAATTGAATTCTGGAAGTTTTCATAATTTTTGGAGCCCATTTGCTATTTTTACGGATTTTTCTTCCAAAATTGCCCCTTTGTGCACCCGAACTTTTACCATTTTTTAAACGAGCTTCGAATCCAGATTTTTCTTCACCAATCTCCTCCAAATAATTTAAAAGTGTGATCTGTAAGTTTTCATAATTTTTGGAGCTTATTTCCTATTTTTTGGGATTTATCTTCTTGAATTACTACATAGTGAGCCCGGGATTTGGCCATTTTACAAACGAACTCTGAATCAGGATTTTCTTTTGCCAATCTCTTCCAAATAATTTAATAATGAGATCTGAAAATTTTCAAAATTTTTGGCGCTCATTTGGTATTTTTTCTGGATTTATCTTCTTGAATTTCTGCATAGGGGACCCAGGATTTGGCCATTTTGCAAACGAACTCCGAATCTGGATTTTCTTTCGCCAATCTCTTTGAAATGGTTTAAGAATGAGATCTACAAATTTTTAGAATTTTTGGAGTTCATTTGCTAATTTTCCCACATTATCCAATTTTGTCCTTTTACCTCCGAAGCCCGGTTTTGCTCAAAGCAAGTCCGATTTTCAGATTTTCTTTTCCTGGGCCTTTTTCATATATTGAATTGCTGCTGGTCCGAAAACGCCCAATTTTTACGATCAAATTCTCTTCCAATTTGGCTTTTCCTCTTTTGACTGTCGGGAATTTCCTCGTTTTTCCTTTTTTTCTCCAATCGGCTCTTTTCTCGGATTTTCTTCAAACTAAGCCTTGGGCTATCCTTGTTTAATTACTCCACATCAATTAAGGGCTTTATTTTACCGAATCGAGCCATTTCTGCAATTTTCCCCAATTTCACCAAAATCCACTAAAGCCTTAATTCTAGGTTTTCTTCCGGATTGACTTTTCCTTCAATTTTTCTTCCAAGTAGCTTCTCCATTACCCATAGCCAGTGTTTATCTTTCATTTGGAACCCTCAATTCCGACCAATTTGATCGTTTAAGCACTTTTCCCCAAATTTCCCAAACTAGGGTTTCATTTCTACTGAATCTCTGTAACCCAACTTTCGAATTCCATATCTTTAAATGTAGACCTCGGATTATCAAAATTCTTTCACCATTTTTCAATTGAACTTCAAATCTTGATTTTGAAAGTGGGTTGACTTTTTTAGTAGTTGACTTTTTGAGGTTGACTTTTTTGGGTTGACTTTTTATGTCTGCTTTCTTAAACTAAGTCTCGGAGTACCACCTGAAGGATGAGAAAAGCTTTTTGCATTCTGAAACAAGATTTTAAGAACAAACATACCTGTTTTAGTGGTCCGGACAAAATTAGGTGTTTAAAGCTGCCCCTCTTTGGCTATTGCTGAGAGTCAAGAATTAGGCAAAGATAAACAAACACTAATTTTGTCCGGTTAGTGAAATCACATGTGAAGAGAAAGGAAAGGGAGTTTTCTTTTTTCCATTTTCCATTTTTTTCTTTTTCTTTTTCTTTTTCATCATTTTTTATTTTTTTATTTTTTTTTATTTTTTCATTTTTTTTCATTTTTTCATTTTTTCATTTTTTTCATTTTTGTTTTGAAAAAGCTGTAAATAGAAGATTTTGTCCTTAAATTGAGTTCCCTGACTAATAAAGGCTCGACCCGTCTTAAGGAAACGAGTTCGATTTGCAAGAGAAGAAATAACCTTGACGACGGTCTCGGGATCTTAACCTGTCTTGTTCTTAGCTATGTTTAAAATTCTGGGTATCTCCTCCAGCAGCTTCGGCTATCACCACCAAAGACTTGCTCATTTTTCAAAAAATTTAAAACTCTGGATATCTCCACAGAGGTTTCGGCTATCACTATTGAAGACTTTCTCACTGTTTAAAATTTGTAAAATTTTGGGTATCTCCTCCAGAAGCTTCAGCTATCATCACCGAAGACTTTCTCACTGTTTAAAATTTGTAAAATTCTGGGTATCTCCTCCAGAAACTTCAGCTATCACTACCAAAGACTTTCTCACTGTTTAAAATTTGTAAAAATTCTGGGTATCACTTCCAGAAGCTTAAACACTACCAAAGACTTGTTCATTTTAAAAAAAAAAAGTAAAATTCTGGGCTCGGTAGGTTCAAAATAAAAGAAAGTACCTTGACGGTGGTCTCGGGGCTTGATTCATTTGAGAAGCAGAACGAGTTCGAATTTAAAATAAAATATCTCGGCAGTGGTCTCGAGACGTGACTCCTTTGAGAAGTAGAACGAGTTCGATTATACCTGAAAGCTTTGAGAGAGGATGCAAATGCTTCATGATGCAAATGTCTTTAGTTGATGCAAATTCTTCTTGATATAGATGCAAATGACTTAGATTGATGCAAATGCTACTTGATGCAAATGTAAATAACTTGATTTGATGCAAATTTTCTTGGTGCAGATTCAAATAACTTAGACTGATGCAGATGCATCTTGATGTAGATACAGATGTTGAATAAAATTCTGGGTATCTCCTCCAGAAGCTTTGTCTATCACCACTAAAGACTTGCTTATTTTTAAAACTGTAAAACTCTCGATAACTCCTCCAGAAGAAGATTTCTCATTTTTCAAAATTATAAAACCCTGGATATTTCCACCAGAAGCTTCAGCTATCACCATCGAAGACTTGTTTGCTTTTTAAAAAAATTAAAAAACTCTGGATATCTCCACAAAGGCTTCGGCTATCACTACCAAAGACTATCCCTTTTCAAAAATTTAGAAACTTTGGATATCTTCATAGAGGCTTCGGCTATCACTACCAAAGACTTTCCCTGTTCAAAAAATTTTAAAACTCTAGATATCTCAACAGAGGCTTCGGCTATCACCACTGAAGACTTGCTCATTTTTAAAAAAAATCGTGTTGAAAATTATACCCAAAAGCTTTGAGAAGAGATGCAGATGCACATGTCTTTAACAAGGTGCTCATGCTTCGTGGTGCAAATGCGAATGGCTTGGATTGATGCAAATGCTTCATGATGCAAATGCAGATGCTTCTTGATGTAGATGCAAATGCTCTTAGATTGATGCAACTACTTCATGGAATGATGCAGATGCCCCGACTAATCATGTTCCCGTAAGTGGTCTATGAATAGTGTAACTACAGTTACCACACAATAATGAAAATACAAAGGTTCTAGAAATGATGTAATTGCTTGAGATGATGCAAATACGAATTCCATGAAGGATGTAAATATAAAGGTAAAATGCAGATGCTTATGGAATAATGCCCATGCAAATACCCATGAATGATGCAAATGCTTGCTGACACTGTGCAGATGCAAAGCTCAATAAAAAGATGAGTGCTCATGAGTGATGCAAATGCCCCCGATCGTTTTTCTAGACTTTGGCTTAGCCTCTCAAATTCATTTTTCCTTTTCAAATCAGAGTATATCTTCAATTCATTTTGGCTATTCTCTTCGCCCCAACAGTTTTCAAATTCTCATCAACAGAGGTCTGAAATGGGTTCTATTTCTTCTTCTCATATCTGGAAGTCAAGACCTATCTTAGCAGTTCTATACCTTTGGGTTAGAAAAACCCTTGTCTCATGTCAACATCAAGAATAGGTGCTTCAAAAAATATCTTTATTTGTTTTCTCATTTTGAAAACTTCTGAACAAAAATATTAACCCCACAGTGTGTGATGTACAAATATTTTGAAGACTGATGATCACTGTTAGAAATTTCTCTTTGTGTCAATCTGGTTTTTTTTCAACTGGGATTGGCAAGGCTTGGTACGACAAAATTTTGGTTTTTCCAGTCAAACTTCACAACAAAAATGTATGCCCCTTCTAAGCTCACAAATGGAACAGGTTTTATAAATCATGAATTCATTGAGAACCCAAACAAATTCAACATTCTTTTAGTTTTCATATCAAGGTATTTTGACAGGCGTCAAGATTGGCCGGGATGTTTAAACTGGAAAGTTTAATTTTGGAGGAAAAAAAGTCTCGATTTTTTGAAAACAAGCCTCTGAATGAGAGTTGTCAATTTGGGAGGTTCAAAAATTCCTAGATGTTCCTCGATGACCACTTCTTCAAGATGACCTTCTCTTTTATGGTATCGGCACTATCATAGATGGCATCAAAATTTTCCATTTTACTCTAGACCGCCCGTTTTTGGGTTTTCGCCCTAGAATCCCATTATTTCCTTTCTTTTTTTTTTTCTCTTTTGTTGTTCTACCATGCACTTGAGAATTCTAAATTATTCCACAGTGAAAGGATAACTCGATGAGATGGGATAAAATCTGAGGAAAAACCCTTCAAATTAAATATTCATGCTTGATCAAAATGGACTTTTAAAGCATGTAATGTAGGCCATGGTTCAGAGTTCAGAAAGAAAGGATAAATAGGCCCAAAATATGTGTTCGAGGGTAATCAGATCAAGGATCATTTCTTGAGGAGGATTCCCTTTGAAGCATTTGTCCCTTTTGGACTTTTCATTCCTTTTGACTTTGCTCTTTTTCTTTTTTGCTTTTGGCTTTCATTTGCCATACTTTTTCGCTTTTTTTTTTTTTTTGTTCTTGGCTTCCATTTCGCCATCTTTTTCCTTTTCCTTTTTCTTTACATAGAGTGAGCCCGTATTTATTTGCTTTGTATCTGTCTTTGAGTTAGAACTCTTTTTTTTTCTTTGAAAAGATATTTCCTCGTATTTGCCCCCCAATGTAGAGGGTGATTCTTGATCAGGGTTCGAAGAAGAAAGAATTCTTTTGGCTCAAAAGGACTATGGATAATTTCTTTTTGCGTAAAGGATATGAAAGATGGCCATTCATTATATCAAGCTCGAATATTCTCATTGAAAAGCAATCCCTAGGGGAATAGATAATCAGAATTTCGTTTTGCACTTTGGAATCATCCGAATTCTCATAATGATGATATCATAATTTTTCTTTATTTTTTTCTTCTTCATTTTTTTTCCGCATGCCCCCAATGATTCATGGATTAATCCCTCCTTATTCACCATGTATCTATCATTTCGACATATGATGCCCCAATTTGATTAACCATGAGAATTTGTATCAACGAGGAAACATAGCAAGTCTAGGCTATTTTGAAAAGGCTGAGTTTCAATTCTTAGTTCTTTGAGGAGACAAGAAAAATATGACCCAAAAACGGGTTTTCTCTAGGGCATGGGATAATCTAGTTTAATCATTCTGCCCCAAGTGTCAATCATGAAGTGATGTTTGGGCAATTAGTGTTTTATGGTTGTTGAAAATGAAATGAATGGTTTTGGCACAACCTTGACACACACCAAATTACCATGATCTAAATTCTTAAAAGAATGTCTCATTTGTTTGAATTTCAAGGAGTTCGAAAAATTTTCAGAAAGTTCGTTCCTTTGTTCATAGCCTAGACTAGGATCTACATCTTTGCTTATTCTATGATGACAATGGTTTATGAAGTTCAATCATTCATATTAGGTTTTCCAAGTGGTCTCAGTTCAAGGGATTTAGGCCTAGGAAAGCCTAAAAGAGAGGGAAAAATGTTAGGTCATTACTAACAATGATCATCAATATTCTCGAGACTGTCCATTATTTCGTGTGAAAACCCCTTATTACTGTTTACCACAAATTTTCATGAAGTTTCATTTTTTGTTTTTTGCAAATTCAAATGAGTGCTAAAATATAATGAACATAAAACATTTAAATTCAAAATTTATTTATTTCATGTAGATGTCAACATGAGACAAGTTCTTTCTTCATCACAGTGTATAGAACTATATGCATCAAAAATCCTGATATGATTATGCACCATGTTTCTTATGACACTTGGCTTTCCCATCTTCAAAACTTATCGACCCAGCCTTGATGAGATCCCTGACCTTGTTCTTCAAAGCGGGGCAGTTCTCTGTTGAGTGACCTTGATTGCCAGAATGATAACCACAACACTCATTAGCATCATACCAGCTCGGATAAGAGGGCTTCAAAGGCTCTAATTGCATGGGTGTCACAAGGTGATTCTAGATGAGTTGAGGTAGTAGCTCACTGTATGTCATAGGAATCGGGTCAACCTGATTTCTTTTTCACTTTTTATGCCCCTTTCGATTATTCCCAAGGGTCTTAGATTGATAGACAGATGTAAATTCTGGTGTGGTGGCAGTCATTGGTTGGTAAGGATAAGCACCTTGAGAGACATTGTTCAGGGTAGAGTAAAATGGCTGATACAAGGAGAATTGGGAGGTGGGGCAAAGCCTTCCACGACTTGGGGATCTTCCTTTTTCTTTTCAGATGCCCCATTTCTCTCGGTATTAGATGTTCTTTCTCCTTCAATTTTCCCATCCTTGATAGCATTCTCAATCATCTCCCTTGAAATTACCATGTTCGAAAAATTCTTTGTGGTGTTACCGATAAGTATATCATAGTACAGGGCCTGTAGTGTATTCACAAAAAGGACAGTGGTTTCCTTCTGAGTTAAAGGCGATTGTACTTGGACGGCCAGGCTCATCTAGCGCTGCGCATATTCTTTGAAACTCTCAGTAGCTCTTTTCTTCATATTTTGCAAGGTGAGACGGTCAAACGCCATGTCGGTCATATGCTTGTACTGGTTTAGAAAAGCCCTAGCCAGATCATTCCAAGAGCGAATCTGATCCTTGCTCAACTGACTATACCACCTAATTACGGACCCGCTGAGGCTATCCTGAAAGCAGTGAATCAAAAACTTATCATTATCTACATGGCTCGTCATCTTCCTATAGAACATAGTGATGTGGGCTGACGAATCAGTCATCCCATCATATTTCACAAAGTCAGTTATCTTGAACTTAGGAGGAATGACTAAATCGAGGACCAAACATTGTTCTTTCGCATCCACACTCCCGAATACATCTATATTTTCTACTGCCCGAAGCCTTTCATCTAACAACTGATATCTCTCTTGGGAATCTGCCAACTCAACCTCATTTGACTCAACAATTTTCACCTTTTCCTGTTCAACTGGGTCGTCTAAGTTCAGGGTGTTGCTGGGGTTAACTGTGTTCTAGCCATCCAACATAATGACCTCACTCTGACCCTTTTGTGCCTCTAACCCTTCCCTAGCGGCAAAGTTTTCAGTGTATCCTTTTCCTTGATTACAGCGGACATCAGCTCCATCAATTTAGTCATCTGATCCTTAGTTTCTGCTTGAGACTTTGCCAGCTGTTCTCGCAATTCTTCCTGTACCCTTTCCATTCTTTCCATTCGGGCAACTTGTTCATTCTCCATAGCTCTGGCCTGTATCATAAAGGTGCTCAGTACAGCTTATACCTCTGATTTGAAATGGAAATTCTTTCAAAGACTCTTAAAACCAATGCAATTTTTGTTTTATCCCCCCAAGTGCGTGTCATGATGAAGGAGCCATGAATGCAATTTGATGCACGTGAAGCCTAAATAATATGATGTATGGACATGTACAGTGGAAACATGCTGACCATATATGTAATAAATGCAATCACGATGCCAACATGCTGCAAGCAAAGAATAAACAAATCAACACATGGATATATGCAATGAATGACCATGTACATTTCAGTGTATTTCCCAATGAATGATCATATACACTATGAATGCAACACGATGTCAATTATGATGCATGTAAACAATGAATGATTGATACAGAGTATATACAAAGAAAATCATGCTGACCATGTGTGTCATGAATGCATCCTGATGTTAATATGATAGATTAATGCATGAGCATATCATGATGACTATGTCATGAATGCAACCCAAAGTCAACATGTTTTATATAAACAAATCAATGCATATAAAGAGTAAACAAATTAATGCATGAACATATACAGAGAAATCATGCTGACTATGTTTGTCATGAATGCAACCCAAAGTCAACATGATGCATGTAAAGAATAAGCAAATTAATGCATGGATATATACAAAAAAATCATGCTGATTATGAATGCATGAATGCAACCTGATGCTAATATGAAAAATGTAAAGAGTGAATAAATTGATACATGGGTATATACAGAAAAATCATGCTGACTATGAATGCATGAATGCAACCTGATGCCAACATGATATATTTAAAGAATGAATAAATTGATACACAGGTATATACAAATAATGACCATGCATGTCATAAACGTATTCTACAATGAATGACCATCCATGCTATGACTGTAACATGATGTCAAAATGATACATGCAAAGAACAAATGAATTAACACAAAGGTCGATACAAAGAATGACCATGTATATCACAAATGTATTCTACAATGAATAACCATGCATGTTAGGACTGTAACATGATGTCAAAATGATACATGTAAAGAATAAATGAATTAACACAAAGGTATATACAAAGAAATTAACCAATGATTACATGAAATTGGTGGGACCTAAATCTTGATTATTCAAAAATCTCATTATGCTATATTTGCCTCCAAATCTAATCTATGATTTTTTGAAACATGTTTTCTCTATGAAAAACCAAATATATTATTTTCAAAAGAATTTTGGGGTAGTGGATTCTACTATGGTACAATAATATGTTCATGTAACACTACCGGTTTTATGAAATCATCAAATAAGTTCATTACCACCATCCGTTTATTGCAAAAAAAAAAATGAGATCAACAATACAACCATAAATGTACATGCTCTATTTACACATGCATGAAATGTGCAAAATGCAAAATGCTTGAAAAAGAATTTTTATTTTGAATTTAAAAAAGTTAGTGAACACTTGCCCCAACAGTATCCACCCATTTAGGCATCACAAAGTCTTTGGGGTGAATTATCACATTTATTACAGGAGATGTACACTCATGATTGCCCGATCTACAACACTTATTCAGAGTGTAAAATAAATGGCAAAAGATCAGAAGCAATCCTCCATGTGTTCCTAGCTTCGGTGCATCTAACGAAAATCCGACATGGCTTTGCCTAGGTTCACTATATGAGGGTGAATCGGTTCTAAAGGCCTTGAATTGCTCCTCACTGTCGCCTGTGAAGGCTAGTAAGGCACCCCGATAAAAGCGGGTTCAATTCGTTAGAGTATATTTTCCTAAGCCCATATGGAGGAACATCACGAAGGCTTTAGGTAATTTATACTCCGGAAGTGTTTCACTAGCCCATACGGAGGATCATCACGAAGGCGTAGTTACTTTACTCCCATTTAAAAGGAAGGAACCCGGGTAGAGAGTTCATGTTACGCAAATGCAAGTGCAATATGTGTGGAGGAACAGAACAAACCTTTCAACACATATCCTATAATCCTTGTCCTAAATATCCCAACAATTTATTAAAACAAATATCAAGAATAGAGTAACACATTAACCAACCAAAGAGCAGTAATAAAATGCATGCAAAAACCTTTTGTTATTTTCAAAACTTATTATGAGCGATGTGCATTTATCATTGCCCTATTTGTAAAGGTAAACTTATTTGGAATGTAGAATAGAAAGTAAAAGGATTAGGAATATTCCTCCATGTGTTCCTATCTTCGGGATATCTAATCGAAAATCCGGCATGGCTTCGTCTAGATTCACTATATGAAGGTGAATCAGTTCTAAAAGACCCGAATTGTTCCTCACTGTCACCGGTGAAGGCTAGTAAGGCACCCCGATAAAAGCGGGTTCAATTCGTTAGAGTCTATTTCCCTAGCCCATGTGGATTGTTAATCACGAAGGCTTAGGTAATTTAGTACTCCGGAAGTGTTTCACTAGCCCATGCGGATTGTTAGTCACGAAGGCTTAGTCACTTTACTAGCACCTAAAAGGACGGAACCCGGGTATAGGGCTCATGATATGCAAATGCACGTGTGGTGTGTGAGGAGGAACAACAAACCTTTCACCACCTATTCTACACCTCTTATTCTAAATGCCCCAACAAGATCAAACAATGTAAAGCATCAGTTAGGCAAAGAATAACTATATACAACAAAATAACCAGAGAACGATAATAATATGTATGCACATGAATATGGACATATTTAAAAATATTTTATTATTTTCAAAATTCTCCTTATTATTTAAAAATATGGGAATTAAAATTAAATGCCTAATAAAAACCAACAAAACCGAGACTTTGATAACACCCGACTAATTCTAGGCCTGACTCTCTAATATCCCTAGCGGAGACGCCAAGCTGTCACAACCTAAAAATTAACAAGTCTCATCGCAAGACTTTATTATTCGTTAAGCGTGATATTAAAAAAATTGAGGAAAAGTCGACTTAATTCCTCTAGAAAAATGAAGGTTTTGAAAATAACCTTGAAAAAGACATGGAGTCGCCACCAATCTTTTTTGGCTAGGTGTGATCTACCACCTATTAAAACCAATTTTATAAAACATTTTAAAATTAATTAAAACATTTTTTTGAAACCAATTTCAAGTCTGCATTTTAAACCAGAGAAATCAAAGAAGCGGGTTCGGGAATCGGTTACGTGTGGGGAAGGATTAGCACCCCCACAACGCCCGTTTAAAACGGTACCTTATTAATCGTGTGTTATCTCAAGTCTCGGTAAAAAGTCAATTTTTAATTTAGTATTTCAAGTTAATTCCCAATTTAAACAAAAATAATTCCATTTTTTTTATTGAAAATGATCCGGAATTTATTAATTCAAAATTTTCCTATATTTCCCGACAAGCGTGGCAAAATATAGAAATTTTTATTATTTTGGAAAATTTTCCGAACCATTCTCGTTTTAAAGAAGATATTCCGTTATTAATGATAATTGATGATATCCTCCCCAGCAAACCCAACAGAGAACTCATGAATTATTTTAACTCGGGAATATCTTTATTTTATTGAAAACCATTACCTTTTTCAAAGCATTTTAACAAATATGAATATGTGTGACATAAATAAAATGACATAGCAAAGTCTAAATAATATAATGCAACCTAAATTGTATGATATAATTTAAATGTCATAGCATATTCTAAATGAAATGAAATATCTTAAGTCACATGATATATTCTAAATGAAATGAAATGAAATAACCTAGGTAACATGATATATTCTATATGAAATGAAATATCCAAAGTGACATAATATATTCTATAAGAAATGAAATGACCTAGGTAACATGATATATTCTAAATGAAATAAAATGATTTAAATGACATGGCAAATATAAATGATATGGCATATAATCTAAATGACATGAAATGACATGAAACATAAAATAATGCTATCATATAATATGCATGAAAATAAAAATAAAAATAAAAATAATAATGCATGAACATAGTATATGCTAAATAATGTGACAAAAATAAATAACTAAATAAAAGCATAGGATATCATGAAATATTCAAAACCATATAATAAACAATATAACATCAAAAATATAAATCAAAAATAATAACAACATCATAGAAATTATCATAGCAAAAATCACATATTATATAAAATGCATGAATATGGAAAATGCAATGCATGAAAGTGTATTTTTTCCTTTAATTAAGGAAATCCATTTATCTAAAAAGATATCCGGCTACCTTAGAAAAATATATCAAATTAAATTTTCTAAAATAAAAATACTTTGTGATTTGTTTGAAAACAATTTTGAAAGAAACTTGAATGAAGATTGAAACCCTAGCCAAACCCTTTAAAAATGGCTATAATTTCCTAAGTTTAAAATCCCGGACTTGACCACCCTTAACCCGAGGTTTATAAAATCATTTTTAGAGTTTAAAAAGGCTTAGAAATTACCCTAAGATAGTAGCTAAAGTTTCTAACCAATCCCCTCTAAATCCCTTAACCAAATTTAACAATTGTTTTTCTTTTTTAATTCAAATCTGCCTCTACTGTTCAGTTTTAAAACACAATTTTTTTAACCTACTTTTATAAATTCAAAAAAATCTAAAAAAATATTGGAGACTCAGAACATGTAAAAATACACAAGAAAAAATTGGCTTAATTTTCTGATTAAATATGACTTCCTAGAAAAATCGAGAAAGTCCGAGTACTGGGTGAAAAACTGTTTTTCCAAAACACATTTTTTGCCTTTGATAAAATCATTTAAAAATCAAAGTAAAAATTTTGGAGACTCTCCTAAAAACCCACAAAAAGTAGCTAACACTTTTAAAAAGTTAGAAAAAAAATTGGCTAAGTAAAAAAAAAAATCACAAAGGTAGAATAATCAATTTGACAACTCTTTAATTTTCCACAAGTATGCTCAAGTGAGCATGACTTTGAACCATAGATTGGCCTAAGTCATAAATCATGTGGCATGACATGAAATGCATGATCATACAGCAAATTGAATGCAAGATTTAGAACCTAAATGACATGAAAAATGCATGGCATAGAGAATCTGACCTACACCTAAAATGAACTTACATGGCATTTAATGCAACTTAGGTCTAAAATGCATGAAAAGCATGGCAATGCAAATGACACCTAGACCTAAAAAATGCATGGCAATAACACAAACACATGGCATACTAAATACAAGACTAAAAAGGAAACATGCTAAACAAAGCAATCATAATGCAAATGCATGAATATAGCTAGACATTTTCACAAACACATGGCATGGTCTATAGCTAACCTACCACAATCAAGCTAACCTACCACAATCAAGCTAATCTACCACAAGTAAGCTAACCTACCACAACAAATCACATAAACAAGATCAAACACAAAATCATTTAACAAAAGTGATTCATTCAACCATGATGAAAAATAGAGAAAAACTTGTTTTCCTGATTTCTTTTATAAAAAAAACAAAGTAGAAGCTCCTTAGAACTTATTTTAAAAAACAAGTTTATTTCATAAAAGAGAATAAAATTACAATCAAAAATCAAAATCATGTCAACAAAGTATGAGAAAACCATGAAAGAACATAGCTACCTTGCTCTAGCTTTCCAAATCAAGAAGTAGCAAGCCAAACCTTTCTTTTTTCTTCTCCTTTTTTCTCCTATCTTTTTCCTTTATTTTTTTTCTCTTTTTTTCCCTTAGCTACTGCCTCTATTCAGCCCTAAAGCTCCAGCAAAAATCTCTATTCCCCTCCCCAAAAAGGCTTGGCCAAATGGTATAAGAATTGTGTAGAACGTTGTAGTTTTCTCCTAACCAATTTTGATCCAATGGCCTTTAATTCAAGATGTTTTCTATGTAAAATCCCACCATTATATTGGAATAATCAGCTCCTAAATATGATGTCATGAAGATGTCATAAATAGGATGCCATAAATATGACATCATCCATCTCCATCCATTGGTCCATATGTCACAATTTCAAAGGCTTGATCAAGAAAAATAACTACCTTCCTCTTCACTCTTAGCCCTTTGATCTAAAATCTCAAAAAAATCACTTTCAATTATGGGTTTGGCTGATTGCCCTTTTAAAATCCAGCCCAATCTCCAATTTTGTAAAGGCCTTCTTCGGTTTCTTCACTGAAATGACCTTTTTGACCCCCAAACCAAATTAAATAGCAAACGGACACCAAATTCAAAATTTATTTTTTTAATACTTTATAAATAATAAAAATTTGAATTCTGGAAGTTTTCATAATTTTTGGAGCCCATTTACTATTTTTTTGAATTTTTCTTCCAAAATTGTCCTTTTGTGCACCCTAAGTTTTACCATTTTTTAAACGAGCTCCGAATCCAGATTTTTCTTCACCAATCTTTTCCAAATAATTTAAAAGTGTGATCTGGAAGTTTTCATAATTTTTGGAGCTCATTTTTTATTTTTTTGGGATTTTTCTGCTTGAATTACTACATAGTGGACCCGGGATTTGGCCATTTTGCAAACGAACTCCGAATCAGGATTTTCTTTTGCCAATCTCTTCCAAATAATTTAAGAATGAGATCTGAAAATTTTCAGAATATTTGGAGCTCATTTGGTATTTTTTCGGGATTTATTTTCTTGAATTTTTGCATAGGGGACCCGGGATTTGGCCATTTTGTAAACGAGCTCCGAATCTGGATTTTATTTCGTCAATCTCTTTGAAATGGTTTAAGAATGAGATCTGCATATTTTTAGAATTTTTAGAGTTCATTGGCTATTTTTCCCAAATTATCCAATTTTGCCCTTTTACCTCCGAAGCCCGGTTTTGCTCAAAACAAGTCCGATTTTTAGATTTTCTTTTCCTGGGCCTCTATCATATATTGAATTGGAGTTGGTCCGAAAATGCCCAATTTTTACGATCAAATTCCCTTCCAATTTGGTTTTCCCTCTTTTCACTGTCGGAAATTTCCTCGTTTTTGCTTTTTTTCTCCAATCGGCTCTTTTCTCGGATTATCTTCAAATTGAGCCTTGGGCTATCTTTGTTTAATCATTCCTCATCAATTAAGGGCTTTAGTTTTACCAAATTGGGTTATTTCTGCATTTTTTCCCAATTTCACCAAAATCCACTAAAATCCTAATTCTCGGTTTTCTTTTGGATTGACTTTTCCTTCAATTTTTCTTCCAAGTAGCTTCTCCATTACCCATAGCCAATGCTTATCTTCCATTTGGAACCCTCAATTCCAACCAATTTGATCGTTTAAGCACTTTTCCTCAAATTTTTTGAACTAGGGTTTCATTTCTACTGAATCTCCGTAACCCAACTTCTGAACTCCATATCTTTCAATGTAGACCTCGGATTATCAAAATTCTTTCACATTTTTTTCAATTAAACTTCAAATCTTGATTCTGAAAGTGGATTGACTTTTTAGTAGTTGACTTTTTGAGGTTGACTTTTTTGGGGTTGACTTTTTCAAGTTTGACTTTTTATGTCTGCTTTCTTAAACTAAGTCTCGGAGTACCACCTGCAGGATGAGAAAAGTCTTTTTGCATTCTGAAACAACACTTTAAGAAGAAAACATACCTGTTTTAATGGTTCGAAAAAAATTAGGTGTCTATATTTAGTATTTATTTTACATTAAAAATATTTTAAAAATCTTATTTAAAGTGTCCAACCGGTTCAACCGGTTGAATCGGGAACCGGAGGTCACATCGGTTTGACCTCCGGTTCGATTTTTTCAACCTTGTTTTCAGCAAGAGATGCATATGAAGATGGCAATTTATAAACAAAAAAAATATATAAACAACAAGAACAAAGGTTGGCTCAAGGTTGGCCACTTGGATGTCAATCTGGCCTAACCATCACTTGGTGGAAACCAAGATTATCAAGCTCATAACCTTGATATTTCATGAAGAAAATAAAGAGAAAATGGCATCAAATAGACAATATACCAACATGCTTTACATATCTAAGATGAAACATAAAATAACAAAGGAAATATCACCATAAAACATTTGGTCACCATGAAAGAAAGGAAAAAAAAATTTATAAAGACTTTGTTTTCTTGCAAAAGAGAAGAAGAGAAGAGAAGCCATTTGAAAATCTTTTGAAATCTTTTGGTGTTGAGAAAAAGAAGTGAGAATCATACATAAAAGAAGAAAAGAGAACATGAAAATGAAAGAAGAAAATAAGAACAAGCAAAGAAAAGAAAACTACCTAGGTTAGCTCCACCAAAACCCTTTCTACCTTCTCTTTCTTCCTCCTTTTTCTCTCTTCCTCTCCTTTTTTTCGTAGGTGAGTTTAGCTACTGCCCTTGTGCTCTCCAAAATGATTGAATAGCTCAAAACAATATCTCCTCCCTAGCCTAATACCCCCTTGGCCAAATGGCCCTTCAAATCCCACCCTTCGTCTTATTTTTTTTAGCCACTTGGCTTCATCATGTTGCCTAGCCAATGAGGTTTAATCCTTACATATTAAAACACCATCCATTGGCTAGCCAAAGGCATTCCTACCTAGTCACAAAGAGTGCTCTCCATTGGCCAAAAAATACCAACTTGTGTACTAAATAAGATGACTCTTGTCCTTTGCTCACAACATGGCATGTGATCATCTTTTTTTTAGCCATTTGGCAATATCACATGGCTATCACATGACCTCACATGTCCTTAGCGACTGAGCTTTTATCTTTAGCCATTAAGAGAGCTTCTCATTGTCCAAAAATGCCACCTAATGTACTAAAAGATGACTTATGTCCTTTGCTTTTGAAAACTATCCACTTATTTGCATCTATGCCATTTAATCGTCTTTGTCCTCTCTTCCCCTCTCTTGGCTAAAAATCACCTAGAATGTTCTAGTGTCTTCCTCTTTTTTTTTGCTACTTGGTCCCTCCTCGAATTTAGGTGTATTTGCATTTTAGCCCCCAAATTTAGCCTATTTGCATTTTGGCTCCAATTTTGGATTTTTCTCATCCAACTCATCCTATCCAATATTAAAGTCTCGCAACTTTTCGAGCTAGAATTCCATTTTTCTCGAATTTTTTCCAAAATTGTAGTTTAATCCCCGAATTTAGCCTATTTTCATTTTGGCCCCAATTTTGGGTTTTTTATCTCTCCTTTCCTTCTTTCCATCCTAAAACTTAATTCAGGAAAGTTTCGCAATCTTCCAAACTCAAATTCCATTTTTCCCAGATTTTTTCCAAAATTGCAGTTTAGTCCTTGTATTTAGCCTATTTGCATTTTGGTCCCAATTTCAGGTTTTTTCTATCTCCTTTCCTTCTTTCTATCCAAAAACTTAATTTTGGAATGTTTCACAATTTTACGAGCTCGAATTTCATTTTTCCTGAATTTTTTTCAAAAATTGCAGTTTAGTCCCCGAATTTATCCTATTTGCATTTTGGCCTCAATTTCGGGTTTTTTCTCTCCTTTCCTTTTTTCCATCCTAAAACTTAATTCTGGGGAGTTTCATAATTTTTTGAGCTCGAATTCTATTTTTCTCGGATTTTTTAAAAAATTGCAATTTAGTCCCTAAAATTTTGTATTTGCTCGAACTGGACCAATTTTTTGGATTTTCTTTTTACATCCCCTTTGCCCTATATTGAATTGGATTTGAGCCCATTTTGCCCAATTTTTATACCCGAATCCTTTTCCAATTTGATCTTCCACCGTTCAACTTTTAAGGGTACAGACAAAATTAGATGTCTACAATGTATTTAAAAGGGTTGGTCCGCATGTTGACTCGCAGATTGATTTAGGATCCATACCTTACCCGCTCGAAAAAATAAAAAATTATTTAATTAATTATTTTTAGTTTTTAGTTTTTTATTTTATTTTTAAATGATGTATTTAAATGGGATGGTCCGTACATTTACTCACGGGTCGATTTAGGATTTGTACTCGACCTGCACGGAGAAAAAGTAAAAAAAAAAAAATCTTATTAATTAATTATTTATTTTAATTTTAAATGATGTATTTAAAGGGATTGGTTCGCATGTTGACTCGCGAATCGATTTAGGATCCATACCCAACCTGCTCAGGTAAAAAGTAAAATAAAAAAATTTATTTTATTAATTATTTTTACTTTTTTTAGTTCTAAGTTTTTTATGTTTATTTTTATTTTATTTTTAAATGATGTATTAAAAGGATTGGTCTAAACGTTAACTCGCTAGTTGATTTAGGATCTGTACTCGACCCACTCGAGAAAAAAGTTAAAATTAGAAATTTATTTTATTAATTACTTTTATTTTAATTTTAAATGGTGTATTTAAAGGGTTGGCCCATACGTTCACTCGCGGATCGATTTAGGATTCATAATCGACCCGCTTGGAAAAAATTAAAAAGAAATTTATTTTATTAATTATTTTTAGTTTTTTATTTTATTAATTATTTTATTTTTAAATGATATATTTAAAGGGATCGATCCATACATTGACTCACGGGTCGATTTAGGATCCGTACCCAACCCGCACGGAAAAAAGTTAAAAAAAATTTATTTTCTTAATTAGTTTTTTATTTTATTTTTAAATAATGTATTTAAAAGGGTTAGTCCGCATGTTGACTCGCGAGTCGATTTAAGATCCATACTCGACCGGCTCGTGAAAAAAGTTAAAAAAATTATTTTATTAATTATTTTTATTTTAAATGATGTATTTAAAAGGGTTGGCCCACACGTTGACTCGCAGATCAATTTAGGATTCATACCTGACCCGCTCGAAAAAAGTTAAAAAATAAATTTATTTTATTAATTATGTTTATTTTAATTTTAAATGATGTATTTAAAGGGGTTAGTCCGCAGGTGACTCGCGAGTTGGTTTAGGATCCGTACTCGACCTGCTAAAGAAAATATTTTAAAAAATAAATTTATTTTATTAATTATTTTAAAGGCACAAAAATAAATTTGGCCCTCGAAATATGCAACTTAAATCATTTTTGGCCCTTATTCTTTTTTTTTTTTGAGTTAATTTGGCCCTCAATCTATTATTTTTGTCGATATCGTATAAATTTAACGAAAATCGATAACGTGCAAGTATGAGACTAACAATTTCGTTAAATTTAGGCTATTTTTATAAGAAATTGATTTTTTTTCAAAAAAAAAAACCATAAATAAACAAAAATTGACCAAAAATTGACTAAAATTTAACGTTTTCATTAATTTTAGGCTAAACTAAAGTGATCCAAATAAAAGAATAAGGGTCAAAATGATTTAAGTTGCATACTTCGGGGGCCAAATTTGTATCTATGCCTATTTTAAATGGTGTATTTAAAGGGGTTAGTCCGCACATTGACTCGCGAATCGATTTAGGATTCATACCCGACTTATGTGAGAAAATCGATCTTACGAGAAATAAAATACAAACCACAATTTTATTTTTTATTTTATTATTTTTTACCTCCTATAAATAAAAATATATAATATACAGTAAGGTCTAAATATTTTTTTTTGAAAATACATATAAATAACACTTGAAAATGCATTTGTATTATGTAATTTATAAATAAAATAATTTTCATAATTTAATTTTCATAATTAGAAAAATATTATTATACTAATATATTACAATTTAAAAATAAATAATTATTATTTAATAAAATATAAACTAAAATTAATTTTATTATTAATTAATTAAAAATTTTATTAAAAAAAAATAAAAGTACTCCAGCGAAAGCGGTTTTTTTTTCTTTTCTAGTTTTATACAAAATTGGTATTTCGTAATTTTTAATTTAAAAAAAAATATGAAATATAATTTTAAAATATAAAAAAGAGTATTATTCTGTTAAAATAAACATTACATAATTTTGATCACTCACCTTAACTTGCAAAAATAAGTTGTAAAATCATAAGTATAATATTAAGCAACAAATACACAATACTATTATGACTAACAACTTTACTTAACTTTGCTCATACCATAAACTCAAATAAATCTAAATCCTAAATGACAAGAATTTAAATTTGATATAAAATTTTCCTTATTAAATATTAATTTGATTAGAATTAATAAATATAATACAAATTATTACTCTATTAGAACTTTAAAATAATAAAACTATAGTCTATTTTATATTTCTCTTTTAAATATTACTTTAATTAAAAATAATGAATATAACATAAACAGTTACTTTATGAGTAACTTAAGAAGATAATAAAAATATAAATTATATTTTCTTTTTTTCTGGTCAAATAAAATATATTTTCTTTACTTTTGTATTTGTAACTTCTCTATAAATTTTGTTTTTATTGAGATTCTTGTTGGAGTTGAAGCAAAGGCAAAAAGAAAATTATTTCTATTATTATAATTAAATTTTTTTACATTTATACATCATACAAAAACTATTTCATCTTCTTTTCCCCCTTTGCTTTTTATTCTTTAAAAATAATTAAAAAGTAAAAAATAAAATTTAAAAACATAAAAAATTATATAAACTAGAAAAATTATTAACAATAAAGAACATTGAACTCTTAAATATATTACATTTTTCCACTTTAGTAGATATTAGATATAAATCACTTTATAAGTTGTAATTGTAATTCAAGGTGAATGAGTAATAATAATCAATGCAATTAGATATCAATTAATCAAAAATCCTTAATTTTTTTTTTTTTTTTTACGGAGAAAACTATTAATATATGATATAAAGTAATTTTAAATTAGTAAATGACTTAGTTTACTTTTATTGGGTCTTTTTTACATGGGTTGCAATTTTGAGAATCTTCAAAATTCTTGGATCAATTTCAATCAATTAAGTATTCTTTGATTTCTTGGAAAATTTACATAATAATAATAATAATTATTATTATTATATAATGTGATGATGCATTTTGTGTGTAAGATGATATTAGAATAAGATGAATTTCAATCATCATATCCCATATTTGATATGCCTATTTTTTTTATTTTTAATTGTTACATCACTAATTTCCTTTTCCTTTCCAATAGAATTAGAAATAGTAATTTCTAGAGTTGATTTTACCCAATAAATATATGATACATAAATAAATAAATAAAAACTCAACCCTTTTCCTTTCTTTGCATTTCCAACCCCTTTTTATTTGAAGGAAATTAAGATATGACTGATCAAAAATGTGAATGGGATTTATCACATAAACCATTAAATAAATTATGATTTAAGGGGGAAAAACAAAAAATTAAACCCCCAGCAAAACTAACTTTAACTTGTTTGTCCTCAATTAATTTGAATGAAAAGTAAAATTGCATGCAATTGAAGAACCCTAGTATTAGGTTAGCAACCTCATGCAATTACTTTATACCAAATTCAATACTCACATATTTAGCCCAAAATGACCTTTCAACTGGCTGCACAACTTCACCACCAAGAAAATATTTCTTCGGTAAAGACGGGAGCTGAGCTCTATAAATAAATTCAATTAATGCAACCTAAAAATGCTACAACTATCAGCCAGAAAATGAAACAAAAGCTGTTTGAGAAAAAAAGTTATGATGAAAGAACAATTAATTTCAAAAGCAGCATACCTCGGTGCCTGCTCAGTACTGTGTCTTCAAAACTGTATTTGAGTTGAAGGAACACTTTGCAGGCTGAAATAGAGATTATAAAATGCAAATAAAGGGATCATTATGCAATCAAATTTTGTTGAAAGAAAAAGAGTCTCCTTTCATCTTCTTCAAGGTTTTTCTATCATATCAATATATTTACAATTAAGCTTACATTATTTCACTGAACGAGAGTTGATGCAAGTCTACAAAACTCGAACAACTATCATAAGATGAAGTCACAATTCACATCAATTTGCAATTTTAGACACTTGATCAGCTTACTTAATTACATGTGCCCAATGCGAACAGATTTATTCTGCTCCTTTTTGGTGCCCCTTTTGATGTATTTTTAATGTATGTTTGACACTTGTTCAAAATTATTTTTTATTTATAAACAATTAAACATTAACATTTTTTACTTGAACATGTGTCAAACAAACATTGAAAAAGCACCAAAAGAAACACACAAAAAAAACAGAGGATATCTATTCGCCCAATGCAAAACTCTCTCCTATGCTAAGTTGGAAAATATTTGAATTAAAGAAAGCTCATAGAAAATAGCAACTAAAATGCAAGTTAGGCTTCGTAAAATGACCAACTCCATATTAGTTAATTAGACTCCATTTCATTGTTGCATTTGGTACACCATTTTAAGTATTTGCTTTTGCTTGCTAAAAAGATGGGAAAAAGAATGATTTGGAAGAGAATAGTATTTAAAAGAAAAAGTGGGTATTTTTTTTAGTTATTCTTTTCATAATAAAAAGATATATATATATATATATATATATATATGTCCTTAATTTTATATTTTATAATAATTTTATTTAAATTTTTTGTAAATTCACCAATTGAATTGGTGTTACTTATTATACTAACTCAGCCTGACATTTTATATATAATATAAATATATATTGAAATTTTTCAATGCGTTATCAAATAAAGCTTAAGCTAAACAAGCAAAATAGAATTGGCATACCCGTGAAAAATGATGATTTAAAGCTAAAGAAAAAGCCGATAGCTTTTTTTTTTTTTTTTTGAATGGTTAGTTATTATTTTTACAAGAAAAGGATGTATATATCCTTAATTTTATATTTTCTAATTTTTTTTTTTTGTAAATTCATCAATTGAATTGGTGTTACTTATTCGTAACATTAACTTAGTCAGACATTTTATATATAGTACTAGAATTTAGGTTTTTTTTTTTTATTATCATAATATAGCCTTTTTTTATTTACCAAAATACCGTTGTTTTCAAATTATTGCCCAAAATCCGCTTATTTTTTAACTAGTTGGGAAATCGCCATGGGCCATGGCGATTTCCCAACTATTTTTTTTTCAATTTTTGTATTTTAATTTTAACAATTGCAACGGGTATAAATGAAACAGCCTGTCCGCATAATCTACCTAAAATTCGGCAGAGTTTCCTTTCTATCTCAACTATAATCCTCCTGCAAATAACACTCAATTCATATCCTCAACCAACAATATTTCTCAATACTATTATCACATATATCCATACATATTCAAAAATTATCCATGATCAATTTATGCTCAAGTCAAAACATATTGATATGTTGTCTCATATCTTCAAATATATATAATATATCCAAAAGTAAACCTATCTCAGCAAGGTTTACTAGATAAAAACATCAAGAGATCAAATCTTCTAGAAATTTAGATATGATGCCCAACACGTCAATATACTCTTGAAGCGGAGAGTAGAGGAAGGCAGGAATCACGACACCTAACTGTGTCCTGAAAATGAGAAATAAGAAGAGGTGAGATATATGAATATCTCAATGAGTAGACAACATTTAAAGCGTGTGAAAACTATAATGGTAACCTGTAAAGCATAATTGACATTTTCAAAATAAATAATAGTAAAACCATAATGAGTAATTCAAAGATGTAGCGAAGTTTTCAAATGTATAACAATTTTATAATATTAAATCAATGTATAAAATCTATAAAGTAAATCAAGTTACGTATAGTTGGGCTCCAACTTACTTCATGCATAAGAATACATCCATGAAATAACCAGGCAATATCCATGTAGGCATACTAGTAGCCGGCCCCAAACGCCAATACCACCATAGGACGCCCCAAAAGCATATGTGTCGCTATGATGTGCCCTCAAAAGGCTAATATAAAGGGATAGGGACTCTGGAGGTGGCTCCCACTACAAAGGCATAGCACGCAGCTCCCATACCCCAGTCTAATATCACGAAATTGGGACTCTGGAGGTGGCTCCCGCCATAAAGGCGTAGCACACAGCTCCCGTATTCTGATCAAGGGTATAATCTCATACATTAAGTCAGGTGGAGCCAAAACCATGTACGTCAAATTCTATGTATAATCATATTTCATAAATCAACCAACTTACTCGATATAATATTTCTTGAAATAAATGTACTTTAATAACAAATCAATTCATATGATTATATATCGTATGTACCTTTAATACATAAAATAAATATCATTCTAAAAAAATTATAATTATAATTACAGAAATTTCATATAACTATAGTTGTCGTCTACTCACAATCCTTGAGATGATCTCACTGTACACCTCGATCTAAAACTTCAGGATCCACAAGTGACGTCGGATCTACGTGGCCTAGAGATTAACAATAATTAGTATCTATACATGCTCAAAGCATTACACAATTATGAATGCAACTTAAGTCCCATTAATCTATCCCATAGTCAATACTAATTTCTCATACTCAAAACAACATATCCTTAATTTTTAATATCATTTCCATAATCATTTTCTCCATAATTCAACTTCATATTCATGTCCTTATCAAATTTCTTTCTAGTACTCCATGCCTTAGAGATTTTCATAATTCATAACCATCATTTAGTACTACATTTCTCTTAAGCAATAAATTCCTTACTATCAAGCTATATTAGAAAATCATAACTTGAGTTTGGTAAGGAATTTTGAAGTGATTCTAATTGGTTTATTTCAATCAATAAGTCTACTTTATGAAGAAAATAACTAACTTAGACAATTAGAACAAAATCTTGATCAAATTTGATAAATCCCGAAACTATGCCGAAACAAGGGTCAACACAGAACAGTCAACTTCACCGAATTTTATCTTTTTAACCGCTTATCGGTTTTGGGTGATTCAAAAACCAAAATTCTCGTAATAAAGTATAGTTTATAGGAAAAATATAAAAAAAAAATACAAAACCAGCTTTCCCGAGCCCAGAAAATCCGAACAGCAAGCATGCTCAACTTCCTCTGTTTTGCTTTTTCTTCCCATTTTCTTGTTCATTCTTTCAAATCCTTTTAATTCTTACCAAAGGTGAGAAAAAATCATACTTAATAGATGGATTTCAAACCTTAACATGTTTATGGAGCTAATATCTTAACATGCTCAAGTAGAATATCTAAAGAAAAGGAAGAATTTATCAAGAAACTAACCTTGGATGTGATTGTTGTTGAGATTTTGGTGGAATTGTTTGAAGAGAATTTTGAGAGAGAGGGAGGATAGGAGAGGCTGGCTGCTACTTGGGAGAGGAACAAAATTTCTAGAGTTTTCAAGAGATAAAATAAACTTAAGAGATATTTTTAAATTTTTGGTATAATTGCACATTGGTCCCTCAACTTTTTATAAATAATCATTAAGCCCCTAAACGTTTTTTTAGTTTGTTCAATTTGATCCTTTCTTCTTTTAATTCCTTCACTTATAACTTCTTACCAATTTCCAAGTTTGTCCTTAAAAATTTTGGGATTTAACTTTACATGATTATACGTAACCTCGGTTGTTACAACTTACCCCCCTTAGAAAAATTTTGTCCTCGAAATTTACTTACCAACTTGATTGAACAAGTGAGGATATTGAGTCCGCATATCTTCCTCCCTTTCCCATGTAGCTTCTTCATATGAATGATTCCTCCAAAGAACTTTCACTAATGGAATAGTCTTAGTCCTTAGAACTTGGTCTTTTCTATCCAAAATCTCAACCGGTTGCTCTTCATAAGTCAAATTTTCCTCAATTTCCATAGGCAAGTCCTTCAATATATGTGAAGAATCGAAAATGTACTTTCGGAGCATAAGAACATAGAACACATTATGAATTCGTGAAAATTCTTCCGGTATGGCCAATCTATAAGCAACTGGGCCAATCCGTTCAATGATCTCATACGGCCCTATATATCGAGGACCCAACTTTCCTCGTCTTCCAAACCGGATTACTCCCTTCCAAGGAGTCACTTTCAAAAACACCATATCACCAACTTCAAACTCTAAATCTTTTCTCCGATTATCTGCATAGCTCTTTTGTCGATCTTGAGCTATTTTTATCTTTTCCCGGATTACCTTAACTTTGTCTGCAGTCATCATAACAATTTCTGGACCTAGTAATTTTCTTTCATCTGTATCATCCCAACACACCGGAGTTCTGCACTTCCTTCCATACAAAGCTTCAAACGGAGCCATGTCGATGCTGGACTGATAACTATTGTTATATGCCAACTCTGCTAGAGGCAAGTGTTCATCCCAGTTTCCTTTGAGTTCCATAATACAAGATCTGAGCATATCTTCCAGAATTTGAATTGTCTGTTTAGATTGTCCATCCGTCTGGGGATGAAAAACGGTACTGAACTTGAGTTTAGTGCCCATAGCATTCTGCAAACTTGGCCAAAATCGAGATGTGAATCGGGGATCTCGATCAGATACAATCGATAATGGGGCACCATGTAACCTAACAATTTCGTTCACATAAATTTTAGCCAGTCTTTCCATGGAAAAAGTCTTCTTGACTGGCAAAAAGTGAGTTGATTTTGTTAAACGATCAACAATCACCCAAATGCTGTCATAACCAGACTGTGTTCTTGGCAATCCCGAAACAAAATCCATAGCAATATCTTCCCACTTCCATTGAGGAATAGGTAGGGGGTTCAATTTCCCTGAAGGTTTTTGATGCTCGGCTTTAATTTGTTGGCATACCAAGCATCTAGAAACAAACTCAGCTATGTCCCGTTTCATACCTCACAACCAATAATGTTCTCTTAAAGTTCGATACATCTTCACACTACCGGGATGTAACGCGTATGGTGCATTATGAGCTTCCTCCAAAATCACCTTCCAGAGTTCTTCATCCTGAGGCACACAAAGCCTATTTTTCATTATCAGTACATCATCATCCTCTATTTGAAAGTCAGTCCTCACGCCATCCCTTACTTCTTGCTTTAACTTTACCAGCATAGGGTTATTATTCTGTGCTTCACGTATCCAATCAATATGAATCGGTTTAACCTTCAAGTGGGCTATTAGGAGATCATTCTCATCAATCATCAATTCTAAAGGTAAAGACTTCAACTCATTTTGTAAGGGTTTCTGAATCGCTCGGATATGAGCAAAAGAACTAGGAGACTTTCTACTAAGAGCATCGTCCACTACATTGGCCTTTCCTGAGTGGTAGTTAATTACACAGTCATAATCTTTTATCAATTCCAACCATCTCCTTTGCCTCAAATTTAGTTCTTTCTGATCCATCAGATATTTCAAAATCTTATGATCAGTGTAGATTGTACATTTTTCTCCAAATAAATAATGCCTCCAAATTTTCAGTGCAAACAACCACTGTCGCCAACTCTAAATCGTGAGTGGGATAGTTCTGCTCATGCTGTTTCAGTTGTCGAGAAGCATAAGCTATCACCTTCCCATGTTGCATCAAAATGCAAACCAAACCTCGCCTCGAGGCATCACTGTATAGCACAAAGCTTCCAGTCCCTAATGGTAATGTATGAACTGGTGTTGTGGTCAATCTACGCTTGAGCTCTTGGAAAGCTTGCTCACATTCGCCAGTCCACTTAAACTTAGCATACTTCCTTGTTAGTTTTGACAAAGGAAAGGCAATCATGGAAAATCCTTCCACGAATCTTCGATAGTACCCTGCCAATCCGAGAAAGCTTCTAACTTCTGTGACATTCGTGGGTCTTTCCCAAGCAACTACAGCTTCTATCTTTTGTGGATCCACAAAAATCCCTTCCTTAGATACTACGTGACCAAGGAGTGCTACTTTGTCCAGCCAGAATTCACACTTGGAAAATTTAGCATAAAGTTGCTTTTCACGCATAGTCTGGAGCACCGTTCTCAAATGGTTTACATGATCATCCTTATTCCTGGAATAAACTAGGATGTCATCGATGAACACAATAACAAACTTATCTAAGTAGGTTCGAAACACCCTATTCATCAAATCCATAAAGACTGCAGGTGCATTAGTTAGCCCAAAAGGCATAACTAAAAATTCATAATGACCATATCAAGTTCTAAAAGCAGTCTTTGGAATATCAGATTCTTTGATCTTCAATTGATGATAACCCGACCTTAGGTCTATTTTGGAGAACACACTTGCACCTTGCAACTGATCAAACAAGTCATCAACCATTGGCAAAGGATACTTATTCTTAATGGTGACCTTGTTCAGTTGCCTATAGTTGATACACAATCGTAAAGATCCATCCTTTTTCTTTACAAATAAAACCGATGCTCCCCACGGTGAAGTACTAGGCCGAATGAAACCTCTATCAACTAGGTCTTGCAACTGCACTTTCAATTCCTTTAGCTCCGAAGGTTCCATTCTATAGGGTGCCTGAAAAATAGGAGTACTGCCAGGGATTAAGTCGATAGTAAACTCTAATTCCCTGTCAGGAGGTAAACCGACCAATTCTTCAGGGAAGATCTCAGGAAACTCTTTGACCACAGGTATAGTTTCCAACTTTGCCTCATGTATGTCCTTGTTAATCACATAAGCAAGATAAGCAGAATACCCTTTCTGCAAGTATCTATTGGCAGCCATCTTGGAGATAAGGCAAGAAGGTAAAACTTTCCTTTCTCCTTGAAAGGTAAACTCCAAGTCTCCTGACTTCTTAAAAGTCACAGTTTTGGAAAAGCAATCTATCACTGCATTGTGTTTAGACAACCAATCCATTTCCAAAATCACATCAAAATCATACATTCCTAATGGAAACAAATTAACTGGTAATTCATGCTCCTGAACCATAACGGTACAATCCGGATAAACCACATCAATTTTCAAAGTTTCTCCCACTGGGGTACTAACGACCATAGGGAGGTCTAACATCCTAGACTCTCTACTCAAATGAATGACATATGAATTAGCAACAAAAGAATGAGTTGCACTCGGATCTATTAAGATCCTAGCATTTGCCTTAGAAATTAGGAGAGTACCTGTAACCACTTCAGGAGTAGCCTGAGCCTGTTGTTGGGTCATAGCATAAATTCTGGCTGCAGTTCGAGGTCTACCAGGTTGTCCACATATATCCATGCATATTCAAAAATTATCCATGATCAATTTGTGCTCAAGTCAAAACATATTGATCTATTGTCTCATATCTTCAAATATATATAATATATCCAGAAGTAAACCTATCTTAGCAAGGTTTACTAGATAAAAACATCAAGAGATCAAATCTTCTAGAAATTTAGATATGATGCCCACCACGTCAATATACTCTTGAAGCGGAGAGTAGAGGAAGGCAGCAATCCCGACACCTAACTTTGTCCTGAAAATGAGAAATAAGAAGAGGTGAGATATATGAATATCTCAATGAGTAGACAACATTTAAAGCGTGTGCAACTATCATGGTAACCTGTAAAGCATAATTGATATTTTCAAAATAAATAATAGTAAAACCATAATGAGTAATTCAAAGATGTAGCGAAGTTTTCAAATGTATAACAATATTATAAGATTAAATCAATGTATAAAATCTGTAAAGTAAATCAAGTTACGTATAGTTGGGCTCCAACTTACTGTCATGCATAAGAATACATCCATGAAATAACCAGGCAATATCCATGTAGGCATACTAGTAGCCGGCCCCAAAGGCCAATACCACCATAGGACGCCCCAAAGGAATATGTGTCGCTATGATGTGCCCCCAAAAGGCTAATATAAAGGGATAGGGACTCTGGAGGTGGCACCCACCACAAAGGCGTAGCACACAGCTCCCATACCCCAGTCTAATATCACGGAATTGGGACTCTGGAGGTGGCTCCCGCCATAAAGGCATAGCACGCAGCTCCCGTATTCCGATCAAGGGTATAATCTCATACATTAAGTCAGGTGGAGCCAAAACCATGTACGTCAAATTCTATGTATAATCATATTTCATAAATCAACCAACTTACTCGATATAATATTTCTTGAAATAAATATACTTAAATAACAAATCAATTCATATGATTATATATCGTATATACCTTTAATAATAAGATAAATATCATGCTAAAAAATTATAATTATAATTAAAGAAATTTCATATAACTCTAGTTGTCGTCTACTCACAATCCTTGAGATGATCTCACTATGCACCTCGATCTGAAACTTCGGGAACCACAAGTGACGTCGGATCTACGTGGCCTAGAGATTAACAATAATTAGTATCTATACATGCTCAAAGCATTACACAATTATGAATGCAACTTAAGTCCCATTAATCTACCCCATAGTCAATACTAATTTCTCATACTCAAAGCAACATATTCTTAATTTTTAATATCATTTCCATAATCATTTTCTCCAAAATTCAACTTCATATTCATGTCCTTATCAAATTCCTTTCTAGTACTCCATGCCTTAGAGATTTTCATAATCCATAACCATCATTTAGTACTATATTTCTCTTAAGCAATAAATTCCTTACTATCGAGCTATATTAGAAAATCATAACTTGAGTTTGGTAAGGAATTTTGAAGTGATTCCAATTGGTTTATTTCAATAAATCAGTATAATTTATGAAGAAAATAACTAACTTAGACAATTAGAACAAAATCTTGATCAAATTTGATAAATCCCGAAACTATGCCGAAACAGGGGTCAACACAGAACAGCCAACTTCACCGAATTTTATCTTTTTAACCGCCTATCGGTTTTGGGTGATTAAAAAACCAAAATTCTCATAATGGAGTCTGGTTCTAGGAAAAATATCAAAAAAAATACAAACCCAGATTTCCCGAACCCAGAAAATCCGAACAGCAAGCATGCTCAACTTCCCCTGTTTTGCTTTTTCTTCCCATTTTCTTCTTCATGCTTTCCAATCCTTTTAATTCTTATCAAAGGTGAGTAAAAATCATACTTAATAGATGGATTTCAGACCTTAACATGTTTATGGAGCTAATATCTTAGCATGCTCAAGTAGAATATCTACAGAAAATGAAGAATTTATCAAGAAACTAACCTTGGATGTGATTGTTGTTGAGATTTTGGTGGAATTGTTTGAAGAGAATTTTGAGAGAGAGGGAGGATAGGAGAGGCCGGCTACTACTTGGGAGAGGAAGAAAATTTCTAGAGTTTTCAAGAGATAAAATAAACTTAAGAGATATTTTTAAATTTTTGGTATAATTGCACATTCGTCCCTCAACTTTTTATAAATAACCATTAAGCCCCTAAACTTTTTTTTAGTTTGCTCAATTTGATCCTTTCTTCTTTGAATTCCTTCACTTATAACTTCTTACCAATTTCCAAGTTTGTCCTTAAAATTTTCGGGATTTAACTTTACATGATTATACGTAACCTCGGTTGTTATAATAAAAAAACAATTCCCTTTTTTTTTAACTTTATATACTAAAATTTTATAATTTATTTAATTTTATAAAAAATAAAATTTAATTTCTTATTGAAATTTTATAAAATATAAAATTTAGTTTTTATTGAAATTTAAAAATAAAATTTAATTTGTTATTTTAATTTTATAAAAATTAAAATTTTATTTCTTATTAAATTTTTATATAAAATAAAATTTTATTTCTTATTTAAATTTTATATAAATTAAAATTTTATTTCTTATTTAAATTTTATATAAATTAAAATTTTATTTCTTATTTTAATTTTTTTAAAAATAAAATTTTATTTTCATATTTTAATTTTATATCAATTGAAATTTTATTTAATATTTTAATTTTATATAAATTAAAAATTAATTTCTTATTTGAATTTAATATAAAATTAAATTTTATTTCTTATTTTAATTTAATGCTGTAGAAAATATTGGAATTTGATTCCTTCTGCAATGGATGGGACTATTGACCAGATTTAGGGTTAGGGTTAGGATTTCAGCTATTTTCCAGTCAATCAAATGCTGAGAAAATATTGGAATTGGATTTCTTCTGCAATGGATGGGACTAATGATTTAGGGTTAGGGTTAGGGTTTCAGCTATTTTCCAGTGAATCAAATGCTACAGAAAATATTGGAATTAGATTCCTTTTGCAATGGATGAGACTAATGACCAGATTTAGGGTTATGGTTAGGGTTTTAGCTATTTTCCAGTCAATTAAATGCTGCAAAAAATATTGGAATTGGATTCCTTCTGCAATGGATGGGACTATTGGACAGTCCGGTACAAAGGATGGGATTTGTCATCCGTTTTTTCATTCAATGAGTTATCAGTTTTTCAGTCAATTAACCCTAGCCAGAAAATGAGTATCAGATTTCATCCTGTACAAAGGATGGGATTTGTCATCCAGTACAACACAATGAACCATTATAAATTCATAATACTGATGAAGGTTTACAATACCCCTTGCAATAGTTTTTCAATCAGATTTTTTCTGAGTGCTAATACCTACTCATTCTCATCCTTCTCTATTTCTTCTTTCTTTTGCTGAGTGATAATACCTCCATTCTCATCCTTCTCAATTTCATTACTACACAACATGAGCAATAGAGTGATCGCATTGGTCTACTATAATGGCCAATGTAGAAACCTAATTTTGTCCGGACCACTAAAACAGTTATGTTTTCTTCCTAAATTGATGTTTCAGAATGTAAAAAGACTTTTTTCATCCTGCAGGTGGTACTCCGAGACTTAATCTAAGAAGGCGAGCATAAAAAGTCAAACTTGAAAAAGTCAATCCTAAAAAATCAACTACTAAAAAAGTCAACCCACTTTCAAAATCAAAATTTGAAGTTCAATTGAAAAATGGCGAAAGAATTTTGATAATCCGAGGTCTACATTGAAAGATATGGAGTTCGGAAGTTGGGTTACAAAGATTCAGTAGACAGGAAACCATAGTTCGGGAAATTTGGGGAAAAATGCTTAAACGATCAAATTGGTCGAAATTGAAGGTTCCAAATGAAAGATAAGCACTGATTACGAGTAATGGAGAAACTACTTGGAAGAAAAACTAAAAGAAAAGTCAATCCGGAATAAAATCAAGAATTAGGGTTTTTGGTGGATTTCGGTGAAATTTGGAAGAATTACAGAAATGGCCCGATTTGAAAAGAATAAAGCCCTTAATGGATGAGTACTGATTAAACAAGGATAGCCCAAGGCTCAGTTTGAAGAAAATCTGAAAATCGGACTTGTTTTGAGCAAAACCGGGTTTCGGAGGCAATAGGCAAAATTGGAAAATTTGGAAAAAATAGCAAATGAACTCCAAAAATTTTGAAAAAATGCAGATCTCATTCTTAAATCATTTCGAAGAGATTGGAAAAAGAAAACCCAGATTCGGAGTTTGTTTGCAAAATGGCCAATTCCCAGGTCCCCTATGCAGAAATTCAATAAGATAAATCCCGAAAAAATAGCATATGAACGCCAAAAATTTTGAAAATTTGCATATCTCATTCTTAAATTATTTGGAAGAGGTTGGCAAAAAAAATCCAGATTCGGAGTTCGTTTGCAAAATGGCCAAATCCCGAGCCCACTATGTAGTAATTCAAGCAGATAAATCTCGAAAAAATACCAAATGAGTTTCAAAAATTATGAAAACTTCCAGATCATACTTTTAAATTATTTTGAGGAGACTGGTGAAGAATAATCTGAATTTGGAGCTCGTTTAAAAAATGGTAAAATTTAGGAGCACAAAAGGACAATTTTGGAAGAAAAAATCCAAATAAATAGAAAATGGGCTCACAAAATTTTGAAAACCTCCAAAATTCAATTTTTTATTATTTTGGAAGTATTGAAAAAATAAAATTTGAATTTGGAGTCTGTTTGCTATTTATTTATGTTTGGGGGGCAAAAAGGTCATTTTACCCAAGAAACCGAAAAGGGCTTTTCTTGCCTTTTGAAAAATGGAGATTAGGCTGGAAGATGAAGGGTCAGCCGGCCAAGGCCCAAGGATGGGCAAATAGTTTTTTATTTTTAATCAAAAGGCCAACAATGAAAAGGAAGGTAGTTATTTTTTTGATCAAGCCTTGGCAATTAAGCCACATGGACCAATGCATGAAGAGGGAGAATGTCAACATAATGGCTTAAAATTCTTGAACAGCTGTAATTATGGATAGCTGATTGCCTAATCTGAGGGTAATAATTTCATGTTTTAAACATCTTGGATTAATAGCCTTTGGATCAAAATTGGTTGAAAGAAAAATAACACCATTCTAGTATTGGGAGGGCCATTAGGCCACTACAAGTGGGGGTCTCCCTCTTTTCATTTTCATTTATTCACTCTTGTTTTTGGTTGATTTTCTCTCCATTGTTGAAAGGCAAAAAGAGAAGTTTAGAAAAGAAAAAAAAAAGAAAGTTAGAAGAGAAAAACCTTGCAATATAGCTTCTAGAGATTGCTTTAAGCACCATACTCTTGCATTTTCTTTTATTTTCCATTCTTGATTTGATGTTTTCATTTGATATTTGGTGAGTTTCTTTCGATTTTTCTTTTTAAATAAGTGTTTTTAATATTCTTCTTTAAGTTCCTTCTTGATTTTTTCTTGTAAAAAGCTTTTGAATTTTTTTTCCTATTATTTTTGAGTTGGCCGAATGGCCTAGTGTTTTTGATAGTTGCTGTTTTGCTTCTTTATATCATGATTCTAGTGATATTTAACAAGTTTTGATGTTTTAAATCTTCTTCAAATACATAAATATGAAGCTTGTTTTAATTTGGTTGTTTGCTTGTTTCCATTTTTGAGTCTATTATCTTGTTATCATGTTTATTTTACTTGTCTTGCATTTTTTGGTTTTCTGTTTTCAAAATGTTTAAGTTTGTTTATGTTTTACATTTTGTTAATCCATGTGTTTGTGAAAATTCCTATTGGTTTTCATGCCTTTACTTTATATTTGCATGATTTGAGTGTTATTCTTTAGCTAAGCATGTTAGTATATTAAGTGTTTGTGAAAATACCATGCTCATTTTTATATAGACCACTCGGCCACCCCTGTAAGCTTTGTGTGTGCATTTTTGTTATGCTAGTTGATAGGTTTGCATTTTCATGATATTTGGTTGTGTACTTTGTTTAAGCATGCTATATGTTTGTGTTATTGCCATGCATTTTTTAGATTTAGGATTGGTTTGCTTTGCCATGCATATTCATGCATTTTAGACCTAAGTTGCATTAAATGTCATGCAAGTTCATTTAGGTCTAGGTCATTTTATTGATGCCATGTATTTTTCATGTCATTTAGGTTTTAAATCATGCATTTCATGCATCATATTTGCTGTATTTTCATGCATTTCATGTCATTGCCACTTGATTTATGACTTATACCAATCAATGGTTCAAAGTCATGCTCATTTTGAGCATACTTGTGGAAAATTAAAGAGTTATCAAATTGATTATTCTACCTTTGTGATTTTTTTTACTTAGCCAATTTTTGCCTAACTTTTCAAAAGTGTTAGCTACTGTTTGTGAGTCCTTAGGAGAGTCTCTAACATTTTTACTTTGATTTTTAAATGATTTTATCAAAGGCAAAAAAATATGTTTTGGCAAAACAGTTTTTTCACCTAGTACTCATACTTTCCCGATTTTTCTGGGAAGTCGTCTTTAATCAGAAAATAAGCCAATTTTTCCCATGTAGTTTTACATGTCCTGAGTCTCCAGTATTTGTTTTAGATTTTTATGAATTTTTAAAAATAGGGTAAAAAATCGTGCTTTAAAACTGGACAGCAGAGGCAGAATTGAATTTGAAGGAAAATCATTTTTCTGTTTTGGTTAAGTTACTTACAGGGGGCTGATTAGGAAGTTTAGCTACTGACTTAGGGTAGTTTCTAAGCCTTTTTAAACTCTAAAAATGATTTCTTAAACCTCGGGTTAAGAGTGGTCAAATCCGGGATTTTAAACTTAGGAAATTAGAGCCATTTAAAAATGGTTTAGCCAAGTTTTTAATCTAAGCTTTTTAAAATTGTTTTCAAACAATCACAAAGTATTTTGGTTTTAGAATATTTAATTTGATATATTTTCCTAAGGTAGCCGGATATCTTTTTAGATATACGGATTTTCTTAATTAAAGGAAAAAATACATTCTCATGCATTGCATTTTCCATATTTATGCATACTATATAATATGTGATTTTTGTATGTTAATTTTCATGATGGTGTTATTGTCTTTGATTTAAATTTTTGATATTTTATTAATTGTTATATGGTTTTGAATATTTCATGATATCCTATGCTTTTTATTTAGTTATCTTTGTCATATTATTTAGCATATACTATGTTCATGCATTTTTATTTTTATTTTCATGCATATTATATGTTAGCATTATTTTATATTTCATGTCATTTCATATCATTTAGATTATATGCCATATCATTTATATTTACCATGTCATTTAAATCATTTTATTCCATTTAGAATATAATGTGACTTAGGTCATTTCATTTCATATAGAATATATTATGTTACCTAGGTCATTTCATTTCATGTAGAATATATTATATTACCTAGGTCTTTCATTTAGAATATATTATGTCACTTAGGATATTTTATTCAATTTAGAATATATCATATGACTTAGGATATTACATTTCATATAGAATATATCATGTTACCTAGGTCATTTCATTTCATTTAGAATATATCATATGACTTAGGATATTTCATTTCATTTCATTTAGAATATGCTAAGACATTTAAATTATATCATACCATTTAGTTGCATTATATTATCTAGACTTTGCTATGTCATTTTATTTATGTCACACATTCATATTCCTATTTTTTTAAAAAAATATCTTGAAAAAGGTAATGGTTTTCAATAAAATAAAGATATTCCCGAGTTAAAATAATTCATGAGTTCTCTACCGAGTTTGCTGGGGAGAATATCATCAATTATCATTAATAACGGAATATCTTCTTTAAAATAAGAATGATTCGGAAAGTTTTCCAAACTAATAAAAATTTCTATATTTTGCTACGTTTGTTGGGGAATATAGGAAAATTTTGAATTAATAAATTCTGGATCATTTTCAATTAAAAATGGAATTATTTTTCTGTAAATTAGGAATTAACTTGAAATATCAAATTAAAAATCGACTTTTTACCGAGACTTGAGATAACACACGATTAATAAGGTACCGTTTTATACGGGCGTTGCGGGGGTGCTAATCCTTCCCCACACGTAACCGAGTCCCGAACCCGCTTCTTTGATTTCTCTGGTTTAAAACGCAGACTTGAAATTGGTTTTAAAAAAAGTTTTAATTAATTTAAAAATATTTTATAAAATCGATTTTAATAGGTGGCCGATCACACCTAGCCAAAAAAAGATTGGTGGCGACTCCATGTCTTTTTCAAGGTTATTTTCAAAACCTTCGTTTTTCTAGAGGAATTAAGTTGACTTTTCCTCAATTTTTTTTAATGTCACGCTTAACGAATAATAAAGTCTTGCGATGAGACTTGTTATTTTTTAGGTTGCGACAGCTTGGCGACTCCACTGGAGACTTTAGAGAGTCAGGCCTAGAATTAGTCATGTGTTATCAAAGTCTTAGTTTTGTTGGTTTAATTGGTATTTAATTTTAATTCCCACATTTTTAAAAAAAAAATAAGGATAATTTCAAAAATAATAAAATGTTTTTAAATATGTCCATATTCATGTGCATACATATTATAATTGTTCTCTGGTTATTTTGGTGCATATATTTATTTATTGATTAATTGATGACTTTTGTTGTTTAATCTTGTTGGGGCAATTAGAGTAAGGGATGTAGAATAGGTGGTGAAAGGTTTGTTATTTCTCCTCACTACACGTGCATTTGCATATCATGAGTCCTATACCCGGGTTCCGTCCTTTTAGGTGGGAGCAAAGTAACTAAGCCTTCATGATTAACAATCCGCATGGGCTAGTGAAACACTTTCGGAGTACTAAATTACCTAAGCCTTCGTGATTAACAATCCGCATGGGCTAGGGAAATAGACTCTAACGAATTGAACCCGCTTTTAACGAATTTATTTCTCCTCACTACACGTGCATTTGCATATCATGAGTCCTATACCCGGGTTCCGTCCTTTTAGGTGGGAGCAAAGTAACTAAGCCTTCATGATTAACAATCCGCATGGGCTAGTGAAACACTTTCGGAGTACTAAATTACCTAAGCCTTCGTGATTAACAATCCGCATGGGCTAGGGAAATAGACTCTAACGAATTGAACCCGCTTTTATCGGGGTGCCTTACTAGCCTTCACCGGCGACAGTGAGGAACAATTCGGGGCTTTTAGAACTAATTCACCTTCATATAGTAAACCTAGACGAAGCCATGCCGGATTTCCAATTAGATATCTCGAAGTTAAGAACACATGGAGGAATATTTCCAATCCTTTTACCTTCTATTCTACTTTCCAAATAAGTTTATTTTTGAAAATCGGACAATGATGAACGTACATCACAATGCCCGTAATATGTGTTGGTGTGTCGTCCCAAAGGTGTTGTAATGCCGAAATTTTGTGGGCGTCCTCAGGGATAATTATTGTTTTGAATTATATGTTTTTTGTATTATTCGAATTTATTCCCATTACTAATTCATTTTCTTTTTGTTGTTTTTTTTTTTTGCATTTTTGTCATCATTTTTTGCACATGTAAGGTTATTAGTCTCGGGATAATATTCATCCAAAAGGGCTTCCATGGAGGGCCAAAATGTCTCAGTGGTCGAGAAGCATTTAGAGGTTAGGAAACAGTCCGAGAAAGGTCAGCAGGATAATGGGAATTGTTTGAAAATAGGATATGTGTCAGTATTGCCAGCCGAGTTTGATCTTACTATCAGGCAAAATGATCTCCGAGAATTGATGGATATATGGAATCAATGGAACATATCAGAAAAAGAAGCCTTCACTCAGACTTATGGGGACATAGCACTGTTAGTTTAGGTTAAGGTCAGTGGTGAGGTGATCCAGGTTGTGGTGCAATTCTGGAATCCCGTTTATCGGTGTTTTACCTTAAACCGAAAGGATATGACTCCAACCATAGAGGAATATTCGACCTTGCTGCATATTGAGAATGTTATTCTCGACCGTATTTATTTGAAGGATACAAAGATGTCAGATTTCAAAAAAAATGTGTCTAAGATTCTAGGAGTGGAAAGAAATTGGGTCGAAAGCCATGTTGTCCGAAAAGGGGTAAGCTACTTTATATCATGGGATATTTTATGGACCTTAATCCATAGCCATTCAAGTTAGGAGACAATTAGGAATATTTTTTATTTGGCTATCTATGGCTTAGTTATCTTCCTAAAGATATTAGGGTATGTGGATGTGGCGATATTTGATGTTTTTGAGAGGCTTGAGCAGAGGATAAACCCAACCCCGGCAATTATAGTAGAAACAATCCAATCTCTTAATTTCTATAGGCGGGAAGGAAAAGGGCATTTTATAGGTTGTATACAGCTTCTTTACATATGGGATCAGAGCCATTTTTGCAAACTAGAGAATTTCCCTATTCGCTCGTATTGGAAGTCTTTTGCACCAATTGGTGAATTTCTTAAAAGGGATTGGCTTGAAAATAGGACTGAGGAACAATGGATCAACATATTCCGGAATATCAGGGCTAAGATGATAATTTGGAGAGCTCCATGGATAGCTTCTATGCCAACATTGTACAAGTGCGGAGATAAAGCTTCTGTTCCATTATTGGGAGTATGGGGAGGAGTGAGCTATGCACCACTGCTGGTACTAAGACAATCGAAATTCCCGTCAGTTTACTCCTACGACCCATGACCTTAGTAATTTGGAATTTGCTTATGGAGAAGATGGATACTCAGGAAAGGTACGTGAGATTGTAGTAGCATGGAAGGAAACTCATCGGTGGAGGTAGCTAGATATGCCGACATCGTCACACCTGATTACCTGGTATGGAGGGAATTGAGGGTTAATGATAGGTTGTTGACATCAGATGGAAAAGAGGTCTAGTTCATGAGTCCACCACCTAAGGAAGTACCATCAGAGTTAGAAATTGCAAGGGCGGAATTCGGAAAAGAAAAGGCCCAAATGAGCAAGGAAATTGCCCGATTGCAAGAAGAGCTTAAGGATATGAAAAATAAGGAATTAGCTCGAGAAAGAGAAAAGAAAAAGATCAAGAGAGAAAGGGACACTGCTAAAAGCGATCTTCAGGAATTACACTTGGAGAACTAGAGGTACCGCTTCGAGCTCAGATTTGAGGGGACCCTCAAGACTTCCGGGGAATGGGAGCAAGAAGTCAAAAACCTCAAGAAGGAGAAGAACTATTGGAAAGAGAGAGCATAGCATGAGGAAGCCCGAACCAATCAACTAGAAAAACAAGCTAAGGAAAGCTTACACGGTGATGCTTCTGCTGACATGTCAAAGGACCTTGAACAAGTAGGGGTCAGATTGAAGAGCAAGGCAATCAAAAAAGGTCAGTAAAAAAGGTCCAAGCCCGAGGGAGTTACTATAGGACCGGTGTTTTGTAATAGCATTTTTAAATTAGGATAGACAGATATCAGATTGTCTTAAGCAGTGATCTTTTTTCTTTGATGTATTTAGTTCCATGAAATCAATGAAAGACCGTTTGGTTGGAATTATATCGGGGCCAATACTTTTAAATGCATTCATCATTCATTTGTTCTTTCCTTTATATATTTTATTTGTTCATTCATTTATTTATATTTATAATCATTCATCCATTTTTTCTTTATAAATTGTTCATACACTTAGTCATTTATTTATTTGTCCATTCATTTATTCTTTATAATTAGTCATTCATGTTCATACACTTAGTCATTTACTTGTTTGTGCATTCATTAACATTTAGTCATTTATTCATTCATTCATATTATAAAATAAAATAAAAAATGTGTCAATAATTTCTAATCCATGGTTTTTAAAACTAAAGGTACAATTGGTCGCACTCGGAAAGAATCAGACTTTCGACACCCCTACAATACTCGATCTCAAGCAAGAGCTATGGAGAACGATCAGCTTGCTAGAATTGAAAGGATTGAAAGAATTCAAAGGGAACTGCAAGAACAGTTGGCTAAGTCTCAAGAGGAGTCACGGGAACAAATGACCAAACTCATGGAGATGATGAATACGATGATGAGGTAGAAATGGTCAGGGGAAAATTCAGTTACAGGAATGGGGGCAATAAACCAGGAAGGCCAACCAGAAGTGGTACAGAAGAATGGCCAGACATCCCAGCATGTGGGAAATAAACTTTCGACTGGGGCAGCATCCTATATTTACATCAGACCAGCGGCTGAAACACAGAATTTTGGTCCTAAAAAGGGTAATATTGGGGTTGCCCCAATTGATGTGGACATTCCAGACTTTGAGGAATTAGCGGAAAAGGAAAGGGCAAAGATGACTGAGCTGAAGAAGGTTGAAACGGCAGAATCCCAAAAAAATATTAGCTGCTGGAGGAAAGATTGAGGGTAGTTGAAGGGGCGAAGCTATTTGGCAGTCTGGATGCCAAAGAGATGAGTTTAGTACACGGTCTAGTGATTCCTCCAAAGTTCAAAGTACCAGACTTTGAAAAATATAACGGAACTACCAACCCATCAGCACATCTGACCATGTACTCCAGAAGATGACCGGACATGATGAAGACGAAAAATTGCTTATCCATTGTTTTCAGGATAGCTTGATAGGGTCCGCAACTCGGTGGTATAACCAGCTTACCAGTACTAAGATCCGTGCCTGGACGGATCTAGCCAAAGCTTTCATGGAACAATGCAAGCATGTGACGCACATGGTGCCTGACCGTCTAACTCTGCAAAACATGGAAAAGAAAGCTACTGAAAGCTTTAAAGAATATTCTCAGAGATGGAGAGACCTGGCTACACAAGTACAATTTCTTTTGACCAACAAGAAAACTACAGTGCTTTTCATCAATACCCTGAAAGCACCTAATTATGATAAATTGGTGGGGAATGTCACCAAGGACTTTGCAGATATGGTGATATCCGGGGAGATGATAGAGTCTGCCATTAAGAACGGGAAAATGGAAGGGGGTGAGTCTGCTACCCCGAAGAGGGTTTTCCCTGCAAAGAAAAATGAGGAGACACATGCAATTAGTTTCATCAATACCCCTATGCACCTCATACACCATACACACCTCCCAGGCCTTATACTCCTACTACATCTTATGCACCTCCTACACCTTACACACCTTATCCGGGGTATAATCCTTACTACCCCAATGTGAACCACCTTACTCAAAATCCATTCCCTTATACCAATATACCTTTGACCCCACCATACCCAAGGTGGTACAATGCAAATACCAACTGCACATATCACGCAGGAATTCAAGGGCATTCGACTGAGGGTTGCATTGCCTTAAAAAAGTCCAAAGTTTAATCAATACCGGAGTTGTGAAGTTTGGGTCAAAGAATTGGACGAATGTAATGGGAAACCCATTGCCCGATCATGCTGAGAATCAAGTAAATGCAGTATGGACAGGGGAAGTCAGAAGGATAAAAAGGGATGCCAGGGAAGTCAAGACTCCAATGTTAACAGTATGGGTCGAGATGGTTAAGGCAGGAATGGCGGGGGATGCAGACAGTTTAAAAATAGTTGCAAAGATGGTGCAGAATTGGTGTCCGTTCCATAAATGTGGAGGTCATATCATACAGGACTGCGAAGACTTTCTGGCTAAAGTCCAAAAAATGATGGATGATGGAGAGGCCCAGTTTTACGAAGAGATAGAGGAGGAAATAGAGGTTATTGAGAATGCGGCTGGCTATGGAATAGGAAGACCTTTGATCATCTATTATGATGAACCAGAGAAGACTACTCCGATTGTTGAGAAAATTGCACCCAAGCTAATCATAGATTAGCCTTCTTTCTTTTCATACAAGGAAAACAAAACTACACCATGGAAATATGACTGCAGCATGGTTATGCCCGGGTCATCAAGTTAGCAAGATATTACAGGTGTGGGGCACTTAACACGAAGTGGGAGGTGTTATGCCCCTAAGGTTGTTGAACAGGGATCAATAAGAAAGGAGGGAGGACTGGACAAAGGGAAGAAAGCAGCTGAACCAATCCATATTGAGATGGATTTGTCAAAAGAAGCAGAGAGGGGATCAGCCCCCGTAAACAGGATAAAAGAGCCAGTGAACGAGAAAGAGGCCTGCAAGTTTTTAAAGTTCATAAAACATAGTGAGTATAGCATGGTTGAGCAATTGCAGCGTCAGCTAGTAAGAATCTCCATCTTATCTTTGCTATTAAACTCGAAGCCACACAGAAATGCCCTTTTGAGAGTGTTGAATCAGGCATATGTGGCTAACAACATATCGGTAGAAAAGTTAGACAGGCTGGTGGGAAACATTGCAGCAGATGACCATATATATTTGAGTTATGATGAAATACCACCCAATGGTATTGGGCCCACAAAGGCTCTTCACATAACAACCACCTGCAAGGGGCATATACTACCAAGGGTGCTTCTGGATAATGGTTCTTTATTAAATGTAATGCCCTTAGCAACCCCATCTAAGTTGCCAGTTGATATGTCTTATATGTTATCGAGTTGCACAGTAGTCAGGGCTTTCGATGGTACCAGGAGAGAGGTAATGGGAACTATTGAGGTTCCTCTGGAGGTAGGCCCATGCACCTATACGGTGAACTTTCAGGTCATGGATATTAATTCATCCTATAATTGCTTGCTGGAAAGGTCGTGGATACATTCAGCAGAGGCTGTACCCTCGTCTCTCCACCAAAAGCTGAAATTTGTGATGGAGGGTCGTTTGATCACTGTATCTGGAGAAGAAGACATAATAGCCTCTGCATCTACTGAATCTCCTTATGTTGAACCCAATGAAGATGTCGTAGAATGTTCTTTTCGGTCTTTGGAATTCGTAAATACGATTTTCGTTGCTGAAGGATGAAAAATTCCAAAACCAAGGTTGTCCAAGAACACAAGGCTGGGAGTAAGAACCACAGTGGGAAAGGGCTGCAGGGCTGGAAAAGGTCTTTGAAAATATCTTCAAGGGATGGCCAGAGCAATAGAAGCAGTGGGAAAGAAAGACTGGTTTGGCTTAGGGTATCTCCCGAAGGCCTATGAAATGAGGAAACAAGTTGAAAGGAACCGACAAAGGAGGATGGCCCGTTTCGTCGGTATAGGTATTGAATGGGAACCCATGACTTTCCCACCAATCCTTCACAGCTTCCACTCTGCTAGTTTTCTATTCGGAGAAAAAAATTCGAAGTATGTACTCATAATGATCGAGCAAGCTTTTGAAAAATTCCATGTGAATAAGGGTGGGCAGATTCAGGATATGGTGATTTGCATGATCGGGAAAGAAGGGATGGAAAGCGACAGTGCGAACTGGATGGTGCGACCTTGTCTACCATGATATAGACTGACCAATTGGAGTGCGACTGAGTTGCCCATAGTTTTTAAGTCTATTCTAACGTAATACTTTAAAAAAACAATCTTAATTATCTTTACCCAGAGATATTAAGAGTTTTTTTTTCTGTAATGGGCTTTTTGTTTAAACATTTTCATTCAATAAATAACAAGCACAATGCATTTTATTCATATTGATGTGTCCATATTCTTTCATTTTTGCTATCTATTTTGTTTTCATTATATTTTCCTATATTGTTTCTTCTCCACCTATTTACAGGTGTACGGATGCGGAATATGAGAACTTTCCTGTCAGTAATTCTGAAATTGATTTTGAAAGACCTATTTGCACGGGTGATTTTGAGGCTAACGAAGATACTGAGGATTATGGTCTACCTTTGGATCTATTAAGGAAAATAGAACAAGAGGAGAAACAAGTACTTCCTCATAAGGAATTATTGGAAATGATAAATCTGGGAAATGGTGAAGAGATAAAGGAAGTCAAAATCGGGACTTCATTGTCATCATCAATAAAATGTGAATTGATAGCCTTGCTCCAAGAATATGTGGATGTATTTGCATGGTCTTACCAAAACATGCCAGGGTTGGATCCGGATATTGTGGTTCATAAGCTCCCTTTAAGGCCAGAATGCAAGCCAATTCAGCAAAAGTTGAGAAGAATGAGGCCGGACATGCTGTTAAAGATAAAAGATGAGGTAAAGAAGCAATTTGATGCTAGATTCTTAGAGGTGGCAAAATATCTAGAATGGGTGGCAAATATTGTTCCAGTACCAAAGAAAGATGGCAAGGTGCGGATGTGCGTTGATTACCAAGATTTGAACAAGGCCAGCCCTAAAGATAATTTTCCTTTGCCCCATATCGGTACTCTGGTGGATAATATGGCGAAAAGTTCTTTATTTTCTTCCATGGATGGATTCCCAAGATACAATCAGATTAAGATGGCACCGGAAGATATGGAGAAAACCACATTTGTTACAATGTGGGGAACCTTCTGCTACAAGGTAATGCCATTTGGATTGAAGAATGCCGGGGCAACATATCAGAGAGCCATAGTGACCTTTTTTCATGATATGATGCATAAGGGAATTGAGGTCTATGTTGATGATATGATTGCAAAATCACAAGGAGAAGAGGAGCATATTATGAATCTTAAGAAGCTCTTCGAACGACTAAGGAAGTGTAAACTCAAGCTAAATCCGACAAAACTGGGTTTTGTCGTCAGCAAAAGGGGAATTGAGATTGACCCGGATAAAGTGAAGGCCATTCAAAATTTGCCACCACCTTGTACTCAAAAGGAAGTAAGAGGCTTTCTGGGGAGATTGAATTACATTGCTCGGTTTATTTCTCAGTTAACCGACAAATGTGATCCAATATTGAAGTTACTTCGAAAACGTGATCCAGGAGAATGGGATGAAGGTTGTCAGATTGCATTTGAAAAGGTTAAACATTATCTATCCAACCCACCAGTATTAATGCCACCTGTTCTGGATAAACCAATGATACTGTATTTATCAGTATTTGAGAGATCCATGGGTTGTGTTTTGGGGCAGCTTGATGAGACTGGAAAGAAAGAACAGGCTGTTTACAGCAAAAAGTTCACAGATTATGAGTTGAAATATTCATCGGCAGAAAAGTTATGATGTGCCTTAGCTTGGACTGCTCGAAGACTCAGACAATACATGTTGTACCACACAACGTGGTTGATTGCCAAGCTAGATCCAATCAAGTACATGTTGGAAGCACCTTCTTTATCAGGGAGAACAGCAAGATGGCAGGTTTTATTGTCAGAGTACGACATTGTATATGTAAGTCAAAAAGCTATCAAGGGTTGTGCAGTGGCTGAATTCTTAGCAAGTCGGGCAGTGGAATATTATGTGTCGTTGAACTTTGACTTCCCGGATGAAGATTTGATGTATGTTTCGCAAGCAGATGAGATTCCCCTTAAGAAGAAAGTATGGAAAATGTACTTTGATGGTGCATCTAATGCCATGGGGCATGGAATCGGTGCAGTGCTCATATCCTCAGAAGAATATTGTTATCCTTTCACTGCCAGATTGGATTTTGATTGTTCAAACAATACTGCCGAGTATGAAGCGTGTACTATGGGCCTTCGTGCTGCAGTGTACAAAAAGATCAAAGTATTGGAAGTTTTTAGAGACTCAGCCCTAGTGATGTACCAGCTACGGGGAGAATGGAAAACCCGAGATACAAAGCAAATCTGATACTGAGAACTCATACTGAGTTTATTGGAGAAATTTTAAGAAGTGAATTTCAATTACTTCCCTCGAGAAGAAAACCGAATGACAGATGCTCTGGCTACTTTGTCATCAATGTTTAAAGTGAATGAAGGGTCTGAAGTTGTACCAATAAAGATGAGTATATACGAGTCTCCTGCCCACTGTATGAGTATTGAAGAAGAAGCAGATGGCCTCCCTTGGTATAACGACATCTTGCAGTACATCAAGAGTCAACAGTATCCAGAACAAGCAACAAAAAATGACAAAATGACTCTGAGAAGGCTAGCAATGGGTTTTGTTCTAGACAGTGAGATTCTCTACAAGAAAGGAAAAAACCAAGTCTTGTTGAGATGTGTCAAATATGCCGAAGCTCGAAGAATTATTGAAGAGGTCCATGAAGGGATATGTGGCACTCATGCTAATGGTCACATGCTTGCTAAGCTGATTATGAGGGCAGGGTATTATTGGTTGACAATGGAAGGAGATTGTATCAATTATTCCAGGAAGTGCCATAAATGCCAGATATATACAGATAAGATTCATGTGCCGCCATCGCCATTGCATGTCATGACTGCACCACGGCCCTTTTCAATGTAGGGAATGGATATGATTGGGCCTATTACCCCGAAAGCTTCAAATGGACATTGTTTCATCTTGGTGGCCATAGATTATTTCACAAAGTGGGTAGAAGCTGCTCCCTATGCGAATATAACCAAGTCGGTGGTATGCACATTTGTTAAGAAAGAAATCATATGCCGTTACGGGTTGCCAGCTAGAATTATTTCAGATAATGCTCTCAATTTGAACAATAAGATGATGAGAGAAGTGTGTACTCAGTTCAAGATCACATATCATAATTCGGCACCTTACCGTCCGAAGATGAATAGGGCAGTAGAAGCAGCTAACAAGAACATCAAGAAGATTATTGAGAAGATGACTGATGTGTACAAGGATTGGCATGAGATCTTGCCTTTTGCTCTTCATGCATATCGTACTTCAATCCGCACATCTACAGGGGCAACGCCGTTTTCTTTGGTATACGGGATGGAAGCAGTGCTACCTATTGAAGTTGAGATCCTTTCACTTCGGGTTTTGATAGAGGTTGGCCTAGAAGAGGCAGAATGGGTTAGAGCTCGTTATGAACAGCTGAATCTCATCAAGGAGAAAATATTGAAAGCGATTTGTCATGGGCAGTTGTATCGGAAAAGGATGATTCGAGCCCATAACAAGAAAGTTCGTCCTAGACAGTTCCGGGAAGGAGATTTAGTACTAAGGAAAATTCTCCCTATAGTGAAGGACCCGCGAGGAAAATGGTCTCCGAATTGGGAAGGATCCTATGTGGTAAAAAGTGCTTTTTCTGGAGGAGCATTGATTTTAACTCGGATGGACGGAGAGGATTTCAGAAATCCCGTGAAAATTGATGAACTGAAGAAGTATTATGCTTAAAAAAAAAAGTGTGATGCTGTGCACATGGAAATTCGAATGATTCCAAATGTAAAAATGGAAATTCTATATATCTATCTCCCCTATGGATTGCTTTTTAATGAGAATATTTATGCTTGATATGATGAATAGTCATCTTTCATATTCCTTTCACCAATAAGAAATTATCCTTAGTCACCCCTTTGAGCCTTAGGAATTATTTCTTTCTTTAAACCATGATCAAGGATCATCCTCTACACTGGATGGCAAATGCGAGGAAAAATAATCAAAAATCATGGCAAAAAGAAAGCCATCGAAAAATGTGGCAAATGAAAGCCAACAAAGCAAAAAAAAAAAAAAAAAAAAAAGTCCAAAAAAGGACAAATGTTTCAAGAATGAGTTTTCCTCAGGAAATTATCCTTGATTCAATCACCCTTAAACACATTTTGGGCCTATTTTATCCTTTCCTTCTGAACTCGAACCTTGGCCTACATTACGTGCTTTAGAAAGTCCATTTTGATCAAGCATGGATATTTAATTTGAAAGGTTATTCTCAGAATTCATCTCATCTTTTGAATCGATATTTTTACCTTGGAAGCATTTAGAATTCTCAGATGCATGGTAGAATACAGAAAAATGAAAATGAAAAAAAGATTGCAAAAGGAGAGGTTTATGCCGAAAACCCGCAAAGGGCGACTTAATACTGAATGGAGGACACTTGAGTTGAAAACCCGCAAAGGGCGGCTCAGGTACTAATTAAAGTTCGAATCAATGCTCCGTGTAAAGGGGGAGAAAGTATCTGAAAATCAGTGGAAAGGGGAACAACTCAGTCTGACGTAACTACGGAAGCCGGGAGGTTACCCAAGTAAATTGCTTGTTCAAGAGAAATTTCAGATGGTTTGAAAAATGAGGGGTCCAAGATATTCCGCATCCGGGGCATCTACAACCTATAACATTACATTTGTTTCTTATATCCTTGATATTCACTTTTACAATTTAAAAAAAAAACATTTGTTGCAATAAATTCTTGTTATTCTTTTCATGACATTTTTGCTTGTTTTATATTTTCTTTCATACATTTTTGAGATGCATCATGATTGTTATTAAATTGAATGATGATTAGTAATAAAATCTTTAAATAAAAGATTTCAGAGTATTACTAAGGAATAGATTTTAATCATGGGAAAGGCTTGGAAAGTTCACCAAGTAAAAGAAAACATTGAACATGTTGGAGACTCCAACACGAAGTCAGAAAATTTGTGAATTTCAGCAAAAGTCAAAAACTGAGACTGTTTGACAAGTTATCTTGAGTGAAGGATTCCTTAAGTGGAGCATCAGTGAACAGTTGAAGACTCCGTCATGAAGTCAAACTTGAAAAAGTCAACCCTAAAAAGTCAACCCCAAAAAGTAAACTACTAAAAAAGTCAACCCACTTTCAAAATCAAGATTTGAAGTTCAATTGAAAAATGGCGACAGAATTTTGATAATCCGAGGTCTACATTGAAAGATATGGAGTTCGGAAGTTGGGTTACAGAGATTCAGTAGAAAGAAAACCCTAGTTCGGGAAATTTGGGAAAAGTGCTTACACGATCAAATTGGTCGAAATCAAAGGTTCCAAATGAAAGATAAGCATTGATTACGGGTAATGGAGAAACTACTTGGAAGAAAAACTGAAAGAAAAGTCAATCCGGAAGAAAACCGAGAATTAGGGTTTTTGGTGGATTTCGGTGAAATTTGGAAGAATTACAGAAATGGCCCAATTCGGTAAGACTAAAGCCCTTAATTGATGAGGAGTCATTAAACAAGGATAGCCCAAGGCTCAGTTTGAAGAAAATCTGAAAATCAGACTTGTTTTGAGCAAAACCGGGTTTCAGAGGTAAAAGGGCAAAATTGAAAAATTTAGGAAAAATAGCAAATGAACTCCAAAAATTCTGAAAAATTGCAGATCTCATTCTTAAATCATTTCGAAGACCGGATTCAGAGTTCGTTTGCAAAATGTCCAAATCTCGGGTCCCCTATGCAGGAATTCAATAAGATAAATCTCGAAAAAATAGCAAATGAACTCCAAAAAATTTGAAAATTTGCAGATCTCATTCTTAAATTATTTGGAAGAGATTGGCAAAAGAAAATATGGATTCAGAGTTCATTTGCAAAATGGCCAAATCTCGGGCCCACTATGAAGTAATTCAAGCAGATAAATCTTGAAAAAATACCAAATGAGTTCCAAAAATTATGAAAACTTCCAGATCATACTTTTAAATTATTTGGAAGAGATTGGTGAAGAAAAATCTGGATTTGGAGCTCGTTTAAAAAATGGTAAAGTTTGGGAGCACAAAAGGGCAATTTTGGGAAAAAATCCAAATAAATAGCAAATGGGCTCGAAAAATTTTGAAAACCTCTAGAATCCAATTTTTTATTATTTTGGAAGTATTCAAAAAAAATTGATTTTGGAGTCCGTTTGCTTTTTATTTATGTTCGGGGGGGCAAAAAGGTTATTTTATCCAAGAAACTGAAAAAGGCTTTTCTTGCCTTTTGAAAAATGGAGATTGGGCTGGAAAATGAGGGGTCAGCCGGCCAAGGCCCAAGGATGGGCAAATAGTTTTTGATTTTTAATCAAAAGGCCAACAATGAAGAGGAAGGTAGTTATTTTTTTGATCAAGCCTTTGCAATTAAGCCATATGAACCAATGCATGAAAAAGGAGAATGTCAACATAATGGCTTAAGATTCTTGAACAGCTATAATTGTGGATAGCTAATTGCCTAATCTAAGGGTGATAATTTCATACTTTCAACATCTTGGGTTAATAGCCTTTGGATCAAAATTGGTTGAAAGAAAAATGACGACATCATAGTATTGGGAGGGCCATTCAGCCACTACAAGGGGGGTCTCTCTCTTTTCATTTTCAGCTATTCACTCTTGTTTTTGGCTGATTTTCTCTCCATTGTTGAAAGGCAAAAAGAAAAGTTTAGAAAAGAAAAGAAAGTTAGAAGAGAAAAAGCTTGCAATATAGCTTCTAGAGTGTTATTCTTTACTTTATATTTGCATGATTTGAGTGTTATTCTTTAGCTAAGTATGTTAGTATATTAAGTGTTTGTGAAAATGCCATGCTCATTTTTATATAGACCATTCGGCCACCCCTATCTTTTAAGCTTTATGTGTGCATTTTTGTTATGTTAGTTGATAGGTTTGCATTTTCATGATATTTGGTTGTGTACTTTGTTTAAGCATGCTATATGTTTGTGTTATTTCCATGCATTTTTTAGATTTAGGATTGGTTTTTGCTTTTCCATGCATATTCATGCATTTTAGACCTAGGTTGCATTAAATGCCATGCAAGTTCATTTAGGTCTAGGTCATTTTATTGATGCCATGCATTTTTCATGTCATTTAGGTTTTAAATCATGCATTTCATGCATCATATTTGCTGTATTTTCATGCATTTCATGTCATTGCCACTTGATATATGACTTAGACCAATCAATGATTCAAAGTCATGCTCATTTTGAGCATACTTGTGGAAAATTAAAGAGTTGTCAAATTGATTATTCTAATTTTGTGATTTTTTTTTCTTAGCCAATTTTTGCCTAACTTTTCAAAAGTGTTAGATACTGTTTTTGAATCCTTAGGATAGTCTCTAACATTTTTACTTTGATTTTTAAATGATTTTATCAAAGGCAAAAAAATGTGTTTTTGCAAAACAGTTTTTTCACCCAGTACTCATACTTTCCCGATTTTTCTGGGCAGTCATCTTTAATCAGAAAATTAAGCCGATTTTTTTCCGTGTAATTTTACATGAGTCTCTGATAACTCGTATAATTATATAGTTTTTAGTTATGTTTTATTATTGTTTTGTGTCAAATACGAGTTATTATTGTTTAGTCTAATTGTGTTTATAATCTTTTATATTTTTATGTAATTTGGTGTTTTTCACAAGTTTCTTTGAGTGATTTCAGATTACTAGAATTAAGGGCAAATCCAGTTCAGTTCCAGTTCCGACACCTTTTGCCATATCAGCTATATCTCGAGTTTCACTGAAGCAATAAGGCTGAAATTTTAACCGTGCAAAGTTAAGAGGCATATCTATCTTTTTCATGTTTTACACTTCTTGAAACGGAGTCGTTTTCCCTAGCGAAATCGACCATCAAGTTGGCTGATGTGCAATGACGTCTGTGCTGACCTGTTTTCGTATTTTGCCCATATCTTCTTATCCACTTCAGCAAATGAGCTGATTCCAACGGCTATGGATCAGTAACTGATAGGGGAACATTGTTCTATAAGACCATGTGATCAGATCAGGCCTCCAAAATTGACAAAATCGACCATCAAGTTGGCTGATCAAAATTGTCATACAATATGACGAAAATTGTTAGAAAAATGCACCCACCTATTATACCTACCTTTGAAATTTGTAAAGCTTGTCTCTTGTCATTTAGCCCTCCAAAAATGTGTATAAATAGAGGGCCTTGGATGATTGTAGAGGATCATATAGTACATTGGTAGGATATTAGCCATTGTAATAAAATTCTCTAAGTTTTCTTCTTCTTTCTTTTCTCTAGTTTTCTTTTTCTTTATTTTCTTCTTCTTCTTTCTTTCTTTTATTTCCTTCTTAGATTCTCTTTAATTTTATGTTTATGTTTACAATGCCTATGCTAGGCTAAACTTCTATTTGGTTAAGGGTGATTTCAAAGCCCTAGACATGTTTTGTGATTGATTTTCAGATTCTATCTATCATTAATTTTCTATCAAAGTTGCTTATGTTCTTCTACAAGAATTGTTCATGATGTTGTCTTGATTTATTTAGGTGTACAACTAGATAGATCTTGATAATTATCTATTGCTAGTCTAGGAGTCTTGATCCGTGTAATTGTCTTGATTTCCTATTCATAAGTGGCAATTTGTGATTAATGATTATGGTCAAGTTTTCAATAATTGCAAAGTGGAACATAACCTAAGTTGAACAATCCGAGCTTATGTGTTTGTTGCTTAGATCAACCTATCTTTCTCATCATAAAGCTGCCATTAAATTGAATTTAGAGAGCTTATTCTAGGTTGTTTAATGGTTAGAGATTAAATAGAGAGCTTGTTCTATTTAACGACAAACTAAGGAAAGATTGGGATAAAAGAGCTTGTTGTTATCCACGGTTGTTAACTTTGATAGTTGGTTGATATTGATAGATCTGAAATTGATTCTTAATGATGTCTAGTGGTGGAGAATGAAACCTTAACCATATTTTTCATATTTGATTCTTCTTACTTACTTGTTTTCTTACTTTTCTAGTTTGCTTATTTTTAAAAGTATATTTATTTTTATTGGCTGGTTATACCGCCTAATTTGTATATTAACTTTGTTTTATTTTTATTGGCTGGTTATACCGCCTAATTTAGTATATATATTTTTATTGGCTGGTTATACCGCCTAATTTAGTATATATATTTTTATTGGCTGGTTATACCGCCTTGCATCTTATTATTTACTTTAGTTTAAATCTGGCTTCAAAAACCCCTTTTCTTTTATTGTTTTCTTTGAACGTAAGTTATAAACTAATAACTCATAGATTAAAACCCAATCCCTGAGGACTCGACCCTTGCTAATCATTATACTTACAATTGATCTTTTTAGTGCAAGGTTAAATAAGATACACTCTTTTGGGTGCATCAAATTTTTGGCGCCGTTGCCGGGGATTGCTTTCTTTAGTTTATTTGTTACTTGGTTTATTCTTATTTTCAGTTCTAATTAGTTTTATTTTCTTGTACATACAAGTTTTTCTTTTCAAATTTAAAAAAAAAAAAAAACAATGGAATTGAGCAATCTAACACTTGAAGAGTTGGTGGCATACATGAATATGGAGAATCAACAAGCCAATCTCACCTCCCCAGTTCAACAATTGGCCATGGGAGGATGTCAAGGCCATCAAGTGTTCCAAGACCAACAGTATGATCATTACTCAAACACTTACCATGAGGGATGGTGGGATCATACTAATTATGGCTACTCGAAAAATTACCAAGAAGTAGATCCTTATGCCAATTACACTCATCCATCTAGCTTCAATCAATCATGGTTTCAAGAACCAGATCTTTTTCAACCACCACATATGACTCAAAACTCAGGTACTTCTTTAGAAGATCTTGTCTATTCTCTTGTTACTGATTCTTTGCAATTTCAACAAGAAACAAGGGCAAGCATCCAGAGTTTGGAAAAGCAAATGAGCCAATTGGCTAGTAGTATGGTGGGATGGGTAGCACAAAGATCTGAAGAACTCCCAGCCCAAACGATGGTTAACCCAAAGGAGAATGCTACTATTGTGACCTTGAAGAATGAGGAACAAGATGAGGATGAAACAAAATTAGAGATGGATTCTATTCTTGAGGATAATGAAGCCAAAGATCCAAATAAGAGTATTTCGGCACCTGAGGTAACGTTTAAGGTTTCACTTTTTACTAATGTTTTTTCTCCACCTTTTCCTAGTAGATTTGCAAAGTTCAAGGAGGAAGAACATGAACAACACATGCCGGAAACCTTAAACAACTTGTTTGTGGAGGTCATTCAACAAGTATCAAAATATGCTCCATTCCTCGATGACATATGCACCACAAAGGATGATGGAATAATACTTGTAATGGAGAATGCATCCACTATTGTGCAAAGAAAGCTTCCTCTCAAACGCATAAATTTGGGAAATTTCATGTATGAGCCTGACAAGCCTAAAATGCCAAGAAGGGGTGTTGGTTAGGTTCAAAACACTAAATCAAGTGTTAATTGGGGGAGGCAGCCTAATTAGTGAAAGCATTGCCAAACTGCCATCCTCAGATTTGCTCTCTTTTTCTTTATCTTTTTCTTATGCTTCTTTGCTAATTGTGTTTAGTGTTTCTAAGTTCATTTAGGCTACATAAGTTTATTTTGTTTATTAGTTCTTTTCACTTACACATGATTCTTTCATTTGGGATTAATAGCATTACATTAATGACAATGTAAGAATTATGTGTGGGGGGAAGAATTTAGGATTTTATTTAGAGTGTTTTGTTTTTGAGTCTTTTTATGTTGTTTTTCTTTCTGATCCTTGTTTTGAAAATAACTAGATGTAAATATAATTTTTTAACCCCGGTTAAACGGCGGATAACGGTACTCCGTGATTATTTAAATCGGTTCCATCAGCTACCCACAAAACTGATATTGTATATAAATTTCTCTTCCAATTTCTCTTTCAATTTTTTTCATTTTTTTTCAAGATGGATGATATTCTCACAAGATTGCAGAAACGATTTCCTCCTTTTCCTCGAAATATTTTACTGAAGCTTTACCAAGTTCGATTCGAAAGATTAAGAATGCTTATGCACAAAGGGATTCCTGGAGACATACGTTGGATAATTGAAGCCAAGGTACGTGAAGATGAATATCTTCCTGTTTTGCATTTACCAGGTACAGGTAGAAGCACTTTTGCAAAGAAGCGACGAGCAAAGCGCATGAGTTCAAATTGCCACAAATGTGCACGATGGACGTGTAACGGTAAATGTAGTTCTATTGGGATTCCGTCCTCTAATCGAGATGATAAAATTGAATTCATTAAGGATGGACTGAGTAAGGAGAATTTGGGTAATATCCAACTTTCTCTTGAGACGCATCCTAGTGGAGACGTACAAAGAGAAATTCTTGATTTATGGCCGCAATTCCAAAGGGAATGGCAACATCTTGGGAATCTGATGTTAAAAGACCCTGTTTGCCAGCTTGTAAGAAAACTGGATGGGAAGCATATCCTCGACTCATAGAAGGCGTTTAAGCCGTTTCTGGACGTAAAACCAGAAGAAGATGTGAGCCACAATCACAACTACAATAAATGACTTCTCAGCTTTTGGTTTGATTTGCAATAACTTTATTTTGGTTTAATTTACCTGTTGTTCGATTTGTGTAATTATTCTCGTTTTTTTTATTTGTCTTTTACGGTTCATTTTTTCTTCTCTTTTTGATTTTCTTCCTGAAATCACGCAAAAATCTTTTGTTAGGTTAACATTTTCTTCTGACAGGTCAGATACACTTTCGGCGACATTATTACTCTTGTCTGATTCACTACTCAGTCCTCTATATATTACACCATGTACTCATTCTCTTTCAGGCACTCGAAAAAAAAAATGGAAAGTACTTCGTCCGAGCGCATTAAAAAAATTTGTGTCTTTGGAGGTGCTTATCCAGGGAAAAATAACATATTTGCTGATGAAGCCATAAGAGTTGGAGTAATACTTGCCCAACAAAAGATCCAGTTGATTTATGGAGGTGGTAGTACGGGTTTAATGGGAGCAGTCGCTACAGCAGCACACGCCGGAGGAAGTCCAGTTCTAGGAGTCGTGCCAAAACTATTCACAGATTTTTGTGGACCTACCGTGGGTAAGGAAATACAAGTCTGGAGTATCCCTGAACGGATGACAATCATGTACCATTCTGCCAATGCATTCATTGCTTTACCAGGAGGTCTGGGTACATTGGAAGAAATAGCTTGCGTGGCTTCTTGGTCATCTTTGGTCACAAATAAGAAACCCATTGGTTTGCTTAATATTAATGGTTATTTTAGTAATTTGCTTTCATATTTAGATAATGCTGTGGATAATGGATTCATGTTTTCAGAGGCAAGGAGAACCATAATTTCTGCTACAACTATTGAAGATTTACTCAAAAAGCTCCAAGCTTATGAGTATTTATCTGCTACGGTTGTTTCGCAAACGCTCGGAAAAAGAAAAAGAGATATGGACGAGCAAGGAGTGGATTGCACTTTGTCTTTGTGACATTATCTAACATTTTGCTTGTTGTGTCTCAGTTATAATAAGTGGTTAGCAACCTCTGCAGGTAATATCTCCTAAATTCTACCTTTAAAATTTGACATTGGGGACAATGTCATATTTTAGTAGGGGGTAAGGGACATATTTTGCTAATAAAAAAAAAAAAAAATTTGTTGTGTTTTAAGATATTTAGAAGTATTCATTCTGAACAAGGTCTGAGTAAGGGAGACTTGAGACATACCTTGTCAGTTTGATTTAATCTTCTTCAAAAAAAAAAAAAAACATGTTTAGACTTAGTGTGTTTTTAGTGTGTTTTAGTTACTTTCAATACTATGATGAGATATGAATTGCATAAGTCTAAAACAGATTTATTAGTGAGAAGATTTTCATGAGAATTGAGCTTGATATCAACCTTTTTATGAGCCAATGTTAATATGATATGTTGATTGAGAAAGAAGCATGTTTAGACTTAATCTGACTTGTATAATCATCCTTGTGAGTTTTTGAGCCTATAATGATTGATGCATTATATAAATCAATCTAATTTCTTTCTTGAGTGCTCTTATGATTACATGATTCTCTAGAACTTGCTTTAGACCTTGTTGAGACTATATTGATGCATGTGACAACATGAATATGATAGAGGCATTAGGATTTTTAGCCAGGGCCAAACAGCCATCCCTTATTGATGTTCCAAGAGAACACACCCTTAGTGAACCAATTTGAGCCTACATTGAATAAGCTATCTCTTTGGTAACCATAAGTTGTCCCTAACCTAAATATACTTATGTCCTTACCTTTGTTCCAAAGATGAATTAGCATGTTTTGAGACAAGTTGCAAAGACAAGGAAGATCTACTGAAAATTTGGGTTAGAAACAAGAAATAAGTGTGGGGGGAAAAGAAAAGAAAAGAAAAGTCAAGAGAAAAAGAAATGGAATACTGGCAAATACATTCCTATGTAAAAAAAATATGAATCATCTCTTGAATTTGTGGAAAAAGAAAAAGATGTTACAAAGTTGTTTAGAATGAAGAAAAGGCCAAACATGAATATCCGGCCTAGGTGACTATGTACTTGTAAAGAGTTTTGAGAAGTTTCTTTGTATGATCTTATTATGTCTCTAAACTTTATGAACTCTTTGGAACCTTTGTGATATCTTTATCCTTTTGTTCTTCAACCACATTACAAACCCCTTGGCCCCATTACAACCTTGATTAAAGACCTCTTGATTCATGAAGTTGTATGATCTAAATAGTGGAGAATAGGTGGACAAGCAAGAATATGGTAGAACTGTTTTCATGAGATTGATTGAGTGTAAACACTTTACCACTACTTTAAAGAATGAAAATCATGAGAGTATCCCATGTGAGTAGTTGAGATTAAGTTTGAATATGCACTATTTTGATTGAAATATGTTATGTTAATATTGGCTTAACTCAAACAATTTACATTCAAGAATGATTTTTTGTGAAATTCTTTAAGCTATTGATTAGTTTATAAGACTTGTTCAAAGATTGTCTCTAATGTGTATTGAAAGGATTAGGAGTAAATATTTTTAGTATATGTAGTTTATTTATATTTTAGTTTTTCAATGTTTGTGGGTATCGTTCTAGTAAACCCTCACGAGAATAAACTCGTCCACTAGGGACACCTAGGGGTTTAAAGGCTTGTGTCACATGCTAAGTGCCACCGTGATTTCCTACGAAAGTGGATTAGATTAGATTTTCTTATTTTATTTTTATTGAGTCGTTGCTAGGGACTAGCAACAATCTAAGTGTGGGGGTGTGATAACTCGTATAATTATATAGTTTTTAGTTATGTTTTATTATTGTTTTGTGTCAAATACGAGTTATTATTGTTTAGTCTAATTGTGTTTATAATCTTTTATATTTTTATGTAATTTGGTGTTTTTCACAAGTTTCTTTGAGTGATTTCAGATTACTAGAATTAAGGGCAAATCCAGTTCAGTTCCAGTTCCGACACCTTTTTCCATATCAGCTATATCTCGAGTTTCACAGAAGAAATAAGGCTGAAATTTTAACCGTGCAAAGTTAAGAGGCATATCTATCTTTTTCATGTTTTACACTTCTTGAAACGGAGTCGTTTTCCCTAGCGAAATCGACCATCAAGTTGGCTGATGTGCAATGACGTCTGTGCTGACCTGTTTTCGTATTTTGCTCATATCTTCTTATCCACATCAGCAAATGAGCTGATTCCAACGGCTATGGATCAGTAACTGATAGGGGAACATTTTTCTAGAAGACCATGTGATCAGATCAGGCCTCCAAAATTGACAAAATCGACCATCAAGTTGGCTGATCAAAATTGTCATACAATATGACGAAAATTGTTAGAAAAATGCACCCACCTATTATACCTACCTTTGAAATTTGTAAAGCTTGTCTCTTGTCATTTAGCCCTCCAAAAATGTGTATAAATAGAGGGCCTTGGATGATTGTAGAGGATCATATGGTACATTGGTAGGATATTAGCCATTGTAATAAAATTCTCTAAGTTTTCTTCTTCTTTCTTTTCTCTAGTTTTCTTTTTCTTTATTTTCTTCTTCTTCTTTCTTTCTTTTATTTCCTTCTTAGATTCTCTTTAATTTTATGTTTATGTTTACAATGCCTATGCTAGGCTAAACTTCTATTTGGTTAAGGGTGATTTCAAAGCCCTAGACATGTTTTGTGATTGATTTTCAGATTCTATCTATCATTAATTTTCTATCAAAGTTGCTTATGTTCTTCTACAAGAATTGTTCATGATGTTGTCTTGATTTATTTAGGTGTACAACTAGATAGATCTTGATAATTATCTATTGCTAGTCTAGGAGTCTTGATCCGTGTAATTGTCTTGATTTCCTATTCATAAGTGGCAATTTGTGATTAATGATTATGGTCAAGTTTTCAATAATTGCAAAGTGGAACATAACCTAAGTTGAACAATCCGAGCTTATGTGTTTGTTGCTTAGATCAACCTATCTTTCTCATCATAAAGCTGCCATTAAATTGAATTTAGAGAGCTTATTCTAGGTTGTTTAATGGTTAGAGATTAAATAGAGAGCTTGTTCTATTTAACGACAAACTAAGGAAAGATTGGGATAACAGAGCTTGTTGTTATCCACGGTTGTTAACTTTGATAGTTGGTTGATATTGATAGATCTTAAATTGATTCTTAATGATGTCTAGTGGTGGAGAATGAAACCTTAACCATATTTTTCATATTTGATTCTTCTTACTTACTTGTTTTCTTACTTTTCTAGTTTGCTTATTTTTAAAAGTATATTTATTTTTATTGGCTGGTTATACCGCCTAATTTGTATATTAACTTTGTTTTATTTTTATTGGCTGGTTATACCGCCTAATTTAGTATATATATTTTTATTGGCTGGTTATACCGCCTAATTTAGTATATATATTTTTATTGGCTGGTTATACCGCCTTGCATCTTATTATTTACTTTAGTTTAAATCTGGCTTCAAAAACCCCTTTTCTTTTATTGTTTTCTTTGAACGTAAGTTATAAACTAATAACTCATAGATTAAAACCCAATCCCTGAGGACTCGACCCTTGCTAATCATTATACTTACAATTGATCTTTTTAGTGCAAGGTTAAATAAGATACACTCTTTTGGGTGCATCAGTCTCCAGTATTTGTTTTAGATTTTTTTGAATTTTTAAAAATAGGGTAAAAAATCGTGCTTTAATACTGAACAGTAGAGGCAGAATTGAATTTGAAGGAAAATCATTTTTCTGTTTTGGTTAAGTTACTTAGAGGGGGCTGATTAGGAAGTTTAGCTACTGACTTAGGATAGTTGCTAAGCCTTTTTAAACTCTAAAAATGATTTCTTAAACCTCGGGTTAAGGGTGGTCAAGTCCTGGATTTTAAACTTAGGAAATTAGAGCCATTTAAAAAGGGTTTAGCTAAGTTTTTAATCTAAGCTTTTTAAAATTGTTTTCAAACAATCACAAAGTATTTTGATTTTAGAATATTTAATTTGATATATTTTCCTAAGGTAGCCGGATATCTTTTTAGATATACGGATTTTCTTAATTAATGGAAAAAATACATTCTCATGCATTGCATTTTCCATATTCATGCATACTATATAATATGTGATTTTTGCTATGTTAATTTTCATGATGGTGTTATTGTCTTTGATTTAAATTTTTGATATTATATTAATTGTTATATGGTTTTGAATATTTCATGATATCCTATGCTTTTTATTTAATTATTTTTGTCATATTATTTAGCATATACTATGTTCATGCATTATTATTTTTATTTTTATTTTCATGCATATTATATGTTAGCATTATTTTATATTTCATGTCATTTCATATCATTTAGATTATATGCCATATCATTTATATTTGCCATGTCATTTAAATCATTTTATTCCATTTAGAATATATCATGTGACTTAGGTCATTTCATTTCATATAGAATATATTATGTACCTAGATCATTTCATGTAGAATATATTATGTTACCTAGGTCATTTCATTTCATTTAGAATATATTATGTCACTTTGGATATTTTATTTCATTTAGAATATGTCATATGACTTAGGATATTACATTTCATATAGAATATATCATGTTACCTAGGTCATTTCATTTCATTTAGAATATATCATATGACTTAGGATATTTCATTTCATTTCATTTATAATATGCTAAGACATTTAAATTATATCATACCATTTAGGTTGCATTATATTATCTAGACTTTGCTATGTCATTTTATTTATGTCACACATATTCATATTCCTATTTTTTTAAAAATATTTTGAAAAAGATAATGATTTTCAATAAAATAAAGATATTCCCGAGTTAAAATAATTCATGAGTTCTCTGTCGGGTTTGCTGAGGAGAATATCATCAATTATCATTAATAACGGAATATCTTCTTTAAAATAAGAATGATTCGGAAAGTTTTCCAAACTAATAAAAATTTCTATATTTTGCCACTTTTGTTGGGGAATATAGGAAAATTTTGATTTAATAAATTTCAGATCATTTTCAATTAAAAATGTAATTATTTTTCTTCAAATTGAGAATTAACTTGAAATATCAAATTAAAAATCGACTTTTTACCGAGACTTGAGATAACACACGATTAATAAGGTATCGTTTTATATGGGCGTTGTGGGGGTGCTAATCCTTCCCCACACGTAACCGAGTCCGGAACCCATTTCTTTGATTTCTCTGGTTTAAAACGCAGACTTGAAATTGGTTTTAAAAAATGTTTTAATTAATTTTAAAATGTTTTATAAAACCGATTTTAATAGGTGGCCGATCACACCTAGCCAAAAGAAGATTGGTGGCTACTCCATGTCTTTTTCAAGGTTATTTTCAAAACCTTCGTTTTTCTAGAGGAATTAAGTCGACTTTTTCTCGGTTTTTTTTAATGTCACGCTTAACGAATAATAAAGTCTTGCGATGAGACTTGTTATTTTTTAGGTTGCGACAGCCAAATTCATAATATTGATGAAGGTGCTACCTTTGATTGTGAACGTCCTAAAAGCTTTCGTGTTGATGAAGACGTCACATTAGAGGAACTGAAGCTGCAAATTCATATAAAAATAAAGATGGAAATAGAAAAATAGTTTCAGAGATTAAGTATAGGCATCCTCTTTCTATTGGTGAAGGATGTGTCCTATATAGAACATTTTCACTTGAAGATGATGATGATGTCAGATGCATATTTGATGCTCACGAGACATTTGAAAATGTTGCTGTACTTGAGTTATATGCTAACATAGAGGATGTTCACGATGATTGTGGGCCTTCAAATGTTCGCACTACAGAAAACTTTCCCACAGAAGATGATGATTTTGGGTTGTTCTATGTTCAAACTACATACGATGTTCCCAAAGAAGAAGTCGTTCCGCTATCTCAAGCTACAACGTTTCATAATTCATTAGTCTCACAAACAATTCCTACTGCCCTGGAAGATTAGGGGTGTCCATTCGGTTAATTCGGTTAATAGCCGAACCGAATTATGATTAACCGAATTAACCGAATGTGTTTTTTCATTAACCGTTAATCGAACCGAATAGTTAAAACGGTGAATTAACCGAACCGAAATTATTTCGATTAATTCGGTCGATTTTCGAATTAACCAAAATAAATATCTAATTTATTTTGCTAACCTATTTTTAATACATGATTTTATATCCAAATAATCTATACAAATCCAACCAATCAAAATCCAAAAGCAAAGCATATTATAAAATCCAAAAATCAAATAAACACAACTAAGAAAGCATGATAAAGCATGAACATTACATAGTTTCGGTTAATTCATGTAATTCGGTTATTTTCGCTTAACCGAACCGAATTAATCGATAACCAAAATTTTCCAAAATCATTAACCGTTAACCGAATTGAATTTTATTCGGTTAACCGATTAACCGAACCAAATAAAATTTCGGTCGATTAACTCGGTTAAAATCGAATAGTGAACACCCCTACGGAAGATGAGCCAGCTGGTGTTAATACTGTTCCGTCATATGGAGTCCATGGTGAATATGTTGGTGAGTCTAGTGAGCAGGAAGAGGATGCTGAATTCGCAAATGGGAGTGATGACAACAATGATTCTGACCCAGACGTCGTCGCTGCTGAGATCAACACTCATGGAGATCTTCCCCCATATGAGGCTGCATCCCATATGCACACTCTGGATCTGGAGGCAATGCAAGTGCCAGAATTTCCTGAGTATGCTCATACCTTTGCTACGCCTCTGACTTTTGATCCATCTACAGTTGATCTGTGTGTTGGGTTACAATTTCCAACGAAAGAGGCTGTGCTTTCAGCTATTAAGCACTATAACATCAAAAACTCTGTAGATTACAGGGTAATTGAATCTGAGCGGACCAAATATTATGCCAAATGTCTAATGTATGGGAAAGGATGCAATTGGAGAATAAGGGTAACATTTATGAAAAAGAAACAGGCATGGGAGATTAGAAAATATGAAGGGCCTCATACTTGCACATTGGGGAGGATTTCACAAGATCATTGCAAGTTAGATTCTAATATGATCTGTTCATGCATTTTGTCATTAGTCCAAGCAAATTCGGAGATCTCCGTTTCAGTTTTGATCGCTGAGATACGAATCCGGTATGGATACATCACCTGCTATAAAAAAGCGTGGAAAGTAAAGCAAAAGGCAATTGTTCGAGTTTTTGGCGATTCAGATAGATCGTACAATGAGCTACCTAAATGGTTAGGTGCAATGCAACATTTCGTTCCTGATACAATTGTGGAATTGCAAACGGTACCTGCATATCACGATGATTGACTGGTCTAGGGTAAGAGAATATTCCATCGACTCTTTTGGACATTCAAATCGTGCATTGAAGGGTATCCGTATTGTAAACATATTGTGCAAATAGATGGTACTTTCTTATATGGAAAATACAAAGGAACATTATTGTTAGCTATTGATAACTCGTATAATTATATAGTTTTTAGTTATGTTTTATTATTGTTTTGTGTCAAATACGAGTTATTATTGTTTAGTCTAATTGTGTTTATGATCTTTTATATTTTTATGTAATTTGGTGTTTTTCACAAGTTTCTTTGAGTGATTTCAGATTACTAGAATTAAGGGCAAATCCAGTTCAGTTCCAGTTCCGACACCGTTTACCATATCAGCTATATCTCGAGTTTCACTGAAGCAATAAGGCTGAAATTTGTAGCCGTGCAAAGCTAAGAGGCATATCTATCTTTTTCATGTTTTACACTTCTTGAAACGGAGTCGTTTTCCCTAGTGAAATCGACCATCAAGTTGGCTGATGTGCAATGACGTCTGTGCTGACCTGTTTTCGTATTTTGCCCATATCTTCTTATCCACATCAGCAAATGAGCTGATTCCAACGGCTATGGATCCATAACTGATAGGGGTATATTTTTCTAGAAGACAATTTTATCAGATCGAGCCTCCAACATTGACAAAATCGACCATCAAGCTGGCTGATCAGAATTGTCATACAATATGACGAAAATTGTTAGAAAAATGCACCCACCTATTATACCTACCTTTGAAATTTGTAAAGCTTGTCTCTTGTCATTTAGCCCTCCAAAATGTGTATAAATAGAGGGCCTTGGATGAGTATTGGGATATATTGTACATTGGTAGGATATTAGCCATTGTAATAAAATTCTCTAAGTTTTCTTCTTCTTTCCTTTCTCTAGTTTTCTTTTTCTTTATTTACTTATGCTTCTTACATTTCTTTTCATTTTATTCATATCTAGTATGTGTTGCTAATCATATTGTTGAGGTGATGAGGTGAAGCTTTTGGTAAATGCTAAGGTTAGTCTCTTAAACATGAGCTAAAATGAATCATCATTTATAAACACTAGTATAGATAATATTTTCTTTTGGTTTAAAATCATACTTGCAAAGTAGAGATCTTGATTCATTATTGACAATGAAAATGGCACAGTAAATGCTTGGTTTCATAACCTTGATTTGTTGTAGACATATACCTTGGCATAAGGAATGCTTGGACTCTTTTTATGAGTTTTGAGGACACCAAATGAACATAATATCATATGCTATGGACGTTGGACAAATTGGACTGAATTGCTAAACCTTCCGATTGGAACCTCCTTTATGTGTGGATTTCAATTGTGTAATAAAACAAGATTAATCTTAGCATAACACCAAGAGTGGATTCTCTAACCTCAACATCATTTCTTATTGTTTTTTATATCTTGTTTAATTGCTTTTATGTTATTTTGTTTATTTTGTTCTCTAATATCTTATTTACTTTCTTTGTTATTGATTCCCTAATATCTTGTTTATTTTCTTTTTCATATATATTTATAAACTTATACTTACTAGTACGCTTCCCTGTGGTTCGACCTCAGACACCCGAGAATTTATTACTTGAACATAACCTGCACTTGGGTTTACAACTCTTAATTGAGTCTCCATCAAGTTTTTGGCGCCGTTGCCGGGGAAGCAATACTAAGTATATAAGTTTATAAGTATATTTATTTTTATTGGCTGGTTATACCGCCTAATTTGTATATTAACTTTGTTTTATTGGCTGGTTATACCGCCTAATTTAGTATATATATTTTTTTGGCTGGTTATACCGCCTAATTTTCTATATATTTATATTTATATTGTAAAGTTTATATTTATATATTATCTATTTATTAACTTTGTTTTGTGCTTGTTTGGCGACGTGATTTTAGATCTCGTCGTTTAGTTAGATTTTATTGTGAAACTTTTTCAGGTAATCTTTCTAATACAACTCCTAACATGGCTGACAATGAAAGTGTTCATGCTGAAGATGAGAACAGACAAGTACGCACCATGCGTGACTACTTGCAACCAACTCGAAGCTCATCACCCTCTTGTTTTATTTTTCCTCTCAATGCAAACAACTTTTGTTTTAAACCAGGTATGATAGCTTTGCTTCCAAATTTCCATGGGTTAGGATCGGAAAGTGCTTACTCGTTTCTAAAAGACTTCGAAGATGTATGTGTCACCTTTAATGACCAACAATGTACAAATGAAATTGTCAAGCTAAAATTATTTCCTTTTTCTTTAAAAGATAAAGCAAAAATTTGGCTTCATAATTTAAAACCAAGGTCAATTGGCACATGGCAAGAATTACAAACTGAGTTTCTAAAGAAATTTTTCCCAGCACATAAAACTACAGCTTTGAAAAGACAGATTCAAAATTTCAATCAAAATCAAAATGAAGCATTTTTTCAGTGCTGGGAGCGTTTTAAAGATTTGTTAAGTTCTTGTCCACATCATGGTTTTGAAAAATGGCGTCTTATTAGTTTCTTTTATGAAAGTTTAACTCCCGAAACTAAACAATTTGTTGAAACAATGTGTAACGGTGAGTTTCTAGAAAAAGAACCTGAAGAAGCCTTTGACTACCTAGACCATTTGGCAGATAACTCTCAAGCCTGGCACACAGATAATTCCTCTGAAAGTTTCAATAGATCTAATCTTGTTTCTAACAGAGGAAAATATCATTTTAGTCAAGAAGATGAGATAAAAGCTAAAGTAACTAATTTGGCTAGAAAGATTGAAGCCATGGAACTTAGAGAAGTAAAAGAAGTCAAAACGGTTAAAAATGAAAAAAGTTGTGGAATTTGTGAAATCATGGGACACCCCACTTCTGAATGTCCAAACATTCCCATTCTTAAAGAAGCGTTGCATGATCAAGTAAATTCCATAAACACATTTAAAAAGCCTTTTCCTTCTCCTTACTCTGAAACGTATAACCCTGAATGGAGGAATCATCCCAACTTCAGTTGGCGGAATAATAATCATGTTCAGGTACCACAATCTCAAAAGCCGGGCAACACTTTTTCCTATCAACCTTCACGTGTACAAACCTTGGAAGAAACATTGCAAGCATTCATGCAAACACAAGCAAATGTGAATAACCGGACTTCACAGGACATCAATGAGATCAAAAACACCTTGTCCACATTGACAGCTTCATTACACACTCAAGAAAAAGGTAAGTTTCCTGCTCAACCTCAGCCTAACCCTTCTACTCAATGTCTTGTTTCTTGCTCCAATGAAACTCAACAGGAAAATGCCAGTTCTATCACAACTCTTCGAAGTGGAAAGGCAATTGACAAAAACATTCCATCAAAAGACCAAGATCCTCCTTCCCCTCCGAAAAGTAATGGTAAGGATGATGGTAAGTCTGAACTTCTTGAAAATTTGGACAAAGAAAAAGGTATGCATCCTGCTCCTTTTCCTCAAAGGTTCCAAACAATAAAGAATTTGAATCAAAATGCAGAAATTTATGAACTTTTCAAACAAGTTAAGATTAACATTCCTTTATTGGATGCAATCAAACAAGTTCCATCTTATGCTAAATTTTTGAAGGACATGTGCACAGTTAAAAGGAAACATAATGTACAAAAGAAAGCATTTCTGACGGAAAGTGTGAGCTCAATCATTCAGCACCTTACTCCACCAAAATTCAAAGATCCTGGATGTCCAACAATCTCATGCATCATTGGAAACACTAGAATAGAACATGCATTGCTTGATCTTGGTGCTAGTGTTAATCTTTTGCCTTTTTCTGTTTATCAACAGTTAGGTTTAGGTGAACTCAAGGAAACACCTGTTACACTTCAACTAGCTGATCGTTCTGTAAAAATTCCTCGAGGGATAGTTGAAGATGTTTTGGTTCAAATTGATAATTTTTACTTCCCTGTTGATTTTATTGTTTTGGACACACATCCTGTTTCAAATCCAAATGTTCAAATTCCTGTTATATTAGGCCGTCCATTTCTTGCAACTTCTAATGCTCTGATAAATTGCAGGAATGGTATGTTGAACATTTCTTTTGGAAATATGACTTTAGAATTAAATGTGTTCAACACTTGCAAGCAACCTGGTGATGATTCAGAAGTACATGAAGTGTATTTCATTGAAGAACTTGTTCATGAACATCTCACCACTACCACATTCCATGATCCTTTAGAAGCTTATTTAATTGAATGTGAGTTTGATAATGCTTCAGAAATTTCACACACTGATTCTTTGTTAAATTCTTTTCAGGATAAGCATTGTTGGAAACAAAAGTTTGAGGAACTTCCATCACTCACAAATGTCACTGTACCATCAACTATTGAACCACCCAAGCTGGATTTAAAACCATTGCCATCCGAGCTAAAATATTCCTTTTTGGGTGAGAATGAAACTTTTCCAGTCATAAATGAACTTGAGGAACTCAGAAATGATGCATATGAGAATTCTAAAATTCATAAAGAAAGAACTAAAGCCTTTCACGACAAGTTAATTTCAAGAAAAATATTTGATGTTGGGCAAAAAGTTCTACTTTATAATTCTAGACTTCACATATTTCCTGGTAAGTTGAGATCAAGATGGACTGGCCCATTTGTGGTTAAGCATGTGTCTCATTATGGAGCAGTTGACATTGAGAATCCTAAAAATGGTAACGTATTCAAGGTAAATGGACAAAGACTCAAACTCTTTTTGGAAAATCATGTTACTCAAGAAGAGGTTGTTTTTCTTTCTGATCCTTGTTTTGAAAATAACTAGATGTAAATATAATTTTTACTAATCTTCAAAAAAAAAAAACATTTTTTTTAACCCCGGTTAAATGGCGGATAACGGTACTCCGTGATTATTTAAGTCGGTTCTATCAGCTACCCACAAAACTGATATTGTATATAAATTTCTCTTTCAATTTCTTTTTCATTTTTTTTTCAAGATGGATGATATTCTCACAAGATTGCAGAAACGATTTCCTCCTTTTCCTCGGAATATTTTACTGAAGCTTTACCAAGTTCGATTTGAAAGATTAAGAATGCTTATGCACAAAGGGATTCCTGAAGACATACGTTGGATAATTGAAGCCAAGGTACGTGAAGATGAATATCTTCCTGTTTTGCATTTACCAAGTACAGGTAGAAGCACTTTTGCAAAGAAGCGACGAGCAAAGCGCATGAGTTCAAATTGCCACAAGTGTGCACGATGGACGTGTAACGGTAAATGTCGTTCTATTGGGATTCCGTCCTCTAATCGAGATGATAAAATTGAGTTCATTAAGGATGGACTGAGTAAGGAGAATTTGGGTAATATCCAACTTTCTCTTGAGACGCATCCTAGTGGAGACGTACAAAGAGAAATTCTTGATTTATGGCCGCAATTCCAAAGGGAATGGCAACATCTTGGGAATCTGATGTTAAAAGACCCTGTTTGCCAGCTTGTAAGAAAACTGGATGGGAAGCATATCCTCGACTCATAGAAGGCGTTTAAGCCGTTTCTGGACGTAAAACCAGAGGAAGATGTGAGCCACAATCACAACTACAACAAATGACTTCTCAGCTTTTGGTTTGATTTGCAATAACTTCATTTCAGTTTAATTTACGTGTTGTTCGATTTGTGTAATTATTCTCGTTTTTTTTTTTTTTTGCATTGGTCTTTTACGGTTGATTTTTCTCCTTTTTTTGATTTTCTTCCTGAAATCACGCAAAAATCTTTTGTTAGGTTAACATTTTCTTCTGGCAGGTCAAATACACTTTCGGCGACATTATTACTCTTGTCTGATTCACTACTCAGTCCTCTATATATTACACCATGTACTCATTCTCTTTCAGGCACTCGAAAAAAAAAATGGAAAGTACTTCGTCCCAGCGCATTGAAAAAAATTTGTGTCTTTGGAGGTGCTTATCCAGGGAAAAATAAAATATTCGCTGATGAAGCCATAAGAGTTGGAGTAATACTTGCCCAACAAAAGATCCAGTTGATTTATGGAGGCGGTAGTACGGGTTTAATGGGAGCAGTCGCTACAGCAGCACACACTGGAGGAAGTCAAGTTCACAGCTTTTTGTGGACCTACCGTGGGTAAGGAAATACAAGTCTGGAGTATCCCTGAACGGATAACAATCATGTACCATTCTGCCGATGCATTCATTGCTTTACCAGGAGGTCTGGGTACATTGGAAGAAATAGCTTGCGTGGCTTCTTGGTCATCTTTGGTCACAAATAAGAAACCCATTGGTTTGCTTAATATTAATGGTTATTTTAGTAATTTGCTTTCATATTTAGATAATGCTGTGGATAATGGATTCATGTTTTCAGAGGCAAGGAGAACCATAATATCTGCTACAACCATTGAAGATTTACTCAAAAAGCTCCAAGCTTATGAGTATTTATCTGCTACGGTTGTTTCGCAAACGCTCGGAAAAAGAAAAAGAGATATGGACGAGCAAGGAGTGGATTGCACTCTGTCTTTGTGACATTATCTAACATTTTGTTTGTTGTGTCTCAGTTATAATAAGTGGTTAGCAACCTCTGCAGGTAATATCTCCTAAATTCTACCTTTAAAATTTGACATTGGGGACAATGTCATATTTTAGTAGGGGGTAAGGGACATATTTTGCTAAAAAAAAAAAAATTGTTGTGTTTTAAGCCATTTAGAAGTATTCATTCTGAACAAGGTCTGAGTAAGGGAGACTTGAGACATACCTTGTCAGTTTGATTTAATCTTCTTCTTCAAAAAAAAAAAAAAAAAAAAAAACATGTTTAGACTTAGTGTGTTTTTTTAGTTACTTTCAATACTATAATGAGATATGAATTGCATAAGTCTAAAACAGATTTATTAGTGAGAAGATTTTCATGAGAATTGAGCTTGATATCAACCTTTTTCTGAGCCAATGTTAATATGATATGTTGATTGAGAAAGAAGCATGTTTAGACTTAATTTGACTTGTATAATCATCCTTGTGAGTTTTTGAGCCTATAATGATTGATGCATTATACAAATCAATCTAATTTCTTTCTTGAGTGCTCTTATGATTACATGATTCTCTAGAACTTGCTTTAAACCGTTTGATACTATATTGATACATGTGACAACATGAATATGATAGAGGCATTAGGATTATAACCAGAGCCAAACAGCCATCCCTTATTAATGTTCTAAGAGAACATCCCCACTAGTGAGCCAATTTGAGCCTACATTAAATATGTTGTTTTATTGGTAACCACAACTTACACCTAGCCTAAATATACTTATATCCTTACCCTTGTTCTAAAGATGGATTTTTATATTTTGAGACATATTAAAAAAATAAATAAATAAAAATAAAATAAAATAAAAAACAAGGGATATTTTAGTTGAAAATTTGGGTTAGAAACAAAAGATAAGTGTGGGGGAAGAAAAGAAAAGAAAAAGTCAAGAGAAAAAGAAAGGGATCATTGTCAAATACATTCCCATATTAAAAAAAAAAAAAAAAAAAAAGAATCTTCTCTTGAACTTCTAGAAAAAGATGTTACAAAGTTGGTTAGAATGATGCAAAGGCTCAACATGAATATTTAGCCTATGTTATTATGTGCTTTATAAGAGTTTTGAGAAGTTTTATTTGTATGATCTTATTATGTCTCTAAACTCTATGAACTCTTTGGAACCTTTGTGATATCTTTATCCTTTTGTTCTTTAACCACATTATAACCCTTTGGCCCCATTACAACCTTGAATAAAGACCTCTTGATTTATGAAGTTGTATGATCTAAATAGTGGAGAATAGGTGGACAAGCAAGCATATGGTAGAAGTGTTTTCATGAGATTGATTGAGTGTAAACACTTTACCACTACTTTAAATAGTGAAAATCAAGAGAGTATCCCATGTGAGAAGTTGAGATTAAGTTTGAATATGCACTATTTTGATTGAAATGTGTTATGTTAATATTGGCTTAACTCATTTATTTACATTCAAGCAAGATTTTTTGTGAATTTCTTTAAGCTATTGATTAGTTTTTAAGACTTGTCCAATGATTATCTCTAATTTATATTGGAAGGATTAGTTATAATTATTATTTTTAGTTTTTCTTATGTCTTCAATGTTTGTGGGTATCGTCCTAGTAAACCCTCACGAGACTAAACTCGTCCACTAGGGACACCTAGGGGTTTAAAGGCTTGTGTCACATGCTAAGTGCCACCGTGATTTCCTACGAAAATGGATTAGATTAGATTTTCTTATTTTATTTTTATTGAGTCGTTGCTAGGGACTAGCAACAATCTAAGTGTGGGGGTGTGATAACTCGTATAATTATATAGTTTTTAGTTATGTTTTATTATTGTTTTGTGTCAAATACGAGTTATTATTGTTTAGTCTAATTGTGTTTATGATCTTTTATATTTTTATGTAATTTGGTGTTTTTCACAAGTTTCTTTGAGTGATTTCAGATTACTAGAATTAAGGGCAAATCCAGTTCAGTTCCAGTTCCGACACCGTTTACCATATCAGCTATATCTCGAGTTTCACTGAAGCAATAAGGCTGAAATTTGTAGCCGTGCAAAGCTAAGAGGCATATCTATCTTTTTCATGTTTTACACTTCTTGAAACGGAGTCGTTTTCCCTAGTGAAATCGACCATCAAGTTGGCTGATGTGCAATGACGTCTGTGCTGACCTGTTTTCGTATTTTGCCCATATCTTCTTATCCACATCAGCAAATGAGCTGATTCCAACGGCTATGGATCCATAACTGATAGGGGTATATTTTTCTAGAAGACAATTTTATCAGATCGAGCCTCCAACATTGACAAAATCGACCATCAAGCTGGCTGATCAGAATTGTCATACAATATGACGAAAATTGTTAGAAAAATGCACCCACCTATTATACCTACCTTTGAAATTTGTAAAGCTTGTCTCTTGTCATTTAGCCCTCCAAAATGTGTATAAATAGAGGGCCTTGGATGAGTATTGGGATATATTGTACATTGGTAGGATATTAGCCATTGTAATAAAATTCTCTAAGTTTTCTTCTTCTTTCCTTTCTCTAGTTTTCTTTTTCTTTATTTACTTATGCTTCTTACATTTCTTTTCATTTTATTCATATCTAGTATGTGTTGCTAATCATATTGTTGAGGTGATGAGGTGAAGCTTTTGGTAAATGCTAAGGTTAGTCTCTTAAACATGAGCTAAAATGAATCATCATTTATAAACACTAGTATAGATAATATTTTCTTTTGGTTTAAAATCATACTTGCAAAGTAGAGATCTTGATTCATTATTGACAATGAAAATGGCACAGTAAATGCTTGGTTTCATAACCTTGATTTGTTGTAGACATATACCTTGGCATAAGGAATGCTTGGACTCTTTTTATGAGTTTTGAGGACACCAAATGAACATAATATCATATGCTATGGACGTTGGACAATTTGGACTGAATTGCTAAACCTTCCGATTGGAACCTCCTTTATGTGTGGATTTCAATTGTGTAATAAAACAAGATTAATCTTAGCATAACACCAATAGTGGATTCTCTAACCTCAACATCATTTCTTATTGTTTTTTATATCTTGTTTAATTGCTTTTATGTTATTTTGTTTATTTTGATCTCTAATATCTTGTTTACTTTCTTTGTTATTGATTCCCTAATATCTTGTTTATTTTCTTTTTCATATATATTTATAAACTTATACTTACTAGTACGCTTCCCTGTGGTTCGACCTCGGACACCCGAGAATTTATTACTTGAACATAACCTGCACTTGGGTTTACAACTCTTAATTGAGTCTCCATCAGCTATTGCACAAGATGGCAACGGAAACATACTGCCAATTGCCTTTGCCATTGCGGAGGGTGAGACAACAGAGGCTTGGTCATTCTTTCTCACTAATTTGCGTAAACATGTGACAAGACAGCCTGGCATATGCTTGATGTCTGATCGACATGAAGCCATCAAAGCTGCGATCAGACGCGATGGTAGTGGATGGAATCCTCCACATGCATATTTAGTGTACTACATTCGACACCTTGCAACTAACTTTATGAAGAAGTTTAACAATAAGGAATTGGGTCGACACATTGTTAACATGGGTATGGAATCAAATCATAGTTATTTTATCTCTTATATTTCCTTTAGTATATCAAATAATATTGAAATTCACAAGTCTTTTCTTTTTAATTTTATCAAGATACGAGTTGAGGCGACCCAATTTTCATTTCATGTATGAGAATCTTCGTGGAGAAAATGCAGAGGCGACTAATTGGCTTGATAGGATCCCCAAGGATAAATGGGCCCAATCATATGATCAAGGAAGACGTTATAGCCATATACAACCAACCTAGCTGAATCTACCAATTCGGTGTTGAAGGGAACGCATCATCTTCCCATTATTGCTTTAGTGCAATCAACATATTATAGGTTGGCTGAACTTTTTTTTAAGATAGGGAACAAGCAAATTTCAATGATGGAGGGAGGGCACACATACTGTGAAATAGTCACATAGGCTATGCAAGAAAATAACAGGAAAGCTAACTCCCACTTTGTTCGTAATTTTACGCGAGCAAATCAATCTTTTCTGATTGAAGAGTTAGCTGATCCACAAGAGGATGTTCCTGTAATGTAGTACAAAGTCAAGCTTAGTGACATGCGGTGTGACTGTGGGAAGTTTCAAGCACAAAGGTTCTCTTGTTCACATGTAGTTGCTGCTTGTGCACATGTCCATGTAGATTGCATGCAATATGTGGACAATGTCTATGGACTGAAAACTATATTGAATGTTTATAGACATGAGTTCCAACCAGTTGGAAAAGAAGGTTATTGGCCTCAATATGATGATCCAAAAGTGTGTCCCAATCAAGAAATGCGGAGAAATCCATATGGTCGGCCAAAATCAAGTCGTATTCGTATTGAAATGGACCTCATGGAGAAAGGCCAACCAAAATGTTGTGGATTATGCAGAAATGAAGGTCATAGCCGTCGAAAATGTTCGCATCAATCTGGCACATTGGGGGAGAGTTTGCATCAAAAATAAAGGAATTACATGTTTTCATAACCTGTAATATTTACATATTTTGCTGTTAAGGAAAAATGTTATGCAAGTTTTTTTCTACTTATCATGTAATTTGGATTATTATTTTATATAAAGTTAAGAAATTTTATAAATTATAAAAATTAAGTATATAAATTTAAATAACAAAATAAATAAAAAAATTTAAAATAACATTATTCTCGTTATATTGATAAAAGTACATTTATTCTAATTATTTATGGAGGAGCTCTTGGATCGCGTGGTGCAGAGCAACTGTGTCGAGCTCTCCTATTGCATGGTGGTTGGACCCGTCGTTCAACCTCAACAGTGGCACGTATTCGCAGTCGACCACGATCTCTTGCTGTAACCGCCACTGGTTCTGGTTGTATGTCATCCGCCATTTCTTCTGTATAAAAAATTTGAAACCCACTACTGGAGGAGCCAACACCTAGTTCACCCATAAAGGGAACCTGACTACTAGATGGACCCAGAAATGATGTAGCATCAAATGCTAACGCAGGGGTTCCAAACTGATACATTGTAGTTAGATATGTTGAACTTGGACTTGGGATATGGAGCTGGTCATCTAACCTCGTCATTGGCGTTGATAGTCGGTAACACTCATCAACATCATATCCAAGGTGACTGGCGGAATAACGATGACTGGATGGTACTCTATGATCCCGTTCAGGATGACTAAATGACATCCTCGGTGCAGTGAACTCTGATGCATGTGATGAGGCCGGTTGATGCATCCGCCCACGTTGTCGGCTAGGTCTAGGAGCTTCTATTTCCTGTGTAGGAGAGACTGGATTTGAAGTTCGTCCGGTAAACGACATACTCCTAACATCCTCATACACCGACGGTGGACAAACAAAAGGCCGACCTTCATTTTTATACCATCCTATGTAATCATAAGATGGGTTGAAATTATTACCAACAATCGGATAACCTGTCGAAATTCGTTGAGAACGTATATCCCACAAATGGATCCAATGTTGATGCTTCGCAGGCTAGAATTCTTCATGACGCCCACGCATGTCAATCTTGTGAACCTTATCAAGGTTCACTAGTGCTTGCGAAATTGGTTGTTGCATCCTAAATTGTCGCAATACCCTATCAGTGTGGTGTCACTCTACATATGAAAAGCATATCAATGCTGTGTTTGCTTTCCATATATTACAATTATTGTAGGCATCCGATGGGAGGTATGTCATAATTTCATTTGAAGAATATGGCATCCACAGAAACTGCGAATAATTATTACAAATTATTAATTTCATATGGATTAAATACAAAAATACTTGAATGTAACAATCGAAACATTTACCTTATCATATCCTACTCGATCTAGTCGTAATCTTATACTTGCAAGGTCGGTCAGAGTTTCGGTAAGATCTCTACGATGACTCCACCTGTTAAAATGCGTATAGACCTATAAAAATACAAGTTCGTAAAAAATTAATAAAATAGTAAAGATTATTACCTGCTTGCAAGGGGTATACAACCGAAACATCCACACGCAGAGCAAGAAATGGCAGCCGATACCAAGCCCATGATTGTAGAAGCACTAAACATCCACCTATGTCATGGCTTTTTGGAACTGTAGTCCGGTACAGTTTCTCTATACAAAACCGCCAAACATGCAGAACCCCAACTATAATTTGCCGCATGCTCAAAATCACATAGTAATGGAAGATACATTAAATGTATCTGACTGCTCGATTTGTCAGGCATTAGTAATCCTTCAATCAAACGTAAAATATATGCCCTAGCAGCATATTGTCTCTGTTCTTCACTTGCGTGTAATGGAAGATTTTGAAAGGATTTCAACCAATTTAGTCTCACCGTTGAGCCAGATACATACTCATCTGGAGGTACCACGCCCAATAGATTTTGACACTCTTCATTCCAATCTAGCAAGCTTGCGCCTGTAATTGCATCGCCATGGACCGAAAGTCCAAGTTGAAGCGCAAGATCTTCTAGAGTTACCGTGCATTCACCAAATGAAAAATGAAAAGTGTGCGTCTCGGGTCTCCATCGTTCGATCAACGCACTGATTAAGTCAGGTTGTAGCAAAAATCGTCTAAATTGAGTTGCGTGATAAAATCAGGCTCTTCTTAAGTGGTTGATAATAGATGTATGTGGGTCCTCCAATGTAAATTTTCTCGAACGTAACACGCGACGAGTATCCTGTTGGTAATTAATTAAATTAAGTATAAAAATTAATATATTATAAAACTATAATAATTAAAAAATTCTAAAACTATAAAATGACAAAACAATAATAATTAAAAAATTAAATATTATAAAACTATAAAATGACAAAACAATAATAATTATAAAATTATAAAACTAAAATAATAAAAAAATTATAAAATTATAAAACTATAAAATGACAAAACAATAATAATAAAAAAATTATTAAAATTTGATAATGTAATACAAATAATATTACAAAAAATTACTTACCTCTTTAAATATAACCGAGGATATGTGTTTTTCTTGCAACCTCAATAATGATGATGAAGCAATTTTTAAATTAACAAGAAGAAATTTTGTATGGAAGAAGGAAGAAGGAAAAAGAAAAATTTGAGATTTGTTGTAGAAAATATGAAGAGGGGGTATTTATAGATATTTGGGGTGTAGGGGGATATTTGAAGGCAACGGTCAAGTGACCGTTGCCTTCAAATTTCAAAATTTTTATTTTTTTTTATAATCGTTGTAAATTTTAAATTAAAATACAAAATTTAAAAAAAAAAAATACAAACACCAAGGAAAATCGCCACCCCTCATGGCAATTTTCCTTGGTGTTTTTTCAAATTTTTTTAAAATACACGCTGGTAAATCGCCATGGGGGATGGCGATTTCCCAGCAGATTTTAAAATGAGCAGATTTTGGGAAATAATTTGAAAACAAAGGTATTTCGGTAAATAATTTTTTTTGGCTATATTATGATAAAAAAAAAAACTAGAATTTATCACACCCACTTTTTGGGTGAAAATATATATTTTCAAAAGAAAAAAAAATTATATTTTAAAAAGAATAATAAGTTAAAAATAGGTGAGTAGTTTTTTAGTGAGTACTTATTTTTTTTTTTTAAATTAAAAGGTATTAAAAAAGATGAGTAGTTTTTTTAATGTATAGTTATTTTTTAAAATTAAAATACCTAAATATCTCTAAACTTATTTTTATTACTATAACTTTAATATTGGTTTTTATGCAAATTCCTTAATTGAGTTAATGTCATTTTACTTGTGAGTTGTGACACCAACTTAATCAAGAGTTTTATAATTATTATAGATAAATATGCATTTAAAATTTTCAATGCGTTATCAAACAGAGTTTAAGCTAATCAAGTAAATTAGAACCAGCACACACACACACTACGTGAGTGAAAAAAAAATGAAGATTTGAAAAAATTGTTTTGGAAGAAAATAGTATTTAAAAGAAAAAGTGGGTAATTTTTTTTAATGGTTGGGTATTATTTTTACAATAAAAAGATGTATATATCCTTAACTTTATATTTTATAATAATTTTATTTGATTTTTTTTTGTTAATTCATCAATTGAATTGATGTTACTTACTCATGACACTAAATCAACCAAATATTTTATATATAGTATAAATATGTATTGAATTTTTTTAATGTGTTATCAAACAGAACTTAAGTTAATCAAGTACACTAAAATTGACACAATCACTATGTGGATGGAAAAATAATTTGAAAAAAAAAAATTCAGAAGAGAATAACATTTAAAAGAAAAAAGTTGGTAGTTTTTTTTTTTTTTTTGAATGGTTAGTTATTATTTTTACAAGGGATAATGTCGTGAATAACCCCTGAAGTTTATCAAATTTATCAATGTGGTACCTGTACTTTAAAAATGTTTAATGTAGTACCTGTACTATCAAACCGTGTATCAATGTGTTACTTTGACTTAACACCGTTTAATATAGATGATGATATGACATTGACTAATCAGGTGATGACACGTGGCAGCACCTGATTTTTTGGAAATTAGTATCTAATTTTTTGTAAAAAAAAAAGAAAAAATATTTTAAAAATATATATATAATATTTTAAAATTAATACTTTTTTAAGAAAATTAAAAAATTATATTAAAATAATAATAAAGTTTAAAATTATATTTTTAAATTCAAAATTTTAAAAATTAAAAAAATAAAAATATTTAACTAAAATTATTTTTAAAATATATAATATTTTAAAATTAAATATTAAATCATTTATAATATCTAAAATCTTTTTAAAAAAAAAGTTATTTTTGAAAATTACAAAAATTAAATTATGAAATTATTTTTATTCTTTTAAAAAAATTTATTAAAAAATTAAAAAAATTAAATATGAAATTAATTTTTAATTTTTTTTATATTTCTGTAAATTTTTAAATTTTTTTAAATTTTTAAATTTTTTTTAATATTTTAATATTTTAAAATTTTAAAATTAAAATTAATTATTTTTTTTTTAAGTTTTTAATTTTTTTTAAATTTTTTTAAGTTAATAAACGTGGCATCATTATATGATGTCACGTGTCATCATTATATTTTTAAAATAATAATATTTTTTATTTTTAAAATTAAATTAATAATTTTTTAGTTAGTACAAGTGGCATCATTATATGGTGTCACGTGTCAAGTTTTCATTGGATACAGAAGCCACGTCATCAATTTTTAACGGTGTTACTGACAGGTACTACAATAGCACACGGAGTGTAAACTTTAAGTACCAAAATAGACATTTTTAAAGTACAGGTACTACATTGACAAATTTGATAAATTTCAGAGACCATTCATGACATTATCCTTTTTTACAATAAAAAGATGTATATATCCTTAATTTTATATTTTATAATAATTTTATTTGATTTTTTTTTTTTTGTAAATTTATCAATTGAATTGGTATTACTTACTCGTGAAATTATATATAATACTAGAATTTATGACACCCAGTTTGTTGGTGAGAAAATATATTTTCAAAAGAAAAATTTTATATTTTAAAAAGAACAATAAGTTTAAAAAATAACGGAGTAATTTTTTTAGTGAGTAATTATTTTTTAAAAATTAATAGATATTTAACAAGGTGAGATTTTTTTAATGGATAGTTATTTTTTAAAATTAAAATGCCTAAATATCTCTAAATTTACAACTATAGATAAATAATTATGGACTAAATTGGAGTCAGCAACAAATTTATATGGCAAACAAATGTAATTTAGTATGAAATAAGTGCAAGAAAATAAAAGTATTCACCCCCTTCTTAAAAAAAAAAAAATCCCAAAGGCATAAGTGAATAAAAAATTAGATCAGATTTATCGGTTTGATCGATTGAATCAAAAATCGGTGATCTATCCGATTCAATAGGTGTAATAAAATCGGATTTGATCGAATCGGTCAAAAATCGGTTCAATCGGTAAAAAATCGAAAAAAAATAAAAACCATTTTTTTTATTTTTTTAATTATTTTTTGTAATTGATGAGATTTAAATTCATAACCTCTTAAAAATATATTAAAGACCATAACATTAAACTAAATATTTATTTTTATTTATTATTTACTATATTTAATATTTATTTAAAAATAAAAATATTTTAAAAATTTTATTTAAAGTATCCAACTGATTCTATCGATTTAATTAATTGAATCAAAAATCGAAAATTACACCCAAATTTCGGTTCGATTTTTTAAGGCATGTACATAAAACAAAATTCATCAAAGCCCCCCGAAATTCGCGAATCCAAGAAAAACAAAACCCTAGAAAAAGTCTCCCTTACCTCTTCAGTAAGAGAAAAAAAGAAGTGTTGTAAGTTAAATATTCCCCTTTCACTTTCCAAGAGAAAGGAGAAGAAATCAACAAAAAAAGAAAAGAAAAATGGACGCAATGAGGAAACAGCTCGATGTGCTGATGGGAGCCAATCGAAATGGCGACGTACGGGAAGTGAATCGCAAGTACTACGATCGCGATGTTTGCCGTCTCTTTTTGTCCGGTCTTTGCCCTCACGAGCTCTTCCAATTAACGGTACTTCGATGAAATTTAACTATCGATTCATTGATTTCTATTCGCTTCATTAATTACCTGTTATCAAGATTCTCTTTGTCTTGTTAAACCCTAATCTCTGATTTTATTATATAATTTGTTCATTAAATTATAGCTTAGACAGATATTTATTTGATTTGTGGAGTGATAGATTAAGGTAAACGAAGAGTTTGGGAAGTCTTTTGGTTTCTGTGAGAATGTGTTGCAAGGAAATAAAGGGAAGCTTGATTCTACATTTTTTTTTTTTTTAAAAATATAGTATTAGTTCAGGTTACATTAGGTCGTTTTTACTAATTTTTTGCTTATGAAAGGAAAATGTGTTTGAATACTGAAGCAATAATGTTTCTGACAAATTAAAATTTCTAGCTTTGACTTTTTTTTTTTTTTAAAAAAAAAAAAATAGGAAAAATGCATGATTTTACTTTTATATTGAATGATTGTGTTGCGTTTTCTTATTTTCACTTACTAATTAAATATGAATTTTCTTTTGCTTTTAATAACTTCTGAGGAAGTGAATAAACACTAAGTTCCCAAAGTAACAACCAAAAGGAGCATTACTACTGGTAGCTAGGGAATGGATTGAGTAATACAGGAAATCTAAAGCAAAGGAAAAAATGGGAGAGGGGGGAGTAAAAAACCATGATGATAGGTAGTATTTGTTGTTAGTAGAAAAAGAAAGGGAAAACTTCTGTAAAATTTTCTGTTCCTAAGTTTGTTTACTTAGGAGGTCTAGGGAAGAAGAAAGGATTATGACTGTATACTATTTTGATTTGTCATTGGTTGGTGACATGGAAAACAAATAAATCGAGATAAGCCTATTATAGTATTTCCAATTTCTTTTGTAATCTAATTCTTTTTTATTCATGGTATCAATTGATACAAATTCTTTTGTTTGAGGAGGGGATTTTGGTAAAATCATTTATTGCTAAAGATGCTATACATGTTTAGTTACATGGTAGGTCAATAATGGACCATCGTTATCAAGGTTTTGAGTTTGACTGTTGAATGTTCAGTTTTAGTAATACGTCGGATTGGAGTTTTTGATGCTTTTTTTTTTTTCCTGTCTGAAGTTCTTACGCTTTTTACATTACTGATCACATTTTTTTCCCATCTTGATTCAGAAAATGGATATGGGACCGTGCCCAAAGGTCCACTCTTTGCACCTGAGGAAAGAGTATCCTTTTTAATTCTTATTGCTAGCAATTATTTATTGCATTGTGACTTAACATTGTTAGTAATTCTGACTTGTACTCTCTTGAGGCCTAGGGTATGTCAGTACTCAGTAGGTACTATGTATTAGTAAATTTCAAAAGCGAGGTGTCAACTAGGTTGCTCAGACTTGGGTGCAAGGGTTGCATGTGGTTATGTTTTATTTTTTGTGAGTTCTCCCATATACTTACAGTACAGGATCATATCCTTCTAGCTGTCTCTAGCTTGAACTTTGAAGTATTTGATATGCTTAGAAGAAAAGAAGAGTCGGAGTGGCATGCTAATGGACCATTGGCTGATGGCCTATCATTATGCTATCAAGAAGTAAGGTCTAGTAGTATATATTTGGTCCCTTAACTCTTTCTAGATATGAAGAAGCCAAGGCAAAAGGTATTGATAACTATGACAGAGAATTGGAAGATGCCATTGATAGACTCATTGTCGAGTGTGATAGGAAAATTGGCAGAGCTCTAAAGCGCCTTGAAGATGAGGATGCAAAAGCTGCTATTGCAATATCAGTTTCTGAGGTTACACAGGTGAGGCCAAATAAGTTAGTTCACTTTCAATAGTTTTATCTGATGTTATTCTTTTTATTTGGATTTTGAAAATTTTTACATTGCAGACCCCTGAAGCACTTGAGCTGTCGAAGCAGATAAAGGAGAAACTGAAAGAAGCTGATCAACATGGTAATGTGTTTTGAGCTGGCATATGAATTATTCCAGAATTAAGACATTGTTGTTTGAGCCCTTTAACTTTCTGCAGATTGAAGACTACTTAGCAAGCATCATAACATTTTATATCACGATTAGGAACTTATTGCTTAATTCATGACTTAAATTCACTTGAAATTACTCAATTTTTGACACTGGGTTTAAGAATGTATTTCATTTGTATTATTATGTTTTCTTTGCTTCCACGTTCATATCCTTGCAGTCAATAGGAGGCCAACTTACTGTCTTGTTGTTCTAAGAAGTCGTGTTTTCTTCTTCTAAGGAATTACTCTCAGGTGTCGTCCAATTGATTATTGAGGAGATTTAGTTGAATAGTTTGATGGGTTCACGTATTTATAGGTTTTCATGTAGAGAGGCTGAACTGTTTTGGTAGTTGGACTTCATTCTTCCCGTATGTTTTACTTTAAGGTGCTTTTAGTAACTTGTAGATGGGATGATGTTAAAAATCATGTTTCGGTTTGCTCCTAAACAGGGATGATTTGGATGGATACTTTAGGATTAAATATTTTATGGATGTATTTGGCGAAAGATGCAACGTTTTTTTGTTACTATTTAGCCTAGATATTGGTAAATCATCCAGATCACTCCTTGTTTTAAATGGCACATTTATTGGTTGTAATGAATATGAAAGTCCTCATTTTGTAAAGAGGACAAACATATTGAACCTTGAGTGTTTCTAATGTGTTTAGTCAATGCACTTGAAATTTTCTAGTATAATATATTGAAAATTTGTGTGTTTTTGTTCTTTCTGAAAAATAAGTATGAACTACCATTGCCTTTGTTTGCTTAAAATTCTTAATGGCTCATATCTTTGCTACTGTCCACACTTTGTCTGTAATTACTGATTGTAATGGAACCCTTTTATAAAATCCCCACTCATACATGGTTGCTTACAAGCCTTTTAGGAAATTTCCACTCATACATGTTTACTTTTATTATATATAGATCTTGAAGGCAAGACTGATCTTAAGATTCGAGCTCTGGAAGAAGTAGAAGAGCTTAGAACTACAAGAGCAGACAAGCAGGTATATCATAGTTTATGGAGGTTTAGGAATTAAATTAAAATATTAATGCCATAGAGTGGTATTTCTTGATTTGAGCTGTGGTGAAAGTTCCATGATCTTGATTCTATGATAACTTTTTGACCCTTGAACAAATGACATTTTTTTTTATTGTGATAGTCAATACTGCTTTTGGATGCATTCAATAAAGATAGAGCATCGCTGCCTCAACCCCTGCCAAATCCACCGCAATTGGCACCTCTGCCTGTACCTGCACCTGATCCTCGTGTGCAGGAGATGATAAACGAGAAGCTAAAGAAAGCAGAAGATCTTGGTAAAGTATACTGCTTAATGATACCTCAGCTTTTAAAAATTATGCTTGTATACTAGTAAATTGATTAATGGCAATCCTCACTCCTCAAGCTAGTTGTTTTTGACATTAAGAATTGACCATTTATTGCTTTTGTTCTGTGAGTGTTTTTTGTTATAGTTACAAAGGTAGTGGCAACATGATTTAGTATAAAACAGAGTATTTTAAGATTACTTAAATTTTCATTTAAGAACAGTCCCCCCCGCCCCCCAATTGATGAGTTGAATTCAGAGTATATTCCTTGAGGTTGGGATTACGTTTGTTATTTTCAATTTTAGTAATTTGTGGATATAGTAAACGGTGTTATTTTGCTTTATTTTATTTTGTTGGTTACCTAGTTTTACTTGGTTGTAGTTCTCTAAGCTTTCTCTTTATTGTTTAGGTGAGAAGGGAATGGTGGATGAAGCACAAAAAGCACTAGAAGAGGCTGAAGCACTTAAGAAGGTTTTCAATTTCCGAGTTTTGGCCTATTCTTTTTTTCCTTGAATTTTGTCCTATATATGTTATACTTCAATTTATGTCTTCATCCTTAACTCTTCTAGGCAAAAAAAAAAATCCTTTGCTGTTTTTTTTTTTTTTTTTTGGTGCCTTTTTTAGGGGATAAATATAATTTTATAATGTTTTTTCCTTTTCTGTTCAGCTGCCTGCTAGACAGGAGCCTGTTTTGGATTCCTCGAAGTACTCAGCTGCTGATGTCCGCATTGTGAGTCCATTTTCTTTTCTGAACCAAACAATTAAAGGCACTGTAGTAAACCAAAGCCAGAACTTCAAAATGGAAATGAAAAACTAAAGCACACAAAATGAAAATTGGAAGGTGGGTGCTGTTCGAAACCAGAGCACACAACTTGAGATGAAGTTTGGTATGAAAAACTTGGTCTTGTGCATCCTGCCTAGAATAATTCACATGCTCGTAAATTTAAAGATGCATGTGCAAGCTCAGACTTCCTGAAATCAGTTTAAATGCTTTGCTATAAGCAGCTTAGAATCAAAACCATACAGATCAAAATATTTAAGTAATAAAGTTAAGGGTTTGGCACGAGTTATGGGAGCTTGCTGCTTCCTCTTGTTTTTATGAACTTAACATTTTTAAGGTAGATCTATTTTTTACTTCACTTTTGGATAGGAAGAAGACTATACTCTGAGATAGATACAATATGCATCAGTTGCCTTACATATTCCTTTCAGTTTGATGATTCAAATTTCAAAATGCATTAGATGTTGCTTGTTTTCATCTGTTGATCTGATCTGACCTTTCCTAATTAATCCTTTGAATTGCAATGTTCATACAGACTGATCAAAAGCTTCGTGTTTGTGACATTTGTGGAGCATTTTTAAGTGTTTATGATAGGTAAATCTTGATTCTGTCTCTCCTAGCTATTATCATGTTATTTTGGCTTGTTTTGAGGGCTTAAAAAATCAGCGTTTGGGGTTTCAAGTGCTTCAGCTTTTGACCCGACTATTATACCTCCTTGTTACCAGCAGGCTTTTGGGCCCAGTTTTACGAGGATAACTTTTGCAGCTACATAATGTGCGTCTTTTTCTGTTTTATGCGCTTGTAGATCATGCTATTGCTAGATAATAAATTATAAGGAAGCTATTTAATACTTGTCTGTTGTATATTTTGATCTTCTTGGTGAAGTATTTTGATCTTTCTTTTTTCCTTTCAGTGACCGACGTTTAGCGGATCATTTTGGAGGCAAGCTTCATTTAGGTTATATGCAAATCCGTGATAAACTAGCAGAGCTTCAGGTAAAATGATTTATTTACTCACTATTGTCTTAGCTTTGGTGTTTTTTTTTTTTAATATTGAGTAGGGACTGGCAAGATGTTCAATTCGCAAGTTCACTTGCAACTTCTTCTGATCTGAGTGTTAACTGTTGTGTTTTAATTACTCAGATGTGATTTTAATGCTTTTGCCTAGTGAATTGAATGAATAAATCAAATAGATGCAGTTGTGCGTAGTAGGATAGATCTATTCTTTTATGCATCTTGTGTTGAGACATGCTTAAGTTGGTATGTGAATATGTTGGTTCAGGTGCTGGTATAATGTTTCACATTCTTCTGTACGATTCTCAGTTAGTGAGCCCTCTGTGAGTTTTTCTTACCTCGGAGATGAATAATACCCTCCCATTTTCTAATCTTTGTGGTTATAATCTAGATACTGAACTCTGAAAAACAGAGTATTTTCCCATATATGCGCCTGTGCATATTCTGGACTTGGGATGCATTAGATATGACATTTTGGTTAGATACAGACAAATTTTGAACTCTGAAAAACACACAATGCACCTGCTTTAAGGAAACAATTAATATACAAAAGCAAAAGAATGGAGGAGGAGGAAGTAGAAGTAGAAGGAGAAGGAGAAGAAGAAGAAGAAATTTGTGTTCTACAAATCTAAAGTACAACTCTTTCCTTTATGTCACTGACTTGGATTACCGAAAATGAAACATGAGCTGCAAAATAATCTAGAATTGCATGCACAACGTATTCTGCACTTTGGTGACATATGATCAATTTACTGCTTGTTTCCAAACTAGTTTCCGTAGTTGTGTTCCTTTTCTTTCACTACTGAGAAGATGCAGATGTTGGTGGGAGGGTGCATGGGGCTTTCAGTTTTGTTGCATAACTGATTATATGAGGTATTTGGATCAGGCCGTATCTGTTCTGCTTTGCTATTTTTGGTTTAATGGTTTAAGGCTTGCTGTCTTATGCCTAGCATTAGAAGTTTTTCCGTATAGTCCTTGTGGCAAGTACATAAAAAATTGGAGTGGCATTTCATGTTATTCAAAAAATGGTTTCAGTAGCACTTTCTTGGTAATTATTTTTGTCAGGAAGAGAGAAACAAGAGCCGCAAACTTGATCGATATGATGACAGAAGGTAATCTATAGTGTTTTTCTTTTCCTTCTTCTTATTCGGAAAAGGGGCCTAGCGAGATGGTTCAGTTTTCTTTCATAATGCTCTAATTTTTCTATATTACTGATGAAATAGATCAAAGGAACGGAGTAGGGATAAAGACAGAGAACCGAGTCGGGATCGTGACCAAGGAGATAGCCATGATCGAGGGAAGGATTATGATCGTAGGAGCAGGGACCGGGACAGGTATTATGAGAGAGATCGTGGATACGATCGGGACCGTGAGAGAGATTATGAGCGCTCACGCAGTTATGATTCAAGAAGTCGTCGCAGGTCACGTTCTCGGTCTAGGGAACGATCCAGGGACTATGATTGGCGCAGGTACCTGCTTTTGTATAGGTCTTATAAAGCTTATTTTCCTTTCAATTTTGGCGTGAAGTCGCTTGAAAGATATTAAAACAAGGATTTGGTATTCTTAAGCTAATTTAGAATGAATAATGAACAGTCACAAGAGGATTGGCTTTATTATTAGTTTAGATTTATGATAATAAAAACGTTTTGATAATTATTTGATGATCTTTAATTCTTTTTCTTTCTTTTTTAGGTGTTCATAGTTGGACTTGGAAGTGGTTTTTGATATTCCAAATAATATTTAATTAATTATTCTTTAAACCTTGTTTCTGTTTCAGGCCGCGTGATCGATACTAGATGATGGATATGGAATTGATGGTTACTTTAATTAGGTGAGTGGGCGAAATCATGTAGTAGGAGGATTGATATATATTTAATTATGTGCTTGTTCTGATGCTTTCGGCGGTTTGCTGGATGTATCTGTCTGACAGCTTCAAAGATTGATTTTGTTGACTAATATTTGCTTGCAAAAGAGGTATGTGTTAAAATTATCTTTTACTAATTAATTACTAGTGCTGTGAATTTTCAGTGATTGGCTCAATATTTTCAAACCAACCTTGTTGCTCCGTCGAAAAATAATAAAGTATTACAGTTGCTTTGACGATAGATTTCTGAAGTTAGGAACTATTTGGTTTCTCAGCAATGCATGCTATATAACTAACAACAATCTCCATGAAGAACCCAATAAACAGAAAATTTTAATTTAATTTAATAAAATTGGAATTTGAGGGATTGTATTTTCTCTTTCGGAAGAAGGAATTAAGGTGTTTTCTCATTTTTATTTTTTTTTAATTTTGTTGAAATCTGATTTATGAATAAATACCTGATTATTCAAGTTATCAGCAAAATAACATTGCAATGTGAAATATATATTCTTTCCAATATTTGTCACTATATTTTAAATTGATATTGAATCTTCTCATTCTATTTTTGTTTAATTGAATTTTTATCATTAAATTTTGATTTTTTATTCAATTTTGTCATTCAATTTTGATTTTAAATGATTTGAAGATAAAATTTAATAAAAAAAAATATTTTTTCTATCTTAACAATTCAAAATAATAAATTAATTAATAACAATATTAAAAAATAGAAATTTTAATTTTTATAAAATAAAATAAAATAAATTTTCTATTTTAGGTTTTTGTCTTTCTTCTATTTTTGAAGTTATGGTGACCGTAAAGACATTAGTTAATGGTAATATTATAAGATCAAATTTGATGTGAGACATTAAATTTAACATATCTTTTTCACAATGTTATTTTTTTTAAAAAATTTATGTTGATATTTTTCTTAAAAAGTTAACAAGAATATAATATTTCATAAAATATTTTGTTTGTATCAAACTAAAACTAAAAAATAAAAAAATAATATGACAAGAAAAAAAATGTAAACTATTTTATTTAATATTATATTCGTATTAAATCAAAAATAAAAATGATATGACAAAGAAAAAAAATGCCAACATGGAAAAAAATAGGAAAATGACACGATATATCGTCGGTCATCAAAAATTTGAATAATAAAAGAAATACAAAAAAAAAATTAAGATTTAGTATTTTATAAAATAAAATTTGTATGTTAATTTTTTATTTTTTAATATTTTGTATAAACTAATTTATTGTTATTAATTATTAAAATGAAATATTTGAAAAAATATTTTTTTTTATTATATTTTGTTTTCAAATCATAATCAAAATCAAAATTATTGGTGGTAATATTCATTCAAATAAAAATAGAGTGGTAAAATTTAATATTAAGTTAAAATATAGTAGCAAATTTGTCTTTAATCTCAAAAGTATAATATCAAATATCAATCAAAATAAAATATATTGACAATTTTAATATCCACATTTAATACCGTGACAACTTTACCTCTTAATCCAAATATTAAATGCTAAGTACAAAAAATGAGAAACATTTTCGAGAAGTAAAAAAGTTTTAAGAATATGATATATTTAAATATGATTAACACGATACGTTTAATATATGTATTTTTTTTAATTTATAATTTTGATACATTTTAATATATATTTTATTTATATTTACATAATTAATATGAAAAATAAATTAAAATGTATATACGGATATTCAGATTTAACTGTTGTTTGCTGGGCTTAAAACTGGGAAGAGAGAAGAAACGTAGACAAATGAAAAGGTAAAGAACGAGGTAATTTGGTTTTTGACTCGGCCCATCTAAGCCCGAATGAAAAGCCCGCATCAAAGCAAATTTTTTTAAAAAAAAAAACATTAACCTTTTGTTCAAATTAGGTTGATGAATGGTCATTATTTTATATTAATTTGTTTTAGTTATCTTAGACAAAACATATATTATTTATAAAAAAAAAAAAAAAAAAGTAGCGGTAGTAGTAAAAATTATAGAAAAAATAAATATTTAGAGTGTTGTATCTCAAATTCATGGATTTATTGGATTTTTATATATAAATATCTATGAATTTTAAATTTATTTTCTTATATCCTTTAAAATATACAGATAAATATATTCAATATTAATTAATTTTAAATTCATAAATTTTTTGATTTTATATATAATAGATTTTGTCCATTACTGAGTGATTAAGAGATTATAATTTGTTGTTTGTTTATGTTGTATAGATATCAATTTTCTAATCATTTAGCAATCTAATAATAATAATAAATTTTTTTGAAGTAATCTAATAACATGGTGATATAAATGATCGATGAGAGATAATTGAGGGATTAAAAATATATGAATGTCAACATTCATAAATTATATATTATTATTATCGCATGATTAAGGTTTCGGTTGAAATCAAATGGAGTCTCGGTGTGGCACAATTGAGATATTTTTTTGCCCTAATCGTGCCACACTTTTTGTTTGGATAATAAGGCTAGCACGGTCTCATCGTGCTTGTCCCTTGTTTTTTCACCAGATTTTCAAGTTTTTTTGGAAAGAAATACCCTCCTGTTGGAGGGCATTTTTCAACTTTAGCCTGCACTTTTTTTTTTTATAATTTTATTTAAAAATATGAAATAATTTTTAATTTAATATAATATATAAGTTTTATTATTATATAATAAATTAATAAATATAAATTTTCTTATTATATAATTAATATGAATTAATTAAAAATAAGTAATTATATAAATAAAAAAAGTAAAAAAAATATTATTTAAAATACTATTATATTAATTTTTAATTATTTATTAATAAAATTATTATTTGATATAAATATATTTTTAATTATTTATTAATTTATAAATACCAAATAATTTAAAATTTTTATTATATCTACATTTAATGTCTTTAGTTGTCATTTTTTTTTCACTACAAGTCACCTCATCATTACCGTTGCTTTTGCATCTAAACACATATCCCATCACTGATTTAAATCTCACCGCTACAGTATCCAATCTCTTCGTTACAATAATTAATTTCACTACTATTGTTATTTTCAATCTCACCGTCTATTCAAATGGACCTTAAAACAAATTTTATTGATATAAGAAATAAAAAAAATTCGAGAGAAGGTTAATACAAAATTATAAACCACAAGAAAAAATAAGCCAAGAGGAAAATAAATACCAATTACTGTAAAAAAAAAAAATCCAAATATTTTTTTTTATTAAAAAAAGGAAAATACACTTATTTCATTAAGAATCATGTCGTGTAAATAACCCCTCAAAAACCGATAATCTAAATAATTACAGTAGAATTAATTAAAACACTAATAGATGAGAAATTTGTTATGATACTTATAATTATGATCAAATTATCACGTTTTAAAATTTAAGAATTAGAATAATAGATACTCAAAGTTTGAGAACTATTAGAGTTCGTTTGGATGTGTAATTTTAAAATTTTGAAAAATTTGAAATGAAGGTATTTGTAATTTTAAAATGATAATATTTGTAATTGTTTTGTTTGAATAAATACTTTTTAAAAATATATTTTGAAATTTGAAATTTCATGAGGTAAAAAAATAATTATAAAAGTAGAATAATTATATTAAAAATAAAAAATACATATATGTATAAAAAAAATACAATATGGATATCATTAAATTTTTAAAAATGTATAAATATTATTAATAATGTAAAAAATAAAAAATATATATCAGAATTAAATAAAATGATATTTTGTTTTATGAGTTTTGTATTTTTTAATAGGTCATATGCAGGTAAAATGAGGAAATTCATAGCAATTTTAAAAAAATTAACTCTTAAGGTAAAATTTTAAGAAGGAATTTGAGGTCTTCAAATTTCCTTTTGAAATTTCTCTTAAATTTTAAAATTCTCTCTTACTTTTATCCAAACAAATAAATTCATTTTTAGATTTTTAAAAACTTTGATTGAAATAAAATTCCTCTTCCAAATTCATCGTCCAAACGCACCCGATGCTATTTACGAAAAAAAAATTCCTAATTTGTTTTAATTTCTCAAACTCAAGTCCAACTCGTTCTAAATACAGGAGCTGAATTGTGATAGCATAAAGGCAAAGTCAAATAGGAAGAAAGAAGATGAAGACAACTGGAAAAAGCCCCTGAAGGATGGTTTGCGGTTAACTGTGATGCTGCTTTCGACAATAAGGAAAAAGAAGTAGGAATAGGGGTGGTAGTGAGGAATAATGAAGGCAAGATGGAAGGTGGAACTGGTTTACTGATAAAAGTGAATTCTTGTATAGAATCAGAAGCCATGGCTTTGAAGAAAGGTGTTGAATTAGCAGCTAAAATGAAGCTGGAAATGATTGTAATGCAAACAGACTCCAAGCTGGTATATGACTATCTGAAGAAAACAGGCAAGAAAAGATGTTGGAGGATCGACCCCATATTACAAGATATTTACAGCCAACAACATCAGTTTGAGGAATTTAAGGTAAAATGGATAAGAAGAACAACAAACAAAGCTGCTGACTGGGTGGCATCCCAATTCAAGAAGAAGATGTGCATGAACAACTGGTAAGATTACCCCATCTTCTTTGGTGTTCATATTGAGTAGAGATGGGCTCCCTGCACCACCTAGCGAGAGGGAATAAATGAGACTACTAATCCTTAGGAGACACATGCTGAATGTAATCTCATATAAAGACATTAGTAGATTGTTCGGATGGACAAGATTTTTACTGCTGTACTACCTGTTTGATTGAGGATATGAAAATATCTTGAAATTGGCAACAACAAAAACAAAACAAAAAAATTCCAACTCGTTCTAAGCTCCAACTTCCATCATGATGTAAACTAGAAAGAAAAAAAAAACCGCTTTGTCGGGATACTTTTAATTTTTTTTTATAATTTTTAAAATTAATCAATAATAATAAATTAATTTTAAATTATATTTTATTAAATAATGATTATTTATTTTTAAATTGTAATAATTTTAATATAATTATATTTTGTTAATTATAAAAATTAAATTTATAATAATTGTTTATTTATAAATTACGTAATATAAATGCATTTTCAAAAGTTATTTATATATATATATATTTAAAAATATTTAGACTTTATTGTGTACTGTATATTTTTATTTATGGGAGGTAAAAAATACTAAATAAATAAAATAAAATTATGCTTTGTATTATATTCTCTCGTAGGATCGATTTTCTCACATAAGTTAGCAACAAGATCGTTTTTTCTCTTTCTTTTTTTTTTTTTTTTTAACTTTTTCCCAAGCGGTTCAAGTATGGATCCTAAATCGATCTGCGACTCAACGTGCGAACCTACGCCTTTAAATACATCATTTAAAATTAAAATTAAAATATTTAATAAAATATTTCTTTTAACTTTTCTCCCGAGCCAGTCGGATACGGATCCTAAACCGACCCGCGAGTCATTGTGCAGACCAACTCTTTTAAAATACATCATTTGAAAATAAAAATAATTAATAAAATACTTTTTTAACTTTTTTCCCAACCCGCGAGTCAACGAGCGGACTAACCTTATTAAATATATTATTTAAAAAAAATATAAAAAACTAATTAATAAAATAATTTTTTTTAACTTTTTTTTTTCCGTTAGGGTCGAGTATGGATCTTAAACCGACTTGCGACTCAAGCAAATCAACCCCTTTAAATACATCGTTTAAAAAAAATAAATAAAAACAAAAAAAAATAATTAATAAAAAAAAATTTAATTTTTTCTAAGCGGGTCGATTGCAGATCCTAAATCGACCCGTGAGTGAACGTATGTGCCAACCCTTTAAATACACCATTTAAAATTAAATAAAAGTAATTAATAAATAAATTTAGTTTTTTAACTTTTTTCTCTAGCGGGTCGGGTACAGATCCTAAATTGACCTGCGAGTAGGGGTGTTCACTATTCGGTTTTAACCGATTTAACCGGCCGAAATTTTTTTCTATTCGGTTAATCGGTAAACCGAACAAAGTTCGGTTAGGTTATCGGTTAATGCTTTTGGAATATTTCGGTTATCGGTCATGTCGCAACCTAAAAAATAACAAGTCTCATCGCAAGACTTTATTATTCGTTAAGCGTGACATTAAAAAAAACCGAGGAAAAGTCGACTTAATTTCTCTAGAAAAACGAAGGTTTTGAAAATAACCTTGAAAAAGACATGGAGTCGCCACCGATCTTTTTTGGCTAAGTATGATCGGCCACATATTAAAACTGGTTTTATAAAACAATTTAAAATTAATTAAAATATTTTTTTAAAACCAATTTCAAGTATGCGTTTTAAACCAGAGAAATCAAAGAAGCGGGTTCGGGACTCGGTTACATATGGGGAAGGATTAGCACCCCCACAATGCCCGTATAAAACGGTACCTTATTAATCGTATGTTATCTCAAGTCTCGGTAAAAAATCGATTTTTAATTTGTATTTCAAGTTCATTCCCAATTTAAAGAAAAATAATTCTATTTTTTAATTGAAATGATCCGAAATTTATTAATTCAAATTTTTTCTATATTTCCCAACAAGCGTGGCAAAATATAATTTTTTTTATTATTTTGGAAAATTTTCCGAACCAAAGATATTCTGTTATTAATGATAATTGATGATATCCTCCCCAGCAAACCCGGCAGAGAACTAATGAATTATTTTAACTCGAAAATCATTACCTTTTTCAAAATATTTAAAAAAAAATATGAATATGAATATGTGTGACATAAATACAATGACATAGCAAAGTCTAGATAATATAATGCAACCTAAATGGTATGATATAATTTAAATGTCTTAGCATATTCTAAATGAAATGAAATATCCTAAGTTATATGATATATTCTAAATGAAATGAAATGGCCTAGGTAACATGATATATTCTATATGAAATGTAATATCCTAAGTCATATGATATATTCTAAATGAAATAAAATATCCTAAGTGAAATAATATATTCTAAATGAAATGACCTAGGTAACATAATATATTATATATGAAATGAAATGGCCTAGGTAACATAATATATTCTATATGAAATGAAATATCCTAAGTCACATGATATATTCTAAATGGAATAAAATGATTTAAATGACATGGCAACTATAAATGATATGCCATATAATCTAAATGATATGAAATGACATGAAACATAAAATAATGCTAACATATAATATGCATGAAAATAAAAATAAAAATAATAATGCATGAACATAGTATATGCTAAATAATATGACAAAAATAACTAAATAAAAAGCATAGGATATCATGAAATATTCAAAACCATATAACAATTAATATAATATCAAAAATTTAAATCAAAGATAATAACACCATCATGAAAATTAACATAGCAAAAATCACATATTATATAGTATGCATGAATATGTAAAATGCAATGCATGAGAATGTATTTTTTCCTTTAATTAAGAAAATTCGTATATCTAAAAAGATATCCGGCTACCTTAGGAAAATATATCAAATTAAATATTCTAAAACCAAAATACTTTGTGATTGTTTGAAACAATTTTGAAAAGCTTAGATTAAAAATAAAAACATAGCTAAACCCTTTTTAAATGACTCTAAATTCCTAAGGTTAAAATCCCGGACTTGACTACCTTTAACTCGAGATTTAAAAAATCATTTTTAAATTTTAAAAAGGCTTAGAAACTACCCTAAGTCAGTAGCTAAACTTCCTAATCAGCCCCCTCTAAGTAACTTAACCAAAACAGAAAAATGATTTTCCTTCAATTTCAATTCTGCCTCTACTGTCCAGTTTTAAAGCACGATTTTTTTACCCTATTTTTAAAAATTCAAACAAATCTAAAAAAAATACTGGAGACTCAAGACATGTAAAAATACAAGGGAAAAAATCTTCTTAATTTTCTGATTAAAGATGATTGCCCAGACAAATCGGGAAAGTACGAGTACTGGGTGAAAAAACTGTTTTGCCAAAACACATTTTTTTGCCTTTGATAAAATCATTTAAAAATCAAAGTAAAAATGTTAGAGACTCTCCTAAAGACTCACAAACAGTAGTTAACACTTTTGAAAAGTTAGACAAAAATTGGCTAAGTAAAAAAAAATCACAAAGGTAGAATAATCAATTTGACAACTTTTTAATTTTCCACAAGTATGCTCAAAATGAGCATGACTTTAAACCATTGATTGGTCTAAGTCATAAATCATGTGGCAATGACATGAAATGCATGAAAATACAGCAAATATGATGCATGAAATGTATGATTTAAGACCTAAATGACATGAAAAATGCATGGCATAGAGAATATGACCTAGACCTAAATGAACTTGCATGGCATTTAATGCAACAAAGGTCTAAAATGCATGAATATGCATGGCAAAGCAAACCAATCCTAAACCTAAAGAATGCATGGCAATAACACAAACATATAGCATGCTTAAACAAAATACACAACCAAATATCATGAAAATGCAAACCTATCAACTAGCATAACAAAAATGCACACACAAAGCTTAAAAGAGAGGGTAGCTGAATGGTTAAGTGAACATGGCATTTTCACAAACACTTAACAAAATAACATGCATAGATAAAGAATAATACTCAAATCATGCAAATATAAAGTAAAGGCATAAAAACCAATAGGCATTTTCACAAACACGTGGATTAACAAAATGTAAAACATAAACAAACTTAAACATTTTGAAAGCAGAAAATCAAAAATGCAAGACAAGTAAAATAAACATGATAACAAGATAATAGACTCAAAAATGGAAACAACCAAGCAACCAAATCAAAACAAACTTCATGTTTATGTATTTGAAGAAGATTTAAAGCATCAAAACTTGTTAAATATCACTAGTAACATAAAATAAAGAAGCAAAACAGCAACTATACCAAAACAATAGGCCATTCGGCCAACCCAAAAACAAAAGAAAAGAAATTTCTCAAAGCTTTTTCCAAGAAAGTATAAAGAAGAACTTAAAGGAGAAACTTAAAAACACTTATTTTAAAGAAGAAAATCAAAAGAAACTCACCAAAATAGCAATCAAAACAGCAAATCAAGAATAGAAAATCAAGGAAAGTGCAAGAGTATGGTGTTTAAAGCAACATCTAGAAGCTATATTGCAAGCTTTTTCTCTTCTGACTTTCTTTTCTTTTCTAAACTTTTCTTTTTGCCTTTCAAAAATGAAGAAAAAATCCGCAAAACAAGAGTGTGAATAGAGTGAAAATGAAGGAGAGAGCCTTCCCCCTTTGTAGTGGCCGGTTGGCCCTTGGAAGAACCTAAGAGGTTGTAGAATTTTTTCCAACAAATTTGATCCAATGGCCTTCAATCCAAGATGCCTTCTATGTAGGATTCTCACCCTTAGATTAGAATCATCAGCCCTTGAATTATGATGTCATAAAGATGTCATCAATATATTCTTTCTCCAAGCATTGGTCTATGTGTTGTAAATTCAAAGGCTTGATCACAAAAATAACTACCTTCCTCTTCATTGTTGGCCTTTTGATTAAAAATCAGAAAATATCTGCCCACCATTGGGCCTTGGCCGGCTGACCCCACATCTTCCAGCCCATGCTTCATTTTTTTAAAAGGCAAGAAAAGCCCTTTTCGGTTTCTTGGCTAAAATGACATTTTTGCCCCTCGAACATAAATAAATAGCAAACGGACTCCAAATTCAAATTTTCTTTTTTCAATACTTCCAAAATAATAAAAAATTGAATTTTGGAGATTTTCAAAATTTTTCGAGCCCATTTGCTATTTATTTGGATTTTTTTTCCAAAATTGCCCCTTTATGCTCCCAAACTTTACCATTTTTAAAACGAGCTCCAAATCTAGATTTTTCTTCACCAATCTCTCCCAAATAATTTAAAAGTATGATTTGGAAGTTTTCATAATTTTTGGAACTCATTTGGTATTTTTTCGGGATTTATCTGCCTTGAATTACTTTATAGTGGGCTCGGGATTTGGCTATTTTGCAAACGAACTCCGAATTTGGATTTTCTTTCGCCAATCTCTTCCAAATAATTTAATAATGAGATCTAAAAATTTTCTTGGATTTTTCTTCTTGGATTTTTTGGACATTTTGCAAACGAACTCCGAATCCAGATTTTCTTTCGCCAATCTCTTCGAAACGATTTAAGAATGAGATTTGCAAATTTTCAGAAATTTTGGAGTTCATTTGCTATTTTTCCCAAATTTTCCAATTTTGCCATTTTGTCTCCAAAACCCGATTTTGCTAAAACAAAAGTCTGATTTTCAGATTTTCTTCAAACTGAGCCTTGGGCTATCCTTGTTTAATCACTCCTCATCAATTAGGGGCTTTACTCTAACCGAATTAGACCATTGATAACTCGTATAATTATATAGTTTTTAGTTATGTTTTATTATTGTTTTGTGTCAAATACGAGTTATTATTGCTTAGTCTAATTGTGTTTATGATCTTTTATATTTTTATGTAATTTGGTGTTTTTTTTACGAGTTTCTTTGAGTGATTTCAGATTACTAGGTTAAATCAACAATTAAGGGCAAATTCAGTTCAGTTCCAGTTCCGACACCTTTTTCCATATCAGCTATATCTGGAGTTTCACTAAAGCAATAAGGCTGAAATTTTAACCGTGCAAAGTTAAGAGGCATATCTAACTTTTTCATGTTTTACACTTCTTGAAACGGAGTCGTTTTCCCTAGCGAAATCGACCATCAAGTTGGCTGATGTGCAATGACGTCTGTGCTGACCTGTTTTGGTATTTTTCCCATATCTTCTGATCCACATCAGCAAATGAGCTGATTCCAACGGCTATGGATCACTAACTGATAGGGGAACATTTTTCTAGAAGACCATGTGATCAGATCAAGCTTCCAACATTGACAAAATCGACCATCAAGTTGGCTGATCAAAATTGTCATACAATATGACGAAAATTGTTAGAAAAATGCACCCACCTATTATACCTACCTTTGAAATTTGTAAAGCTTGTCTCTTGTCATTTAGTCCTCCAAAATGTGTATAAATAGAGGGCCTTGGATGATTGTATGAGGCATTGTACATTGGTAGGATATTAGCCATTGTAATAAAATTCTCTAAGTTTTCTTCTTCTTTCTTTCTCTAGTTTTCTTTTTCTTTATTTTCTTCTTCTTCTTTCTTTCTTTTATTTCCTTCTTAGATTCTCTTTAATTTTATGTTTATGTTTACAATGCCTATGCTAGGCTAAACTTCTATTTGGTTAAGGGTGATTTCAAAGCCCTAGACATGTTTTGTGATTGATTTTCAGATTCTATATATCATTAATTTTCTATCAAAGTTGCTTATGTTCTTCTACAAGAATTGTTCATGATGTTGTCTTGATTTATTTAGGTGTACAACTAGATAGATCTTGATAATTATCTATTGCTAGTCTAGGAGTCTTGATCCGTGTAATTGTCTTGATTTCCTATTCATAAGTGGCAATTTGTGATCAATGATTATGGTCAAGTTTTCAATAATTGCAAAGTGGAACATAACCTAAGTTGAACAATCCGAGCTTATGTGTTTGTTGCTTAGATCAACCTATCTTTCTCATCATAAAGCTGCCATTAAATTGAATTTAGAGAGCTTATTCTAGGTTGTTTAATGGTTAGAGATTAAATAGAGAGCTTGTTCTATTTAACGACAAACTAAGGAAAGATTGGGATAACAGAGCTTGTTGTTATCTACGGTTGTTAACTTTGATAGTTGGTTGATATTGATAGATCTGAAATTGATTCTTAATGATGTCTAGTGGTGGAGAATGAAACCTTAACCATATTTTTCATATTTGATTCTTCTTACTTACTTGTTTTCTTACTTTTCTAGTTTGCTTATTTTTAAAAGTATATTTATTTTTATTGGCTGGTTATACCGCCTAATTTGTATATTAACTTTGTTTTATTTTTATTGGCTGGTTATACCGCCTAATTTAGTATATATATTTTTATTGGCTGGTTATACCGCCTAATTTAGTATATATATTTTTATTGGCTGGTTATACCGCCTTGCATCTTATTCTTATTATTTACTTTAGTTTAAATCTGGCTTCAAAAACCCCTTTTCTTTTATTGTTTTCTTTGAACGTAAGTTATAAACTAATAACTCATAGATTAAAACCCAATCCCTGAGGACTCGACCCTTGCTAATCATTATACTTACAATTGATCTTTTTAGTGCAAGGTTAAATAAGATACACTCTTTTGGGTGCATCAACCATTTCTGTAATTCTTCCAAATTTCACCGAAATCCACCAAAAACCCTAATTCTCGGTTTTCTTCCAAATTGATTTTTCTTTCAAGTAGCTTCTCCATTACCCGTAGTCAGTGCTTGGCCGGTTGGCCCTTGGAAGAACCTAGGAGGTTCTAGAATTTTTTTCAACAAATTTGATCCAATGGCCTTCAATCTAATGTAGGATTCTCACCCTTAGATTAGAATCATCAGCCCTTGAATTATGATGTCATAAATATATTCTCTCTCCAATCATTGGTCCATGTGTTTTAAATTCAAAGGCTTGATCACAAAAATAACTACCTTCCTCTTCATTGTTGGCCTTTTGATTAAAAATCAGAAAATTTATGCCCCTATTGGGCCTTGGCCGGCTGACCCCTCATCTTCCAGCCCATGCTTCATTTTTTTAACAGGCAAGAAAAGCCCTTTTCGGTTTCTTGGCTAAAATGACTTTTTTGCCCCTCGAACATAAATAAATAGGAAACAGACTCCAAATTCAAAATTTATTTTTTCAATACTTTCATAATAATAAAAAATTGAATTGTGGAGATTTTCAAAAAAATTTGAGTCTATTTGCTATTTATTTGGATTTGTTCTTCCAAAATTGTCCTTTTGTGCTCCTAAACTTTACCTTTTTTAAACGAGCTCCAAATCCATATTTTTCTTCACCAATCTCTTCTAAATATTTTAAAAGTATGATCTGGAAGTTTTCATAATTTTTGGAACTCATTTGGTATTTTTTCAGGATTTATCTGGTTGAATTACTGCATAGTGGGCTCGGGATTTGGCCATTTTGAAAACGAACTCCGAATCCGGATTTTATTTCGCCAAAATCTTCCAGATAAATTAAGAATGAGATCTGCAAATTTTCAGAATTTTTGGAGCTCATTTACTATTTTTCCAGGATTTATCTTCTTAAATTTCTGCATAGTGGACCCCGGATTTGGCCATTTTGCAAACGAACTCCGAATTCGGATTTTCTTTCACCAATCTCTTCGAAATGATTTAAGAATTAGATATGAAAATTTTCAGAATTTTTGGAGTTCATTTGCTATTTTTCCCAAATTTTCCAATTTTGCTCTTTTGCCTCCGAAACCCAGTTTTGCTCAAAACAAGTCTGATTTTCAGATTTTCTTCAAACTGAGCCTTGGGCTATTCTTGTTTAATCAGTCCTCATCAATTAGGAGCTTTAGTCTAACCGAATCGGGTCATTTCTGTAATTCTTCCAAATTTCACCGAAATCCACCAAAAACCTTAATTCTCGGTTTTCTTCCGAATTGACTTTTTTTTTTTCAATTTTTCTTTCAAGTAGCTTTTCCATTACTCGTAGTCAGTGCTTATCTTTCATTTGGAACCTTCAATTTCGACCAATTTGATTGTTTAAGCATTTTTCCCCAAATTTCCCGAACTAGGATTTCCTTTCTACTGAATCTCCGTAACCCAACTTTCGAACTCCATATCTTTCGATGTAGACCTTGAATTATCAAAATTCTTTCACCATTTTTCAATTGAACTTCAAATCTTGATTTTGAAAGTGGGTTGACTTTTTTAGTAGTTGACTTTTCGAGGTTGACTTTTCTAGAGTTGACTTTTTCAAATTTGACTTTTTATGTCTGCTTTCTTAAACTGAGTCTCGGAGTACCACCTGCAGGATGAGAAAAGTTTTTTTTTGCATTCTGAAACATCAATTTAGGAAGAAAACATACATGTTTTAGTGGTCTGAACAAAATTAGGTGTCTACAGGTTAATTCGGTTCGGTTAAGCGAAAATAATCGAATTACACGAATTAACCGAAATATTCTTTGCTTTGAGACTTATGTAATGTTCATTATACTTTATCATGCTTTTTTAGTTGTTTAGTATGTTTAGTTGTTTAATATGTTTGATATTTGGATTTTATAATAGTTTTATTATGCTTCGGTTTTGAATTTTGGTTGGTTGGATAGATTATTTGGATATAAAATCATGTATTAAAATAGGTTGCAAAATAAATTAGGTTTTTATTTCGGTTAATTCGAAAACCGACCGAATTAACTGAAATAATTTTGGTTCGGTTAATTCACCATTTTAACATTTCGATTCGGTTAACGGTTAATGAAAAAACAAATTCGGTTAACTCGGTTAATGGTAATTCGGTTCTGTTATTAACCGAATTAACCGTTTGAACACCCCTACCTGCGAGTCAACGTGCAGAGTATAGATCAACCTCTTTAAATACATCATTTAAAAATAAAATAAAAACAAAAAACAATTAATAAAATAAATTTTTTTTTTTATTTTTTCCCAACGGGTCGAGTACGGATCCTAAATCGACCATCGAGTCAACGTGCGGACTAACCCCTTTAAATACATCATTTCAAAATAAATTAATCAAATATATTTCTTTTTTTTAACTTTTTTTACTGTACGGGTCGGGTACGTATCCTAAATCGTCGCATGAGTCAACGTGCGGACCAACCCCTTTAAATATATCATTTAAAAATAAAATAAAAAACAAAAACAAAAATAATTAATAAATTTTTTTTTTCTGAACGGTTAGATACGGATTCTAAATCGATTAATGAGTTATTGTGCAGATCAACCCTTTAAATACATGATTTAAAAATAAAACAAAATTTAAAACTAAAAATCTAAAAAAAAAAAACTAAAAAACTAATGTTATATAGTAGAACAAAAATGTCCCTAACACATTATTTAAAAAATACCTCTGGAGTCCTAGGACTAAAAAATAATTATTAGTAGACTAGAAAAAAAGACTTCGCTTTCGCAGGGTATTTTTCATTTTTTATTAATTTTTAATTAAATGATATTAAAAATTAAATTATATTTTATTGAATAATAATTAATTAATTATTTTTTATTTTTAAATTGTAATAATATTAATATAATTGTATTTTTTTAATTATAAAAATTAAATTTATGATAATTGTTTATTTATAAATTACGTAATACAAATGCATTTTCAAATATTATTTATATGTATCTTTTGAAAAAATTTTAGACTTTATTGACTTATTGTATACTATATATATTTTTTATTTATAAGAGTTAAAAAATAATAAATGAAAAATAAGAAAATAAAATTGTGGTTTTTATTTTATTCTCTCGTAAGATCGATTTTGTCACATAGGTTAGCACCAAGTTCTTTTTTTTCCCTCCATTTTTTAACTTTTTTTCCCAAACGGGTTGGGTACGAATCCTAAACCGACCTGCGAGTTAACGTACGGACCAACCCTTTTAAATACATCATTTAAAATTAAAATAATTAATAAAATAAATTTATTTGTTAAACTTTTTTCCCTAGCCGGTCAGATACGGATCTTAAATCGACCTGCGCGTCAAAGTGCGGACTAACCCTTTTAAATATATATTTTTTTAAAAATAAAATAAAAAATTAATTAATAAAATAAACTTTTTTTTTAACTTTTTTCATTTCGGGTCGGGTACGAATCCTAAATCGACCCGCGAGTCAACATGCGGACCAAACTCTTTAAATACATAATTTAAAAATAAAAGAAAACTAAAAAAATAAAAAATAATTAATAAAATAAATTTCTTTTTTTTTTAAACTTTTTTCCCGATCCGGTCGGGTATGGATCCTAAATCGATCCGCGAGTCAACATGCGGACTAACCCTTTTAAATATATTATTTAATAATAAAATAAAGTAAAATAACTAATAAATAAAATAAATTTATTTTTAACTTTTTTCCCTTACGGGTCATGTACGGATCCTAAACCGACTTGCAAGTCAATATGCAGACCAATCCCATTAAATACATCATTTAAACATAAAATAAAGTAAAAACTAAAAAAACCAAAAATAATTAATAAAATAAATTTCTTTTTTAATTTTTTTCCCGAATCCTAAATCAACACTTGAGTAAACGTGTGGGTCAGCCCTTTAAATATATCATTTAAAAATAAAATAAAAGTAATTAATAAAATAAATTTCTTATTTTAACTTTTTTTTTTCGAGCGAATCCGGTACGGATCCTAAATTGACCCGCAAGTCAACATGCAGACCAACCCCTTTTAAATGCATAATTTAAAAATAGAACAAAAATAATAAAATAAAATAAATTTCTTTTTTATTTTTTTTCGAGCGGATCGAGTATGAATCCTAAATCGATCCGCGAGTCAACGTACGGACCAACCCTTTTAAATACATCATTTAAAAATAAAACTAAAAACTTTAAAAAACTAAAATTAATTAATAAAATTAATTTTTTTTTCGAACGGATCGAATACGGACTTAAATTGACTCGTGAGTTATCGTGCAAATCAACCACTTTAATACATTATTTAAAAATAAAATAAAACAAAATCTAAAAAAATATGTAAGACCATTAAGTTTTTTTTTTTTTTTGTATGTTATAAGGAAGGACAAAATTGTCTCTTGCATATTTGAAAAAAGTCACTTGAATCCTTTGGACTAAAAAATAATATATAACTAGAAAAAAGACTTCACTTCGTTGGGGGTACTTTTAATTTTTTTATAATTTATAATTAATTAATAATAATTAAGTAATGTTAAATTATATTTTATTAAATTATTTAATTAATTTTTATTTCCAAATGATAATAATATTAATATAATAATATTTTGTTAATTATTAAAATTAAATTTATGATAATTATTTATTTATAAATAACGTAATATAAATGCATTTCCAAATGTTATTTATATATATTTTAAAATATTTAGACTTTATTGTATGTTGTATATTTTTATTTATAGGAGTTAAAAAATAAGAAAATAAAATTTTGGTTTGCATTTTATTCTCTTGTATGGTCGATATAGGTTAGCAGTAAGTTTGTTTTATCCTCTTTTTTTACTCTTTTTCTCGAGCGGGTCGTATACGAATATTAAATTGACCCGCAACTTAATGTGCAAACCTACTCTTTTAAATATATCATTTAAAATAAAAATGAACAAAATAATTTTTTTTAACTTTTTCCCTGAATCGGGCGGGTACGGATCTTAAACCGACTCGCGAGTCAACATGCGGACGAAGTCCTTTATATACATCATTTAAAATATAAATAATTAATAAAATTATTTTTTAACTTTTTTCCCGAGCTGATCGGGTACGGATCTTAAATCAACTCGTGAGTTAACGTATGGACTAACCCTTTTAAATACATTATTTAGAAATAAAATAATAAACAAATTAATTAAATTTATTTATTTTTTAACTTTTTTTCCGTGCGGGTTGGGTACGGATCCTAAACCGATCCGCGAGTTAATGTGCGGATCAACCCCTTTAAATACATCATTTATAAATAAAATAAAGTAAAATATAATAAATAATTAAAAATAATTAATAAAATAAATTTTTTTTTCAAGCGGGTCGATTACGAATTCTAAATCGACCCGTAAGTGAATGTATAAGCCAACCCTTTAAATATATCATTTAGAATTAAAATAAAAGTAATTAATAAATAATTTTTTATTTTAATTATTTTCTCGAACGGATCGGGTACAGATCTTGTATCGATCCGCGAATCAATGTGCAAACCAACCCCTTTAAATACATCATTTTACAAAAATAAAAATAATTAATAAAATAATTTACTTTCCCGATAGGGTCGGATATGGATCCTAAATCAATCTCGAATTAACATGCGGACCAACCTTTTTAAATACATAATTTTAAAAATAATTAATATATATTTTTTTTCGTGTTGGTCGGGTACAAATCCTAAATCGATCTGCGAGTCAAGATGCAAACCAATCTCTTTAAATACATCATTTAAAAATAAAATAAAAACTAAAAAAATAAATTAATAAAATAAAATTTTTTTGAGCGGGTCGAGTACGGATCTTAAATCGACCTGCAAGTCAACGTACAAACTAACCCCTTTAAATAAATGATTTAAAAAATAAAAACTAAAAATAATTAATAAAATAAATTTTTTCCCGAACAGGTCGGATACGGATCCTAAATCGACCCGCGAGTGAACGTGCGGACCAACCCCTTTAAATACATTATTTAAAAAAAATAAAAAAAACTTAAAACTAAAAAATCTTAAAATCTTTAAAAAAACTAAAAAAAAATTATGTTACAAAAGAGAACAAAATTATCCATAACCTATTTAAAAAATCTCCTTTAAATCTCAACTCAAAAATAAATATAATAGATTACTTTTTTACTCCACTATCAAAAAAAAAAAACTTTTTAAAAAATGTCAACTGAGTCCTAGGACTCAATTTTAATAATAAGAGAAGTTAAAAATAGATAACCCTAAAAAATCGATACCCGAATAAGACCCGGACCGGAAAACCTTGCCTTTAAGAACTCGACAGTCCCCAATCTCCTCAATGTTCAAAAGACAGGTAATAATTTTAAGATTTTTATCTGGTACAACGTTAGTGGATTTTTTTAACTCTATAAGCGATGTTTACACGTTTCCGTAACCTTTCATCCGATTTATATTTTTTTAATGCGATCGTCGTATTTCATGTTCTATTCGCGTAAATCATGCAGGTCGAGTTTCGAATAAATTAAAAATGTTTAACTAATTGTTCCGACATAAAAAACTTTCAACCGTTAAATATATATTGAAAATGACAGTATTCTCGATTAATATGATAGGGATATTGGATCGATTCGAAAATTTACGTGCATGACGAATACGATTATATTGTTAAATCCGACGGTCACTTTGTAAAAATAGAAATGGTATAAAAGATTACGGAAGCGTGTGAATATCGCTTATGAAATTAAAAAAATCCACTGACGGTGTATCAGATAATAATCTATAATTTTTTTATAAAAAAAAAAGAATTAAATAATTTATTTTACTTGGGTATAAAATAAAAATCACCCACAAATCTCTCAGCTCGGATATTGCTAGGTTTTCTGATTTGATCCTCCAAATTTCTCTCCCCGGATTTTCCGAATTATTTATTCACGTAATTTCGCTAATCCTCGCTGATATTTCTTTCTTTCTTTCCGGTTTTTATAACCCTTTCTCTTCTCAACCGGGGTCTTCATTCGTTTAATCTGCTGGATTTTTTTGCTGTGTTTAAAGGTTCGTTTGCCACAAAATTCTGATTTTAGTTTATTTTTATGATTAGATTGAAAATTTTGAATGATGATAGAATAAAGTTAGGATTTTGATCTATGTTCTATCTGGTCCCCAGGAGAATCCATGAAAAAAAGCAAACAGAGATCGATTCAGTATCTCGATTTTTCTTTTCTTTTTAAATAAATTTGTGGCTTAGCGAATCAAGTTTTCTTTCTTTTAATTGTAAAAAATAAGCCAATTCCACGTCTCTTCTCTGAAATTTTAAAATTGTTAGAAAATCTCACCAACATTATCAATGCTTAGTAATTTAACAGATTAAAGATTGGATTAACATTTGTTATTTATAATTTCTGAAAAGTAAAGGAATTCGATTTTATCAAAAGATTAATAGAATTTATGAATACATAGCTGTGAGAATTCTTGTTAAACCCTGATTATTTATTTATTTTTGGCACATTGATTATTTATTTATTTAAGAACACAACAAACTATTATTTATTTATTTATTCTCACCAGCAGAGTCGCCGTCACTCCTCAGTATCTTTGCACTGTTAGTCCGTTTCTTTTCTCTCAATGGTAAAAGCTAAAGATTTTAGGTTTAACGAAGCCAGGGCAAAGGGGGCTGATAAGAGTAGTAAGCCCATCATCATCAAGAATTTTCGATTGAAACATCATAATGCTGATTCTACCAATACTATTGCCTATTTTCAGGTAATTTTTATTTTTTTTATTTACTGCTTCTTTAACTTCCCGATATACCTATATGATTTTTTAATACTTGTTTATAGATTGTTAATGATGCTTCATTATAGAAACCCATCTTTAATCACTTTAATAATCAATTTTGACTTCAATATATTAATTAATTAATTGTTTTTTTTTTCTTTTCATTTTTGATCTTATTATAAATATTTAATGTTGAAACTGTTGCTTAACTTAGAATTGTAATTATTTTTTAGTTGAATATATATTATAAGATGATAGGCTTGATTTATTTTGAGGTTTAGTGGACTTAACTAGAGTGAATTTGGTTAAAGTTAAACTTTCAAGTATAATTTGGGTTTCAGTTTTCACGATCCAGGATTGTGTTTACGAATTAATTATTTTGAAAAGATTGTCTCATTTGTGGTTTTTGTGCACCTTTTAATTTGTGGCAGGTTTTGTGTCCATGACATACTGGTACAAATAGTAGTTTCACAACTTTGTTTCAATGAATATATGCTATCTTTGTTACAGATTTTTGGGTATTGGAATGGATACTCACGATACAACGCCTTCAGTTTTACTTTTCTTCGACAAACAAAGGTTTATCTTTAATGCCGGAGAGGTAATCCTTGGTTGATAGTAACCTTGGGAAATTATTATTGTTTATTTTGTTTGGTTATATTGTCTCAAATTTAACAATATAATTCTATTTGTTTCATACATGGTACTTGATCTCCAAGGACTTGAAAACTCTATATTTGATCCCTTAGTCTGCTGTTGGTATTGCAGGGATTACAACGTTTCTGTGCAGAGCATAAGATTAAACTATCAAAGGTATCGTGCAAATCATAATTTTGCTGTCAATAAATACTTCCAAATTCTATGTATGCATACATCTCTCTCTCTCTCTCTCTCTCTCTATGAGGCTACTGATGTTATCAATTCTTTTAGATAGATCACATATGTCTTTCTCGTGTCTGCTCAGAGACAGCTGGTGGACTTCCAGGTTTGTGTCTCAACTTTTGAGAGATAAGCTGTGATTAGGCTTGATTGAAAGGTGTTATTTTTATTCTTTATTCTTTTTTCTTTTGCCTTGTAGGTTTGCTTTTGACTTTGGCTGGCATGGGAGATAGAGTGTCTGTAAGTACCAATTGACGTAAAAAATCCCATTTCTTTCGAATAATTCTTAATATTTAGTAAATAGATTAGCGATGTTACCAAATTTTCATTTTAACATGAGTTTCTCCCCCTTGTTTTCCCCAAAGGTTAACATATGGGGTCCTTCGAATCTCAGCTTATTGGTTGATGCTATGAAGTGCTTCATCCCCCATGATGCCATGGTTCACACCCATCTCATCTCTCATACTGGTCCTCTTCAAACAAATAGCTCTGCAGTAGTTCCAATCAAGTTTAAAGATGTCAAAATATCAGCCATTCTCTTACAGCCAAATGGTGTGGAAGGTTCTGATGTGAAGCCCAGTGATGTGTCTGATATATGTGTGTGAATTGCATGAAAGTAAGGGGAAATTTTACAAAGAAAAAGCTGATGCTCTTGGCATAAAAGTAAAGACAAAATTTAAGGAACTGACTGGAGGAAAATCTGTCAAGTTAGATTGCCTAGATATCACAGTGAGTTTTGAAAATCAAATTAACAAGGATATGTGTATGGTTTTCTCTTTTTTCTAATATAAATTTGTTTCTTGTTTTTAACTTTGTGCATTTGTTTATGTTGTCATTTAGGTTCATCCAAGTGATGTAATGGGTCCTTCCGTCCCTGGTCCCATTGTGATTATAATTGACTGCCCAACTAATTCTCATGCACAAGAACTTATCTGCACACAATCTCTTAAGGATTATTATTCAGATTCAAGTAACCAACCACAAAGCAGCAAGATTGTGAATTGTGTTATTCATTTTGGTCCTGCATCTGTTGTAAATAGCTCCCATTACAAGAAATGGATGAAGAAGTTTGGTTCAGCCCAACATGTTATGGCTGGACATATAATGTGAGTATATTCTTAACGAGTGGTGTTTTGCCTACATTGTTTGACGGTTGCTGAGGATTCATGTTGTTTGCAGGAATCAAGTGGAAAATTCAATCCTAAAATCAAGTGCAAGAATCACAGCACGACTTAATTATTTATGTCCTCATTTATTTCCACCTTCGTCTTCCTGGTCTATTCAGCACCATAGTAGTGCAGCACCAGGCTCCATTTCTTCAAGTGAGGTTTGTTTTGATATACTAGATAAAGTTTAGTGGATTTTTTTGGAATTGATGGTTGTTGGTGAAAATATTTGGTGGTGATGGTAAATTTTATTATGCTTGCTTTTGCAGGATCCAGTTTCAAAGCTTTGTGAAAGCATATCTTCTGAAAATCTCTTGAAGGTGCCTAAACCTTTTTATTTTTCCCTAGTTAATAAATTTGATGGTGCAAATACCTTGATTGCTTACCTTGTTACCATATGCTTTGCCCATTTCCCCTTCTTTCAAGGTTGATGCAGGCTTTCTTGTTGAACTATATTCATGAAGAAAACTTTTATCTGTTTTTCTAATTTGTTTCACTTAGGGGTCTCATAGTAAAAAAGTTCAGTAATAGCATAATCTTGCTGATCGTGACTTTAAACTACAAGTTATATTGAAAAAGTTCTCCCTCCAGTGTTGCATGAAGGCTGAAGGAAAGAAATTTACACATGAACTGTTAGGAGTTGATAAGAGTAAAAAAAAAAAAAAGTTGTTTGATAAAAGATACCAAATATGAAAAAAAGAAGTCTTTACTTAAACACAAAATAACAAAGAAATTAAATGATTTGCTTGACATGAGACCCTGTAGTTTAAAGTGTCAATTAAATCAGGATTCAACAACCACCAATCAAGCTATCCGTTAAATGAGACTTTTGTTAACTATTTCTTTTTCGTACTTCCGAGCTGATTGGTTTGTTCTACACCATGGTGTGTTCAATTATCTTTAAATTGCAATGAAAATATGTTGTTTAACCTACATATTATCAGCTATCTTTTAAGTAATAAAACTATTTTTGTCCATGTTAAATAGTTCATTTTGCGTCCTCATACTCATTTTTGAAAATATGTTGTTTAACCTACATATTATCAGCTATCTTTTAAGTAATAAAACTATTTTTGTCCATGTTAAATAGATCCAATGTTCCAAGTCCACTGGCAGCCTCAGCAGTCATTGATGAGTTACTTTTAGAGATTCCAGATATAGTAGATGCTGCCCAACATGTCAGCCAGTTGTGGCAGAAACCTGTAGAGACAAAAGTGTGTACAATCTCTATGCAAGATAGTAAAGTTATGATTGAAGAACCAATCTTGGATGAAAATAGTCTCCCTTGTTGTCTGGAAAATATACGAAGAGATGACCTAGAGATTATTTTTTGGGGACTGGTTCGTCACAACCTTCTAAATATCGTAATGTTACTGCCATTTATTTTAATCTCTTTTAAATTACTCCTTATCTTCTAGTGATTTTTTTCTTTTCCTATCTATTGACACAACTGTTTATAAACCTTGAAAACAGATATGGCATGGAGGGTACTGACAGTGCTGTGAGACATCTTGCTTGTGTTTGGATTTCTCACATCCATGCCGACCACCCTGTGGGTCTAGCAAGGATACTTGCTCTGAGACGTGATTTGTTGAAGGGAGTGCCCCATGAACCATTAATTGTTATAGGGCCATCACAGCTTGAACGTTTTCTGGATACATATCAAAGACTTGAAGATCTAGATATGCAGTTCTTGGATAATAAAACCACTACAATAGTTTCAATGAAATACTTTTGAGTTTGATAGTGAGTCAAACAAAAATGAATTGGTTCCAGAAAACGACGAAGATACAAAGAATATTAAGTTGACTTCATCTTTTAGAGAAAGTTGTTTGCAAGGCAGTTCCAAAAGACTGAAATTAAGTGTTTCGGTTAACAATGTTGCAACTTTTCCATTACTAAAGCGCTTGAAGAAAGTTGTCAAGAAAGCAGGGCTTGAAAGGCTCATCAGTTTTCCTGTTGTGCACTGTCCTGAGGCATTTGGTGTCGTCCTGAAAGCAGCAGATAGAATAAACAGTGTTGGAAAAGTAATACCAGGTTGGAAGGTTGTGTATTCTGGTGACACTCGGCCATGCTTGGAAATGATAGAAGCATCTCAGGGAGCGACTATTCTTATACATGAGGCAAGTACTTATGAAATCTTATAACTGATAAAATCTTATGAAAATTTATATTATGTTTGGTATGAATTCTACTGTTGATTTCAATTTCTTTTGCAATGACTTCAACAAAGCTCTGAAATCAGAATTGAATTGACACATGATGTTTTTTTTTTCATTTAATTTCTTTGAGTAACAAATGTAAATGAAGAATTGCCCTAAAGCAAATCCTTATAGGGTTAGATGACCTCTGTTTTGTTTTCCCTTCTTGGAGGACCTTGAACTTATGAACTGAAAATTAAATGGCTATTAAGTGAGGTCATTTACCTTGGGATCATAATATTGACAGGCTAGTTCTTGACTATGCAGGCAACTTTTGAGGATGGCATGGTAGAAGAGGCCATAGCAAAAAATCACAGCACAACTAAGGAAGCCATAGAAGTGGGAAATTCCGCTGCTGCATATCGCATCATTCTTACACACTTCAGCCAAAGATACCCAAAAATTTCCTGCATTGGATGAGATAAGCATGCAGAAAACATGCATAGCGTTTGACCTAAGCATAGCTGATTTGCCTGTGCTCCCTCAAGTTATTCCATACCTAAAATTACTTTTCAGAAGTGAGATGGTAATTGACAATTCGGATGATGTTGTAGAGGCAGATGCATAATTGTTGCTAATTTATTTATTTATACAAGTTGTAATATAGCTCTCCTTTTATTAATTTTTATATTTATATGGGATATGGGAAATACCAGGTATTGCCCAACATTGGTATTTCCATTCCGCCTATTTTCACTTTTCAGTACAACAGGTTATGGAATCGTTCTGCTTGAAGCTCCTTCAAGAGCATTTGTCCTATGTTTCAAACTAGTTTCCAGCTACACTTTTTCTTACTCATACTTTTCTTACACCAAAAATACATGATCTTATATAGTATAATAATAATTATAAATTTGTAACTAAAGTATTACCTAAATATGAAATAATAAGAATAAAAGGTTTAACCAAATTATTACTCAGTGATTTATCCAAAAAAAAAAAATTATAACTCAGTGCAAAATCAATGGAAATGTCATTCTTTTAAATCAAAGAATAGATATGGATTTTGCTAACTGAGTATAGCACTTTTTAAATTTAGTTAAATTATAATTTATAGTAATATTTTCATATTAAATTCAATAATTGATAATTAATTTGATAATTTTTAATATATTAAAATTTATAATTTATCTAATATGATAACTTCAAAGTGAGTGAAGAGTAGTCGTTAACAAAATCTTAAAAATATTTATGAAGTTTACACTTTTTTATTTATGAAATAGAGGGAATATATTTTATTTGAAAATTTACCCAAAATTCAGACGCAATTATATCCCAAAAAAGAAAAGTAGAGATTATGCAGAAACAAAATTTATAAGCCTATAATTTAATTTCAGCCGTTGCATTTAAATTTAAACTAAAACGCATTACAAAAATAAATATAAAAACAAAAATCAGTAACAAAAACAAACTTGTCGGGAAAACAGAATTGTTGTACCATATAAAGGCGGCTGCCTAAACTTGCCTACCGGCAGCATCAGCGACGAAAGGTAAATATGGAGTCCGACCCAAAATACTCCAAACCACTCCATAAACAAAACACAAACAACTAAACACGAAGACCCCAGTATGTCCCCACACCATCAACCGGTACCCCAACCCCGCCCGACCCGGGTTCAGTATCCTTGTCAGCAACAACGGCACCACCAGCAGCACATCCAATGTCACCGCCTGCATCGAATTGAACCTCACGTAATGGCTGAAACTCGGGTTCCGAACGACCCCCAGGTACAAAGCAAAGAAGGCCACGAAGCTGGCGTAAGGGACGGATTTGTAGAGGCTTAGGAAGGGTAAAATGGGGTCGAAAAGAGTACCCAATTGAGGGTATTGGATGAAGAGATAGCGGCCGTATTGGAGGGAGTTGAAGAACGGGAGACAGTAGGCGGCGGCGGAGATTAGGCGATCTGTGGCCGGAGTTGGGTTCAGTGACATGCGGGTGATGCTGGGTCTTCGTGAAAGTTGGACCTTGGGTTTTGGTTGGTTGAGGAAGGTGAGATTGGGGAAGGGTTTTGGGTTTAAAGGGGACAATTTTGGGGTTAAGGGGAGGGAGTAACAGAGAGACGCCATTTTACTTTTTTTTTTTTTTTGGTTTGAGGAGAAAGGCTTATTGATTGCTTTTGGCTTTGGAGGTTCTGTGGAAAGTGGGAACAGCGAAATTTAGGGCTGATTAGAGGGAAAACGCATCGTTCAGATCTGTTTTTGTTTTTGTTCAAACGAATTTTAGGGCTTATTGATTTTTTTTTCTTCAACTTAGAAAACTCTCTTTATATCATTATCACAAAAAGTTAAGAAAAAAATTTTGATTTTGGTTTATTTTAGGATTAAAGGTTAAATTTGCTAGCATATTATAGTTGGATATTGAAATTTGTCATTATATTTTATTTTGATTGATATTTGTAATTGTACTTTTGAAATTAAAGGTAAATTTACCACTATATTTTAACTCAGTATTGAAATTTGTCACTTCACTTTTGTTTGATTAAATTTTATCACTAAATTTTTATATTTGATTGAATTTTGCCATACAACTTTAATTTTTAATGATTTGAAGTTAAAATTTAATAAAAAGAATATTTATTAAAAAATTTATTTTAATAATTAATAATAATAAAATAATTAATAAAATATTAAATTAACATAAAAAATTTATTTTATAAAAAACTAAACTTAAATTTTTTTTTATCTTTTTATTTTTTATTTTTTAAGTTTTTCTTTTTATAAAATAAAAATTCTATGTTAATTTGTAATATGTTATAAATTAATTTATTATTGTTAATTATTAAAATAAAATATTTGAATTTTTTTGTTAAATTTTATTTTCAAGTCATCCAAAATCAATGTTAAGTGGCAAAATTCAATCAAAAATCAAAATTGAGTGGCGAAATTCAATCAAAAACCAAAGTTTAGTTGCAAAATTCAATTAAATAAAATTAAAGTGACAGATTTACCCTTAATTTCAAAGTACGATGGCAAATATCAATCAAAATAAATATATAGTGGCAATTTTCAATATCCACGTGACAAATTTATCCTTTAACCCTTTATTTTATATCAAAATTTTATTTTTTTTATAAAATTAATATTTATGATTTTTAATATAAAAATAAAAAATCATGAAAAATAATTTTGAAATATATAAAGAATTATTAAGTGTTAAAAAAGGAAAAAGAATATATTTGGGACATCCAAAAGAAATGTGTTTAGAAAATAAGATAGAATGAATAACAATAGATTATATTAGAGGAAAAACGCATTGCTTAGATCTGTTTTTTTAGTGAAAAAATTTACTCTTTTTATCTCATTTTCATCAATAGAATTTTGATTTTCACAAAATTTAAAAAAAAATGATTTTGGTTTATTTTATACCAAAATTTTAAATTTTAATAAAAATTAATATTTTATGGTTTTATTATAAAATTTAAAATAATCATTAAAAGTAATCTTGGAATATAAAAAAATTTATTGGATGCTAATATATTTGGGCATGCAAAAAATAAACAAAAAAACAACGAGTAATACTCTACGAATATGATTTTGTAATTTACATTATATAAATGATTTATTTGCAATGAAAATTTCATGTGTTCAGTTAAAAAAAAAAAGTAAAGATATACTTTAAAGTAGAGGTGCTCATGGGCCGGGTCGCGGCTTGATTTTTTTTTAATTTTTTCGTCTAGACCCTGTCCTGTCCTGGGCGGGTTCGGACCGGTCCGTAAGCCCAAATTTACTGTTCATTATATATAATATATATTTTTATAATTAAAATTAAATAAAATAATATTATTATAATACATAAAATATTAATAAAAAAATCCCTTTTCAGGTTCGACCCTTGAGCAGGTCTACTTTAAAGTACATAAAAATTATTTGATGTGTGCATCGTTTTTCTTATAATTAAAATTTTAAATCTTTTTCTTACATCAAATCCTAGATCCAATGTCACTCTTGTAAAGTAAGGTGTTTGACTCTCTAAAATTTTTATTTTATATTTTTAAAGCGTAAGTTTTTGGGTTTTTAAACTAATTATAAATCAAAACTTCTTCAAAAATATAAATGTGTAGTGATAAATATTTAATAGAGTTTTCATACATTCTCAGCTTTTTTCTTTTAATAAATCATAAATTTATAAAGAAAATTACGTTATTTTACATTATATTATTTTTGTTTGGTTCAATTTTTTACTTGATTTCATTTATTTATTTTATTTAATATGTTTTTATTGCTATTTCCAATTAACAAAAAGTTTCTTTATTTTGCTTATTTCTTTCACTTTAAAATTTATGATTTTATTTATAAAGTTGAGTCTTTTATTTTATTTATTCATTAAGAATTATTATCAAATAATTTTGTTAATTTTTTTAGTACTTTTAGGGTGTGTTTGGATGATGTATTTGGTAGAAGAATATAATTTCAATAAAGGTGTGTTTGGATGAAGAATTTTAATAAATGCTAGCATTTTAAAATGCATCAATTCAAAATACTAGCATTTATAATTGTATTGTTTGGATAAATATTTTGTAGAAAGAAATTTTGAATATTGGAATTTGATGAGGTAAAAAAACAATATTAGAGATAAAATAAAAAAATATTGAAAAAATATGCAATATGGATGTCATTAGATTTGTAAAAATATATAGATATTACTAATTACATGAAAAATAAAAAAATAAAATTTAAAATGAGTTTTCGTAGTTAGAATTGAAAAAATAAAAGTTGCGTAAAAAAAACATAATAAATGTTAATATCTTAGTAAAAAATCAAAAAAATTCACAAATTCCACCTCTAGAGGTGGAATTTGAAAAGTGAGTTTGAGCCCTCTAAAAATCTTCTTTCAAATTCTAAAAATTTTGATAATTCTAATTTTTATTTTGCCAAACAAGAAAATTTTATTTTAGAATTTTGAAAATCTTTCTACAAATGAATTCTCTCATTGAAATCCCTCACCCAAATACACCCTAAAAGTTTTCAAAAGTCTAAAAATAAATTTACTTATTTGAATAAAAGTAAAGGAGAATTTCAAAATTTATGAGTAATTTCAAGAAAGGATTCGAACACTTTAAATTCCTTTTTTAAATTCCACTTAGATGGTTTTTCAAAATTTCTCCAAATTTGATTTTACTTTATCCCACATGATCCATTATAAAATAAAAAATTCAAAAATAAAATATCATTTTATTTAACTCTAATGTATATATTTTATTTTTTTATATTATTAATAATATCTATATATTTTTACAAATCTAATGAAACCTATTTTTTTTATACATATATGTATTTTTTTTTAATTTTTAATATCATTATTCTTTTTATAACTGTTTTTTATCTCATGAATTTCCAATAGCTTAAATTTTCTTTAAAAAAATATTTATTAAAACAAAATAATTACAAATACTAACATTTTAAAATTATGCATTTTAAAATACCTTCATTTTAATTTTTTTTAAAATTTTAAAATTCTCCCTCGAGACGCATCTTAGTTTTCATTTTCAGAACAATTTTACTCTACATAGGATTCAGTAACACGCTCTTAATTGCTTGTTAGTTAAGCATCTAAAGACCATAACAGGTAGAAAATTTAAATTTTTGTACTACATTATCTGCACTAGCTTTCTTTGTGTTAATTTATTTGTTTATGAAAAATAAAATCAGCTGTAGCAAAATTAATTTGAATCTAAAAATTTTGTTGGCATTCGAATTGGATTCAAAGATTTAATTAAAAGAAGTCAATAATCCCACTCGTTCAACCAATTTAAAAAAATTCACTCTTAAATTATTATTTAATATAATTTTGTTTGTTTTGTTAATTTATTAATTTTATTAAAATTAATAAATATAATATAAAAAATTATTATTATTTAAGAAATAAAAAATAAAACTTCTTCTATATTTATATTTCAAATATTAATTTAATTAAAACTAATAAATGTAGCATAACTATTAGTTTTTTAAGTAACTTTAGAAGATAATAAAAATTTAAAATATATTTCTTTACTCTCTTGTATTTGTAATTAACTTTATACTACTTTAATTTGTTTCAATATCTTCATTGTGATTAAAAAAAAAAATAAAAAAACTTTCTGTTATTATAATTAAATAAAATATTTTATTTTCATTTGTCCTTTGATTTTCATTCTTACCAATTATATAATAAATATAAATAATTAAAAATGTGTAAAAATAACTTTGAAAAAAATAATTCGTAAACTAGAAAAATAAAACTACAAATAAATTGTCATATACTGACGCTTACCTATACTGACAGTAAAATTCCGTCGGTATAAAGAATCTATTGCTACGGATTTTTGTTACCGTCGGTATATGTTTAACATATACCGACACTTTGTTGTCTGTCGCTATAGATACCCCATATACTGACGGTTGTTCATTGGCCGTCGATATAAATACCCCGTATACTGACGATTTTTCATTGACCGTCGGTATAACTATGCTTTTTACTGACGGCTTCTCTTCTTCCGTCAGCATATTTGAAAAAAACCCCAATTTTTTTTGAATGGCAAGGAGTTTTATTTTTTACATTTTCCTTTATTTTTTTTTTTTAAATAAGCCTATAGTAACAGATCACTTATATATGACCGTCGGTATAGGCCTAGGTTATATTTAGGGTTTGTTGTAGCTTTTTCACTTTCATTTCTCTTTCGCCTCTCTCTTGCGCTTTGAAAGAGAACCCAACAAATTTCATGCTAAATTCATTCTCTCCTTTCTCTTCCTCATCTGGATGGTGTCAAATGCATGATGATTTGAAAAGGAATCAGATTTTGTTTCAAACGAATCAGCATGTTTCTAGATCTTGAGCTTAAAATTCTGTTTGTTATTTTTGTTTTTCTAGACTTAAAAGGAATAAGATTATTGTAGACACCTAATTTTGTCCGGGTTTTTTTAAAACCAATTTTGATTTGTCCCCCTCTCGGGTTTAATATTTTTGTAAAAGTTACGGTCGCGATGTTAGATTTTTAAAATGTTCTAAATTATATATATCCTTTTTAGCTTTAATTGTTCAAATAAAATCGGACCTCAAAATTACCAATTTTAAATTTCAATTTAAACCCGAGGTGGAAAAAATTTAATGTTGAGCTTTATTATATTTTTAGAATAATTTTTTTTAATTGAAAGTATTTGAAAAAAAAAGACTTAAAAAATAAAGAAGGGGGTAATTTAGACACTAAATATTTTCTAGGTTAAGAATTTGTTATAAAAGGGGCCGATTATTTTAGAAAAAAAGGGAGAACGGCGGCTAAAGAAAAAAAGAGAGCTTTGGGTTTTTTTTGGGGATAAGGGAGGAGCGGATTATAGGCAACCAGCAACATTAGTAGCCAGCAGGAGTCTCCCAACTCAGGTCACCAGTTTTTTTGAGGGTAAGAATGTCTCACAGGAAGTTTGAGCACCCAAGGCATGGTTCCCTTGGATTTCTTCCAAGGAAGCGAGCTGCTCGTCACAGAGGAAAAGTGAAGGCAATCCCAAAGGATGACCCAAACAAACCTTGCAAACTCACTACATTTTTGGGGTACAAGGCTGGTATGACGCACATTGTCAGAGAGGTTGAAAAACTCGGATCTAAGCTTCACAAGAAGGAGACATGTGAAGCAGTTACAATCGTTGAAACCCCTCCTATGGTGATTGTTGGGGTTGTTGGATATGTGAAGACACCGCGTGGCCTCCGCAGCTTGAACACCGTCTGGGCTCAACATTTGAGTGAGGAGGTCAAACGTAGGTTCTACAAGCACTGGTGCAAGTCCAAGAAGAAGGCTTTCACCAAGTACTCAAAGCAGTACGAGAGTGAAGATGGGAAGAAGAGTATCCAGGCTCAGCTTGAAGAGATGAAGAAATATGCAAATGTTATTAGGGTCTTGGCACACACCCAGATTAGGAAAATGAAGGGATTGAAGCAGAAGAAAGACCATCTAATGGAGATCCAAGTCAATGGTGGAACTATTGCTGACAAGGTTGATTTTGCTTACAAGTTTTTTGAGAAGCAAGTCCCCATTGATGCTGTTTTCCAGAAGGATGAAATGATCGATATCATTGGTGTCACAAAGGGTAAAGGTTATGAAGGTGTTGTCACTCGTTGGGGTGTCACACGTTTGCCACGTAAGACCCACAGAGGTCTGCGTAAGGTTGCTTGTATTGGTGCCTGGCATCCTGCTAGAGTCTTCTTTACAGTTGCCAGGGCAGGTCAGAATGGATACCACCACCGTACTGAGATGAACTTCTGACCGATGACTTTGATTCAGATTCAAGTCAAAAGAGCCATGAGACAAGAAAGAAAAACAGATGGTTTAAGAAACTTTTTGAGAGTTTAGATAGCTTGAGCATTGAGGAGATCAAAGACCCAGCAAGGCAGTGGCACTGCCCAGCATGCCAAGGTGGTCCTGGTGCCATTGACTGGTATCGAGGCCTTCAGCCTCTAGTGACACATGCGAAAAAACAAAAGGGGCAACTCAAGATATTGGCTCATTCATTTGACCGCTCTTTGGGTGGTAGAGATCTTGATGAAGTTCTGTTTCAACATTTTTGCTGCAAAAATTAAAGAGGAATACAAGATTTATGTCTTCCAGAATGCCAGGGCTTGTATTAGGCTTCGGGCTGCTTGTGAGAAGTTAAAGAAGGTACTTAGTGCAAACCCTGAGGCGCCTTTGAATATTGAGTGCTTAATGGATGAGAAGGATGTTAGGGGCTTCATTAAGAGAGAGGAGTTTGAGCAGATCAGTGCTCAATTTTGCAACGCAAGAAGAGGGAGTGAGTCATCAGATGATGAGGTTTGTAGCTGGAATTAACCGAGAATCTATCGTTGGTATCTGACCCTGAGAATCCTATCAAGGGAACCACCCAGCTTGTCAAAATTCATGTTAGGAAATTGTACTGTGTGAATAAAGCCATGCCTATCTTACCCATTAATGTTGAGGATGTTGCCAAGACTATTGAACTTATAAAGACCAAGGGTGGAAAAATAACCAGAGAACCTGGTCCAGTGAAATGTGGTACTACCGTAATTGCTTTTGTTGAGGATCTTGATGGTTACAAGTTTGAATTGATTGAAAGGGGGCCTACTCCTGAACCTTTGTGCCAAGTAATGCTCCGTGTTGGTGATCTTGCTCGTTCTATAAGTTTCTATGTGAAGGCCTTTGGCATAGAACTTCTTTCGCACACGAGATAATCCAGAGTACAAGTGAGATGGGAAGATGTAAGAAAGTGTTTTAGCATGTTAATATGGAGGCTGTAGCTTAAGGTGCTTTCAGAGGTAGTTTCTTTCTTTTTCTTTTTATATTCATTATGCTTGTTCTTGCTACATATTTCTTGATTGGTTTGTTGTGGTAGGATAGATCACCTGTTTTTCACTCCATGTTCATGCATTTCCATGTCCATTATGTCTAGGTCATCTTGGTATGCCATACACATTTCCAAGTTCATGTTAGGCATTAGGACATTTTTGTATTGCCATGTATTTTCAAGACACTTTAGGTTTGGGTTACATTTGCATTATCATGTTCATGCATTTTAGGTCTAGGTCCCTTTATGAATGCCATGCATTTTTTTCATGACATTTAGGTTTAAATCCATGCATTTCATGAATTATGTTTGCTGCATTATTTCATGCATTTCACCATGCCACTTGAATAATGACTTGAGCCAATTAATGGTTCAAAGTCATGCTCTCTTGAGCACACTTGTGGAAAATTAAGTTTGTCAAGTTGATTATTCTACCTTTGTGATTTTTTTTACTTGGCCAATTTTTATCTAACTTTCAAAAAGCCATAGCTACTGTTTGCAAGTCATTTTATAAGTTTCAAATATTTTTACTTTGATTTTTAAATGATTTTATCAAAGGCAAAAATGTGTTGGCAAAGCAGTTTTTTCTTCTTCCAAAACTCGTACATCTCTGATTTTTCTGGGAATTCATCTTTGATCATAAAATTAAGCCGATTTTTTCCCGTGTAGTTTTACATGTCCTGAGTCTCCAGTATTTTTTTCAGAAATTTTGGAATTTTTACAAATAGGGTAAAAAATCGTGGATTAAAACTGAACAGTGGAGTCAGAATTGAATTTAAAGAAAAACCATTTTCCTGTTTTGGCTAATTTACTTAGAGTGGGCTGATTAGGAGGGTTAGCTACTGACTTAGGGTGATTTCTAAGCCTTTTTAAACTCTAAAAATGGTTTTTCAAGTCCCGGGTTAAGGGTAGTCAAGTCCGGATTTTTTAAACTTAGGAAATTAGAGCCATTTAAAAAATTTTAGCCTAGTTTTTATTTTTAATTCAAGCTTCTCAAAATTGTTTTCAAACAATCACAAAGTATTTTGGTTTTAGAATATTCAATTTGACATATTTTCCTAAGGTAGCCGGATATCTTTTTAGATATACGGATTTCCTTAATTAAAGGAAAAAATAATTTCATGCATTGCATTTTTCATATTCATGCATTTTATATAATATGTGATTCTTGCCATAATAATTCCTATGATATTATTATTATTTTGATTTATATTTTTTGATGTTATATGGTTTATTATATGGTTTTGAATATTTCATGATATCCTATGCTTTTATTTAGTTATTTTTATTTAGCATATACTATGTTCATGCATTATTATTTTCATGCATATTATATGATAGTATTATTTTATTCCATGTCATTTAAATTATATGCCATACCATTCATGTTTGTCATGTCATTTAGGTTGCATTATATTATTTAGACTTTACTATGTCATTTTATTTATGTCATGCATATACATATTCATTTATTTTAAATGTTTGCAAAAAGATAATGGTTTTCAATAAAATAAAGATATTCCCGAGTTAAAATAATTCATGAGTTCTCTACCGGGTTTGCTGGAGGGAATATCATCAATTATCATTAATAAAGGAATATATTTCTTTCAAAAGGAGAATGATTCGGAAAGTTTTCCAAAACTAATAAAAATTTCTATATTTTGCCACGTTTGTTGGGAATATAGGAAAATTTTGAATTTATATATTCCGGATCATTTTTAATAAAAAGGGAATTATTTTTTCTTTAAATTGGGAATTAACTTGAAATACTAAATTTAAAACCAATTTTTACCGAGACTTGAGATAACACACGATTAATAAGGTACCGATTTATACGGGCGTTGTGGGGGTGCTAATCCTTCCCCACACGTAACCGGCTCCCGAACCCATTTCTTTGATTTCTCTGGTTTAAAACGCAGACTTGAAATTGGTTTTTAAAATGTTTTAATTAATTTTTAAAATATTTTATAAAACCGGTTTTAATAGGTGGCCGATCACACCTAGCTAAAAAAGATTGGTGGCGACTCCATGTCTTTTTTAAGGTCATTTTCAAAACCTTCATTTTTCTAGAGGAATTAAGTCGACTTTTCCTCGATTTTTTTTTTAATGTCACGCTTAACGAATAATAAAGTCTTGCGATGAGACTCGTTATTTTTTAGGTTGCGACAGCTTGGCGACTCCGCTGGGGACTATTAGAGAGTCAGGCCTGGAATTAGTCGTGTGTTATCAAAGTCTCGGTTTTGTTGGTTTAATTGGTATTTAATTTTAATTCCCACATTTTTTAATAAGGAGAATTTTGAAAATAATAAAATGTTTTTAAATATGTTCATTCTCATGTGCATGCATTTTATTATTGTTCTCTAGTTATTTAAGGTTGTATATTATAATTGCTTGTTGGTTAATGCGTTACACTATTCTTGAATGTTTTAATTGCTAGGGCATTTAGAATAAGGTTTGTATAATAGGTAGTGAAAGGGTTGTTATTCCTCCACACACACTAAACGTGCATTTGCATAACATGAATCCTCTACCCGGGTTCCGTCCTTTTAAGTGAGAGTAAAGTAACTAAGCCTTCGTGATTGATCCTCCGTATGGGCTAGTAAAACACTTTCGGAGTATAAAGTACCTAATGCCTTCGTGATGATCCTCTGATGCACCCAAAAGAGTGTATCTTATTTAACCTTGCACTAAAAAGATAAATTGTAAGTATAGTAGTTAGCAAGGGTCGAGTCCTCAGGGATTGGGTTTTAGTTTATAAGTTAATAGTTTAAAACTTAAATTCAAGAACAATAAAAGAAAAGGGGTTTTTGAAGCCAGATTTAAACTAAAGTAAATAATAAGAATAAGATGCAAGGCGGTAAAACCAGCCAATAAAAATATATATACTAAATTAGGCGGTATAACCAGCCAATAATATATATACTAAATTAGGCGGTATAACCAGCCAATAAAAATAAAACAAAGTTAATATACAAATTAGGCGGTATAACCAGCCAATAAAAATAAATATAAAAAATAAGCAAACTAAAAGTAAGAAAACAAATAAGTAAGAAGAATCAAATATGAAAAATATGGTTAAGGTTTCATTCTCCACCACTAGACATCATTAAGAATCAATTTCAGATCTATCAATATCAACCAACTATCAAAGTTAACAACCGTAGATAACAACAAGCTCTGTTACCCCAATCTTTCCTTAGTTTGTCGTTAAATAGAACAAGCTCTCTATTTAATCTCTAACCATCAAACAACCTAGAATAAGCTCTCTAAGTTCAATTTAATGGCAGCTTTATGATGAGAAAGATAGGTTGATCTAAGCAACAAACACATAAGCTCGGATTGTTCAACTTAGGTTATGTTCCACTTTGCAATTATTGAAAACTTGACCATAATCATTAATCACAAATTGCCACTTATGAATAGGAAATCAAGACAATTACACGGATCAAGACTCCTAAACTAGCAATAGATAATTATCAAGATCTATCTAGTTGTACACCTAAACAAATCAAGACAACATCATGAACAATTCTTGTAGAAGAACATAAGCAACTTTGATAGAAAATTAATGATAGATAGAATCTGAAAATCAATTATAAAACATGTCTAGGGCTTTGAAATCACCCTTAACCAAATAGAAGTTTAGCCTAGCATAGGCATTGTAAACATAAACATAAAATTAAAGAAAATCTAAGAAGAAAATAAAAGAAAGAAAGAAGAAGAGGAAGAATATTAATTATCCAACCTCTTGCTCTCTCTAAAGAAAAAGAAAACTAGAGAAAAGAAAGAAAACTAGAGAAAAGAAAGAAGAAGAAAACTTAGAGAATTTTATTAAAATGGCTAATATCCTACCTATGTACAATATGATCCCTTAAAATCATCCAAGGCCCTCTATTTATACACATTTTGGAGGGCTAAATGACAAGAGACAAGCTTTACAAATTTCAAAGGTAGGTATATGACGATTTTGATCAGCCAACTTGATGGTCGATTTCGTCAATATTGGAGGCCTGATCTGATCACATGGTCTTCTAGAAAAAGGTTCCCCTATCAGTTACGGAACCATAGCCGTTGGAATCAGCTCATTTGCTGATGTGGTTAAGCAGATATGGGCAAATTACGAAAACATGTCAGCACAGATGTCATTACACATCAGCCACCTTGATGGTCGATTTATTCAATATTGGAGGCCTGATCTGATCACATGGTCTTCTAGAAAAAGGTTCCCCTATCAGTTACGGAACCATAGCCGTTGGAATCAGCTCATTTGCTGATGTGGATAAGAAGATACGGGCATAATACGAAAACATGTCAGCACAGACATCATTGCACATCAGCCAACTTGATGGTCGATTTCGCTAGGGAAAACGACTCCGTTTTAAGAAGTGTAAAACATGAAAAAGATAGATATGCCTCTTAGCTTTGCATGGCTACAAATTTCAGCCTTATTGCTTCAGTGAAACTTGAGATATAGCTGATATGGCAAAAGGTGTCGGAACTGAAACTGAACTGGATTTGCCCTTAATTCTAGTAATCTGAAATCACTCAAAGAAACTTGTGAAAAACACCAAAATACATAAAAATATAAAAGATCATAAACACAATTAGACTAAACAATAATAACTCGTATTTGACACAAAACATTAATAAAACATAACTAAAAACTATATAATTATACGAGTTATCACACCCCCACACTTAGATTGTTGCTAGTCCCTAGCAACGACTCAATAAAAATAAAATAAGAAAATCTAATCTAATCCATTTTCGTAGGAAATCACGGTGGCACTTAGCATGTGACACAAGCCTTTAAACCCCTAGGTGTCCCTAGTGGACGAGTTTAGTCTCGTGAGGGTTTACTAGAACGATACCCACAAACATTGAAAAACTAAAATATAAATAAACTGCATATACTAAAAATATTTACTCCTAATCCTTTCAATACAAATTAGATACAATATTTGAACAAGTCTTATAAACTAATCAATAGCTTAAAGAATTTCACAAAAAATCATGCTTGAATGTAAATTGTTTGAGTTAAGCCAATATTAGCATAACATATCTCAATCAAAATATTGCATGTTCAAATTTAATCTCAACTTCTCACATGGGATACCCTCATGATTTTCACTCTTTAAAGTAGTGGTGAAGTGTTTACACTCAATCAATCTCATGAAAACAGTTCTACCATATTCTTGCTTGTCCACCTATTCTCTACTATTTAGATCATACAACTTCATGAATCAAGAGGTCTTTAATCAAGGTTGTAATGGGGCCAAGGGGTTTGTAATGTGGTTGAAGAACAAAAGGATAAAGATATCACAAAGGTTCCAAAGAGTTCATAAAGTTTAGAGACATAAAAAGATCATACAAAGAAACTTCTCGAAACTCTTTACAAGTACATAGTCACCTAGGCCGGATATTTATGTTGGGCCTTTTCTTCATTCTGAACAACTTTGTAACATCTTTTTCTTTTTCCCAAAATTCAAGAGATGATTCATATATTTTTTTTTTGAATGTATTTGCCAGTATTCCATTTTTTTTTTTTTTTTTTGACTTTTCTTTTCTTTCCCCCCCACACTTATTTCTTGTTTCTAACCCAAATTTTTAACTAAAAATATCCCTTGTCTTTGCAACTTGTCTCAAAATATATAATCCATCTTTAGAACAAGGGTAAGGATATAAGTATATTTAGGCTAGGTGTAAGTTTTGGTTACCAATAAAACATCATATTTAATGTAGGCTCAAATTGGCTCACTAGTGGGGATGTTCTCTTAGAACATTAATAATGGATGGCTGTTTGGCTCTGGTTATAATCCTAATGCCTCTATCATATTCATGTTGTCACATGTATCAATATAGTCTCAAACGGTTTAAAGCAAGTTCTAGAGAATCATGTAATCATAAGAGCACTCAAGAAAGAAATTAGATTGATTTGTATAATGCATCAATCATTATAGGCTCAAAAACTCACAAGGATGATTATACAAGTCAGATTAAGTCTAAACATGCTTCTTTCTCAATCAACATATCATATTAACATTGGCTCATAAAAAGGTTGACATCAAGCTCAATTCTCATGAAAATCTTCTCACTAATAAATCTGTTTTAGACTTATGCAATTCATATCTCATCATTGTATTAAAAAGGAACTAAAACACACTAAAAAAAAAAATAATAATAATAATAAAGACTCATAAAAAAATAGTAGACAAAAATAAACGAAATCCTAAATCATTCCCCCCACACTTAATTCTTACATTGTCCTCAATGTAAGTCTATTAACCCAAATGAAAGAATCATGTGTAAGAGAAAAGAACTAATAACATAAGAATAGGAACAACTAAGACTCAAAACAAAACAAACTCATGCAACCTAAATAATCCTAAAATACTAAACAAAAATTAACAAGTAAACATAAAAAATAAAAATAAAAACAATAAAAATAAAAATAATAAAAGAAAAGAAAAAGGAAAAGGAAAAGAAAGAGAAAGCAAATCTGAATATGGAAGGTTGGCAATTTCTTCTTTAATTGGGTTGCCTTCCCAATTAACACTTGAGTTAATGTTTTGAACCTAACCAACACCCCTTCTTGGCTTTTTAGGCTTGTCAGGCTCATACATGAAATTTTCCAAATTAATGCGTTTGAGAGGAAGCTTTCTTTGCACAACAGTGGATGCATTCTCCATTACAAGTATTATTCCATCATCCTTTGTGGTGCATATCTCATCGAGGAATGGAGCATATTTTGATACTTGTTGAATGGCATCCACAAACAAGTTGTTTAAGGTTTCTGGCATGTGTTGTTCATGTTCTTCCTCCATGAACTTTGCAAATCTACTAGGAAAAGGTGGAGAAGAAACATTAGTAAAAAGTGGAACCTTAAACGTTACCTCAGGTGCCGAAATACTCTTATTTGGATTTGTGGCTTCATTATCCTCAAGAATAGAATCCATCTCTAATTTTGTCTCATCCTCATCTTGTTCCTCATTCCTCAAGGTCACAATAGTAGTATTCTCCTTTGGGTTAATCATTGTTTGGGCAGGGAGTTCTTCAGATCTTTGTGCTACCCATCCCACCATACTACTAGTCAATTGGATCATTTGCTTTTCCAAACTCTGGATGCTTGCCCTTGTTTCCTGTTGAAATTGCAATGTATCAGTAACAAGAGAATAGACAAGATCTTCTAAAGAAGTACCTGAGTTTTGAGTCATATGTGGTGGTTGAAGAAGATCTGGTTCTTGAGACCATGATTGATTGAAGCTAGATGGATGAGTGTAATTGGCATAAGGATCTACTTCTTGGTAATTTTCTGAGTAGCCATAATTAGTATGATCCCACCATCCCTCATGGTAAGTGTTTGAGTAATGATCATACTGTTGGTTTTGGAACACTTGATGGCCTTGACATCCTCCCATGGCCAATTGTTGAACTGGGGAGGTGAGATTGGCTTGTTGATTCTCCATGTTCATGTATGCCACCAACTCTTCAAGTGTTAGATTGCTCAATTCCATCGTTTTTTTTTTTTTTTTTTTTTCAAAATTTGATAAGAAAAACTTGTATGTACAAGAAAATAGAACTAATTAGAACTGAAAATAAGAATAAACCAAGTAACAAATAAACTAAAGAAAACAATCCCCGGCAACGGCGCCAAAAATTTGATGCACCCAAAAGAGTGTATCTTATTTAACCTTGCACTAAAAAGATAAATTGTAAGTATAGTAGTTAGCAAGGGTCGAGTCCTCAGGGATTGGGTTTTAGTTTATAAGTTAATAGTTTAAAACTTAAATTCAAGAACAATAAAAGAAAAGGGGTTTTTGAAGCCAGATTTAAACTAAAGTAAATAATAAGAATAAGATGCAAGGCGGTAAAACCAGCCAATAAAAATATATATACTAAATTAGGCGGTATAACCAGCCAATAATATATATACTAAATTAGGCGGTATAACCAGCCAATAAAAATAAAACAAAGTTAATATACAAATTAGGCGGTATAACCAGCCAATAAAAATAAATATAAAAAATAAGCAAACTAAAAGTAAGAAAACAAATAAGTAAGAAGAATCAAATATGAAAAATATGGTTAAGGTTTCATTCTCCACCACTAGACATCATTAAGAATCAATTTCAGATCTATCAATATCAACCAACTATCAAAGTTAACAACCGTAGATAACAACAAGCTCTGTTACCCCAATCTTTCCTTAGTTTGTCGTTAAATAGAACAAGCTCTCTATTTAATCTCTAACCATCAAACAACCTAGAATAAGCTCTCTAAGTTCAATTTAATGGCAGCTTTATGATGAGAAAGATAGGTTGATCTAAGCAACAAACACATAAGCTCGGATTGTTCAACTTAGGTTATGTTCCACTTTGCAATTATTGAAAACTTGACCATAATCATTAATCACAAATTGCCACTTATGAATAGGAAATCAAGACAATTACACGGATCAAGACTCCTAAACTAGCAATAGATAATTATCAAGATCTATCTAGTTGTACACCTAAACAAATCAAGACAACATCATGAACAATTCTTGTAGAAGAACATAAGCAACTTTGATAGAAAATTAATGATAGATAGAATCTGAAAATCAATTATAAAACATGTCTAGGGCTTTGAAATCACCCTTAACCAAATAGAAGTTTAGCCTAGCATAGGCATTGTAAACATAAACATAAAATTAAAGAAAATCTAAGAAGAAAATAAAAGAAAGAAAGAAGAAGAGGAAGAATATTAATTATCCAACCTCTTGCTCTCTCTAAAGAAAAAGAAAACTAGAGAAAAGAAAGAAAACTAGAGAAAAGAAAGAAGAAGAAAACTTAGAGAATTTTATTAAAATGGCTAATATCCTACCTATGTACAATATGATCCCTTAAAATCATCCAAGGCCCTCTATTTATACACATTTTGGAGGGCTAAATGACAAGAGACAAGCTTTACAAATTTCAAAGGTAGGTATATGACGATTTTGATCAGCCAACTTGATGGTCGATTTCGTCAATATTGGAGGCCTGATCTGATCACATGGTCTTCTAGAAAAAGGTTCCCCTATCAGTTACGGAACCATAGCCGTTGGAATCAGCTCATTTGCTGATGTGGTTAAGCAGATATGGGCAAATTACGAAAACATGTCAGCACAGATGTCATTACACATCAGCCACCTTGATGGTCGATTTATTCAATATTGGAGGCCTGATCTGATCACATGGTCTTCTAGAAAAAGGTTCCCCTATCAGTTACGGAACCATAGCCGTTGGAATCAGCTCATTTGCTGATGTGGATAAGAAGATACGGGCATAATACGAAAACATGTCAGCACAGACATCATTGCACATCAGCCAACTTGATGGTCGATTTCGCTAGGGAAAACGACTCCGTTTTAAGAAGTGTAAAACATGAAAAAGATAGATATGCCTCTTAGCTTTGCATGGCTACAAATTTCAGCCTTATTGCTTCAGTGAAACTTGAGATATAGCTGATATGGCAAAAGGTGTCGGAACTGAAACTGAACTGGATTTGCCCTTAATTCTAGTAATCTGAAATCACTCAAAGAAACTTGTGAAAAACACCAAAATACATAAAAATATAAAAGATCATAAACACAATTAGACTAAACAATAATAACTCGTATTTGACACAAAACATTAATAAAACATAACTAAAAACTATATAATTATACGAGTTATCATCCTCCGCATGGGCATAGGAAAATATACTCTAACGAATTGAACCCGCTTTTATCGGGGTGCCTTACTAGCCTTCACCGGCGACAGTGAGGAACAATTCGGGGCCTTAGAACCGATTCACCCTCATATAGTGAACCTAGGCGAAGCCATGCCGGATTTCCGCTAGATATACCGAAAATAGGAACACATGGAGGGACATTTCTGAACTTTTTGTTACCTATTTTACACTCCGAATAAGTGTGGTAGATCGGGCAACGATGTACGTACATCGCCCGTAATAAATGTGATACTCCGCCTCGAAGGCATCGTGATGCCTAAATAAGCAGACATTGTTGGGGCAGATTTTCATTAGCTATTTAAAAAAAAAAAAATCCTTTTTCAAGCATTTTTGCATGTTGCACATTTCATGCATGTGTGAGTAGAGCATGTACATTTTTGGTTGTATTATTGATCTCATTCTTTGCAATAAACAGTTGGTAATTTCATTTGATGATTTCATAAAACCGGTAGTGTCACATGAACATTTGCATATTGTACCATAGTGGGATCCACCCTGAAATTCTTTTGAAAATAATGTGATTGGTTTTTCATAAAATAAAATATAAAAAAAAAAACACAAAAAAAAAAAACATGTTAAAAAAAAATAAAAAAAAATCTTAAATTTGGAGGCAAATCTTGCATAATGAGATTTTTGAATAATCAAGATTTAGGTCCCACCAATTTCGTGTAATCATTGATTTCTTTGTATATACCTTTGTGTTAATTCATTTATTTTTTGCATGTATCATTTTGACATCATGTTATAGTCCTAACATGCATGGTTATTCATTGTAAAATACATTTGTGATATAGATGGTCATTCTTTGTATATACCCTGGTGTAAATTTATGAATTCTTTACATGTATCATTTTCACATCATGTTAGCATCAATTTGCATTCATGCATTCATAGTCAGCATGATTTTTCTGTATATATCCATATATCAATTTATTCTTTCTTTACATGTATCATGTTGGCATCAAGTTGCATTCATGCATTCATAGTCATCATGATTTTTCTGTATATATCCAAAAATCAATTTATTCTTTCTCTATATGCATCATGTTAGCGTCAAGTTGCATTCATGCATTCATAGTCAGCATGATTTTTCTGTATATGTCCATTATCAATTTATTCTTTCTCTATATGCATCATGGTAGCATCAAGTTGCATTCATGCATTCATAGTCAGTATAATTTTTCTGTATATATTTATACATTAATTTGCTTATTCTTTACATGCATCATGTTGGCATCAGGTTGCATTCATGGAATACATAGTCATCATGATATGCTCATGCATTAATTTGTCATATTGGCATCAAGTTGCACTCATGACATACACGGTCAGCATGATTTTCTTTGTATATACTCTGTGTCAATCATTTATTCTTCACATGCATCATAATTGACATTGTGTGGCATTCATAGTGTATATGATCATTAATTGGGAAATGCATTTGGAACATACATGGTCATTCATTGTATATATCCATGCATTAATTTGCTTATTCTTTACATGCATCATGTTGGCATCAGGTTGCATTCATGGCATACACAGTCATCATGAGTTCTCCGTATATGCTCACGCATTAATTTGACATATTGGCGTCAAGTTGCATTCATGACATACACGGTCAGCATGATTAACTTTGTATATACTCTGTGCCAATCATTTATTCTTCACATGCATCATAATTGACATTGTGTGACATTGATAGTGTATATGATCATTCATTGAGAAATGCATTTGGAACATACATGGTCATTCATTACATATATCCATGCATTGATTTTTCTGATTCTTTAAATGCATCATGTTGGCATTCGTGTTGCATTTATAGCATACATGGTCAATACGTTTCCACTGTATATGACCACACATAACTTTGTTTATCCTTCACATGCATCAAATTGCATTCATGACATTCATAACTCATTCATCATGAAACACATTAATAAGATGAAATAGAAATTGGCTTAGATTTGAAGAGTTTTCTTCGTCAGCTAAAAGCTATGACCCCAACCGCAAGTGTGAGTATCATATTGGGGCAATTGGGCATTCGACTAAAAAATGCAGAAAACTGAAGGAAATAATTGAGGGTCTTTTCCACGATGGCATTTAGATTCCAGAGCTTATCGAACATTGGAAATCTGTTTTACCATAGATTGATTTCCTCTTGAAGAATTTTGAGGATAAGAATTGTTATCTTTGAAAGCATGTCAATAGGAGCATTATGATGCATATATTTCTACACTTTGATGATGAAAGCTCTTGTCTCATGATGACATCTACATAAAATAAATAAATTTTGAATTTAAATATTTTGTGTTCATTTTATTTTAGCAATAAATTTGAATCTGCAAAAACAAATGAAACTTTGAGAAAATTTGTGGTAAACAATAAATAAGTGGTTTTCACATGAAATAATGAACAATCTTGAGAATATTGATGATCATCGTTAGAAATGACCCAATACCTTCTCCCCTATCTTTTAGGCTTTCCTAAGCCTAAATCTTTTGAACCGAGACCACTTGAAAGACCTAATGCTTCAAGGAATATGAATGATTTGATTTCATAAAACCATTGTCATCACAGAATAAGCAAAGACGTAGATCTTAGTCTAGGCTATGAACAAAGGAACGAACTTTTTGAAAATTTTCAAATTCCTTGAAAATCAAACAAATGAGACATTCTTTCAAGAATCCAGATTTTGGTAATTTGATGTGTGTCAAGATTGTTCTAAAACCATTCATGACCTTTCCCAATAACCACAAAACACTAATTACCCAAACATCACTTCATGATTGACATCCTGGGGCACAATGATTAAACTAGATTATCCCTTGTCCCAGAGAAAACCCGTTTTTGTGTCATATTTTCCTTATCTCTTCAAAGAACTCAGATTGGAAACTCAGCATTTTAAAAATAGGCCTAGACCTGCTATGTTCCTCGTTGATACAAATTCTCATGGTTAATCAAATTGGGGCATCATATGTGGAAATAATGGATACATGGTGAACAAGGATGGACTAAACGCATGAATCATTGGGGCATGCGATGAAAAATGAAAAATGAAAAAAATTATGATATCATGCATATGAGAATTCGGATGATTCCAAAGTGCAAAATGAAATTCTGAATATCTATTTCCCCTGAGGATTGCTTTTCAAAGTGAATATTCGTGCTTGACATGAGGAATGACCATCTTTCATATCCCTTTCGCACAAAAAAAAATTATCCATAGTCACCCCTTTTGAGCCAAAAGAATTTTTTCTTCTTTGAACCCTGATCAAGGATCACCCTCTACACTAGGGGGCAAATGTAAGGAAAGATCTTTTTAAAAGATCATTGAGAAACGAATTCTAGCTCAAAGACAGATGCAAAGCAAATGGAGCCCTGAATAAAGATGGGCTCACTACGTTGAAAAAGAAGGGGGCAAAATGAAAAAAGAGAAAATGAAAAATGTGTGAAAGATATGGCAAATTGAAAGCCAAAAGCAAAGAAGAAAAAGAGCAAAGTCAAAAGGAAAGAAATGTCCAAGAAGGGACAAATGCTTCAAAGAGAATCCTCTTCAAGAAAGGATCCTTGATCTGATTACCCTCAAACACATATTTTGGGCCTATTTATCCTTTCTTTCTGAACCTTGAGCCATGGCCTACAGTACGTGCTTTAAAAGTCCATTTTGATCAAGCATGAATATTTAATTTGAAAGGTTTTTCCTCAAATTTTATCCCATTTCATCGAATTATCATTTCACTAAGGAAGAATTCAGAATTCTCAAGTGTACGGAAAAAAAATGGAAAGAATGGGACTCTAGGGTGAAACCCAAAAATGGGCGGTCTAGAGTAAATTTGGAAAATTTTGATGCCATCTATGATAGTGCCGATACCCCAAAAAGAAAAGATCTTATTAAAGGAGTGGCCATCGAGGAACATGTAGGAATTCATGAACCCCCCAAATTGTCAGCTCTTATTCGGAGGATTGTCTTCAAAAATTGAATCTTTTTTTCCTCCAAGATTAAACTTTTCGGTTTGAACATCCCGGCCAATCTTGACGCTTGTCAAAATGCCTTGATATGGAAACTAAAAGAATGTTGAATTTGTTTGGTTCTCAATAAATTCATGATTTATAAAACCTGTTCCATTTGTGAGCCTAGAAGGGACATACATTTTTGTTGTGAAGTTTTCCTGGAAAAACCAAAATCTTGTTGTATCGAGCCTTGTCAATTCAAATTGAAAAACCCAAATTAATACTTAGGGAAATTTCTAACAGTGATCATCAGTCATCAAAAGATTTGTACATCATACACTGTGGAGTTAAAATTTTTGGCTTAGAAGTTTTCCTTAAATAAGCAAAATTGTTTTTCAAAAAGGGAAAATAAAAATATTTTTGAAATACCCATTTTTGATGTTGACATGAGACAAGGGTTTTTCTAACCCAAAGGTATAGAACTGCCAGGGTAGGTCCTGACTTCCAGATATGAGGAGAAGAAATAGAACCCGGTTCAGATCTCTGTTGATGAAAGTTTGAAAACTGTTGGGGCAAAGAGAATAGCCAAAATGAATTGAAGATATACTCTGATTTGAAGAGGAAAAATGAATTTGGAAGGCTAAGCCAAAGTCTAGAAAAACAACCGGGGGCATTTGCATCACTCATGAGAACTCATCTCTTTATCGAGCTTTTGCATCTGCACAGTGTCGGCAAGTATTTGCATCATTCATGGGTATTTGCATTGGCATTATTCCATAAGCATCTGCATTTTACCTTTACATTTACATTCTTTATGGAATTCGCATTTGTGTCATCTCAAGCAATTGCATCATTTCTAAAATCATTGCATTTTCATTAATGTATGGTAATTGTAGTTACACCATTCATAAACCAGTTACATGAACACAATTAGTAGGGGCATCTGCATCATGAAACATGGGCATCAATCCAGGCCATTTGCATTTGCACCAAGCATTTACATTTGCACCATGGAGCATGAGCACCTTGTTAAAGGACATGTGCATCTGCATTATTTCTCAAAGCTTCTGGTGGGGATATCCAGAATTTTACAGTTTTAAAAGTGAACAAGTCTTCGGTGGTGATAGCTGAAGCCCCTGGTGGAGATATCTAGGGTTTTATAATTTTGAAAAATGAAAAATCTTCTTCTGGAGGAGTTACTCAGAATTTTACAATGAGCAAGTCTTTGGTGGTGATAGCCAAAGCTTCTGGTGGGGATATCCAGAATTTTATATTTTTAAAAGTGAACAAGTCTTCGGTGGTGATAGCTGAAGCCTCTCGTGGAGATATCCAGGGTTTTATAATTTTGAAACATGAGAAATCTTCTTCTGAAGGAGTTACCTAGAATTTTACAATGAGCAAGTCTTTGGTGGTGATAGCCAAAGCTTCTGGTGGGGATATCCAGAATTTTACAGTTTTGAAAGTGAACAAGTCTTCGGTGGTGATAGCTAAAGCCTCTGGTGGAAATATCCAGGGTTTTATAATTTTGAAAAATAAGAAATCTTCTTTTGGAAGAGTTATCCATAATTTTTTCAACATGTGCATCTACATCAAGAAGCATTTGCATCAATCTAAGTTATTTGAATCTACATCAAGAAGCATTTGCATCAATCTAAGTTATTTACATTTGCATCAAAGACATTTGCACCAGTTTAAGTCATTTCGTATCTTATTCAACATCTGCATCTGCATCAAAAAGCATTCGCATCTTCTCAAAATCTTTAGGTTAATTTTCAACAATTCTTCAAAGACCATTTTTAAGACCTCCGGGCATAATTTTTCAAATCACAGGTAAGACCTCCGGGCAACATCTTTAAGACCTTCGGGCATAACTTTTTTTCAGGGGTAAGGCCTATGGGCACCATTTTTAATACCTCCGGGCATAATTTTTCAAAACACAGGTAAGACCTCCGGGCAACATCTTTAAGACCTCCAGGCATAATTTTTTTTCAGGGGTAAGGCCTATGGGCACCATTTTTAAGACCTCCGGGCATAATTTTTCAAATCACAGGTAAGACCTCCGGGCAACATCTTTAAGACCTCCGGGCATAACTTTTTTTCAGGGGTAAGGCCTATGGGCACCATTTTTAAGACCTCCGGGCATAATTTTTCAAATCACAGGTAAGACCTCCGGGCAACATCTTTAAGACTTCCGGGTATAACTTTTTTTCAGGGGTAAGGCCTATGGGCACTATTTTTAAGACCTCCGGGCATAATTTTTCAAATCACAGGTAAGACCTCCGGGCAACATCTTTAAGACCTCCGGGCATAATTTTTTTTTTCAGGGGTAAAGCCTATGGGCACCATTTTTAAGACCTCCAGGCATAATTTTTCAAATCACAGGTAAGACCTCCGGGCAACATCTTTAAGACCTCCGGGCATAACATTTTTTCAGGGGTAAGGCCTATGGGCACCATTTTTAAGACATCCGGGCATAATTTTTCAAATCACAGGTAAGACCTCCGGGCATAACTTTTTTCAGGGGTAAGGCCTATGGGCACCATTTTTAAGACCTCCGGGCATAATTTTTCAAATCACAGGTAAGACCTCCGGGCAACATCTTTAAGACCTCCGGGCATAACTTTTTTTTTTCTTCAGGGGTAAGGCCTATAGGCACCATTTTTAAGACCTCCAGGCATAATTTTTCAAATCACAGGTAAGACCTCTGGGCAACATCTTTAAGACCTCCGGGCATAACTTTTTTTCAGGGGTAAGGCCTATAGGCACCATTTTTAAGACCTCCGGGCATAATTTTTCAAATCACAGGTAAGACCTCCGGGCAACATCTTTAAGACCTCCGGGCACCCATTTTAAAGACCTTCGGGCACCAGTTTTTTAAAGACCTCCGGGCACTAATTTTAAAGACCTCCAGGTACCATTTTAAAGACCTCCGGGCACCATTTTAAAGACCTCCGGGCACCATTTTAAAGACCTCCAGGCACTATTTAAAGACCTCCGGGCATAATTTACCCTTTTAAAGACCTCTGGGCACCAGTTTTTTAAGACCTCCGGGCACCATTTTAAGACCTCCGTGCACCAATTTTAAAGACCTTCGGGCATAAATTTTTTCTTTTGAAAATCGAATTCGTTTCCTTAAGACGAATCGAGCCTTGTTTAGGCAAGGAATTCAATTTAAGGACAAATCTTCAATTTATTGTTTTTTTTTTCAAAAAAAAAAATAATTATGAAAACAATGAAAAAATAAAAAAAAGAGAAAAAATAGAAAAAAAAAAGAATAAAAAGAATAAAAAAAGAAGAAAAAAAGAAGAAAATGAAAAATGCAAAAATGAATGAAGAAATGAAAAAGAAAACCCCTTTCCTTTCCTTCACATGTGATTTCACAGACCGGACAAAATTGTTGTCTATTTTATCTTTGCCTGATTCCTGATTCTCAGCAATAGCCAAAGAGGGGCAGCTGTAGACACCTAATTTTGTCCGGGTTTTTTTAAAATCAATTTTGATTTGTCCCCCTCTCGGGTTTAATATTTTTGTAAAAGTCACGGTCGCGATGTTAGATTTTTAAAATGTTCTAAATTATATATATCCTTTTTAGCTTTAATTGTTCAAATAAAATCGGATCGCAAAATTACCAATTTTAAATTTCAATTTAAACCCGAGATGGAAAAAATTTAATGTTGAGCTTTATTATATTTTTAGAATAATTTTTTTTTTAATTGAAAGTATTTGAAAAAAAAAGACTTAAAAAATAAAGAAGGGGGTAATTTAGACATTAAATATTTTCTAGGTTAAGAATTTGTTATAGGGGCCGATTATTTTAGAAAAAAAGGGAGAACGGCGGCTAAAGAAAAAAGGAGAGCTTTGGGTTTTTTTTTTGGGATGAGGGAGGAGCAGATTATAGGCAACCAGCAACATTAGTAGCCAGCAGGAGTCTCCCAACTCAGGTCACCAGTTTTTTTGAGGGTAAGAATGTCTCACAGGAAGTTTGAGCACCCAAGGCATGGTTCCCTTGGATTTCTTCCAAGGAAGCGAGCTGTTCGTCACAGAGGAAAAGTGAAGGCATTCCCAAAGGATGACCCAAACAAACCTTGCAAACTCACTACATCTTTGGGGTACAAGGCTGGTATGACGCACATTGTCAGAGAGGTTGAAAAACTCGGATCTAAGCTTCACAAGAAGGAGACATGTGAAGCTGTTACAATCGTTGAAACCCCTCCTATGGTGATTGTTGGGGTTGTTGGATATGTGAAGACACCGCGTGGCCTCCGCAGCTTGAACACCGTCTGTGCTCAACATTTGAGTGAGGAGGTCAAACATAGGTTCTACAAGCACTGGTGCAAGTCCAATAAGAAGGCTTTCACCAAGTACTCAAAGCAGTACGAGAGTGAAGATGGGAAGAAGAGTATCCAGGCTCAGCTTGAAAAGATGAAGAAATATGCAAATGTTATTAGGGTCTTGGCACACATCCAGATTAGGAAAATGAAGGGATTGAAGCAGAAGAAAGCCCATCTAATGGAGATCCAAGTCAATGGTGGAACTATTGCTGACAAGGTTGATTTTGCTTACAAGTTTTTTGAGAAGCAAGTCCCCATTGATGCTGTTTTCCAGAAGGATGAAATGATCGATATCATTGGTGTCACAAAGGGTAAATGTTATGAAGGTGTTGTCACTCGTTGGGGTGTCACACGTTTGCCACGTAAGACCCACAGAGGTCTGCGTAAGGTTGCTTGTATTGGTGCCTGGCATCCTGTTAGAGTCTCCTTTACAGTTGCCAGGGCAGGTCAGAATGGATACCACCACCGTACTGAGATGAACTTCTAACCGATGACTTTGATTCAGATTCAAGTCAAAAGAGCCATGAGACAAGAAAGAAAAACAGATGGTTTAAGAAACTTTTCGAGAGTTTAGATAGCTTGAGCATTGAGGAGATCAATGACCCAGCAAGGCAGTGGCACTGCCCAGCATGCCAAGGTGGTCCTGGTGCCATTGACTGGTATCGAGGCCTTCAGCCTCTAGTGACACATGCGAAAAAACAAAAGGGGCAACTCAAGATATTGGCTCATTCGTTTGACCGCTCTTTGGGTGGTAGAGATCTTGATGAAGTTCTGTTTCAACATTTTTGCTGCAAAAATCATAGAGGAATACAAGATTGATGTCTTCCAGAATGCCAAGGCTTGTATTAGGCTTCGGGCTGCTTGTGAGAAGTTAAAGAAGGTACTTAGTGCAAACCCTGAGGCGCCTTTGAATATTGAGTGCTTAATGGATGAGAAGGATGTTAGGGGCTTCATTAAGAGAGAGGAGTTTGAGCAGATCAGTGCTCAATTTTGCAACGCAAGAAGAGGGAGTGAGTCATCAGATGATGAGGTTTGTAGCTGGAATTAACCGAGAATCTATCGTTGGTATCTGACCCTGAGAATCCTATCAAGGGAACCACCCAGCTTGTCAAAATTCATGTTAGGAAATTGTACTGTGTGAATAAAGCCATGCCCATCTTACCCATTAATGTTGAGGATGTTGCCAAGACTATTGAACTTATAAAGACCAAGGGTGGAAAAATAACCAGAGAACCTGGTCCAGTGAAATGTGGTACTACCGTAATTGCTTTTGTTGAGGATCTTGATGGTTACAAGTTTGAATTGATTTAAAGGGGGCCTACTCCTGAACCTTTGTGCCAAGTAATGCTCCGTGTTGGTGATCTTGCTCGTTCTATAAGTTTCTATGTGAAGGCCTTTGGCATAGAACTTCTTTTGCACACGAGATAATCCTGAGTACAAGTGAGATGGGAAGATGTAAGAAAGTGTTTTAGCATGTTAATATGGAGGCTGTAGCTTAAGGTGCTTTCAGAGGTAGTTTCTTTCTTTTTCTTTTTATATTCATTATGCTTGTTCTTGCTACATATTTCTTGATTGGTTTGTTGTGGTAGGATAGATCCCCTGTTTTTCACTCCATGTTCATGCATTTCCATGTCCATTATGTCTAGGTCATCTTGGTATGCCATACACATTTCCAAGTTCATGTTAGGCATTAGGACATTTTTGTATTGCCATGTATTTTCAAGACACTTTAGGTTTGGGTTACATTTGCATTATCATGTTCATGCATTTTAGGTCTAGGTCCCTTTATGAATGCCATGCATTTTTTTCATGACATTTAGGTTTAAATCCATGCATTTCATGCATTATGTTTGCTGTATTATTTCATGCATTTCACCATGCCACTTGAATAATGACTTGAGCCAATTAATGGTTCAAAGTCATGCTCTCTTGAGCACACTTGTGGAAAATTAAGTTTGTCAAGTTGATTATTCTACCTTTGTGATTTTTTTTACTTAGCCAATTTTTATCTAACTTTCAAAAAGTCCTAGCTACTGTGTGCAAGTCATTTTATGAGTTTCAAATATTTTTACTTTGATTTTTAAATGATTTTATCAAAGGCAAAAATGTGTTGGCAAAGCAGTTTTTTCTTCTTCCAAAACTCGTACATCTCTGATTTTTCTGGGAATTCATATTTGATCAGAAAATTAAGCCGATTTTTTTGTGTGTAGTTTTACATGTCTTGAGTCTCCAGTATTTTTTTCAGAATTTTTGGAATTTTTAAAATAGGGTAAAAAATCGTGGATTAAAACTAGACAGTGGAGTCAGAATTGAATTTAAAGAAAAACCATTTTCCTGTTTTGGCTAATTTACTTAGAGTGGGCTGATTAGGAGGGTTAGCTACTGACTTAGGGTAATTTCTAAGCCTTTTTAAACTCTAAAAATGGTTTTTCAAGTCCCGGGTTAAGGGTAGTCATGTTCGGATTTTTTAAACTTAGGAAATTAGAGCCATTTAAAAAATTTTAGCCCAGTTTTTATTTTTAATTCAAGCTTCTCAAAATTGTTTTCAAACAATCACAAAGTATTTTGGTTTTAGAATATTCAATTTGACATATTTTCCTAAGGTAGCCGGATATCTTTTTAGATATACGGATTTCCTTAATTAAAGGAAAAAATAATTTCATGCATTGCATTTTTCATATTCATGCATTTTATATAATTTGTGATTCTTGCCATAATAATTCCTATGATATTATTATTATTTTGATTTATATTTTTTGATGTTATATGATTTATTATATGGTTTTGAATATTTCATGATATCCTATGCTTTTATTTAGTTATTTTTATTTAGCATATACTATGTTCATGCATTATTATTTTCATGCATATTATATAATAGCATTATTTTATTCCATGTCATTTAAATTATATGCCATACCATTCATATTTGTCATGTCATTTAGGTTGCATTATATTATTTAGACTTTACTATGTCATTTTATTTATGTCATGCATATACATATTAATTTATTTTAAATGTTTGCAAAAAGATAATGGTTTTCAATAAAATAAAGATATTCCCGAGTTAAAATAATTCATGAGTTCTCTACCGGGTTTGCTGGAGGGAATATCATCAATTATCATTAATAAAGGAATATCTTTCTTTCAAAAGGAGAATGATTCGGAAAGTTTTCCAAAACTAATAAAAATTTCTATATTTTGCCACGTTTGTTGGGGAATATAGGAAAATTTTGAATTTATATATTCCGGATCATTTTTAATAAAAAGGGAATTATTTTTTCTTTAAATTGGGAATTAACTTGAAATACTAAATTTAAAACCAATTTTTACCGAGACTTGAGATAACACACGATTAATAAGGTACCGATTTATACGGGCGTTGTGGGGGTGCTAATCCTTCCCCACACGTAACCGACTCCCGAACCCGCTTCTTTGATTTCTCTGGTTTAAAACGCAGACTTGAAATTGGTTTTTAAAATGTTTTAATTAATTTTTAAAATATTTTATAAAACCGGTTTTAATAGGTGACCGATCACACCTAGCTAAAAAAGATTGGTGGCGACTCCATGTCTTTTTTAAGGTCATTTTCAAAACCTTCATTTTTCTAGAGGAATTAAGTCGACTTTTCCTCGATTTTTTTAATGTCACGCTTAACTAATAATAAAGTCTTGCGATGAGACTCGTTATTTTTTAGGTTGCGACAATTATCTCTTTACCTTTTGCTTTGTTATTTTTTCTTTCTCTTCCGCCTTTCTCTTCCTCATCTGGATGGCGTCAAATTATCTCTTTGCCTTTTGCTTTATGGCTTGCGAATCTTTTCAATTTATACTACTAGAAAACTTAATGGGTGATTTCTTGAGAATTTAAATGTTTGGCATCTGCTCTTGAATTTTGGAACTTGGACTTGTTCTTTACGTAATTTTTTTTTGACTCAGTGATTACCTCATTCAATTACACTTTAGGTTCTTCTTTCATTTGTCATTGTAGAGCAACAAAATAGTGCTGGGTTCTTCTCTCATGTCAGATCTAGTTTAGTTAGTAAGTTGTATAAATTTTGGTATCAATATTTCATAAATACTTTGGTTTTGTCAAATGATAATATGTCCTTGAAAAATATTAACTTTGTAGCTTGATAAGCTTCCAAATTATTTATTTAGTTTTTGTTGAGTACAGGTTGATATGATTGTTGTTAGGGAATTGGAATTGCTATAGGGAAGCTGGATTTGTATGTTGCGGCAGCTGGGATCAATCTTCAGAGGGTATGTTATTCTTTTTCTTATCTTGTATGTTTAATATGCTAGATATTTTTATTATTTTTATCTTATCTATATTCCATCAATTAGCAATGCATGTGGATTATGTTAACCTTTTACTTTTGGAAACACTTGATTCAGTCCTTCCAAACAGACTTGTCTCTCTGTTACAGGAATTGTGGAATATGGATGCCCTATGGTCCCAATCTCCACATGTTGGGATCCATCTCCATTCCTCTCTCTTTTTTTTTTTTTTTTTTTTTATTTGTTTGTTTTCCATATCTTAATTAAAATCAATTGACAAAGAGGTGTTAGTGTTAGGCTTATTAAAAGAGTTAACGTTTTACTAGCATTAATTGATGGTGACGAGATGGAGCAGAGAAATGTCCATGTTAATGTTTCATTCATGTTATTGCTACGAATCTGCTAATATTTTCCCATGATTCCATCTGCTTGAAAAATGGGCAGTTTCATGACTGAAATTTGGTTAACAGAAGTTGGTAAGTAGCAATAGCTTGAGCTAAGCTGCTGAAGTGAAATTTAAGGCATCAAAAAAATCATATTCTTTCTGTACAAAAGACATGAGTGGTAAGATACAGATACTGTCAAGAGCTCAATTCCATCTACAATTAGAGGCTAAGTGTAATGCCATCTGCTAATCACAATTCAAAACCTCAAATCCTTCTCTTTCCTCTTTCTAAAAGCCCTTTAAAGCTTAATAATAAACTAAACCCACCCTCTCAACTACTTAACCAATAAACCAACCGCCCACCTCTCTCCTCTCAATCACTTATTTTTCCTATTTTCAGTCATTTTCTAACCTTATAAATGGCAGTTCATATAAATTAATGCTAATGTTTCTGGTTTTGCCCAGGTTGACCATTTACTGACAATTTTACAATCTTTCCTTTGTTTTCTCCCTTGCATTAGGTACTTCCTGTCATGATTGATGTTGGGACTAACAATGACTTATTTTGTGATAAGCAGCTTATCGTATTGCATTGTAAAGTTTGAATAAATGGGCTGTATAAAGAAAGGAAACTTCTGGTCCATGTTTGGCAAAAAATGCATGCCAGTTTAGGTGTGACATTTTCCTCAACCATCATTGATCCCTCGCTTGTGTTAGCTTTTATACTTGTGTGATATTTTAGGATACCATATAGGGTTTGGACATGTAGAATAAAGGCTTAAGAATGCAATGATGCATAAGAGTGATGCTAGAGTCCCTGAGGTAGCCTTTTGTAGCAAACAAGATATTTAGAGAAGCTATGAGGCTTTGACTTCTTCTCTTAATGCTTGTAGTTTGTGGCGTTAGCACTAGCCTAATTTTGGTTAGCTTATTGTCTTATACTTGCATGCTTTATGAGTTAATTTTATGTTCTTAAAAAGAATGGTGATTACATATTTACACAATTTTGTCAATAGATCTAGGGCTTCAACAACATCGCCTTGATGGTGATGAGTCTATTACGGTGATCAATGAATTCATGGAGGCTGTTTTTACTCGTTGGCCACATGTGATTGTAAAGGTACATAGATATGTCTATCTTGTTAATGGAATCTTGTCTGGAATTAAATTGGAGTATCTTTATTTAAGAGATATGAGCAGACTTGTATATCTATCTTGTTAATGGAATCTTGTCTGGAATTAAATTGGAGTATCTTTATTTAAGAGATACGAGCAGACTTGTAGATAGATATGTCTATCTTGTTAACAGAATCTTGTCTTGAATTAGATTGGAGTATATTAATCTAAGAGATATGAGAATACTTGGGTTTCTGCAGTTTGAAGATTTCCAGAGCAAGTGGGCCTTCAAGTTATTGTAGCGTCACAGAAAAACATACAAGATATTCAATGATGATGTCCAGGTAAATGAGATTTTAGGATAATCCACCTTGAGTCTTGACTTGATTTGTTAATGCAAAACATTCCATTTGTTTTCACCTGTTTCTTTGGATATCATATTATAAGTTTTGTATATAGTCTATTCTTTCTAATGTTACTGAACAATTTTTTTTTTGCAAAATTCTAATTTATTTTTAAATCAACCCTTTTAAACTCTATTTGATTTTACTTATAGAGATTTAATTGCCTTCACATTTTGAATTTATTTTCTCTCAATTCACTTTGCAGGGAACAGCTGGGACTGCTTATTTCACTTTATGTATTTGGATTGCTTATTTACTTGGTGTTTGAACTGCTAATTTTCAATTTTAAGATTGTATTATGACTTTAGTTTGCGACTTCTATTGAGCTTGTAAAAGTTATATAATTAAGAGAATTTCTTTGTAATTTTATTTTTAATATTATTAAATATTTTGTACTTTCTTATAATGCTTTTTTTTATACGAAATATGTTGGATTAATTATAAATAAATCAATATTAATAATTGAAAATATGATAAAATTTTATTTTTACTGACGCTTTGACCTCTATATATACTGACAGACAAAACTGTCGCTATAGGCTAATCATATATTTTATAGTTACATCTCTAGCGACGGACGCGAAAAACATTCCGTCGGTATATGTATACTGACGGACAAAATGACCGTCGGTATATGTATATCTATAATATCTATACCGATGGTCACATAATTCGGCTGTATAGGTAAAAATAAATGTGACTAACCCAACATAGTTTATATCGACGATAGTAACAATAGTGACGCTCAAAACCGTCGGTATAGGTTGTACACCCTATTCCGACGGTTGTTTTTTCGTCGGTATAGGTCTATACCGACAAGGGTTTTACTGTTGCTCATTTTTTTGTCGGAATAGTCATTTTGACCGCAGTATAGGGTTTTAGGACTTTTAGTGACGAATTTTTGGGTTTTACTAACGATTTTTAGACCGTCACTATATGACAGTTTGTTTGTAGTGTAAACAATCAAACTTGAATTATGATCCACACCTGAAATGAATTAAACCCGAGATGATCTCAATCCGAAATGATCTAAATCCAAAATGATCCGAATCGAAAATAACCAAACCCGTAATTACTCGGACTTAAAATTGACTTGAATTTACCTAACCAAAATTGACTCGACTCAAACACAACTCAGACCCGTCAATTAATAGGTCTACCTGATGAGCTTCTCGATCTCTGCCTTAATATCTTTGGATAGATATCTGGAGTGACCCTTCTTGCAGTTTGCTTGTATGGCTTGACTCCATCCCTCATTGGCAACCTATGCTCCCACTAGCTGCTTGTCCAAACCTAGAGTTTCCTCATAGTCCCATGCAAAACAGTCTTTGTATTACTTAAGCAAAGAAACTAACTCTCGTTGTTGATCTTCTGATAATAATGAACTTATAAAAGTAGGTTTAGTTTAGAATCACCATCCCCTAGACTAACCTCTAGTAGTGGATCTTGAACCTTTATCTTCTTTTCTTTTTAATTTTTCCAGCTTTTCCTAAAAGTTGGAAATCCTTCACTCTATTTTCCTTTTTTTCTTCTTATTCCTTTATGCACTATCCCATGGAAGACTCAACGTGGTAATTAAGCCTTTTTTCTCTATCACGTAGGTCTGCACCTTCTTAATAGTATAGTTGTGACTGCAACGAACTTCTTATCCTTTTTTATTTATTTTTTATTTTTTTTATTGTTGGTTTCCATCATCATTATCCTTCAATTCTTCTATGAACACGAAAGATGGTCTTATTAAATCTAGCACAACCTCAATGTTGACTGGACTGTGGCAGGTCTCTTGACCAAGGCTTTCACCTTTGTTTTTCCTGATCTCAGGTTTCCTTCTTGCCTTAAAGTGCTATAACTGTTGTCATAGTCCAAATTTCCTGCACTAACTGAAAATGGTTTGTTGTCAGCCATGACAACTTAAGCTCACTGTTAGCTTTCCAGAACAAGAGCATTTGATGTAAGGATGATGGAATAACTCCATTGGAATTAATTCAATCCCTACCTAATAAAACATTATATGAGGTACGTACTCGACTCAATAAAAAGAAAGCAATGAGCATTTTGATGCTCCCTACCTCTAGGTTTACAGGCAATATACCTTACGTTTGAGTAGCACCTCCATCGAAGCCTACGATGATGATGTCTGAGGGTATCCTTCTCATAGCCCTCAAGGGCATGCATGACATTCACAACAACTTTTTTTATCCATTATAACACCATGTATGCACCAAATTTAGCACCTTGATTCGGACTTAGATTCTTTTGACCGGTCCGGAATCACATTTGGATTTGAGATTGAGTGAGGAGCAAGGTAATCAGTACCGTACCGGTGGGTGTACCGTTTTTGTTTTGGTATTGGTACGTACCGGTATCGGTGTGTTTGGGCGTACCGTTTCGGGTTTACCGATATTTTTAAAATATTTTTTCATATATCTATATATATATATATATATATATATATAAAACCTGTTTTCAAGTTTCTTAATAAAATATATATTATATACACATGCAAATATACATCCATTACATGCATATATATGTATTTATGCAAATATAAATTTTAAATATTTAATATCTAAAATTTTTAAACATCAAATAAGTAAAATAAATATTAAAATGTTAAAAAATATAGTAAATTATTATTAATTATGTTCAATAGCCTAATTTAATGAACATATTTTATTTTTGAATGTAATTATGAAAAAAAAATAAAAATGATCATGACACAAAAAATATTGAAATTGATTTAAAAAATCAAATAAGTGAAAATTAAAAAAAAATCAAAATCTTGTATCAACCGGTACTGACCGGTATTGACCGGTACAGATCGGTACGGGCCGATATCAAAACTGAAACGAAACTAAAAGCTGCCTGTACCGATTTAATTACAAACTGAGACGTATCGAACGATACCACCGATACCGATACGATACCGACTAAGAGTCGATCTTTACCAATCATGATCACCTTTTTTAGCCTACAACTTCTCAGGACTTGAGAAGGATGAAAATGCCCTTGGAATAGATGAGTGACATGCAAATTTGGACAAATAAGAAAAATGTGTCTTGATTTACACATGCATGCTAATGTCGATCAAGCAAGGTTAGACTTCGACTGGAACTTGCAGCTGTCGATCGAATTTGGCTTGGCATTGATCGACACACATTGGCGGCTCCTAATAGGAACCAGACCCCCCAAAATTTTAAATTTCTTTATATATATATATAATATAGATTTAAATATATATATATTTTTAAAATTAATATTGTTAATTTTATTTATGTAAATTTTTTATTTAATTTTATGCATTGTCATTTAAGAATTACTAATTGTGTATTTATTGTATTAATTAGTCATAATTCACAAATTATTAAAATTAAAAGGTTTGTCACAAAGGTTAAATCATATTTATGTAAATTTAACAAAAGCTAAATTGATTTTCTAACTTCTTCAATATTATTCTAAATCTCCAACTAAGTACCAAATATATATATATATATATATATATTCATTTTTAGCCAACTACAATTTTTTACTTTTAATTTTATCTTAAATCTTTCTCCTGTTATCACACAACCTTTCATTAACAGAAAAGTCAGATTGAAATCACTTTATAAAAGATTATAAAAATATCATAACTTTTACACTCAAACTTTGAACTTTATTATTTTAATGGAATATTTTAGTTTTCTTGTTTTATTGAAAAATATATTGTTTAGCAATTGATATATTTATTTTTTTTAAAAAGAAAGTTGTCCATAATTTTAAATAAGATTATTTATTTGATATATTATGCATAAAATTATTTATTTTATATATTATATTTCTTTATACATTTTTTATAAATTGATAAAACTTATAATTTTGAAAGCGTGTTTATTTTTGTTAGTATATTGCTTGCATATATATATATATTTATATTAATATAAAAAGATAAATTTTATAAAAAAATTAACATTTAATAATATATTAATTGACACCTTCAAAATCAAATGTCAAGATCCGTCACTGTCGACACAAGCAAGTGTCAAACTAGTTCTGCACTTGGGAGAAAGTTCTAATTTTCCATCAGATTTTTTGAAAATTCGATCGTTTTAGCTTATTATCGATTGAGTTTTTGCCTCCATTGTCGATTGAGTTTCGCACATTGAACGATCATCCTCTTCCATTTTTGATCATGTGCGGTGTCCAAAGTCCAAAAAAATAACGAGTGCCGATCGACACTCCCTTTTGTCGATCTACAATCTTGGATATTTTCATGAATTATCCAAATTATTTTGCATTTATCTGGTCATTATCTTCATCTTGGATAATTTTCAAACTTAATTTCTAATAATTATTTGAATTTTTCATCCTGGGTCATTCCTCAACTTTCATCTCAACTGTCCATTTCCTTTCACTTTTGTTATATAAAGCCTATTTAGTTCACTTTCAAAACACAATAGAATATTTTGAAAACCTCTAGACTTGTTCATTTTCACTTCTCTATCTTTTCTTAAGAATATTCTTAAGAATTCTTAATCTAAAACCCTCAAATTTCAAGCCAAACCTCGTATGGATTCCAACTTCGAAGAAAACCTAAGGAGTCCGAGTTTGAAGGAGTGTGACACCAAAAGGGTTCTAAGGAACTCAAGGTAAAGGATTCGAGAGGAAACCTGATCTAGCTGAAATTCTGCTCGACTATCGATTGTGATCCAAAGAGTTCTAGTCAAAGGGAAACTCTATTTTAATCAATTTCATCAACTTTCTTCATCAATCATCTAGGTAACCTTTATTCTTTAAGCATAGCTTAAAGCATTAGGCCTGCCCACAAAATGTATATCATGTAGACATTAGGTATGCATGCCATTTATGCTTAACTATCAGATTTACTTCATGCCATTGATCGCTGGTCCAATAACATTATTGATTAAAAAATCGAATTGGACAGGCTGGTTGGACCAGGAATCAATGGCCTGTCCCATTCGGCAAGTATATTAAAATTATATTTTTATCAAACCGGTAAAAAACCGGATTAAACTAGTAAAAAATCGATTTTATACATATATATTTTTTTAATTTTATTTGTAATTAATGAGATTTGAACCTTTAACCTCTTCATTTTATATTAAAGACCATACTATTAAGCCAAATGCATATTTTTATTAATTATTAACTATATTTAATATTTATTTAACATTAAACTTAGTGTTTAAATATTAAAAAAAAAGCTTTATCAAACCGTTCGGTCCAATCGATTGAACCGGGAATCGAAGGTCTAATCGGTTTGATCTCCGGTCAAATTTTTTTTTTATATCTTGAATAACATCCAAAATCTAAAAAGTGATGCAAAACATTTTTAATGAGAATCCAGAACAAAAAATGATAGCATCATGTAATATTGCTTCTAAATGGAGTATAGCCACCACGAGTAAAATATAAGGCATAAACTATTGAAGTTGAAGTAACTCTTAATGACTTCAAGTTTTTAAGATGGAAACAAGGAAAAAAGCAGCCAAAGAGCGAGCAAAAGACCAAGGGTATGCAGTAGCAGCTGGAATGGAAGGGAAAAAAGAAAGAAAAAAAAAAAAAAAAAAAGCTAAAAGCCAAGAAAAACAAGTAAGAAAAAAAGAATGATGGAATGAAGTAAGTATTAGTAACTGAATGGAAGGGGAAAAAAGAAAGAAATAAAGAAAGAACGAAAGCTAGAAGGGAAGAAAAGTAAGAAAGAAAATAGGGTGCCCTAAGCTTCAAAACATATATATAATGATTTTGAGCTTATTTGGGCTGATTTTAACATAATTTTAGTTAGGGATGGTAATGGATAGTGCGGATTCGGATATTTACAATTATTCGATCCGCTTTTTGTGGATTCAGATATTGCGGATTCGGATAAAATTTGGATTCGGATATTATAATTACTATCCGCGGCGGATTCGGAGCGGATGCGGATATAAAACCTCGAATATCCATTATCCGAATCCGCATTACTTATATGGATAATAGATTCGGATATCCGAATCTGCTTACTTCTGCGGATTTGGATTCAGATATCCGATCCGAATCCATTATCTGTTTTATTTGAATTAATTTTTTTTATTTTGATTTAAATTTTTTTACTTACTAAATTTGGATATTTAGCGGATTTGGATATCCGACGAATAATGTTATTTAATTCAGATTCGGATTTGGATAGTAATATTCGGATTTAATGCGGATAATAAACGGATTCGAATTTTAAAACAATTTTGCGGATTCGGATATTACAAAAAAGACAGATATCCGACCCGCTACCATCCCTAATTTTAGTGGGTTTTAAGGTCCATTTCAAATTGTATTGAAAAAGACCAATAACAAGATGAATTCTTAATTTTGGTGGTTTTTTCGGTTTAACTGGTTACCAATTTTTTCAGTTTTCAAACGGTTTGCCAAAAGTATGTTTAATATATGCATTTGAACCAGACACCTTATCGGTTCTTCATTCAACCGATTGAACCAGTCGGTTTGATCTGGTTTTTTAATCACTATTATTATGAACTTATTATGATGATCAAATACTGTTATGTTACCCTAATAACGTTATCCAAGGTAGGGCATTTTGGTAATTTTACATGCTAATAACAATATGCTATCCATTTCATACCCTACCAAGTATGTCATCTAGAGTTTAGGTACGTTTTGTCGTAAATATGCCTTGGTGGTATTTTATTTAATAATTTGGTATGTCATATAGAATTATATTATGATTAGGTTTAGGCTTAAATAAAAAAATACCCCTATACTATACCACTTTTTCCACTTTGGTACTTAAAGAAATTTTGGTCCTAATCGGATACCTCTATTATAATTTCGTCAAACAAATTGATACCTTGCACTAACACTGTTAAATAAAAGCTGATGTGCAAGTAGCATCCAATGAGATCGCGAAACATGGCAAAAATACCACGTCACTGCCAACTTTATGATGACACGTCATTATTAAATTAATTTTTTAAATTTTAAAAAAAGGAAAAAATAAAAAAAAAATTATAAAAAATCTAAAAAATTTAAAAAATTCACAAAATTAAAAAAAAAATCTAAAAGTTTAAAAATATATATATAAAATTATAAAATAAAAATTAAAAAACTGAATATTTATATATATTTTAAAAAATCTGTAAAAAAGAAAATAATTAAAAAAAAAAAGAAAAAAGAAACCTGGAAATAAAAAAGAAGATGAAGAGAAAGGAAAGGAAAGGAAAGGAAATGAAAGGAAAAGAAGAAGGGAAAAGAAGAAAAAGAAGATGAGAAAGAAAGAGAGAGGAAAGGGAGGCGAGAGGGTCGACCGACTGCCAATCGGCCTCAAGCTGACGAGAGAGAGGGGGAATTGGGAGAGAGAGGGGGAATTGGGAGAGAGAGGGGGAATTGAGAGAGAGAGAGAGAGAGAGAGAGAGAGAGAGAGAGAGAGAGAAGAGCAGGGAGTGGATGGCAGGCTCGAGGTAGATCTGGCTGTTGGGAAGTTTAGGCGCATGCTTGTACAAAAATATCAAAGTAAATGCAGCGGAAGGTAAACATAGAAGCACCCGGATCCCTCAGGATCTTTAGATTGTGGTTTACATGGGTTTAAAGGCAAATAAAAATTTTCAACCATGTGATTTAGATCGTACCTACTCAAGATCTCGTAATCCTGAGTATGCCGTTCTCTGCATGAACTCAGAAACTAGATGATTACTACAAGATCTCTCCGAGGTCACAAGCAACTCAAGTGACTTGCCTCCAACGGTGATCCACAGGAATGGATGTTGGCACCTTCACAAGGCTCGGGGATTTGCTAGTGCTAGCAGGCTTGATCTTTCGATCACAATCAAAAGGCTATTCTCCTTTTTGTTTTCTCACAAGGGCCGAAACTCACCAACTGGAATAGGTGATTCGGTTGCTCAAGAAAACGCCAAGAAGAATAATGAGGAGGTTCAACAATCACCAGTGAAGTCTTGGCCGATGTTCTAAAACCCTCACCTAACGCATAACTCCAAAAGCATGAAGAAGTCTTTTAAAAACTCTCCTCTTGGCTGGCCACAATTCAAGGGATATCATAGAGTTTAAATTTTACTTAAACTCCTATGATAAAAAGAACTCTTCTCTCTTAAAAGACCTTTAGTTAAAACCAAACTCTTATCACATAAGCTTGGATGAACCTAGTCACACTTAAGTCCCCATTCGGCTGCTCAAGGATAGGGAAGGGATAGGTGTTTGATTTAAATGCAACAACCTAGTTGAGGTGAAACTCTTTCAACCTCAAGCATCCCAGTTCAACCAAAACTCTAACTCTTAAAGCCGAGATCGAACTTATCCCGGATTATGTCTATGTTAATTGCTCGGTCTCATAGGATAAGAGTTTAATTCTCAATCAAACTCTTAGAGTCCCAATTGAACTCAACTAGCTCGGATTAACAAAGTTTGATTCATATTCAGACTCCTTATTCAAGTGAAACTCTTTCACCTAGCAAGCTCAGTTGTTACTTTAACAACTATTGGAATCTTTTATTAGCTTGTAGCTAATGATCCAAATATTACTCCTTTTGCAAGCCAAAACAAAAGAGTTTGTTTTATAACCTTAAGGTACAAACATGCAATCCTCTCTAGTTTGGAACATTTCCAAATAATTGCATTTCACATAATGGCTATTTATCACTAAGTTCAGTTATAATCTTTAACTTTTAAAAAGTCATTAATAACTCCCACTAAATCCTACATGTGTAGAAGTTAAGGGATTTAAAAACTATTTTGAATCCTAAATTACTAAGCCGGTTATATTCTGAATACTTTGCAAGTTGTATAAAAAAGAGAATAAAGACCTGATATAGAACAATTCTATAATCGATTTATTAAAAAAGGAATATTAAGAAAGCTTGGCATCCCTATGCTAACAAAATATGTTCAATAACATAAATTTAAAACATCCCCGAAATTGGCCCACATTGGCAAAATAATAAACATCAAATGTTTGATAATAAATCAAAATGTTTCATAAACATCCAATCAAGAAGGCAAGCCTGATCAAGCATAAACAAAGTTGCCATCTTCACGATCCATCTTCACTGCTTCTTTCATTTGGTCCCTACAATATGTCTTTCATATTTAGTACCAAATATCATGTACCATATAGCAAGAGAAGTGAATTAATCTCAAAATATACCTGAAGTTGAAACTCTTTTCAGCTTCTTTCCCTTGACTCATTCAAGGTACTCTTTGTAGTTGCGCCTCCTATGACCACTTTTACCATAGTGATGGCATGTTCCCTTGTCATTGACCTTATCTATCTTCACACCACTATCAGGCTTCAAGCTATTTGAAGCAGGAGGTACATCCCATCTAGTATTCCTCTTCTTCTTGTTCTTTGCTTTAGAAGAAGAAACTAAATGGATAGATGACTTGTCCTTTATGATGGTTTGCTCAGCCTGTGTGCATATTCAACAACCAAGGGATGGTGGCCTTCAGATGGTTCATGTTGCAGTTCAACACAAATTGGGAAAAGCTCTCAGGCAGTGAAGAGAGTATTAGGTCAATGCTTAAATCATGATCCATGACCCATCCAAGTTGCTCTAGACGAGTAATATACCCTATCATCTTTAGCACATGAGGCCTCACTGGGCTACCTGTTGGGATTCGGCTCATGCTCAAACAGAGATAACGTATAATTTAATCAACAAGTTAAATATACAATGCAGCGGAATAAAATGAAACAAAGAGACACCGAATCCCTCCACGGATCTGCCTATGAATTCAAAATGATCAAGCTGTCAAGAACAGATAACAATCAAAAATCTCATACCTCTGTAATGGAGATTGTGGAAACCACATCATAGATTCTTGATGTTCTTGCTCTTATACACAATGCTAGCTTGTCGAAGACCAAAGTCGTCCAATTGTCCGACCTCTAACGGTAATCCACACAGGTGATCTGAAAGCCTTCACAAGGTTGAGATTATGTTTTGCCAAGACGATGCTAGTGGTCTAGGTTGTGAGAAGCCTTCCTCCTCTTACTTTAGTTAGCCGAAAAGAAGCAGGCCAGAAGAAAACTGATTCCTCCTCATCTTTTCTCTATGTACCGGTTCTCATAAGGAGGTGAGAGAATGCGACTACCAGGGTTTTTCTTCCTTAGAGGGAGGCGACAACAACATAAGGCATATATATATTATCAGGTTTAGTGTATGCCAACTCTTGGACTTATTGCACTAAAGCCCTTACACATATATTATTAAATATTCACAATAAGCCCACAACACTTAATGAATATTTAATCTGGCCCAATCTCATTTTAATTTCAATAATCACCTTTTGTGTGTGACCCATTAGGCCCTTAACATGTTGGCAATAAATATAATAAATATAATAAATATAATAAATAATTTATTCTTTATATTTATAGATCATGAGCGGTATCTAGCAATGCATCATGACCACCCAAATGTCAAGAGAGTCATCAAGCTTCGACTAGCCTTTCGTGTACAATATGTCTGTGTAATTCGATCCCTTCATCAAATATCCTGGGATAGGAAAGAGCATGGTTCAGTGTCTACTCTTAACCCATTCCATATTAGATATACATCTTTATATTAACTCCTTAAGTATTACCTTGGCCAAAGACTTCAATAAGTTAATATAAGCCAGATACATGTGAGATATGTCCCTCTTAATCACTTGGGGTGATGAATCCTCTCTGGACCACTCATTAATCTTCGTATGCTTCATGTCATACCCAATAACACCCTACTTTAAACATCCTCGTGATTGGTACCCATTCGTGATGAAATCTAAGTATGACAGTTCATATACAAGATGACCTGGTGTCACAAGTCAAAGGATTACTTACACTATTGACACATGAGAGTATTTATCATAGAAACTTGAGTGAAATACCAAATGGAACTCTCATAGCGGGTCATGTTCAGTGAACTTGTTCAACTAACAAGCACCCATATATTATCCCCAAGTATCTCTATACTTTCAACCTATGAGATCAGTTGCATGCATCAAGTGCATGAAGGCTTAACATATGCCAGTCTTTGAGTATTGTCAATGCCCTGTCTTGACAATACAATGACCAGGAACAGTTTAGAAACACAGCATTGATGCATAAGGATCCTCATAATTGTAACATTTTACAATTCCTTTGCAATGCCATTGTGTCTCATGAGCTTTATCTTCACAAGTCATTTATAACAATTATAACAATACTTATGGATAAAGAAATACCTTAATTATAATTAACAAACTATAATGCACAATACATGAATATATAAATAGTGTTTTACAAGCCTAACTAGATTGGCTTGTAGGGCTTACACCAACAATCTCCCACTAGCACTAAAGCCAATCGCCCATGTACTTAAGTTCATGTCCTTCCATGTGACTAATGTGTTTCTGCTGGGACAACCTTAGTAAAAGGATCAGCTATATTCTCCTCTGTGGGTACCCTTTCCATACTTATATCACCTCTTTGAATTATGTTTCTAATCAAGTGATATTGCCGTAATACATGTTTGGATTTGTGATGAGACCGTGGTTCCTTAGCTTGCGCTATGGCTTCATTGTTATCACAGTAAAGTGGTACTGGATGAACAATGCTTGGAACCAAACCAAGTTCAGTTATGAACTTCTTAATCCAAATAGCCTCCTTCGCTGCCTCACACACGGAGATATATTCAGCCTCTATTGTTGGATCTGCAGTTGTAGTCTGTTTGGAACTTTTCCAACTGACTACAGCTCTATTTAAGGTAAATACGTAACGCCCTACGATTTACTATCATCCCTATCAGTTTGGAATCCAGCATCTGTATAACCACTTAGTTGGAGTTCAACCCCTCCATAGACCAAGAAAATATCCTTAGTTCTTCTCAAGTACTTGAGGATATTCTTCACAGCAGTCCAGTGAATTTCACCAGGATTGCTTTGGTATCGGCTCGTGACACTCAGAGCATATGATACATCTGGTCTTGTGCATAACATGGTGTACATGATAGATCCTATTGCCGAAGCATACGAGATCCTATCCATCCGTGTCCTTTCTTCATAAGTTTTAGGACAAATCTCTTTCGAGAGTTGTACACCATGTACCATAGGCAAGTTACCTCTTTTGGAGATATCCATGCTAAATCTCTTTAGCCCCTTGTCTATGTAAAAGGATTGGGATAATCCAAGCAGCCTTTTCGATCTATCTCTATAGATCTTAATTCCCAGAATATATGCTGCTTCTCCCAAATCCTTCATGGAGAACTGTTTGGACAGCCAGACTTTGGTGGTCTAAAGCATAGGTACATCGTTTCCTATGAGCAATATGTCGTCGACATATAGCACTAGGAACACAATTGCATGTCTGTGTATACCTTCTTGTAAACACATGGTTCATTAGGATTCTTAATGAAACCAAATTCTTTAATTGTTTCATCAAACCTGATGTTCCAACTCCGAGATGCTTGCCTTAGTCCATAAATGGACTTTTGCAGCTTGCATACCTTATTAAATATGGCCTTGGATGAAAAACCTTCAGGTTGTGTCATATACACTTCCTCTTGCAAATTCCCATTAAAGAATGCTGTTTTTACATCCATCTGCCATATCTCATAATCATGGTATGCCTCAATAGCAAGCATAATCCTAATGGACTTTACCATGGCAACTGGTTAAAAGGTTTCTTCAAAATCAATGCCTTCAACTTGATTATAACCTTTTGCAACCAATCTGGCCTTATACGTTTGTATATTGCCATCCATATTCTGTCTTTATTTTGTAGACCCATTTACACCCTATGGGTTTTATCCCTTGAGGTGGATCAACTAAAGACCAAACATGGTTCACTTCCATGGCTTCCATTTCGGATTTTATGGCTTTTAGCAATTTCTTGGAATTGATGTCCAACATCGTTTCCTCATAGGTAGTAGGTTCATTATCAATGGGCAAAACATCTCTTTCGAAAAGAAATCCATATCTTATTGGAGTTTGCCTCTCCTTACTAGACCTTCGGAGTACTTGTGTTTCTTGAGCATTAGTCCGAGCATCCAATGGCTCAGGTTCCGAGGGAATGTTAGGTTGTGGTTCTTGAACTTCTTCAAGATCTATTTTACTCCACTGAATCCTTCTAGTAGAAACTCTTACGCTAGAAACGCAGCGTGTTTTGACACAAACACCTTTTGATCAGTAGGACTGTAAAAGTAATATCCAGTAGTCTCTTTAGGATATCCCACAAACTTACATTTTTCCGATCTAGCTCCCAACTTATCAGAAGGTACTAGCTTCACATAAGCAGTACATCCCCAAATCTTTAGATAAGATAAACATGGCTTCTTATTATTCCATATCTCATATGGTACCTTATCTACCGATTTGCTTGATTTAGAAGGTAAGCTGCAGCTTCTAAGATATATCCCCAAAAGGATATCGAAAGGTCAGCCTTAGACATCATGGACCGAACCATGTCCAACAAGGTTCGATTTCTCCTCTCGAGTACTCCGTTATGTTGAGGATTTCCAGGTGGAGTCCATTGCGACAGAATTCCATTATCTGTCAAATGATCCAAGAAATCATGGGTTAAATATTTTCCTCCTCGATCCGATCTAAGAGCTAGAATTTTTTTCCCAGTCTGTTTCTCTACTTCAGCTCTGAACTCTTTGAACTTTTCAAAAGCTTCAGACTTGTATCTCATCAGATACACATAACCATATCTAGAATGATCATCGATAAAGGTTATGAAGTATGAGTAATTACCTCTAGCAACTGTGTTTAGTGGCCCACAAACATCTGAATGTATTAAGCCCAATAAAGCACCAGCTCTTTCACCCTTTCTAGTAAAGGGAGTCTTGATCATCTTACCAAGGAGACAACATTCACAAGTCCCATATGATTCATAATCAAAGGGTTCCAAATAACCATGTTTATGTAATTTGGAAATCCTTGTCTCATTGATATGACCAAGTCTGCAGTGCCAGATGTAAGTCTTACTTGGATAATCTTTTCTTGCTTTCTTGACATTTATATTGAACATAGGCATCTCTGGATCCAAAACATATAATCCATTATGTAATATTGCCGATCTATAGTGAATGTCTTTAAGAATGATGGAGCAACTATTGCCCTTCATTCTTATCTTGAAACCATCATTAACAGTGAGGTATGAAACCGAAATAATGTTTCTAGACAATACTGGAACAAAGTAACAATCTTTTAGTTCCAATTTCATGCCAGACGGCAAGGATAAAGTACATGTTCCAACGACCAATGCTGCAACTTTTGCATCATTGCCTACTCTAAGAACTACTTCATCTTTGCTCAACTTTCTACTTCCTTTCAACATCCTTATGTCATTACATAGATATGAACCGCATCCTGAATCAATTATCCAGGAATTGGATTTAACAGTAGAAAGATTCAATTCAATCACAAACATAGTCAACCCAGAAACTTCTATAAGTTCTTATTGACTTGTCAAGTGAGCAACCTTCCTTTCATTGAGAACGCTTCTCAATCTCATGTACCAATCCAAACATTTTGGACTAATGGCATTCATAATAACGCACAGTACAATTAAAGTATTAACCATTTTCAAGAACCTAAGATGGAAAAAGTATATATCAGTTATATTCATGCATTTATACCAATTCAAGATGAGGTATTAAATCTCTTATTGGTTCTCTCACTAATTTTTCGAGATAATAGCCCTCACTGTTATTCGAAAATCTCATCAAGGTATTTCTAGTGGGCTGGGATCCCTTTCAACATGTTGCAACCTTGAGTGACTCAACAAATTACAACAAGCCTAGTTGGGTAGATAACATAGCTTATCAATTGCAATCTATGCAACTCCCAGATCAGTTAGGTGACAACTCTTTGTCTAAGAACATCATATGTACTTCGCCTAACTTTGCCTCTAACACTATGCGGTGAAGTTTGTAAGTATCCGGACAACATAGCATTAGTTGAGTAAGACCCAACTCATAACTCAAACATATTCGTACAGTAGTTTGACCTTGAGTGACTCAACAAGCCTCTTACTGGAAGAACTCCGGTTATCTTGTTATGATGATGGAAGGCAACTTTATCATGCGAAACATGTGACTCAATATTATAAAGAGGGTTTTTCTTTTCTTTAAGTCTCATCATAATAAACATTCATAGCATTTATAATATTGCATAAAATAAATCTATAACATGCTTTCTACTTGGATGATTATGGACTTTCTAATCTAATTTCCTTGAGCCATCAAAGGAAATTAGTTGGTCAAATTCCTAGGTGATTACATACATAGTCTTCAAAGCTTGCTTGTAATCTCCTTTTCTTCATGGTGCCTTTTTTCATCTTCAAGTTACAAAAATTATTCCTCACTAATCCTAATTTTACACTTTGATGTAACTAATTACATTTGTAATAAAGAAACCTCAAGTTACATTTAAGGGGAGTTAGGCGAGGAAAGAATTTTTACAACTCCAGAAAGTGAGAGATAAGGCAGGGCACCTAGTCCCTATTTAATTTAATAAAAACCATAAAATTAAATTCAACCATCCACAATCATATTGGGTCTAATTCCATAATCATCCCATACATTCACAAACAATTTATGAACATATAAATCATGCTTTAATCTCTAATTACCATCATTGATTATATTGATCCATAATTTAATTCAAAGAAAATAATAAACATTTATTCTAATCTCATTAGAATAAATCCTAATCCAATTAGGATTGTTTCCTTTAATTAAATTATTATCCAATTAAATAATTCAATTGAATATTCATGTAAATTCTTATTTTGGTGATTTATATAATTTAACAATATTACCATAATTACTAATTTTAGTGTTGTATCTCTACTAGGATACTACAACATTAGTAACTTAATATTGCTAAAATTCATAAGCTGTGAGAATCTGATAGAACCAAAAAACCCTAGCAAGTGAGGTGCAGGCTTTATACTAAGAGTAGTAGTCGCCCCTATCTCCCTACAGGCTGTCTATCCGCTTTTCACAGTTTCCAACTTTTCAATGCTAAATCAGTTTTCTGATTTTTCAGGCTTGCCAAGACAATTCTAAGCAATTTTAAATCCTAAAAATCATTAAAACATGCATTAAAAATCAGCCAAAAAAAATCTACAAGTTTTTCTTACTAAAATCACCAAATTTGTGCAAAGCAGGCTTAACAGTTTTCAATCGCTACCAAACTTTCGCGAGTTGTATTAATCAGTTTAAAATAATTTTAAATCAATTAATCAACAAGAATTCACCATGATTAACTACTGCCTTCACCGAAACACTACAAGTGCAATTTCTCACAAATTCGATTAGAGACAATCGGATCAGAATAACTCAAAGAACAAAACAATTTTGTTAAAGGTAACAATCAAAGCATAGATCGTATAAGAATAACATAAACCTGGCTCTGATACCACTGTCGGGATTCAGCTCATGCTCAAACAGAGATAATGTATAATTTAATCAACAAGTTAAATATACAACGCAGCGGAATAAAATAAAACAAAGAGACACCGAATCCCTCCATAGATCTGCCTATGAATTCAAAACGATCAAGCTGTCAAGAACAAATAACAATAAAAAATCTCATACCTCTGTAATGGAGATTGTCGAAACCACATCATAGATTCTTGATGTTCTTTCTCTTGTACACAATGCTAGCTTGTCGAAGACCAAAGTCGTCCAATTGTCCGACCTCAACGGTAATCCACACAGATGATCTGAAAGCCTTCACAAGGTTGAGATTATGTTTTGCCAAGATGATGCTAGTGGTATAGGTTGTGAGAAACCTTCCTCCTCTTACTCAATTTAGCCAAAAAGAAGCAGGTCAGAAGAAAACTGATTCCTCCTCCTCTTTTCTCTATGCGCCGATTCTCATAGTGAGGTGAGAGAATGCGGCTACCAGGGTTTTTCTTCCTTAGGGGGAGGCGGCAACAACATAAGGCCTATATATATATATATTATCAGGTTTAGTGTATGCATACTCTTGGACTTATTGCACTAAAGCCCTTACACATATATCATTGAATATTCACAATAAGCCCACAACATTTAATGAATATTTAATCTGGCCCAATCTCATTTTAATTTCAATAATCACCTTTTTGTGTGACCCATTAGGCCCTTAACATGTTGGCAATAAATATAATAAATTCAATTAAGAATTTCTTCTTTATATTTATAGACCATGAACGGCATCTAGCAATGCATCATGACCACCCAAATGTTAAGAAAGTCATCAAGCTTCAACTACCCTTTCGTGTACAATATGTCTGTGTAATTCGAAACCTTTATCAGATATCCCGAGATAGGAAAGTGCATGGTTCAGTTTCTACTCTTAACCCATTCCATATTAGATCTGCAGCTTTATATTAACTCCTTAAGTATTGCCATGGCAAGGACTTCAATAAGTTAATATAAGCCAGATACATGTAGATATGTCCCTCTTAATCACTTGGGGTGATGAATCCTCTCTGGACCACTCATTAATCTTCGTATGCTTCATGTCATACCCAATAACACCCTACTTTAAGCATCCTCGTGATTGGGACCCATTCGTGATGAAATCTAAGTATGACAGTTCACATACAAGATGACATGGTGTCACACGTCAAAAGATTACTTACACTATTGACACATGAGAGTATTTACCATAGACACTTGAGTGAAATACCAAATGGAACTCTCATAGCGGGTCATGTTCAGTGAACTTGTTCAACTAACAAGCACCCATATGTTATCCCTAAGTATCTCTATACTTTCAATCTATGAGATTAGTTGCATGCATCAAGTGCTTGAAGGCTTAACATATGCCAGTCTTTGAGCATTGTCAATGCCCTGTCTTGACAATACAATGACCAAGAACAGCTTAGAAACACGGCATTGATGCATAAGGATCCTCATAATTGTAACACCTTACAATTCCTTTGCAATGCCATTGTGTCTCATGGGCTTTATCTTCACAAGTCATTTATAACAATTATAACAATACGTATGGATAAAGAAATACCTCAATTATAATTAATAAACTATAATATGCAATACATGAATATATAAATAGTGTTTTACAAGCCTAACTAGATTGGCTTGTAGGGCTTACACCAACACTACCTTCTGACATCTTCGTTTGGAACAATTCCTTCGAAATGTCGAACCTTTCAGTGCGGTTCTCCTTGGCAAATAGTTCTCTAAGGTTAAGGATGATTTCCTGAGCATTCATGGCCTTGTGTTGCTTTTGGAGATCGGGTGCCATGCTAGCCAACATCACAGTTGTGGCTTGAATGAGATCATCTTTATAAACTCGATAGGCAGCCCGTTCCTCCTCAGTTGCACCAGTAGCGGGCTCATCTGGAATGGGCTCATCAAGAACATAAGCCTTCTTTTCCTGTGTCAATACAATCTTGACATTGCGGAACCAGTCTACGAAGTTTGGCCTGTTAATTTATTAGCATCAAGTATGCTTCTTAGTGATAGATTGCCAGCCATGATTTCTGTCTTATATGAACCAATACATTATATATATAGTTAATAATTTGCAAGTTGTAATCATTAATGTTAGGTTTTATAACTTTAATGATTATTCTCATTATTTTATCAAAATCATAGCCCTCAACTAATATTTCAAGAATTTAACTCTTAAATCTCTTAATGAGATAGGACACCTTTCATTTTTCCATGACCTTGAGCGACTCAACAAGCCATGTAGAAACTAATTGAGTAGGTAACTTAGCTTGCCAATTGCATCTCTATGCAACTCCTAGATCAGTTAGGGGATAACTCATTGCCTAAATGCATCATATGCATTTCGCCTAACCATTGCCTGTAAATGTCATGCGATCGAGTTTGACGTATCCGAATAACACAACACTTAGTTGAGTAAGACCCACCTTCTATAACTCAAACATGCTCGTATGGTAGAATGACCTTGAGCGACTCAACAAGCCTTCTACATAGGAACTCAAGTTATCTTGTTAAGATGGTTGATGGCAACTTTTCATGCGTAGCATGGACTCAATATAATTTAATAAGGGATTTAATTAATTATAAGGTCTCATTGCTTTACTTGGTTGATTGTCATGCATAGCATTTATTCAATTTATATACCAAATATATAACTTCAAAAATAAATCTATCTCATGCAATCTACTAGGATGATTATGGATTTTATTCTATTCTAGTTTCCTTGAGCCATTAGGAAACTAGTTGGTCAAATTCCTAGGGATACCATACATAGTCTTTATAAGCCTTGATGATCTCCTTGGTCCTTTCCTTCTTGGTGCCATGCCTCCTTACATTCTTGGAATTACATAAATTCAAATTCTTATCCTAAATCTATAAAGAATATAACAATTACATTGCTTTATGAAAACCTCGAGTTACATTCAAGAGAAGTTGGATAAGAAGAGAATTTACAACCCGGAATGAAAAGAAAAGGAAGGGCTCGCAGACCCTATTTATAAAAATACCAATAAGAAAAATTTAACCATCCATGACCTAGGTATACTACGGTCTAGTCCATAACCATCCTCATGCATACATAATCATATTATAAGCATGAAATAATAAACACGCATAACCAATGTCACCTGGTGATCTTGTGTATCATTTGCATAAAACTCATCAACTTGTTTGAGATGATTTATCAAATTATTTTGGCAATCTCGATTCTTTAATTAAAACACTTTTAATTAAATTCCTAACTTTTAGGAAGGTTGTCTTAAAATTGAACATTACCTAACTTTTAGGTAGTTTGTCTTAAACCAAATTAAAGAGTTTGAAACCTATCCAAACTCTTAGGAACTTCAATCTCATTAGGTAACAATTACCTAATTGAACTAAAACTCTTTCTTAACTTTTTGGAATCACACTCCCACTAGGAAACGTTTTCCATGTTGGAGTAGGACTTGTTTTAAACCGTTTAAACCGAAATCAATTTAGAACATCAATGACAGTGTTAAACATAAATTTTTGAAATTGAAATTTACTCAAAAAATGGTTTTAACAGCTCCAAAACAGCCCCCCAAAACCGACTCAAAAATAATGTTTTAGGCATAAAAAATTGTTGGTTTCATTAAGGCATTTAAAGACTTTAATCTGGGTTAATTAAAATAATTTTAATCTACCATTTACATATTTTTAAACATGATTAAATCATCTAATTACCTGCTGTCTAGATTTTAAAAATTAAAGAAAACAAATTTTCAAAATATTCATGAGAATCGAAACCACCAAAATCAATGCACAAAATGAACCTTTCGTTAATCACCAAGAATCGGCATGCAAAAACCCCATGTAATCATCGTATCCTTCGCTCTGATACCATTGTTGGGAAATCCAGGCTCATGCTTATACAAAAATATCAAAGCAAATGTAGCTGAAGAAAAACATAGAAGCACCTGGATCCCTTAGGATCTCTAGATTGTGATTTACATGGGTTTACAGGCAAATAAAAATTTAAACAAATCATATGATTTAGATCGTACTTACTCGAGAACTCGTAATCCCAAGTGTGTCGTTCCATGCAAGAATATAGCAATGGGATGATTACTGCATGATCTCTCCAAGGTCACGAACAACTCAAGTGACTTGCCTCCAACGGTGATCCACACGAACGGCTGTTGGAACCTTCACAAGGCTCGAGGATTTGCTAATGCTAGCGAGCTGATCTTACAATAAAAATGAAAAGGCTACTCCTTGTGTTTTCTCACAAAGCCGAGACTCACCAATAGGAATAGGTAGTTCGACTATTCAAGGAAAAACACCAAGAGGAGAAGATGAAAGATCAGCAATGGCTTTTTTTGTTCTTGGCTGAATTCTTTTTTGTTTTCACTTAGGGAAAAAACAATTTTCTCTCAAAAGTAAAACACTCTCTAGAACTGTGTATGAAGAATGGAGAATTATCCTTTGAAGCAATGTTCGGTTTACTGAAATAAGAGAAGTTAGAATTTGATTCGTAATCAAACTCCTCGAAGATGAGAAACTTTTTCTCATTTCGGACTGTAGACACCTAATTTTGTCCGGGCCCACCTAAACCAGGTAAATTTTTCCTTGTACTTTTTTAGAATGCAGAAAATCTCTTCTCATCTTGCAGATGGTCCTCCAAGACTTGTGATTCGGAGTTCAGCATGGAAAGTCAATCCAGTAAAAGTTAACTCCAAAAAGTCAATCCCAAAAAAGTCAACCACTAAAAAAGTCAACCCTTAGTCAAAATCAAGATTTGAAGTTGACTTGAACAATGGTGAAAGACTTTTGATAATCCGAGGTCTACAACAAAAGATATGGAGTTCAGAAGAGCGATTGCGGAAATTTTAGTGTAGGGGAAGCCCTAATTCGGCAAATTTGAGAAAAAGTGCTTAAACGATCAAATTGGTCGAAATTGGAGGTTCCAAATGGAATATAATTAATGATTACGGGTATTGGAAGGACCAATTGGAAGCAGAACCAAAGGAAGAGTCAATTTTGAAGGAAAATCAGAAATTAGGGTTTCGGGTAAAAAAAGTGAAATTTGCAAAATTTAGGAAAACTGCAAAGATGACCCTATTCGGTGAAATTGAAGCCCCCAGTTGATAAAGAATGAGTAAACAAGGTGATAACTCGTATAATTATATAGTTTTTAGTTATGTTTTATTATTGTTTTGTGTCAAATACGAGTTATTATTGTTTAGTCTAATTGTGTTTATGATCTTTTATATTTTTATGTAATTTGGTGTTTTTCACAAGTTTCTTTGAGTGATTTCAGATTACTAGAATTAAGGGCAAATCCAGTTCAGTTCCAGTTCCGACACCTTTTGCCATATCAGCTATATCTGGAGTTTCACTGAAGCAATAAGGCTGAAATTTTAACCGTGTCAAGTTAAGAGGCATATCTAGCTTTTTCATGTTTTACACTTCTTGAAACAGAGTCGTTTTCCCTAGCGAAATCAACCATCAAGTTGGCTGATGTGCAATGACGTCTGTCCTGAGCAGTTTTCGCATTTTGACCATATCGTCCGATACACATCAGAAAATGAGATGATTCCAACGGCTATGGATCACTAACTGATAGGGGAACATTTGTCTAGAAGCCCATGTGATCAGATAAAGCCTCCAATATTGAAGAAATCGACCATCAAGTTGGCTGATGTGCAATGACGTCTGTGCTGACCTGTTTTCGTATTTTGCCCATATCTTCTTCTCCAGATCAGCAAATGAGCTGATTCCAACGGCTATGAATCCGTAACTCATAGGGGAACCTTTTTCTAGAAGACCATGTGATCAGATCAGGCCTCCAAGATTGACAAAATCGACCATCAATTTGGCTGATCAAAATGGTCATACAATATGACGAAAATTATTAGAAAAATGCACCCACCTATTATACCTACCTTTGAAATTTGTAAAGCTTGTCTCTTGTCATTTAGCCCTCCAAAATGTGTATAAATAGAGGGCCTTGGATGATTGTAGAGCATATTGTACATAGGTAGGATATTAGCCATTTTAATAAAATTCTCTAAGTTTTCTTCTTCTTTCTTTTCTCTAGTTTTCTTTCTTTTCTCTAGTTTTCTTTTTCTTTAGAGAGAGCAAGAGGTTGGATAATTAATATTCTTCCTCTTCTTCTTTCTTTCTTTTATTTTCTTCTTAGATTTTCTTTAATTTTATGTTTATGTTTATAATGCCTATGCTAGGCTAAACTTCTATTTGGTTAAGGGTGATTTCAAAGCCATAGACATGTTTTGTGATTGATTTTCAGATTCTATCTATCATTAATTTTCTATCAAAGTTGCTTATGTTCTTCTACAAGAATTGTTCATGATGTTGTCTAGATTTATTTAGGTGTACAACTAGATAGATCTTGATAATTATCTATTGCTAGTTTAGGAGTCTTGATCCGTGTAATTGTCTTGATTTCCTATTCATAAGTGGCAATTTGTGATTAATGATTATGGTCAAGTTTTCAATAATTGCAAAGTGGAACATAACCTAAGTTGAACAATCCGAGTTTATGTGTTTGTTGCTTAGATCAACCTATCTTTCTCATCATAAAGCTGCCATTAAATTGAATTTAGAGAGCTTATTCTAGGTTGTTTAATGGTTAGAGATTAAATAGAGAGCTTGTTCTATTTAACGACAAACTAAGGAAAGATTGGGGTAACAGAGCTTGTTGTTATCTACGGTTGTTAACTTTGATAGTTGGTTGATATTGATAGATCTGAAATTGATTCTTAATGATGTCTAGTGGTGGAGAATGAAACCTTAACCATATTTTTCATATTTGATTCTTCTTACTTATTTGTTTTCTTACTTTTAGTTTGCTTATTTTTTATATTTATTTTTATTGGCTGGTTATACCGCCTAATTTGTATATTAACTTTGTTTTATTTTTATTGGCTGGTTATACCGCCTAATTTAGTATATATATTTTTATTGGCTGGTTATACCGCCTAATTTAGTATATATATTTTTATTGGCTGGTTATACCGCCTTGCATCTTATTCTTATTATTTACTTTAGTTTAAATCTGGCTTCAAAAACCCCTTTTCTTTTATTGTTCTTGAATTTAAGTTTTAAACTATTAACTTATAAACTAAAACCCAATCCCTGAGGACTCGACCCTTGCTAACTACTATACTTACAATTTATCTTTTTAGTGCAAGGTTAAATAAGATACACTCTTTTGGGTGCATCAAATTTTTGGCGCCGTTGCCGGGGATTGTTTTCTTTAGTTTATTTGTTACTTGGTTTATTCTTATTTTCAGTTCTAATTAGTTCTATTTTCTTGTACATACAAGTTTTTCTTATCAAATTTTGAAAAAAAAAAAAAAAATTTGATGGAATTGAGCAATCTAACGCTTGAAGAGTTGGTGGCATACATGAACATGGAGAATCAACAAGCCAATCTCACCTTCCCAGTTCAACAATTTGCCATGGGAGGATGTCAAGGCCATCAAGCGTTCCAAGACCAACAGTATGATCATTACTCAAACACTTACCATGAGGGATGGTGGGATCGTACTAATTATGGCTACTCGAAAAATTACCAAGAAGTAGATCCTTATGCCAATTACACTCATCCATCTAGCTTCAATCAATCATGGTCCCAAGAACCAGATCTTTTTCAACCACCACATATGACTCAAAACTCAGGTACTTCTTTAGAAGATCTTGTCTATTCTCTTGTTACTGATACATTGCAATTTCAACAGGAAACAAGGGCAAGCATCCAGAGTTTGGAAAAGCAAATGATCCAATTGACTAGTAGTATGGTGGGATGGGTAGCACAAAGATCTGAAGAACTCCCTGCCCAAACGATGATTAACCCAAAGGAGAATGCTACGATTGTGACCTTGAGGAATGAGGAACAAGATGAGGATGAGACAAAATTAGAGATGGATTCTATTCTTGAGGATAATGAAGCCACAAATCCAAATAAGAGTATTTCGGCACCTGAGGTAACGTTTAAGGTTCCACTTTTTACTAATGTTTCTTCTCCACCTTTTCCTAGTAGATTTGCAAAGTTCATGGAGGAAGAACATGAACAACACATGCCAAAAACCTTAAACAACTTGTTTATGGATGCCATTCAACAAGTATCAAAATATGCTCCATTCCTCGATGAGATATGCACCACAAAGGATGATGGAATAATACTTGTAATGGAGAATGCATCCACTGTTGTGCAAAGAAAGCTTCCTCTCAAACGCATAAATTTGGAAAATTTCATGTATGAGCCTGATAAGCCTAAAAAGCCAAGAAGGGGTGTTGGTTAGGTTCAAAACACTAACTCAAGTGTTAATTGGGAAGGCAACCCAATTAAAGAAGAAATTGCCAACCTTCCATATTCAGATTTGATTTCTCTTTCTCTTTCTTTTCCTTTTTCTTTTCTTTTATTATTTTTATTTTTATTGTTTTTATTTTTATTTTTTATGTTTACTTGTTAATTTTTGTTTAGTATTTTAGGATTATTTAGGTTGCATGAGTTTGTTTTGTTTTGAGTCTTAGTTATTCCTATTCTTATGTTATTAGTTCTTTTCTCTTACACATGATTCTTTCATTTGGGTTAATAGACTTACATTGAGGACAATATAAGAATTAAGTGTGGGGGGAATGATTTAGGATTTCTTTTATTTTTGTCTACTATTTTTTTTATGAGTCTTTATTATTATTATTTTTAGTGTGTTTTAGTTCCTTTTTAATACAATGATGAGAGATGAATTGCATAAGTCTAAAACAGATTTATTAGTGAGAAGATTTTCATGAGAATTGAACTTGATATCAATCTTTTTATGAGCCAATGTTAATATGATATGTTGATTGAGAAAGAAGCATGTTTAGACTTAATCTGACTTGTATAATCATCCTTGTGAGTTTTTGAGCCTATAATGATTGATGCATTATACAAATCAATCTAATTTCTTTCTTGAGTGCTCTTATGATTACATGATTCTCTAGAACTTGCTTTAAACCATTTGAGACTATATTGATGCATGTAACAACATGAATATGATAGAGGCATTAGGACTTTTTAACTAGGGCCAAACAGCCATCCCTTATTGATGTTCCAAGAGAACATCCCTCTAGTGAACCAATTTGAGCCTACATTGAATAAGCTTTTTATTTGGTAACCACATCTTACACCTAGCCTAAACACATTTATATCTTTACCCTTGTTCTAAAGATGGACTAGAATGTTTGAGACATATTGCAAAAACAAGGGATATTTTTTGAAAATTTGGGTTAGAAACAAGAAATAAATGTGGGGGGAAAAGAAAAGTCAAGAGAAAAAGAAATGGAATACTGGCAAATACATTCCTATGTAAAAAATATGAATCATTTCTTGAATTTGTGGAAAAAGAAAAAGATGTTACAAAGTTGTTTAGAATGAAGAAAAGGCCCAACATGAATATTCGGCCTAGGTGACTATGTACTTGTAAAGAGTTTTGAGAAGTTTCTTTGTATGATCTTATTATGTCTCTAAACTTTATGAACTCTTTGGAGCCTTTGTGATATCTTTATCCTTTTGTTATTCAACCACATTACAAACCCCTTGGCCCCATTACAACCTTGATTAAAGACCTCTTGATTCATGAAGTTGTATGATCTAAATAGTGGAGAATAGGTGGACAAGCAAGAATATGGTAGAACTGTTTTCATGAGATTGATTGAGTGTAAACACTTCACCACTACTTTAAAGAGTGAAAATCATGAGGGTATCCCATGTGAGAAGTTGAGATTAAATTTGAACATGCACTATTTTGATTGAGATATGTTATGTTAATATTGGCTTAACTCAAACAACTTACATTCAAGCATGAATTTTTGTGAAATTCTTTAAGCTATTGATTAGTTTATAAGACTTGTTCAAAGATTGTCTCTAATTTGTATTGAAAGGATTAGGAATAAATATTTTTAGTATATGTAGTTTATTTATATTTTAGTTTTTCAATGTTTGTGGGTATCGTTCTAGTAAACCCTCACGAGACTAAACTCGTCCACTAGGGACACCTAGGGGTTTAAAGGCTTGTGTCACATGCTAAGTGCCACCGTGATTTCCTACGAAAGTGGATTAGATTAGATTTTCTTATTTTATTTTTATTGAGTCGTTGCTAGGGACTAGCAACAATCTAAGTGTGGGGGTGTGATAACTCGTATAATTATATAGTTTTTAGTTATGTTTTATTATTGTTTTGTGTCAAATACGAGTTATTATTGTTTAGTCTAATTGTGTTTATGATCTTTTATATTTTTATGTAATTTGGTGTTTTTCACAAGTTTCTTTGAGTGATTTCAGATTACTAGAATTAAGGGCAAATCCAGTTCAGTTCCAGTTCCGACACCTTTTGCCATATCAGCTATATCTGGAGTTTCACTGAAGCAATAAGGCTGAAATTTTAACCGTGTCAAGTTAAGAGGCATATCTAGCTTTTTCATGTTTTACACTTCTTGAAACGGAGTCGTTTTCCCTAGCGAAATCAACCATCAAGTTGGCTGATGTGCAATGACGTCTGTCCTGAGCAGTTTTCGCATTTTGACCATATCGTCCGATACACATCAGCAAATGAAATGATTCCAACGGCTATGGATCACTAACTGATAGGGGAACATTTGTCTAGAAGCCCATGTGATCAGATAAAGCCTCCAATATTGAAGAAATCGACCATCAAGTTGGCTGATGTGCAATGACGTCTGTGCTGACCTGTTTTCGTATTTTGCCCATATCTTCTTCTCCAGATCAGCAAATGAGCTGATTCCAACGGCTATGAATCCGTAACTCATAGGGGAACCTTTTTCTAGAAGACCATGTGATCAGATTAGGCCTCCAAGATTGACAAAATCGACCATCAATTTGGCTGATCAAAATGGTCATACAATATGACGAAAATTATTAGAAAAATGCACCCACCTATTATACCTACCTTTGAAATTTGTAAAGCTTGTCTCTTGTCATTTAGCCCTCCAAAATGTGTATAAATAGAGGGCCTTGGATGATTGTAGAGCATATTGTACATAGGTAGGATATTAGCCATTTTAATAAAATTCTCTAAGTTTTCTTCTTCTTTCTTTTCTCTAGTTTTCTTTCTTTTCTCTAGTTTTCTTTTTCTTTAGAGAGAGCAAGAGGTTGGATAATTAATATTCTTCCTCTTCTTCTTTCTTTCTTTTATTTTCTTCTTAGATTTTCTTTAATTTTATGTTTATGTTTATAATGCCTATGCTAGGCTAAACTTCTATTTGGTTAAGGGTGATTTCAAAGCCATAGACATGTTTTGTGATTGATTTTCAGATTCTATCTATCATTAATTTTCTATCAAAGTTGCTTATGTTCTTCTACAAGAATTGTTCATGATGTTGTCTAGATTTATTTAGGTGTACAACTAGATAGATCTTGATAATTATCTATTGCTAGTTTAGGAGTCTTGATCCGTGTAATTGTCTTGATTTCCTATTCATAAGTGGCAATTTGTGATTAATGATTATGGTCAAGTTTTCAATAATTGCAAAGTGGAACATAACCTAAGTTGAACAATCCGAGTTTATGTGTTTGTTGCTTAGATCAACCTATCTTTCTCATCATAAAGCTGCCATTAAATTGAATTTAGAGAGCTTATTCTAGGTTGTTTAATGGTTAGAGATTAAATAGAGAGCTTGTTCTATTTAACGACAAACTAAGGAAAGATTGGGGTAACAGAGCTTGTTGTTATCTACGGTTGTTAACTTTGATAGTTGGTTGATATTGATAGATCTGAAATTGATTCTTAATGATGTCTAGTGGTGGAGAATGAAACCTTAACCATATTTTTCATATTTGATTCTTCTTACTTATTTGTTTTCTTACTTTTAGTTTGCTTATTTTTTATATTTATTTTTATTGGCTGGTTATACCGCCTAATTTGTATATTAACTTTGTTTTATTTTTATTGGCTGGTTATACCGCCTAATTTAGTATATATATTTTTATTGGCTGGTTATACCGCCTAATTTAGTATATATATTTTTATTGGCTGGTTATACCGCCTTGCATCTTATTCTTATTATTTACTTTAGTTTAAATCTGGCTTCAAAAACCCCTTTTCTTTTATTGTTCTTGAATTTAAGTTTTAAACTATTAACTTATAAACTAAAACCCAATCCCTGAGGACTCGACCCTTGCTAACTACTATACTTACAATTTATCTTTTTAGTGCAAGGTTAAATAAGATACACTCTTTTGGGTGCATCACAAGGATAGCCCAAGGCCCAGTTTGAAGTGAATCCAAAGGAAGAGCCGATTGGAGCAAAACAAAAAATGGGAAAATTCTCGAGTTTGAAAATGGGAAAACAAAATCGGAGGGGAATTTGATCGTAAAAATTGGGCATTTTCGGACCAACTCAAATTCAATATAAGATAAAGGAAACGAAAAAATAAAATTCAAAAATCGGACCCGTTTTGAGTAAAACCGAGGTTTCGGAGGTTAGAGGGCAATTTCGGAAAATCCCAAAGAAAATTCTGGGAAAAATGGCAAACGAGCTTGAAAAATTATGAAAACTTTCAGATATGAGTTTCATAATTTTTGGAAGGGATTGGCGAAGAAAAATCTGGTATCGGAGCTCATTTGAAAAATGACAAAGTTCGGGTGCACAAAGCCAAAATTCAAGAAGATATTTTCAGGAAAAATAGCAAACGAGCTCCAAAAATTATGAAAACTTCCAGATCTAAGTTTTATAATTTTTGGAAGATATCGATGAAGAAAAATCCAAAATCGATGCTCATTTGAAAAATGGAAAAGTTCGGATGCACTAAGCCGAAATTTCAAAAGATAATTCCGGGAAAAATAGCAAACGAGCTCCAAAAATTATGAAAACTTTTAGATCTGAGTTTTATAATTTTTGGAAGAATTGGTGAAAAAATTTTCGGAATCGGAGCTCATTTGAAAAATGACAAAATTAGGGTGCACAAAGCCGAAATTCAAGAAGATAATTCCGAGAAAAATAGCAAACGAGCTCCGAAATTCCTGAAAACTTCCAGATCTAAGTTTTATATTTTTTGGAACAGATTGGTGAAGAAAAATCCAGAATCAAAGTTTAAATGAAAAATATGAATTTTGGGTGCCACTAATCGAAAAATCCAAGAGGAAATTCTGGGAAAAATAGGAAATGAGATCGAAATTTTTTGAAAATCTCCAGATCTCAATATTATATTTATTTGGACGGATTGGAGAAAGAAAAACCGCATTTGGGGTCAATTTGCAATAAAATCAAGTTTGGGGGCAAAAATGTAATTTTACCAAAAAATCGAAAAGGACCAATTTGCAATTAAAAAATATGAAAGATGAAGAAATTGCTGGGATATTCCAGACCCTTTGATGGTCAGCTCATGAATGAAGGGGTGAGATTTGATTAAATTCATCCAATGGTGCAAGATGCAATTTTTAATGTCATGAAAATATCTTGTCCATCTAATGGCCTAGGTGCTTTTAAAAAGATGAATACATCCTTCAAGGGCCAAGATTAAATGGCAAGATGACATTTTTATTGTCATGAAAATATCTTTCTTCCAATGGCTTGGATTTTTGAAAGAAAATGAGGACATCCATCCAAGGGCTAAAAAAATAATAAGAGCATACACTCTATTCTTCCTAAAGGGGCCGGCTATTCAAAGCTAAGGGAGAGGTCAGTTTTTTTTCACAAGGGCTGTAGCTATAGAGAGAAAAGAGAGGGGAAAAAGAAGAAAAAAAAAGGAAGGCATTTTCTTACTACTCTTTGATTTGGAAAGCTAAAGCAAGGTAGCTATTTTCTTCCATGCTCTCCTCCATGCTTTGTTCATAGGATTTTGTTATTTTCATTTTATTTTCTTTCATAAAATAAAATTGTTTTTCGAAACAAGTTCCAAAAGATTTATTCTTTTCATCAAATAACAAAGTTTAGCAATTCTTTTCTCCCATATCTAGTCTTGGCCGAAACTTGAAGGCCATTTTTGTGCTTGTTCTTGCTTGGTATCTCTTGCTTGGTTGGTTGTGGTAGGATAGCTATTTGTTGCTTCATGTTCATGCATTCATCTCATCCCCACTTGATTTTTGACTTAAGCCAACTAATGGCTCAAAGCCAAGCTCCCATGAGCATGCTTGTGGAAAAATGAAAAGTTGTGCAAGTTGGATTTTCTGATTTTTCTCACCATGCATTCCTTGTCCAAATTTAATGATGTTTTAACCACAGGTTGTAGACCCTTTAAGGAGCCTCTAGTATTTTTTTTTTTTGGATTTTTCTATCAAACGTTTAAAAATGGATTTTGACAAAGCAGTTTTTAACTCATTGATTTGATTTTGGTAAAATTCGGTCATAGTATCCTACTCCAAAAATTCAGCCGATTTTTTTCCCATGGAGGTCGACATTTCCTAGGTCTACCATAATTTTTTCATATTTTTCTGAAATTTTTTAGAAGGGAAAAAAATAGGTTTTCAAAACTGACATTGAGGTTAGATTTGTTTTCAAGAAAGTAACAATTTTCTGTTTTAGATGGGATATTAAGAGGGGACTGATTTGGTGCATTAGCTAATGTCTTAGGTTAATTTCCAAGTCATTTCAATCATAAAATTTGATTTTGTAAAAGTCGGGTCAAGGGTGGTCAACCCGGGTTTCAAAATTAGGAGGATAGGACTTTTTAAAGGATGGGGGTTCGGCCATGAGACCATTTTCATCCAAAAATTCCATTTTTTTAACCAAGCCCAAAGTCTTTTGATTTTAAAAATCCGATTTAGGTCTCTTCCTGAGGTAGTTGGATACCTTTTTAGGTATACGGATGTCCTTATTCTAAGGAAGAAATACATTTCCATGCATTATGTTTTAAAAAATGTTTTCATTTAATTTGTCATAAAAATTTATTTTTGGTTTATTAAACATTTGAAGTGAATTAGTTCCCGATCTTTACTGGGTTTGTCGGGGAGGTTATGAAACTATTCAACGCACGTGTTTATGGAATAGAAACGTATGGTTTTCGTTTTACTCGGAACCATGTAAATATCATATGAAAGAATTATTTTCCAAGCTTTGCCGGGTTTGCCGGGAAGCACGGTAATATTTTTCGACATATGCTATTTATATGATTCCTCACATGAATAATACATTCCAAGTAATGTTGTGTGCATGTAACCATGATGTAATTGTGAATATTTTATGATGATACCATTTTGTTGATTTTGTCATGTCATTCATATGCCATGTCATTCACATACCATGTCATTCACATACCATGTCATTCATTATGCCATGTCATTCATTATGCCATGTCATCTAGATTATTTCATGTCATTCATTCACATGCCATGTCATTTAAATTATGCCTTGTCTCATTCATGTGCAATATCATTCGTATGCCATGTCATTTTTGTTTGCCATGTCAATTTCATTCACATGACATTCATTCATGTGCTATGTCATTCATATGCCATGTTATTTTGTTTTCCATGTCGATTTCATTAACATGACATTCATTCTCATTCTCATTCTCATGCCATGTCATTTTGTTTGCCATGTCATTCACATGACACTTATTCTTATGCCATGTCATTCATATGCCATGTCATTTATTTGCCATGTCGATTTCATCCACATGATATTCATTCATGTGCCATATCATTCGTATGCCATGTCATTTTGTTTGCCATGTCGATTTCATTCACATAACATTCATTCATGTCCCATGTTATTCATATTTCATGTCTTTTATTCTTTTGGTTATGTCATTTAAATCTTGTCATAGGAAATGCTTGCCATGCCATGTTATTTATGCATGTTATACATTCATGTTTTAATTTGCTTATCCATGATTATTCAACCTTTTGAAAATTAATATTTTTCAATTAAATAAAGAATATTCCAGAGTTAAAATAATTCATAAGTTCTCTGCCGGGTTTGCTGGGGAGGATATCATCAATTATCATTAACAACGGAATATCTTTCTTTCAAAAAATTAGAGTTATTCAAAGATTTTCTAAATAAATAAAAAATTTTATATTTTGCCGGGTTTGTGATAACTCGTATAATTATATAGTTTTTAGTTATGTTTTATTATTGTTTTGTGTCAAATACGAGTTATTATTGCTTAGTCTAATTGTGTTTATGATCTTTTATATTTTTATGTAATTTGGTGTTTTTCACGAGTTTCTTTGAGTGATTTCAGATTACTAGGTTAAATCAAGAATTAAGGGCAAATCCAGTTCAGTTCCAGTTCCGACACCTTTTGCCATATCAGCTATATCTGGAGTTTCACTGAAGCATTAAGGCTGAAATTTTTACAGTGCAAAGTTAAGAGGCATATCTATCCTTTTCATGCTTTACACTTCTTGAAACGGAGTCGTTTTCCCTAGCGAAATCAACCATCAAGTTGGCTGATGTGCAATGACGTCTGTGCTGACCAGTTTTGGTATTTTGACCATATCTTCTGATCCACATCAGCAAATGAGCTGATTCTAACGGCTATGGATCACAAACTGATAGGGGAACATTTTTCTAGAAGACCATTTGATCAGTTCAAGCCTCCAACATTGACAAAATCAACCATCAAGCTGGCTGATCAGAATTGTCATACAATATGACGAAAATTGTTAGAAAAATGCACCCACCTATTATACCTACCTTTGAAATTTATAAAGCTTGTCTCTTGTCATTTAACTCTCCAAAATGTGTATAAATAGAGGGCCTTGGATGATTGTAAGAGACATGGTAGATTGGTAGGATATTAGCCATTATAATAAAATTCTCTAAGTTTTCTTCTACTTTCCTTTCTCTAGTTTTCTTTTTCTTTATTTTCTTCTTCTTCTTTCTTTCTTTTATTTCCTTCTTAGATTCTCTTTAATTTTATGTTTATGTTTACAATGCCTATGCTAGGTTAAACTTCTATTTGGTTAAGGGTGATTTCAAAGCCCTAGACATGTTTTGTGATTGATTTTCAGATTCTATCTATCATTAATTTTCTATCAAAGTTGCTTATGTTCTTCTACAAGAATTGTTCATGATGTTGTCTTGATTTGTTTAGGTGTACAACTAGATAGATCTTGATAATTATCTATTGCTAATTTAGGAGTCTTGATCCGTGTAATTGTCTTGATTTCCTATTCATAAGTGGCAATTTGTGATTAATGATTATGGTCAAGTTTTCAATAATTGCAAAGTGGAACATAACCTAAGTTGAACAATCCGAGCTTATGTGTTTGTTGCTTAGATCAACCTATCTTTCTCATCATAAAGCTGCCATTAAATTGAATTTAGAGAGCTTATTTTAGGTTGTTTGATGGTTAGAGATTAAATAGAGAGCTTGTTCTATTTAACGACAAACTAAGGAAAGATTGGGATAACAGAGCTTGTTGTTATCTACGGTTGTTAACTTTGATAGTTGGTTGATATTGATAGATCTGAAATTGATTCTTAATGATGTCTAGTGGTGGAGAATGAAACCTTAACCATATTTCTCTCATATTTGATCTATTCTTAATTACTTGTTTTCTCATTCTTATTATTTACTTTAGTTTAAATCTGATTTCAAAAACCCCTTTTCTTTTATTGTTCTTGAATTTAAGTTTTAAACTATTAACTTATAAACTAAAACCCAATCCCTGAGGACTCGACCCTTGCTAACTACTATACTTACAATTGATCTTTTTAGTGCAAGGTTAAATAAGATACACTCTTTTGGGTGCATCAAGTTTTTGGCGCCGTTGCCGGGGATTGCTTTCTTTAGTTTATTAGTTTATTGGTTTATTCTTATTTTCTAATTATTTACTTTCTTATTTTTTTATTAGTGAATGTTCCAAGCTCCTGAAGAAGACTTAAGACTTAGGAGAATTCGGGAATTTATAACTTCTCACCAACAACCAATCGAGGAGTTGATCCAAAACATCCAAGAGGAGCAAGGAGAGATGGCAGCAGCTGACAACCGAACTCTCAAGGAGCTTGCCGCTCCGGACTTGGGTCAACAACCATTATGCATTGAATATGCTAATCTTGAGGTAGCTTTTGAATTAAAATCTGGTTTGATTCATCTTCTCCCAACTTTTCATGGTTTTGCAGGAGAGGATCCAAATAAGCACCTCAAGGAATTCCATGTAGTTTGCTCAAGCATGAGACCAACAGGGGTCACGGAAGAGAAAGTTAAGTTGAGAGCCTTCCCATTCTCTCTAGCTGATTCAGCAAAGGAATGGCTCTACTATCTACCATCCGGGACCATCACTACATGGAATGATTTGAAGAAAGCATTCTTGGAAAGGTATTTCCCAGCATCTAAGGCTGCCAACATTAGGAAAGAAATATGTGGGATTCGGCAATACAACGGAGAGTCCTTATATGAATATTAGGAGAGGTTCAAGAAACTTTGTGCATCATGTCCACACCATCAGATAAGTGAACAACTTCTCATCCAATACTTCTATGAAGGTCTCATGCCCATGGAGAGAAGTATGATAGATGCCGCTAGTGGGGGAGCTCTAGTTGATAAGACTCCCGGGGCTGCTAGAACATTAATCTCCAACATGGCAGCCAATTCTCAACAGTTCTCAATGAGACAAGATCCACCACCACAACCCAAGAGAGTTAATGAGGTAAGTATATCATCCCTTGAACAAAAATTTGATAAACTGACTTCTCTTGTTCAACAATTGGCTGTAGGTAATATACAACAAATAAAGGCTTGTGGCATATGTTCAAACATAGGGCACCAAACTGATATGTGTTCAACACTTCAAGAGGACACCAATGAACATGTGAATGCCATGGGTGGATTTCAGAACCAATCAAGGAAATATGATCCCTACTCAAACACTTACAATCCAGGATGGAGGGATCATCCAAACTTCAATTATGGAGGGAACCAATCGCAAACTATTCCTCCACCATTTGACAACAGGCCACCGGGTTTTCAGCAAAGAGTGCAACAACCATACCAAACCCGACAACAACTGCCACCCACCCAAAATTCAGGTACTTCTCTTGAAGATCTTGTTAAAACTCTTTCTACTAATACAATTCAATTTCAACAGGAAACAAAGACAAGTATTCGAAATTTGGAGACTCAAATAGGGCAATTGGCAACAACCATGAGTCAAATGCAAGCAAGGGATTCTGGGAAATTACCTTTCCAAACCATAGTGAATCCAAGAGAGAATGCCAATGCTATAACATTAAGAAGTGGGAAACAGCTAGAGACACCACAAAATGATAGTGCTCAAGGGGAGAACAATACCATGGCATCCTCTTCACATCCCAACAAGCCACTAAAAAAGGTAATTCCTAAACCATCCTTTCCTTCTTATATAACTTCTCCACCTTTTCCTAGCAGGTTAGCAAAGTCCAAGAAGGAGGAGCAAGAGAAGGAAATTTTGGAAACCTTCCGGAAAGTAGAGGTGAACATTCCTTTACTAGATGCTATCAAGAAAGTGCCAAGATATGCCAAGTTCCTAAAAGAGTTGTGCACATCTAAACGGAAGTTGAAATGGAATGAAAAGGTAAGTGTGGGGGAGAATGTGTCAGCTGTTCTTCAAAAGAAACTCCCACCTAAATGCAAGGATCCAGGTATGTTTACCATTCCTTGTAAGATAGGCAACACCAGGTTTGAGCGTGCTATGCTAGATCTAGGGGCATCTATTAATGTCATGCCATATTCAATTTATGCTTCATTGAATCTAGGACCATTAGAGGAAACCGGTGTTATAATACAACTTGCTGAACCGTTCTAACACTTATCCAAGAGGAGTTGTAGAAGACGTTCTTGTACAGGTTAATGAATTGGTTTTTCCCGCTGACTTTTATGTTATTGAGATGGAAGATGAGATGTCTTCTAATCCCACACCTATTCTATTAGGGAGACCATTCTTGAAAACAGCAAGAACTAAAATAGATGTGCATAATGGCACTTTAACTATGGAATTTGATGGTGAAATAATTCGCTTTAACATTTTTGAGGCCATGAGATATCCTAGTGATGTGCATTCTGTTTTTAATATTGATATAATTGACTCACTAGTGCAGCAAACTTATGAGCTAGATGGTGAAGATAGTGTGGAGATAGTCCTTAGCAAACATCTCGGAATGTGGAATGCTAAAGGGGAACTAGCCTTGAGTGACCATGTGGAAGGGGCACTAGAATCTTTACACTCACTGCCACCTAAAGATGCAAGGTTTGATGTTTCATTTATTGATTTGCAATTATCTAATGAGAAACTTCTACCTTCCATTTTGCAGGCACCAACTTTAGAGTTGAAACCACTACCGAACCACTTGAAATATGTGTTCTTAGGTGAAAAGGACACACTACCTGTCATCATTGCCAAAGAGCTCACACCTTTGCAAGAAGAGCGACTTATCCGGGTGCTTAGAGAGCATAAAACAGCAATTGGTTGGACAATTGCCGATATCAAGGGAATAAGCCCATCCATGTGCATGCACCGGATTTTGTTAGAGGAGCGATCCAAACCAACAAGAGAAGCACAAAGAAGATTGAACCCTCCTATGATGGAGGTTGTGAAAAAGGAGATACTGAAGCTCCTAGATGTTGGAGTGATCTATCCTGTCTCAGATAGCAAATGGGTGAGCCCAGTCCAAGTGGTTCCAAAGAAATCAGGAGTAACGGTGGTAACAAATAATGAGAATGAACTTGTTCCTAGTAGGATTCAAACATGATGGCGAGTTTGTATTGGTTATCGTTATAATCAGATAGCCATTGCTCCGGAGGACCAAGAGAAAACAACATTCACATGTCCATTTGGTACTTTTGCATACCGGCGTATGCCATTTGGTCTTTGTAATGCACCAGCTACATTCCAAAGGTGTATGGTTAGCATATTTTCAGATTATGTAGAGAACATCATAGAAGTGTTTATGGATGATTTTAGTGTCTACGGTGATTCTTTTGATAGATGTCTAGAGAACCTTACACTTGTACTTGAAAGATGCATGGAAACTAACCTTGTTTTGAATTGGGAAAAATGTCACTTTATGGTAGAACAAGGAATAGTTTTGGGCCATGTTATTTCTTCTAGAGGGATAGAGGTTGATAAGTCTAAAATAGATATTATGCACTCTTTACCACCTCCCACAAATGTGAGAGAGGTTCGTTCTTTTCTTAGACATGCAGGTTTCTATAGGAGATTTATAAAAGACTTCTCAAAGATCACATTACCTCTTTGCAAGCTACTACAAAAAGATGTGGTTTTCCACTTTGATGACAAATGCAAAGAGACGTTTGAAACATTGAAGGGACTCTTGACATCAGCTCCTATCATCCAACCACCAGATTGGAATGTACCTTTTGAAATCATGTGTGATGCTAGTGACTATGCCATTGGAGCTGTTTTGGGCCAACGGGTTGGCAAAGCCTCACATGCCATTTATTATGCCTCCCGAACTCTTAATGATGCTCAATTGAACTATTCCACTACTGAAAAAGAACTTTTGGCTGTTGTATTTGCTTTAGAAAAATTTCGATCTTATTTAATTGGTACTAAAGTAATTGTATATTCTGACCATGCAGCCCTTAAGTACTTACTCACTAAGAAGGAGGCCAAACCAAGGTTGATTAGATGGATACTTCTCTTACAAGAGTTTGATTTGGAGATAAAAGATAAGAGAGGTAGTGACAACCTGGTTCCAGACCATCTTAGCCATTTAGTTCATGAAGAGGATGCACTACCCTTGAATGAGAACTTTCCGGATGAGCAACTTCTTTTTATAAGTACAACAACTCCTTGGTATGCCGATATTGTTAATTACTTGGTTACCAAGAAGTTGCCACAAGAGTTGACACAAGCTCAAAGAAATAAGATCAAGAGTCATGCCAAATATTACATATGGGATGATCCTTACCTTTGGAAGCATTGCTCCGATCAGATTATAAGAAGGTGTGTACTCGAATCTGAATTTCAATCTATTCTCACCTTTTGTCACTCTTATGCATGTGGAGGACACTTTGGATCCAAAAGAACAGCCATGAAAGTTCTTGATTCTGGATTTTATTGGCCTACTATATTCAAAGATGCATACCTCTTTTGCAAGTCATGTGATCGTTGCCAAAGAACATGTAACTTAGGTGCTAGAAATCAAATGCCTCAAACTCCAATACTTATTGTTGAAATTTTTGATGTATGGGGCATGGATTTCATGGGACCTTTTCCTTCTTCTTTTGGTAATCTTTATATTTTACTTGCCGTTGATTATGTTTCAAAGTGGGTGGAAGCAAAATCCACTAGGACTAATGACTCTAAAGTGGTTTCAGATTTTGTCAAGACTAACATCTTTGCTAGGTTTGGAATGCCAAAGGCCATAATCAGCGATAGAGGTACTCACTTTTGCAATAGGACTATGGAAACACTTTTGAGGAAGTATAACATCACACACAAGGTCTCCACCTCATATCATCCTCAAACTAGTGGGCAAGTTGAAATGTCAAACCGAGAAGTTAAGTCCATCCTTGAAAAGACAGTTAATCCAAAAAGGAAGGATTGGAGTTCACGACTTGATGATGCACTTTGGGCTTATAGGACAGCATATAAGACACCCATTGGTATATCTTCTTATCGACTTGTTTATGGTAAGCCTTGTCATCTTCCGGTTGAATTGGAACATAAATCATATTGGGCTATCAAACAATGCAACATGGAGATGGATGAGACAGGAAAGAAAAGAAAACTTGACCTACAAGAATTAGAGGAGATAAGGAATGATGCCTATCAGAATTCTAGGATTTACAAGGAAAAGACTAAGGCATTCCATGATAAGATGATATCAAGAAAGGAATTTGTTGTTGGACAAAAAGTTCTTCTCTTCCATTCACGCCTTAAGTTATTTCCAGGTAAGTTACGTTCTCGTTGGGTTGGACCTTTTGTTATTACTAATGTATTTACTCATGGTGCAGTTGAAATCCAAAGCCCAAAAACAGATAAGGCATTCAAAGTGAATGGTCATAGATTGAAGCCTTACTATGAGAACTTTCCAATACAAGATGTAGAGGAGTTTCCACTTTTTGAGCCAAATTATGTTGAATAATAATGGCATGGGTCTAAGTCAGGCTGAGGACAATAAACCAAGCGCTTCTTGGGAGGCAACCCAAAAGGATGGAGAGCATCTATTATATCAGATTTGCATATTCCTTACTCTCCATCATTCTATCTTTTATTGTTTTTTTTTTCTTTTCTTTTGTTTAATAGTTCTTTTCTCTTACATATAATTCTTGCATTGGGGGATAATAGCATTACATTGAGGACAATGTAAAAATTATGTGTGGGGGGGAAGAATTTAGGATTTTATTTAGAGTGTTTTGTTTTTGAGTTTTTTTATGTTGTTTTTAGTGTGTTTTAGTTACTTTCAATACTATGATGAGATATGAATTGCATAAGTCTAAAACAGATTTATTAGTGAGAAGATTTTCATGAGAATTGAGCTTGATATCAACCTTTTTATGAGCCAATGTTAATATGATATGTTGATTGAGAAAGAAGCATGTTTAGACTTAATCTGACTTGTATAATCATCCTTGTGAGTTTTTGAGCCTATAATGATTGATGCTTTATACAAATCAATCTAATTTCTTTCTTGAGTGCTCTTATGATTACATGATTCTCTAGAACTTGCTTTAGACCTTGTTGAGGCTATATTGATGCATGTGACAACATGAATATGATAGAGGCATTAGGATTTTTAGCCAGGGCCAAACAGCCAGCCCTTATTGATGTTCCAAAAGAACACACCCTTAGTGAACCAATTTGAGCCTACATTGAATATGCTATCTCTTTGGTAACCATAACTTGTCCCTAACCTAAATATACTTATTTATATCTTTACCTTTGTTCCAAAGATGAATTAGCATGTTTTGAGACAAGTTGCAAAGACAAGGAAGATCTATTGAAAATTTGGGTTAGAAACAAGAAATAAGTGTGGGGGGGAAAGAAAAGAAAAGTCAAGAGAAAAAGAAATGGAATACTGGCAAATACATTCCTATGTAAAAAAAAAATGAATCATCTCTTGAATTTGTGGAAAAAGAATGTTACAAAGTTGTTTAGAATGAAGAAAAGGCCCAACATGAATATCCGGCCTAGGTGACTATGTACTTGTAAAGTGTTTTGAGAAGTTTCTTTGTATGATCTTATTATGTCTCTAAACTTTATGAACTCTTTGGAACCCTTGTGATATCTTTATCCTTTTGTTCTTCAACCAGATTACAAACCCCTTTCCCCATTACAACCTTGATTAAAGACCTCTTGATTCATGAAGTTGTATGATCTAAATAGTGGAGAATAGGTGGACAAGCAAGAATATGGTAGAACTGTTTTCATGAGATTGATTGAGTGTAAACACTTCACCACTACTTTAAAGAGTGAAAATCATGAGGGTATCCCATGTGAGAAGTTGAGATTAAATTTGAACATGCACTATTTTGATTGAGATATGTTATGTTAATTTTAGCTTAACTCAAACCATTTACTATCAAGCATGATTTTTTTTGTGAAACTCTTTAAGCTATTGATTAGTTTATAAGACTTGTTCAATGATTGTCTCTAATTTGTATTGAAAGAGGATTAGATTAGATTTTATTATTTTGTCGCTATTTGATTTTGCTCGAGGACTAGATGTAAATATAATTTTTATTTTATTTTTTTTAACACCGGTTAAATGGCGGATAACGGTACTCCGTGATTATTTAAGTCGGTTCCATCAGCTACCCACAAAACTGATATTGTATATAAATTTCTCTTTCAATTTCTCTTTCATTTTTTTCAGGATGGATGATATTCTCACAAGATTGCAGAAACGATTTCCTCCTTTTCCTCGAAATATTTTACTGAAGCTTTACCAAGTTCGATTTGAAAGATTAAGAATGCTTATGCACAAAGGGATTCCTGAAGATATACGTTGGATAATTGAAGCCAAGGTACGTGAAGATGAATATCTTCCTGTTTTGCATTTACCAGGTACAGGTAGAAGCACTTTTGCAAAGAAGCGACGAGCAAAGCGCATGAGTTCAAACTGCCACAAATGTGCACGATGGACGTGTAACGGTAAATGTCGTTCTATTGGGATTCCGTCCTCTAATCGAGATGATAAAATTGAATTCATTAAGGATGGACTGAGTAAGGAGAATTTGGGTAATATCCAACTTTCTCTTGAGACGCATCCTAGTGGAGACGTACAAAGAGAAATTCTTGATTTATGGCCGCAATTCCAAAGGGAATGGCAACATCTTGGGAATCTGATGTTAAAAGACCCTGTTTGCCAGCTTGTAAGAAAACTGGATGGGAAGCATATCCTCGACTCATAGAAGGCGTTTAAGCCGTTTTTGGACGTAAAACCAGAGGAAGATGTGAGCCACAATCACAACTACAATAAATGACTTCTCAGCTTTTGGTTTGATTTGCAATAACTTCATTTCGGTTTAATTTACGTGTTGTTTGATTTGTGTAATTATTCTCGTTTTTTTTTCATTGGTCTTTACGGTTGATTTTTCTTCTCTTTTTGATTTTCTTCCTGAAATCACGCAAAAATCTTTTGTTAGGTTAACATTTTCTTCTGACAGGTCAAATACACTTTCGGCGACATTATTACTCTTGTCTGATTCACTACTCAGTCCTCTATATATTACACCATGTACTCATTCTTTTTCAGCACTCGAAAAAAAAAATGGAAAGTACTTCGTCCCAGCGCATTGAAAAAATTTGTGTCTTTGGAGGTGCTTATCCAGGGAAAAATAAAATATTAGCTGATGAAGCCATAAGAGTTGGAGTAATACTTGCCCAACAAAAGATCCAGTTGATTTATGGAGGCGGTAGTACGGGTTTAATGGGAGCAGTCGCTACAGCAGCACACGCCGGAGGAAGTCCAGTTCTAGGAATCGTGCCAAAACTATTCACAGGTTTTTGTGGACCTACCGTGGGTAAGGAAATACAAGTCTGGAGTATCCCTGAACGGATGACAATCATGTACCATTGTGCCGATGCATTCATTGCTTTACCAGGAGGTCTGGGTACATTGGAGGAAATAGCTTGCGTGGCTTCTTGGTCATCTTTGGTCACAAAAAAGAAACCCATTGGTTTGCTTAATATTAATGGTTATTTTAGTAATTTGCTTTCATATTTAGATAATGCTGTGGAAAATGGATTCATGTTTTCAGAGGCAAGGAGAACCATAATTTCTGCTACAACCATTGAAGATTTACTCAAAAAGCTCCAAGCTTATGTGTATTTACCTGCTACGGTTGTTTCGCAAACGCTCGGAAAAAAGAAAAAGAGATATGGACGAGCAAGGAGTGGATTGCACTTTGTCTTTGTGACATTATCTAACATTTTGTTTGTTGTGTCTCAGTTATAATAAGTGGTTAGCAACCTCTGCAGGTAATATCTCCTAAATTCTACCTTTAAAATTTGACATTGGGGACAATGTCATATTTTAGTAGGGGGTAAGGGACATATTTTGCTAATTTGTAAAAAAAAAAAATTGTTGTGTTTTAAGCCATTTAGAAGTATTCATTCTGAACAAGGTCTGAGTAAGGGAGACTTGAGACATACCTTGTCAGTTTGATTTAATCTTTTCAAAAAAAAAAAAAAACAAAAAAATTGTTGTGTTTTAAGCCATTTAGAAGTATTCATTCTGAACAAGGTCTGAGTAAGGGAGACTTGAGACATACCTTGTCAGTTTGATTTAATCTTTTCAAACAAAAAAAAAAACAACACTATCTGGTCCGTTTATTATCTGCATGTGTTTTACTACTTTCGTGTATGTATTTCTTTTTTTTTTTGAGTATTAGTATAATCTTGGCAAGCAAGTGGATAAAGCAATAGAGTTACAAAGGCTTTGATTAAGTTATCTAGGTTATTTTCAATTTGGTTTTCTGAAAATTGAATATTTTTGATGATCAAATGTCTTTGAGATTGTTTTTGGCAGATCGGTTCGATTTTTGTTGGAATGTGAATTCACGGTGAGCCTTTGGATAGCCACGGAAAACTGGGAAGACATAGTAAGTTTACTTTTTCTCTTCATTCCACATGCAGATTTAGGTCATCACATAGATGCTTGCATCTATACATGATCTGATCTTAGAACAAAGTCACTATCCAGAAAGCCCCTTATATTTGCCCCCCTTACATTAGGAGCCCATAGGTTGTAAACCTTCGGGTTGGATCCCTAGATATGAACTCCAGAAATTATGCCAAAGTGAACGGATACGATTCCGACCCCCATTCCCTCTTTATACTTTTATGATAATATTTGTGATCATTGGGTTTGGGATTGTGTGTTTCCTTCTTGTTTATTTTGTTATCTTTTGAAATCTGAAAAAAAAAATGGGAATAATGCAAAAGAGGGTAGTTAGAATGAGTGACTGTTTTTAGAGTCGTGAACTTCGAACTTATTGATGCCAAAACAATGTTGTGATGAGTTGAGAAAAAGATGCTGAAAAAAAAAGAGCTGATGAAAATCTGTCTTGTTTGATCAATTGAATGAAAAGAAAGAAAAAGAAAGTATGGAATCCAATGTGATTTCTAAAAAAAAAAAAAAAAAAAAAAAAGAACATGAATGATTATTATGAATAAATGTGATTGTGCATAAAAGATGTCCCAATGAGGGCACAAATCAAAAGAAAATCACTTGTGCTTAAAAAAAAAAAATCAGAATTCAAGATTCGAGGTTCTTCATTATAGAGAGGTTTTTACTTTTCTATTTTCTTTGGATCGAGTCTTTTCTTGCTTTTTGTTTTCTTTTCAAAATATTTATGTTGAACATAGGACTAAGGATGAGTGAGAATGAAAATATTTTGAGAGGATTGATCACATTATTATTATATTTCTTGAGCCTAACTTGTGATAAACCTCAGATTATGTTTGAACATTCTACCCCTCACTTGTCCATAAGCCTCAGATTCATCTCTGTACCGATCAGATTTGTCAAGTTCACTTGTGAAATACGGTGACAAGAATCTTAGCATGTGTACTTATGAAGCTATAGTTTGCCTAGTCCTCCATGCAGCTAAAGTCTCGCCAAGAAGGAAGTTCCTCAATCGTACGGTAATGCCTTCAATTTTAATCTCATTGACCCTTTACTCGAACTTAATATGCCAATGATACTTAATTAGATGCCTTGCCAATTCTTACGCTTGATCTTGCTTGTTTGTTTGAGATCCCTTTAACTTGTTTTCCTGTTTATTTATTTATTTTTATTTTTTCTAGGATTGAGTCGTTGCTAGGGACTAGCAACAATCTAAGTGTGGGGGTGTGATAACTCGTATAATTATATAGTTTTTAATTATGTTTTATTATTGTTTTGTGTCAAATACGAGTTATTATTGCTTAGTCTAATTGTGTTTATGATCTTTTATATTTTTATGTAATTTGGTGTTTTTCACGAGTTTCTTTGAGTGATTTCAGATTACTAGGTTAAATCAAGAATTAAGGGCAAATCCAGTTCAGTTCCAGTTCCAACACCTTTTGACATATCAGCTATATCTGGAGTTTCACTGAAGCATTAGGGCTGAAATTTTTACAGTACAAAGTTAAGAGGCATATCTATCTTTTTCATGCTTTACACTTCTTGAAACGGAGTCGTTTTCCCTAGCGAAATCAACCATCAAGTTGGCTGATGTGCAATGACGTCTGTGCTGACCAGTTTTGGTATTTTGACCATATCTTCTGATCCACATCAGAAAATGAGCTGATTCCAACGGCTATGGCTCACAAACTGATAGGGGAACATTTTTCGAGAAGACCATTTGATCAGATCAAGCCTCCAACATTGACAAAATCAACCATCAAGCTGGCTGATCAGAATTGTCATACAATATGACAAAAATTGTTAGAAAAATGCACCCACCTATTATACCTACCTTTGAAATTTATAAAGCTTGTCTCTTGTCATTTAGCTCTCCAAAATGTGTATAAATAGAGGGCCTTGGATGATTGTAAGAGACATGGTAGATTGGTAGGATATTAGCCATTATAATAAAATTCTCTAAGTTTTCTTCTACTTTCCTTTCTCTAGTTTTCTTTTTCTTTATTTTCTTCTTCTTCTTTCTTTCTTTTATTTCCTTCTTAGATTCTCTTTAATTTTATGTTTATGTTTACAATGCCTATGTTAGGTTAAACTTCTATTTGGTTAAGGGTGATTTCAAAGCCCTAGACATGTTTTGTGATTGATTTTCAGATTCTATCTATCATTAATTTTCTATCAAAGTTGCTTATGTTCTTCTACAAGAATTGTTCATGATGTTGTCTTGATTTGTTTAGGTGTACAACTAGATAGATCTTGATAATTATCTATTGCTAGTTTAGGAGTCTTGATCCGTGTAATTGTCTTGATTTCCTATTCATAAGTGGCAATTTGTGATTAATGATTATGGTCAAGTTTTCAATAATTGCAAAGTGGAACATAACCTAAGTTGAACAATCCGAGCTTATGTGTTTGTTGCTTAGATCAACCTATCTTTCTCCTCATAAAGCTGCCATTAAATTGAATTTAGAGAGCTTATTCTAGGTTGTTTGATGGTTAGAGATTAAATAGAGAGCTTGTTCTATTTAACGACAAACTAAGGAAAGATTGGGATAACAGAGCTTGTTGTTATCTACGGTTGTTAACTTTGATAGTTGGTTGATATTGATAGATCTGAAATTGGTTCTTAATGATGTCTAGTGGTGGAGAATGAAACCTTAACCATATTTCTCTCATATTTGATCTATTCTTAATTACTTGTTTTCTCATTCTTATTATTTACTTTAGTTTAAATCTGATTTCAAAAACCCCTTTTCTTTTATTGTTCTTGAATTTAAGTTTTAAACTATTAACTTATAAACTAAAACCCAATCCCTGAGGACTCGACCCTTGCTAACTACTATACTTACAATTGATCTTTTTAGTGCAAGGTTAAATAAGATACACTCTTTTGGGTGCATCAGTTTGCCGGGGAATATAGGAAAATTTTAAGTTAATAAATTTCTAATCATTTTCGACTAAAAATGGGATTATCTTTCTTTAATATGGGAATTATTCTAAAATGCTAATTTCAAAACCAACTTTTACCGAGACTCGAGATAGCACACGATTAATAAGGTACCGTTTTATACAGACGTTGTGGGGGTGCTAATCCTTCCCCGCACGTAACCGACTCCCGAACCCATTTTTTTTTGTTTTCTCTAGTTTAAAAGAGCAGATTTCGAAATTGGTTTTAAAAAATATTTTAATTAAATTTAAAATGTTTAATAAATCCGGTTTTAATAGGTGGCCGATCATACCTAGCCCAAAAATATTTGTAGCGACTCCATTTTTTTCGAGGTTGTTTGCAAACCCTCATTGTATTTCAAGAGGAATTACGTCATCTTTTCCTTTGTTTCCTCAATGTCACACTTAACGAGTAATGCCTCGCGATGAGGCTTGTTATTTTTTAGATTGAGACAGCTTGGCGACTTCACTAGGGATATTTAGAGAGTCAGGCCTAGAATTAGTCGTGTGTTATCAAAGTCTCGATTTTGTTGGTTTTTATTCGGTATTTAATTTTAATTCCCACATTTTTCAATAATAAAAAGAATTTTGGAAAATAATAAAATGTTTTTGAATATGTCCATACTCATGTGCATGCATATTATTCTCTGGTTATTTTGTTGCATATAATTGTTCTTTGCTTAATTGATGCTTTACGTTGTTTAATCTTATTGGGGTATTTAGAATAAGGGTTATAGAATAGGTGGTGAAAGGTTTGTCTTGTTCCTCCACACACACTGCACTTGCATTTGCATAACATGAACTCTCTACCCGGGTTTCATCCTTTTTAAGTGGAAGTAAAGTAGCTACACCTTCGTGATGATCCTCCGTATGGGCTAGTGAAACACTTTCGGAGTATAAAGTACCTAAAGCCTTCGTGATGATCCTCCGTATGGGTTTAGAAAAATATACTCTAACAAATTGAACCCGCTTTTATCGGGGTGCCTTACTAGCCTTCACCGATGACAGTGAGGAACAATTTGGGGCCTTTAGAATCGAATTCACCCTCATATAGTGAACTTAGACGAAGTCATGCCGAATTTTCGTAAGAGGTACCAAAGCTAGGAACACATGGAGGAATGCTTCTGATCTTTTGCCATTTATTTCTACATTTTGAATATGCATTGTAGATCAGGTAACGATGTACGTGCATCGCCTGTAATAAATGTGATAATCCGCCCCAAAGGCACCGTGATGCCTATATAAGTAGATGTTCATTAATTTTCTCACTTTACATGGATGATTTTACCCTTTTACTTGCTTTGCTTCTTTTTTTCCACACATCATTTGTATTAATACCGAAACCTAGTGTTTTTGGGTTATTTTGAAAATTCTTCTTTTCATACCTGTACCTTTTTAGGTATTTCTAAAAAAAAGAGATTTTATTCCATGAAAATTTTTCTTCTTTGAAAAAAAAATAAAGAAAAAAAAATAAAAAGTGATATTGGGATCTTTTTTTCCTTGATGTTTTCATTTGCATCTTTTGCATAACATACACATTATTTAAGCAGTTGTAAATATGAAAATTCATCTCCTCAAGCATCTTCGCATTTTATAAATTTCATGCATTAATCATCATTTCATTCATGGATAAAAGAATAGAGCATGTACATTCATAATTGTATTCTTGATCTCATAATAATAATGTCAATTTCATTTACATGAAAGGGGTTTAAGATATGAGGAATGAATTGGAGGAACGAGTGTATGCTTTGTAGCGCAATCAAGAGGAATTTGGACATGAAATCTGGGAGGTGAAAGGACAACTCGCCCAATTGATAAAAATGTTTGAGGATCTTAGTAAGGGTAAGGGGGAACTTTCTCAAGGCTCTTCATCACCTTCGGATCAACCAAGACCATCAGGTCCAAATCATACAATCCCTACTGGTCTTGCACTTGTCGGTGCCATAAAGGATTGAACCTTAATGAAACGGTGGAATTGGTCAAATCGGGAAGCCAGATGCCAAAGATAGAAACCTCGGATCCTGTACCACCCCTGCAAACTGTCCCATATCTGAGTCAGTATCCTACCTTTACTATTACCCCTTCACCCTCTGGGATGACCAACACGAGGTCTCTGTATTCCATTCCATTACCACAAGCTAACTGCAACTCATATTGTTTCCCTCATCAAGCCCCAAGGATAAGAACTTCAAGTTGTGTGCAACCTGTAAGGGTCCCGTGTCCAAATCCATACCCGTACCATGCTGTTCCGCCACCTCTCCATGCAAACACTCTGGTTCAAGCCTTCGTGCCACCATCAAGTGCCCCAACTCCTAGGCCGTATGTGACCAAGCAACAACCCAATAACAAGACTCAAAAGTAGTATCATCCCATTCCAATCAGCTTGAAAGAGCTTCTCCCTATATTGGTCCAAGATCACCAGGTTGCTTGTGTGCTGTTGAAACCCCTGCTACCACCGTACCCCAAGTGGTATAACCTAAATGTAATATGTGATTATCACTGTGGAATTGTCGGGCATAGCATTGAAGACTGTGAAGCCTTCAAGAGGAAAGTGCAGTCTCTCATAGATGTCAAGTGGTTTGATCCAATGACACTGGTTGATAGAGGATTGGGGAAGGCTAATTAGGGTTGGGAGATTGATATTTAATGATGTAATAAGATTTCATATTTTTAGTAGCCGGCTCTTATAGCCTTAGGATGCTAGGAAAAATAAAGTGCTTGTAAAGATAGTTCTAATCACTACTCAGATTTTGTAAACATGGTTTATGTCTTGTGAAGATTGACATGGGTATGAATTGGTTATGCTTCAAATTTATGAGATGTTGATGATTAAGTTCCTCCGATTCATATTTCCTCCGTTGTATCTTTCCCTTTGCATTTGCATCCGATCAATTATGTGTCATACCATACATTTCACTTTTACATGCATCATGTTAGCATCAGGTTGCATTCATGACATACATAGTCAGCATGATTTCTCTATACATCCTTTAATTGATTTGTTTACTCTTCACATGCATCATGTTGACATCAGGTTGCACGCATAACAAACATAGTCAGCATGATTTCTCTGTATATGTTCATGCATTGATTTGTTTATTCTTTACATGAATCATGTTGCATTCATGACAAACGTGGTTAGCATGATTATTCTGTATATGTTCATACATTAATTTGTTTATTCTTTACGTGCATCATGCTAGCATCAGGCTGTATTCATGGCACACATAGTCAGCATGATTTTTCTGTATATGTTCATGTATTAATTTGTTAATTCTTTACATACATCATGTTGACGTCAGGTTACATTCATGGCATACATAATCATCATGATATGCTCATGCATTAATTTGTCATATTGGCATCAGGTTGCATTCATGGCATACATGTCAGCATGATTTCTTTGTATACATTTTGTGTCAATCGTCTATTCTTTACATACATCATGTTGATATCATGTTGCATTCATAGTATATATGATCATTCATTAATGCATCTGGACCATATCTGGTCATTCATTGCAAAATATCCATGCATTGATTTTTCTTATTTCTTTACATGCATCATATGGGGGTATCATGTTGCATTTATAACATACATAGCCAGCATGTTTCTACTATATATGTCCATACATCACTTTGTTTATTCTTCACATGCATCAAAAATGCATTCATGGTTCATTCATCATGAAACATAGTTGAGGGAGGTAAAACAGAAATTGGCTTGGTTTTTAAAAGTTGTTGAAGAAATTTTTTATTTCTAATCAGAGGTATAAGAAGTACTGAGCATTTCTATGACACAGGCCAGAGCTATGGAGAGTGAACAAGCTGCCCGAATGGAAAGAATGGAAAAGGCACAAGAAGAATTGTGAGAACAGTTGGAAAAATCTCAAGCAGAATCTAGAGATCAGATGATTAAATTGATGGAGCTGATGTCCGCCTCAATCAAAGGAAAAGGATATACTAAATATTAGGCCGCTAGAGAGGGGTCAGACACACAAAAGGGTCAGAATAAGGTCGTAATGTTGGATGGCTAGTTTTTTCAAAACACAGTTAATCACATCAACGTCCTGAACTTAGATGATCTAGCAGAACAGGAAAAATTGAAAATGGTTGCGTTGAATGGGGCTGAGTCGGCAGATCCCCAAGGGGGGAACCAGCTATTAGATGAAAGGCTCCGAACATTAGAAAGCACAGATGTATTTAAGAGTGTAGATGCCAATGAACGTTGTTTGGTCCCCGATTTAATCATTCCTCCTAAATTCAAGGTTCCCAACTTTGAGAAATATGATGGGACAACCGATCCGTCAGCCCGCATCACTATGTTCTGCCAAAAGTTGACGGGCCATACAGATAATGATAAGCTTTTGGTCCACTGCTTTCAGGATAGCCTTAGCGGGTCCACAATTAGATGGTATAGTCAGTTGAGCAAGGATTGGATTCACTCTTGGATTGATTTGGCTAATGCATTTTTAAGCCAATACAAGCATGTGACTAATATGGTGCCTGACCGTCTCACTTTACAGATATGGAGAAAAAGGTTACTAAGAGCTTCAAAGAGTATGCTTAGAGGTGGAGGAACATGGCCACCCAAGTACGACTGCCCCTAAATCAGAAGGAAACCAATATCCTTTTTGTGGATACATTGCAGGCCCCGTACTATGATAGACTTGTCGTCAATGCCACAAATTTTTTTTTTGGACATGGTGATCTCCGGGGAAATGATTGAAAATGCTATCAAGGCTGGGAAACTTGAAGGAGGTAAAACATCTAATGCAGAGAGAAACAAGACACCCAAAAAGAAAGAATTAGATGTCCAAGCTATGGGAGGCTTTGCCCCATATCTTCAGGCTCCCTCATACCAACTATCCCCTCATTCTATGAACAACATATCACAGGGTTCATACTTATACCCAATGGCCTCTCAGAATCCAGCAAATCTTCAACCTTTTGCCAGCTAGAGGAAGCCGAAGAACATCCAAAAAAGAGATCGGTTTGAGCCACTCCCCTTCTTACCCTTAACTATTGCCCCAGCTGGTCGAAGAGCAACTCCTCACTAAAGTTTCAGTGGAGCCTATCCAACCTCCATACCCGAGCTAGTATGACGAGAATTCATATTGTGATTATCGGGATTCGAGGACATTCCACAGAAAATTACCTATGTCTGAAATGGAAGGTTCAAGCACTCATCAATAAAGGACAGTTAGATGTGGGAAAGAAACAAAGGTCAGACAGCGTGGAGAATCCACTGAATGGGAATGATGATACCATTGTGGATGTCATAATAGGGGAAGAAGATGAAAAGGTCGAAAAGAGTACTGAGGAATAGCCAGTTTGAATTATGGGAAAACATGTCAAGGGGGGAGTTTTTGATGCATGTAGTTTCATACCTCATGATGGAAACATTTGTCTCATGTCGGCATTCATATGAATTAAATGAATTTTGAATTTTAAATGCTTTGTGTTTGTTGTGTTTTAACAATAATTTGAATAGGCAAAAACAAGCATAAAAGAAGTTCTAATAATGGATAGTCTCGAGAATATTGATGATTATTGCTATAAATGACCCAATACCTTTCCCCCTCTCTTTTGAGCTTTCCTATGCCTAAATTCCTTTAACCAAGACCACTTGAAAGACCTAATGCTTCAAGGAATATGAATGATTGAACTTCATAAACCATTGCCACTACAAAAATTTTCTAATATGAAAATGAATAAGCAAAGATGTAGATCCGAGTTTAGGCTATGAGCAAAGGAACGAAATTTTTGAAAATTTTTCGAGCTCCTTTTAAACCCGAACAAATGAGACATTTTTTCAAGAATCTAGATCATGGTAATTTGGTATGTGTCAAGGATGTGCTAAAACCATTCACAGCTTTTCTAACAAAACACCAATTGCCCAAACATCACTTCATGATTGACACCCCGGGACACAATGACCAAACCAGATTATCTCATGTCACAGAGAAAACCTGTTTTTGGGCCATATTTTCCTTGTCACTTCAAGTGAACCCAAGATTGAAATCAGCCTTTTCAATATAGACCTAGACTTGTGATGCTCCTTATTCTCATAGTTAATCAAATAGGGCGTTATCTGTAGATGTGGTAGAATGGAGGATAAGGATGGAATTAACGCATGAATCAATGGGGCATGCAACAAAAAATAAAGCAAAAAAGAAGAAGAAAAATTATGATATCATACATATGAGAATTCAGATGATTTCAAGTGCAAAATGAAATTCTGATTATCTATTCCCCTTGGGATTGCTTTTCAATGAGAATATTTGTGCTTGAAATGAGAAATGGTCATCTTTCATATCCCTTTCACAAAAAGAAATTATCCATAGTCACCCTTTTGAGCTAAAAGAATTCTTTCTTCTTTGAACCCTGATCAAGGATCACTCTCTACACTGGGGGCAAATGCGAGAAAAGATCTTCTCAAAGATCACTGAGAAATGAGTCCTAACTCAAAGACATATACAAAGCAAATTGAGCTCTCAAATAAATACGGGCCCACTCTGTCAAAATGAAGATGCAAAACAAAAAATAAAAAGAAAAGAGAAAAAGATGGTGAAATGAAAGCCATGAAACAAAACAGAAAAAAAAAAAAAAAAAGAAAAAAACACGCACAAAAAATAAGTGAAAAAGTATGGAAAATAAAAGCCAAGAACAAAGGAGAAAAGGAGCAAAAGTCAAAAGAAGGAAAGAAAAGTCCAAAAGGGACAAATGCTTCAGAGGGAATCCTCTTCAAAAAATTGATCCTTGATCTGATTATCCTCAAACACATATCTTGGGCCTATTTTATCCTTTCTTTCTAAAACCCGAACCATGGCCTACATTACGTGCTTTAAAAGTCCATTTTGATCAAGCATGAATATTCAACTTGAAAGGTTTCTCCTCAGATTTTATCCCATCTCATCGAATTATCATTTCACTATGGAAGAATTTAGAATTCTCAAGTGCATGGTAGAACAACCAAAAAAAAAAGAAAGAAAAATGGAAAGAACGAGACTCTAGGGCGAAAACCCAAAAATAGGCGGTTTAGAGTAAAATGGAAATTTTCGATACCATCTATGTTAATACCGATGCCACAACAAAAGAAGAGGTCATCTTGAAAAAATCGAGGAACATCTAGGAATTCCTGAACCTCCTAAACTGACAACTTTCATTTGGAGGATTGACTTCAAAAACTAAGACTTTTTCCCTCCAAAATCAACTTTCTAGTTTGAACATCCCGACCAATCTTGATGCTTGTCAAAACGCCATGATTTGGAAACTAAAAAAATGTTGAATTTGTTTGGTTCTCAAGGAATTCGTGTTTTATAAAACCTGTTCCATTTGTGAGCCTAGAAAGGACATACATTTTTGTTGAGAGGTTTTCTTAGTTCAACCAAAATCCTATTGTATTAAGCCTTTCAATTCAATTTGAAAACTCAAATTGACATTCAAAAAATTTCTAACAGTGATCATTAGTCTTCAAGACATTCGTCCATCACACTCTGTGGGTTAATATTTTTAGCTCAAAAGTTTTCATTAAATTTTTTCTAAAAAGAGGAAAACAAATAAAAATATTTTTGAAATAACCACTTTTGATGTTGACATGAGACAAGGGCTCTTCTAACCCAAAGGTATGGAACTACTGGGGTTAACTTTGACTTCCAGATATGAGGAAAAAATAGAATTTGGCAAATATGCTTCCGTGGATAAGAGTTTGAGAAACTGTCAGGGCAAACATATGACCAAGGATTGACAAGGGAAAGATCTCTTATGAGGCACGAGTGTTCAAGATATACTCTGATTTGAAATGGAAAGGCTAAGCCAAAGTCTAGAAAGAAAGAAAAAAAGAATCGGGCGCATTTGCATCATCCATGAACACTTACCTCTTTATTAAGCTGTGCATCTGCATCATGTCAGCAAACATTGCATCAATCATGGGTATTTGCATTTGCACTATTCTATGACATCTACATTCGACCTTTACATTTACATCCTTCATGGATATTTCCATTTGCGTCATCTCAAATAATTGCATCATTTCTAGGATCATTGCATCCTCATTATTGTGTTGTAACTGCAATTACACCATTCATGGACCACTCACATGAGCACGATTCATAGGGGCATCTGCATCTTTTCATGAAGTAGTTGCGTCATTATTGACCTTTGCATTTGCATCATTTAAAAGCATTTTGCATACTGCTAATCTTTGCATTTGTATCATTCAGAAGCATTTGCACAATATCGATCTTTGCATCTGCATCATTCCATGAAGTAGTTGCGTCATTATTGATATTTGCATTTGCATCATTTAGAAGCATCTTGCACACTACTAATCTTTGTATTTGCACCATTCAGAAACATTTGTACAATGCCAACCTTTGCATCTGCATCATTCTATGAAGTAGTTGCGCTAATGTTAATCTTTGCATTTGCATCATGTAGAAGCATTTTGAGCACTACTAATTTTTGCATTTGCATCATTCAGAAGCATTTGCACAATGTCGATCTTTGCATCTGCATCATTCCATGAAGTAGTTGCGTCAATGTCGATCTCTGCCTTTGCATCACCAAGAAGCATTTGCATTAATCCAAGACATTTGCATTTGCACCATGAAGCATTTGCATCTTATTCAATATCTGCATTTGCACCATGAAGCATTTGCATATTCTCTCAAAACCTTCAGGTTAATTTTCAACACATTTTCAAAAAAAAAAAAAACGACGGACAAGAAATCTTGGAATCGTTTCCAATTTCTGGCTTCATCCAGATCTTTCTCGATTTCAGTTTCACCCAAGATATTCCAATTTCTGGCTTCATCCAGATCTTTCTCGACTTTTGGTTTCATCCAAGTCATTTCAATTTCTGGCTTCTTCCATATCTTTTTTTTTTTGACTATTGGTTCCGCCTAAGTCATCTCTTTGAAAATTATCTACGGTTTCTCCGAGATAACTTTTCGACTTCTGGTTCCGCCCAAGTCATCTCTTTGAAAATTATCTACGGTTTCTCCTAGATAACTTTTCGACTTTTGGTTTCGTCCAAGTCATCTCATTGAAACTTATCTATGATTTCTTCTAGATAACTTTTCGACTTCTGGTTCCGTCCAAGTCATCTCTTTGAGAATTATCTATGGTTTTGCCTAGATAACTTTTCGACTTTTGGTTCCGCCCAAGTCATCTCTTTGAAAATTATCTACGGTTTCTCATAGATAACTTTTCGACTTTTAGTTCCGCCCAAGTCATCTATTTGAAAATTATCTATGGTTTATCCTAGATAACTTTTAAACTTCTGGTTTCGTCCAAGTCATCTCATTGAAAATTATCTATGGTTTCACCTAGATAACTTTTCAACTATTGATTCCGCCCAAGTCATCTTTTTGAAAATCATCTATGATTTCTCCTAGATAACTTTTCGACTTTTGGTTCCGTCCAAGTCATCTCATTGAAAATTATCTACGATTTTGCCTAGATAACTTTTCGACTATTGGTTCTGCCCAAGTCATCTCTTTGAAAATTATCTACGGTTTCTCCTAGATAACTTTTTGACTATTGGTTCCGCCCAAGTCATCTCTTTGAAAATTATCTACGGTTTCTCCTAGATAACTTTTCGACTTTTGTTTCGCCCAAGTTATCTCATTGAAAATTATCTATGGTTTCTCCTAGATAACTTTTCGACCTTTAGTTTCGCCCAGGTCATCTCATGTCAACTTTCGGGTTTCGCTGGGATCACTTTTCGACTACTGGTTCCACCCAGGTTGTTTCATTTTTCGGTTTCGCCAGTAAGATTAGCACAAGACAAGATAAGGCCCCGAGACCACCGTAGAGGTATTTTCTTCTCTTGCAAATCGAATTCGTTTCCTTAAGACGGGTCGAGCCTTGATTAGTCAGGGAACTCAATTTAAGGATAAAATCTTCTATTTACAGCTTTTTTCGAAACAAAAAAAAAATAATGAAATAAATGGAAATGAAGAATAAAGCAAACTCTCATTCCTTTCTTTACATGTGACTTCACTAACCGTACAAAATTATTGTCTATTTATCTTTTTCTGATTCCTGATTCTCTGTAATAGTCAAAGAGGGGTAGCTGTAGACACCTAATTTTGTCTGAGCCCCTCTAAACCAGGTAAATTCTTCCTTGTACTTTTTTAGAATACAGAAAATCTCTTCTCATCTTGCAGATGGTCCTCCAAGACTTGTGATTTGGAGTTCAGCATGAAAAGTCAACTCGAAAAAAGTCAACTCCTAAAAAGTCAACTCCAAAAAGTCAACCACTAAAAAGTCAACCCTTAGTCAAAGTCAAGATTTGAAGTTGAATTGAACAATGGTGAAAGAATTTTGATAATTCGAGGTCTACAACGAAAGATATGGAGTTCGGAAGAGGGATTGCGGAAATTTTAGTGTAGGGAAAGCCCTAATTCGGCAAATTTAGGGGAAAATGCTTAAACGATCAAATTGGTCGAAATTGGAGGTTCCAAATGGAATATATTTAATGACTATGGGTATTGGAATGACCAATTGGAAGCAGAACCAAAGGAAGAGTCAATTTTGGAAGAAAAATCAAAAATTAGGGTTTCGGGTTATAAAGGGTGAATTTTTGCAAATTTGGAGAAAACTGCAAAGATGACCCAATTCGATGAAATTGAAACCCCTAGTTGATAAAGAATGAGTAAACAAGGATAGCCCAAGGCCCAGTTTGAAGTGAATCCAAAGGAAGAGCCGATTGGAGCAAAAATGAAAAAACAAGAAAATTCTCGAGTTTGAAAAGGGGAAAACAAAATCGGAGGGAAATTTGATCGTAAAAATTGGGCGTTTTCGGACCAACTCAAATTCAATATAAGAAAAAGGAAGCGAAAAAAGAAAATCCAGAAATCGAACCCGTTTTGAGTAAAACTGAGGTTGGAGGGCAATTTCGAAAAATCCCAAATAAAATTTTGGGAAAATGGAAAACGAGCTCAAATTAAGAAAACTTCTAGATCTGAGTTTCATAATTTTTGGAAGGGATTGGTGAAGAAAAATCCAGAATCGGAGCTCATTCGAAAAATGACAAAGTTCGAGTGCACTAAGCCGAAACTCAAGAAGATAATTCCGGGAAAATAGCATACAAGCTCCAAAAATTATGAAAACTTTCAGATCTGAATTTTATAATTTTTGGAAGAGATCGGTGAAGAAAAATCCGAAATCGGAGCTCATTTGAAAAATGGCAAAATTCGGGTGTACTAGCCGAAATTCCAGAAGATAATTTCGTAAAAAATAGCAAACGAGCTCCTAAATTATGAAAACTTTCAGATCTGAGTTTTATAATTTTTGGAATAAATCGGTGAAGTAAAATCAAGAATCGGAGCTCATTTGAAAAATGACAAAGTTCGGGTGCACTAAGCCGAAATTCAAGAAGATAATTTTGGGAAAAATAGCAAACGAGCTCCAAAAATTATGAAAACTTTCAGATCTGAGTTTTATATTTTTTGGAAGAGATTGGTGAAGAAAAATCCAGAATCGGAGTTTAAATGAAAAAGGTGAATTTTGGGTGCCACTAACCGGAAAATCCAAGAGAAAATCAAGTGAAAAATAGGAAACGAGATCAAAAAATTCTGAAAATCTTCAGATCTGAATGTTATATTTATTTGGATGGATTGGAGAAATAAAAACCGAATTTTGGGTCCATTTGCAGTAAAATCATGTTTGGGGGCCAAAATGCAATTTTATCGAAGAAACCGAAAATGACCAATTTGCAATTAAAAAAAATATGAAAGATGAAGGAATTGCTGGGATATTCCAGGCCCTCGGCTGGTCAGCTCATGAATGAAGGGGTGAGATTTGATTAAATTCATCCAATGGTCACTATCAAATTGTAAGATGCCATTTTTAATGTCATGAAAATATCTTGTCCATCTAATGGCCTAGGTGCTTTGTAAAAAGATAAGTACATCCTTCAAGGGCCAAGATCAAATGGCAAGATGACATTTTTATTTTCATGAAAATATCTTCCATCCAATGGCTTGGATAGTTGAAAAAAATGAGGACATCCATCCAAGGGCTAAAAAAATAATAAGAGCACACACTCTAATCTTCCTAAGGGGACCGGCCATTCAAAGCTAAGGGAGAGGTCAGTTTTTTTCACAATGGTGGTAGCTATAGAGAGAAAAGAGAGGGGAAAAAGAAGAAAAAAAAAGGAAGGCATTTTTTTACTACTCTTTGATTTGGAAAGCTAAAGCAAGGTAGCTATTTTCTTCCACGCTCTCCTTCATGCTTTGTTCATATGATTTTCTTATTTTCATTTTTATTTTATTTTCTTTCATGAAATAAAATTGTTTTTCAAAACAAGTTCGAAAAGATTTCTTCTTCTTTTCATCAAATAACAAAGTTTAGCAATTCTTTTCTCCCATATATAGTCTTGGCCGAAACTTGAACGCCATTTTTGTGCTTATTCTTGCTTGATATCTCTTGCTCGGTTGGTTGTGGTAGGATAGCTATTTGTTGCTTCATGTTCATGCATTAATCTCATCCCCACTTGATTTTTGACTTAAGCCAACTAATGGCTCAAAGCCAAGCTCCCATGAGCATGCTTGTGGAAAAATGAAAAATTGTGCAAGTTGAATTTTTTGATTTTTCTCACCATGCATTCTTTGTCCAAATTTAAAGATTTTTTAACCACATAATGTAGACCCTTTAAGGAGCCTCTAGTATTTTTGTTTTCATTTTTGGATTTTTCTATCAAAGGTTTAAAATTGGATTTTGACAAAGCAGTTTTTAACTCACTGTTTTGATTTTGGTAAAATTCGGTCATAATATCCGTACTCCAAAAATTAAACCGATTTTTTTCCATGTAGGTCAACATGTCCTAGGTCTACCATAAGTTTTTCAGATTTTTCTTAAATTTTTTAGAAGGGAAAAAAATAGGTTTTCAAAACTGACAGTGAGAGTCAGATTTATTTTCAAGAAAGTAATAATTTTCTGTTTTGGTTGGGATATTAAGAGGGGGCTAATTTGGGGCATTAGCTACTGTCTTAGATTAGTTTTCAAGTCATTTCAATCATAAAATTTGATTTTTTAAAAGTCGGGTCAAGGGTGGTCAACCCGGGTTTCAAAACTAAAAAGTTGGGCCTTTTAAAGGAGGGGGTTCGGCATGAGGCTATTCTCATCCAAAAATTCCATTGTTTTAAACCGAGCCCAAAGTATTTTGATTTTGAAAATCCGATTTAGGTCTCTTCCTAAGGTAGTCAATACCTTTTTAGGTATATAGATGTCCTTACTCTAAGGAAGAAATACATTTCCATACATTGCATTTTAAAAAATGTTTTCATTTAATTTGTCATAAAAATGTTTTTTTTTTTCGGTTTATTAAACATTTGGCGTGAATTAGTTCCCGATCTTTGCTGGGTTTTTCGGGGAGGTTAGGGAACTATTCATCGCACGTGTTTATGGAATCGAAACGCATGGTTTTTTTTTTTACTCGGAACCATGTAAATATCATATGAAAGAATTATTTTCCAAGCTTTGCCGGGTTTGACGGGAAGCACGGCAATATTTTCCGACATATGCTACTTATATGATTCCTCACATGAATAATACATTCCAAGTAATGTTGTGTACATGTTACCACGATGTGATTATGAATATTTTATGACAATACCATTTTGTTGATTTTGTCAAGTCATTCATATGCCATGTCATTCACATACCATGTCATTCATTATGCCATGTCATCCATATGCCATGTCATCTAGATTATGTCATGTCATTCATTCACATGCCATGTCATTTAAATTATGCCTTGTCATTCATTCATGTGCCATATCAGTCGTATGCCATGTCATTTTGTTTGCCATTTAGATTTCATTCACATGACATTCATTCATATGCCATGTCATTCATATGCCATTTCATTTTGTTTGCCATGTCGATTTCATTCACATGACATTCTTTCTCATGCCATGTCATTCACATGACACTCGTTCTTATTCCATGTCATTTTATTTTCCATGTCGATTTCATTCACATGACATTCAGTCAAGTGCCATATCATTCGTATGCCATGTCATTTTGTTTGCCATGTCGATTTCATTCACATGACATTCATTCATGTCCCATTTCATTCACATGATATTCATTCATGTCCCATGTCATTCATATTTCATGTCATTTATTCTTTTGTTTATGTCATTCAAATCTTGTCATAGTAAATTGCTTGCCAGGCCATGTTATTTATGCATGTTATACATTCATGTTTTAATTTGCATATCCATGATTATTCAACCTTTTGAAAATTGATGTTTTCCAATTAAATAAAGAATATTCCCGAGTTAAAATCATTCATGAGTTCTCTACCGGGTTTACTATGGAGGATATTATCAATTATCATTAACAACGAAATATCTTTCTTTCAAAAAATGAGAGTTATTCGGAGATTTTCTAAATAAATAAAAAAAATTTATATTTTGCCGATTTTGCCGGCGAATATAGGAAAATTTTAAGTTAATAAATTTCGGATCATTTTCGACTAAAAATGGGATTATCTTTCTTTAATATGGGAATTACTCTAAAATGCTAATTTCAAAACCGACTTTTACCGAGACTAAAGATAACACATGATTAATAAGATACCGTTTTGTACGGGCGTTGTGGGGGTGCTAATCCTTCCCCGCATGTAACCGACTCCCTAACCCGTTTTTTTTGTTTTCTTTGGTTTAAAAGCGCAGGTTTCGAAATTGGTTTTAAAAAATATTTTAATTAAATTTAAAATTTTTAATAAATCCGGTTTTAATAGGTGGCCGATCACACCTGGCCAAAAAAGATTGGTGGCGACTCCATTTCTTTTTCGAGGTTGTTTGCAAACCCTCATTTTATTTCAAGAGGAATTAATTAAGTCGTCTTTTTCTTTGTTTTCCCAATGTCACACTTAACGAGTAATGCATCGCGATAAAGCTTGTTATTTTTTAGGTTGCAACACGGAAAACTTCAAATTTTCGGCCAGGACAACTTATCTTAAGATATGTCTACATTTAGACATTGTCAACTTAAGACAAGCTTATCCATATTGTCTTGTTAAGACATCCTTATTTCGATTTCCCAAATCCAACTTATGTCTTAAGCTTCCTAAATTGAATCTCATTCAATTAGGTCTTTCAAATTAATCTTTTATTCAATTAAGTCCTACTTAATCAAATCCCAAGTTTAATCCAACATTATCGTCCTATTGTGTGTGACCCATTAGATTCCCAACATGTTGGCAATACGTATAAGTTAATCTCATTAACATATACTGATGCACCCAAAAGAGTGTATCTTATTTAACCTTGCACTAAAAAGATCAATTGTAAGTATAGTAGTTAGCAAGGGTCGAGTCCTCAGGGATTGGGTTTTAGTTTATAAGTTAATAGTTTAAAACTTAAATTCAAGAACAATAAAAGAAAAGGGGTTTTTGAAGCCAGATTTAAACTAAAGTAAATAATAAGAATAAGATGCAAGGCGGTATAACCAGCCAATAAAAATATATATACTAAATTAGGCGGTATAACCAGCCAATAAAAATATATATACTAAATTAGGCGGTATAACCAGCCAATAAAAATAAAACAAAGTTAATATACAAATTAGGCGGTATAACCAGCCAATAAAAATAAATATAAAAAATAAGCAACTAAAAGTAAGAAAACAAGTAAGTAAGAAAAATCAAATATGAAAAATATGGTTAAGGTTTCATTCTCCACCACTAGACATCATTAAGAATCAATTTCAGATCTATCAATATCAACCAACTATCAAAGTTAACAACCGTAGATAACAACAAGCTATGTTATCCCAATCTTTCCTTAGTTTGTTGTTAAATAGAACAAGCTCTCTATTTAATCTCTAACCATCAAACAACCTAGAATAAGCTCTCTAAGTTCAATTTAATGGCAGCTTTATGATGAGAAAGATAGGTTGATCTAAGCAACAAACACATAAGCTCGGATTGTTCAACTTAGGTTATGTTCCACTTTGCAATTATTGAAAACTTGACCATAATCATTAATCACAAATTGCCACTTATGAATAGGAAATCAAGACAATTACACGGATCAAGACTCCTAAACTAGCAATAGATAATTATCAAGATCTATCTAGTTGTACACCTAAACAAATCAAGACAACATCATGAACAATTCTTGTAGAAGAACATAAGCAACTTTGATAGAAAATTAATGATAGATAGAATCTGAAAATCAATTATAAAACATGTCTAGGGCTTTGAAATCACCCTTAACCAAATAGAAGTTTAGCCTAGCATAGGCATTGTAAACATAAACATAAAATTAAAGAAAATCTAAGAAGAAAATAAAAGAAAGAAAAAAGAAGAGGAAGAATATTAATTATCCAACCTCTTGCTCTCTCTAAAGAAAAAGAAAACTAGAGAAAAGAAAGAAAACTAGAGAAAAGAAAGAAGAAGAAAACTTAGAGAATTTTATTAAAATGGCTAATATCCTACCTATGTACAATATGATCCCTTACAATCATCCAAGGCCCTCTATTTATACACATTTTGGAGGGCTAAATGACAAGAGACAAGCTTTACAAATTTCAAAGGTAGGTATAATAGGTGAGTGCATTTTCTAACAATTTTCGTCATGTATGACGATTTTGATCAGCCAACTTGATGGTCGATTTTGTCAATTTTGGAAGCCTTATCTGATCACATGGTCTTCTAGACAAATGTTACCCTATCAGTTACTGATCCATAGCCGTTGGAATCAGCTCATTTGCTGATGTGGATAAGAAGATATGGGCATAATACGAAAACATGTCAGCACAGACGTCATTGCACATCAGCCAACTTGATGGTCGATTTCGCTAGGGAAAACGACTCCGTTTCAAGAAGTGTAAAACATGAAAAAGATAGATATGCCTCTTAGCTTTGCATGACCACAAATTTCAGCCTTATTGCTTCAGTGAAACTCGAGATATAGCTGATATGGCAAAAGGTGTCGGAACTGGAACTCAACTGGATTTGCCCTTAATTCTAGTAATCTGAAATCACTCAAAGAAACTTGTGAAAAACACCAAAATACATAAAAATATAAAAGATCATAAACACAATTAGAGTAAACAATAATAACTCGTATTTGACACAAAACAATAATAAAACATAACTAAAAACTATATAATTATACGAGTTATCACACCCCCACACTTAGATTGTTGCTAGTCCCTAGCAACGACTCAATAAAAATAAAATAAGAAAATCTAATCTAATCCATTTTCGTAGGAAATCACGGTGGCACTTAGCATGTGACACAAGCCTTTAAACCCCTAGGTGTCCCTAGTGGACGAGTTTAGTCTCGTGAGGGTTTACTAGAACGATACCCACAAACATTGAAAAACTAAAATATAAATAAACTACATATACTAAAAATATTTACTCCTAATCCTTTCAATACAAATTAGAGACAATCTTTGAACAAGTCTTATAAACTAATCAATAGCTTAAAGAATTTCACAAAAAATCATGCTTGAATGTAAATTGTTTGAGTTAAGCCAATATTAACATAACATATTTCAATCAAAATAGTACATATTCAAACTTAATCTCAACTACTCACATGGGATACCCTCATGATTTTCACTCTTTAAAGTAGTGGTGAAGTGTTTACACTCAATCAATCTCATGAAAACAGTTCTACCATATTCTTGCTTGTCCACCTATTCTCCACTATTTAGATCATACAACTTCATGAATCAAGAGGTCTTTAATCAAGGTTGTAATGGGGCCAAGGGGTTTGTAATGTGGTTGAAGAACAAAAGGATAAAGATATCACAAAGGTTCCAAAGAGTTCATAAAGTTTAGAGACATAAAAAAATTATACAAAGAAACTTCTCAAAACTCTTTACAAGCATATAGTCACCTAGGCCGGATATTCATGTTGGGCCTTTTCTTCATTCTAAACAACTTTGTAACATCTTTTTCTTTTTCCACAAATTCAAGAGATGATTCATATATATTTTTTTTTTTACATAGGAATGTATTTTCCAGTATTCCATTTCTTTTTCTCTTGACTTTTCTTTTCTTTTCCCCCACACTTATTTCTTGTTTCTAACCCAAATTTTTAACTTAAAATATCCATTGTTTTTTTTTGCAATATGTCTCAAAATATATAATCCATCTTTAGAACAAGGGTAAGGATATAAGTATATTTAGGCTAGGTGTAAGTTGTGGTTACCAATAGAACATCATATTTAATGTAGGCTCAAATTGGTTCACTAAGGGTGTGTTCTCTTGGAACATCAATAAGGGATGGTTGTTTGGCCACGGCTAAAAATCCTAATGCCTCTATCATATTCATGTTGTCACATGCATCAATATAGTCTCAAACGGTTTAAAGCAAGTTCTAGAGAATCATGTAATCATAAGAGCACTCAAGAAAGAAATTAGATTGATTTGTATAATGCATCAATCATTTTAGGCTCAAAAACTCACAATGATGATTATACAAGTCAGTTTTAAGTCTAAACATGCTTCATTCTCAATCAACATATCATATTAACATTGGCTCATAAAAATTAGTATCAAGCTTAATTCTCATGAAAATCTTCTCACTAGTAAGCAGTTTAGACCTATGCAATTCATATCTCATCATTGTATTAAAAAAGAACTAAAACACACTAAAAATAATAATAATAAAGACTCATGAAAAAAAATAGTAGACAAAAATAAAAGAAATCCTAAATCATTCCCCCCACACTTAATTCTTACATTGTCCTCAATGTAAGTCTATTAACCCAAATGAAAGAATCATGTGTAAGAGAAAAGAACTAATAACATAAGAATAGGAACAACTAAGACTCAAAACAAAACAAACTCATGCAACCTAAATAATCCTAAAATACTAAACAAAAATTAACAAGTAAACATAAAAAATAAAAATAAAAACAATAAAAATAAAAATAATAAAAGAAAAAGGAAAAGAAAGAGAAAGCAAATCTGAATATGGAAGGTTGGCAATTTCTTCTTTAATTGGGTTGCCTTCCCAATTAACACTTGAGTTAGTGTTTTGAACCTAACCAACACCCCTTCTTGGCTTTTTAGGCTTGTCAGGCTCATACATGAAATTTTCCAAATTTATACGTTTGAGAGGAAGCTTTCTTTGCACAACAGTGGATGCATTCTCCATTACAAGTATTATTCCATCATCCTTTGTGGTGCATATCTCATCGAGGAATGGAGCATATTTTGATACTTGTTGAATGGCATCCACAAACAAGTTGTTTAAGGTTTCTGGCATGTGTTGTTCATGTTCTTCCTCCATGAACTTTGCAAATCTACTAGGAAAAGGTGGAGAAGAAACATTAGTAAAAAGTTGAACCTTAAACGTTACCTCAGGTGCCGAAATACTCTTATTTGGATTTATGGCTTCATTATCCTCAAGAATAGAATCCATCTCTAATTTTGTCTCATCCTCATCTTGTTCCTCATTCCTCAAGGTCACAATAGTAGCATTCTCCTTTGGGTTAATCATCGTTTGGGCAGGGAGTTCTTCAGATCTTTGTGCTACCCATCCCACCATACTACTAGTCAATTGGATCATTTGCTTTTCCAAACTCTGGATGCTTGCCCTTGTTTCCTGTTGAAATTGCAATGTATCAGTAACAAGAGAATAGACAAGATCTTCTAAAGAAGTACCTGAGTTTTGAGTCATATGTGGTGGTTGAAAAAGATCTGGTTCTTGGGACCATGATTGATTGAAGCTAGATGGATGAGTGTAATTGGCATAAGGATCTACTTCTTGGTAATTTTTCGAGTAGCCATAATTAGTATGATCCCACCATCCCTCATGGTAAGTGTTTGAGTAATGATCATACTGTTGGTCTTGGAACACTTGATGGCCTTGACATCCTCCCATGGCAAATTGTTGAACTGGAAAGGTGAGATTGGCTTGTTGATTCTCCATGTTCATGTATGCCACCAACTCTTCAAGTGTTAGATTACTTAATTCCATCTTTTTTTTTTTTTTTTTTTTCAAAATTTGATAAGAAAAACCCGTATGTACAAGAAAACAAAACTCATTAGAACTGAAAATAAGAATAAACCAAGTAACAAATAAACTAAAGAAAACAATCCCCGGCAACGGCGCCAAAAATTTGATGCACCCAAAAGAGTGTATCTTATTTAACCTTGCACTAAAAAGATCAATTGTAAGTATAGTAGTTAGCAAGGGTCGAGTCCTCAGGGATTGGGTTTTAGTTTATAAGTTAATAGTTTAAAACTTAAATTCAAGAACAATAAAAGAAAAGGGGTTTTTGAAGCCAGATTTAAACTAAAGTAAATAATAAGAATAAGATGCAAGGCGGTATAACCAGCCAATAAAAATATATATACTAAATTAGGCGGTATAACCAGCCAATAAAAATATATATACTAAATTAGGCGGTATAACCAGCCAATAAAAATAAAACAAAGTTAATATACAAATTAGGCGGTATAACCAGCCAATAAAAATAAATATAAAAAATAAGCAAACTAAAAGTAAGAAAACAAGTAAGTAAGAAAAATCAAATATGAAAAATATGGTTAAGGTTTCATTCTCCACCACTAGACATCATTAAGAATCAATTTCAGATCTATCAATATCAACCAACTATCAAAGTTAACAACCGTAGATAACAACAAGCTCTGTTATCCCAATCTTTCCTTAGTTTGTTGTTAAATAGAACAAGCTCTCTATTTAATCTCTAACCATCAAACAACCTAGAATAAGCTCTCTAAGTTCAATTTAATGGCAGCTTTATGATGAGAAAGATAGGTTGATCTAAGCAACAAACACATAAGCTCGGATTGTTCAACTTAGGTTATGTTCCACTTTGCAATTATTGAAAACTTGACCATAATCATTAATCACAAATTGCCACTTATGAATAGGAAATCAAGACAATTACACGGATCAAGACTCCTAAACTAGCAATAGATAATTATCAAGATCTATCTAGTTGTACACCTAAACAAATCAAGACAACATCATGAACAATTCTTGTAGAAGAACATAAGCAACTTTGATAGAAAATTAATGATAGATAGAATCTGAAAATCAATTATAAAACATGTCTAGGGCTTTGAAATCACCCTTAACCAAATAGAAGTTTAGCCTAGCATAGGCATTGTAAACATAAACATAAAATTAAAGAAAATCTAAGAAGAAAATAAAAGAAAGAAAGAAGAAGAGGAAGAATATTAATTATCCAACCTCTTGCTCTCTCTAAAGAAAAAGAAAACTAGAGAAAAGAAAGAAAACTAGAGAAAAGAAAGAAGAAGAAAACTTAGAGAATTTTATTAAAATGGCTAATATCCTACCTATGTACAATATGATCCCTTACAATCATCCAAGGCCCTCTATTTATACACATTTTGGAGGGCTAAATGACAAGAGACAAGCTTTACAAATTTCAAAGGTAGGTATAATAGGTGAGTGCATTTTCTAACAATTTTCGTCATGTATGACGATTTTGATCAGCCAACTTGATGGTCGATTTTGTCAATTTTGGAGGCCTTATCTGATCACATGGTCTTCTAGACAAATGTTACCCTATCAGTTACTGATCCATAGCCGTTGGAATCAGCTCATTTGCTGATGTGGATAAGAAGATATGGGCATAATACGAAAACATGTCAGCACAGACGTCATTGCACATCAGCCAACTTGATGGTCGATTTCGCTAGGGAAAACGACTCCGTTTCAAGAAGTGTAAAACATGAAAAAGATAGATATGCCTCTTAGCTTTGCATGGCCACAAATTTCAGCCTTATTGCTTCAGTGAAACTCGAGATATAGCTGATATGGCAAAAGGTTTCGGAACTGGAACTGAACTGGATTTGCCCTTAATTCTAGTAATCTGAAATCACTCAAAGAAACTTGTGAAAAACACCAAAATACATAAAAATATAAAAGATCATAAACACAATTAGACTAAACAATAATAACTCGTATTTGACACAAAACAATAATAAAACATAACTAAAAACTATATAATTATACGAGTTATCATATACTCATAGATCAAGAGTGGGATCTAGCAACTCATGACCACCCCAATGTTGAAAAGTCAAAGTGATCTCTTTGATACCTTTCAATAACCAGCCTATTAGTGTAATTCGATCCTTTCACCAAATATCCCGGAAAGCTCATGAGCATGGTAACCTGTCTACTAATGTTCAATCCATATTAGTTCTTGCAACTTATGGTTAACCTTATGAATTTAGAGAAACAATTTCTCCTAAATATATCATGCTTAAGCCAGAGACTTCATCAAGTTAGCCGAAGCCAAAAACAGATGAAATATATCTCCGATGTCACTTGGAGTGGTGAATCCTGTTTGGATCACTCATCCATCTTCGCATGGTTTATTTCATACCCAAAATCACCCTACCATAAGCATCCTTTTTTGGGACCCGTTCGTGATGAAATCAAAGCATGACAAGATGACCTGGTATCACAAGTCCGACGACTAATTTACACGACTGGCACGTTAGAACATTTCCATAAACACTAGAGAACAATACCAAATGGAGTTCTCACAGCAGACCAGGTTCAGTGAACTTGTTCAACAGACAAGCACCTACATGTTATCTCAAGTATCCCTCATACTTTAACCCATGAGATCGGTTGCTTACTTCATAAGTAAGAAGGCTTAACATGTATTAGTTTTTGAGCATTGCCAATGCCCCGGGTTGACAATACGATGACCAGGAACATGATCCTTTGCAAGGCCTTTATGTTCCATAAGTTTCATCCGATTAGTACTTAATAACTCTTTATTATCGTACTAACATGAACGAAAATCTTGTATTACTAAAGTATAGTGATGGGTTTGCTTTATTAACTATATATCCCTTGTCCAATTCGATTGGCTCTAGGGCATATACTAACAAGTATGACTTTACCTCTCAAACAGTCTCCATGGAACTATTGGTGTTGTTGCATATTTGATTCGTATTGAAACCTGAATTTTCTAGTGCAGCCTAAAAAATAATCGCTAGTGTAGCTGTATGCCCCAAATTTGACACCCTAATTTGAACCTTATTTCCTGAAGTTAACCTAATCGGGTCCACACTTAGACCTGGGATTGAGTGTAGAGTACACAAGACTTCAAACTGGAATTACCATATCGAGCTTATAACTTGTCAAAATTGTGAAATGACGAAAATACCCAAGAATTGAGTGTGAAACTTAAAATTTGGCTAATTTGGTTTCAAATGGCTTTGAACGACATTTGATAATGTGGATCAAGTATGTCATGGTCTCGATTGACATAGACATGTTCCGATCGAACCAACTCTTACTTTGACCGGCTTCATCAATTGCCAAACGAGTAAGCTTTCTGAGAGAAAACTCTAAAGTTTCTCTTTTCTTTTCTTGGGTTTCCAAAATTTTTAATACCTTGATTGACCAGACCTTCAGTCGATTGAATTTGAACCCATATATCGATCGTCTTTAGCCATAGTCTATTGAGCTAATGGTCTCTAAAGTCATTCGAAAGTTGTCATTGTCGGTCGAGTTTGACACTAAATCTCCAAAAAATAGTTGATTGAAGCTCCCTGGTGTCGATCGATACTCGTGATTTAATGACTTAATTTTCTTATTATGCGACCATTATCTATAATTTGGATAATTTTTTGAATTAATTTTCTCTAATTATCCGAATTTCATGTTGAAATAGGATCATTCGTCCATTTTAATCTTAACCGTTCATTCCATTCAAGTTTCACTATATAAACCCCTCTCCAGGAGAAAAAAAAAAAACAAGAAGAGCGAGGAAAACAAAGAAAAACACTCAGAAAGTTCTAACCTTGTACCGAAAACACTTAGCCTAATTCTTTCCCACGATCGGACTAATTATGATATCAATCCTTGTATTTATTCAAAATTTAAAGTTTAGTCCTTCTATTATAATTTATATAAATTGAATCCTTTTACTATATTATCCATTTAAAAATTTGGTCCAGTTAATAACAATGTTATTTTTCTTCCGTTAAAAATGCTGACGTGGATGTTGACTTGTTGATGTGGCTTTGACTTTGCTGACGTGGCGAGCTTAGTCAGCAAAAATTTTGGCCAATTGATGACGCGGACTTTTTTTGCCACATCACTTACTAATAAATGATGTTATTAGTTCCCGTACTTATGAAAAAAATGCAAATTTAGTCCTTCTACAATGATTTTAAAAAAAATTTGTACCTATACTTTTTGAGATTTCAAAATTTGATCCAATCTTAAAAATATTTAAAATATTCATATTATAAAAAAAATTATTATTGAAATAATAATACTATTATATTAAATAGCATTTATTATTTAAATAATGAAAGATACTATTTTTTGCTAGTATTAATATTTATTATTAAAATATAAAATATTTATGTTTAAAATATTCAAGAAATATTTAAAATTAAAATATTAATGACTTTTTATTTTAACATTTTAAAATTTTTTTTAATTAAAATTAAATAAAGTAGTTTTTATTAATATAATAATATATCATTTCGGATTAAGTTAAGTTCAGGCATAAAAATCATGTTCAAGATATGGTTCAAGTCAAATTAAATTCATGGGTTTGGTGAGTACCTTATAGCTCTTTTCTAAAAAAAATGTGCTTAACCGATGCCTATAAGATTATTTATTTACTTTTTTAAGAATTTTTTTGCATTAAATACATCACTTTAATTGAATTCAAAAAAGTGATGCATTAATTACACTTTTATTTGTATATATATCACTTTAACCAGTGCCACTAGGCACTGGTTAACATTTTCCTTCTAAAAATTATGAAAGATAATTCATTGCGAAACAAATGGAGCTTTAAACAAAGTCCATTTTTCACTGTTAAATGTGCTGGCGTTAGAGGTGTTCATGGATCGGGCTGGGCCGCGACCCAATTTTTTTTATAACTTTTACCCAAGCTCGGCTCGGGCTGACCCGTAAGCTCAAAATACTGTTTAAAAAATATTAAAAGAATTGTTTTGATATTAATATTTATATATTTTTATAATTAAATTTAAATAATTTAAATCATTATAAATGGACTAATTCTTTTTGAAAATATAAAAATATTAATATAAAAATATTTTTTATAAAATATAAAATATTTAAATTCAATTATAAATATTAATATAAAAATTAAATTAAATTTTTATAAAAATCTATAAATTTAATTATAAAAATTTTAAAATTTAATTATAAAAGTATATAAATATTAATACTAACAAAAAATAATATATTTTATTATTTAAGTAATAAATATTATTTAATATAATAATATTATTATTTTAAAAATAATTTTTTAATAAAGTGAATATTTTTAGGATTTGATCAAAATTTGAAATATCAAAAAATATAGGTACACAATTTTCTTAAAATCATTATAAAGGGACTAAATTTGAATTTTTGCATAAGTGCAGGGAATAATAACACAATTTATTAGTAAGCACATGGCAAAAAAAATTACGTCATCAATTGGCCAAAAAAATTGCTGACTAAGCTCGCCACGTTAGCAAAGTCAATGTCACGTCAGCAAGTCAACATCCACGTCAGTATTTTTAACAGAAGAAAAGTAACACCGTTATTAATTGGACCAAAATTTTTAAAACAATATAATAAGAGAATTCAATTTATATAAATTATAGTAGAAAGATTAAACTTCAAATTTTGAATCAATACAAAAGATTGATAGCAAAATTAATCCCCTACGATCCTAAAGAATCTTGTTCCTAGCGAAACTCTATCCAAGAATTTTAAAGAGTTTTTGTCCTATCGAAACCAGAGGCGCCCGTAACGAGAGCCAGGGGCCTTTGTCCCACCAAAAAATTTGAAAATTCTTTAATACATATATATATATATATATATATATATATTAAATTAAATTTATCTTTAAAATAAAATTATTATTGATTTATTTTTATTTTTGTCTACAATTTAATTTTATATATTATAATTTAAAAAAGATTAAAAATACATTATTATTTATCTTTTTATATTACCCATCAATCATTATTCATAAATTTTTTAAATCAATTGGTTTATGATAAATATTTATCTTTTTAGCATCCTTAGAAAGCAAAAATAGCAAGATTTTTGCTAAGATTTGTTATTTTATTTTTAAAAATATATGTTTATATAATCTTGTTGTTATATGCATGGATAATGTTAAGATTTTTGTGTTCAGTAAAAAACTTAGAGATATTTTTTGTTAATTTTTGTTATAATACAATATTCTATTAACTACTTATGGAAAAAAAATTTTTTTTTTTTTATAAACTTTACTTATTATACTGTAGTTTTTTTCAACACCAAAGTTAAATTGAGACCATCTTATAATAGGTTAAAAAACACCATAATTTATAATCTCAAAGTTTCAATTTCATTATTTTAAAAGCATATTTTATTTTATTGTTTTGATTAAAAATATATTATTTAGTAATTAATTTATTTATATTTTTTTCAATTTTAAATTGACAAACGAATTAATCAATAAGGTTTACCTATAGTTCATTAAAAGATTGTGTAAATTAATTTGAAAGGCATATTATTTTTTAAAAATTCAGTAAAAGATTGTTGAGATATTTAGTTCAGATTCAATTATTAAAAATTTTATTTTTTAAAAAAGCGTCACTCATAATAAAATTATTTATTTGATGTATTTTATTTTCTTATACTTTTATTTATGAATTGATAACATTTATACATTTATAAGTTTGTTATTTTATTAGTATATTATTTACATATATGTTTTATATTAATAAAACATACCTCAAATAAAATAAAAATATAGATTTATACTTTTAATCGGCTCTCTCAAAATTAAATATCAAGATCAAGATCGAAACTATGTCCGAATAGTTCCTCAAGAGCTCTCGTCAAAACTTTGCCTGAGTCCTTATCCTATCGAAACTCTGTAGGAGTCCCTATAAACAACTTTCATCAACAACTTTCAATTGAAGTATTACCCTATCATGCTGAAGCTCTATCCGAAGAGTTTCAAAGAGTTATATCCAAAGTTGAAGTATTACCCGACAATTGATCATGATCCAAAAAGCTCCAATTGAGGCGTAATTCTATCAAATCATCTACATCAACAACTTTCATCAATCAGTCAATAACTTTTATCAAATCATCTACCTATAAAATACATATTAGGTATATATTTCATCAATGCTTAGGTTGTTGCAGACTTATTATTATGTTGCCCATTTAACGTTATCTAATATAGGGTCATTTTAATAATTTTGTACATTAATAATATTATATCATCTATTATATATTATATCAACTTGTTGTCGTCTAGTATTAAGTATATTTTATTATAAATATATACTCACGAAAAACATTTTACTTTCTGTAACGTAGTGTAGTATGCCATTGACATAATTATTATTATTTATATTTTATAACGGAGAGCATGAATTAAAAAATCAAACCGGATTAGTCGGTTGAATAAAAAATCGACAGGTTGTTCAGTTTGGTACACTATATAAAATCGACTAATAATTGAACCGATAAAAAATTAATTTAATCGGTAAAAAATCGAAAAATTTGATAAAAACCGGTTTGATATATATTTTTAATTTTTTTATAATTGATTAATTTTGAACCTTTGACTTTTTAGTCATATATTAAAAATCATACCGTTAAGTCAAATACATATTTATATTAATTATTTATTATATTTAATATTAAAATCATTTTCTAAATATTTAAAATCTTGATTAAGTAAACCAGCCGGTTCAACGTTAAATCGGGAATCGAAAATCTAACCAGTTTGGCTTCCGATTTGATTTATTTAATCTTGACGGAAAACACTATATTATTTTTTTATAAACCTATAACAGCTCAGATCTAATTTGACATAATTACCTTCACTTTCATAACTGAATAACAGTGCAATTATAATTTTATTTTCAGTCAAAACCGTCAGATTAAATTTTGATAAGGAATTCCCTATCTCACGTAATGTTGGATGAGAGATTTTAATGTGAGGTTCTATTTATAAAAAAAATATTTTGAAATTTTAAAATAAAAATTTGTTAAAATTTGAATGAATGGTTTTAGAAGATTCAAATTCAAAATTTAAATTTCACCATAAAAGTGAAATTTGTGATTTTTTTTTTTTTGAAGTTCTTAATATACTCGTAACCCCCCAACTTCTTATGTAATTAACTCACTTGAAAAAAATATTATGCGCTTAAGCACTCTCGAACTCGCAACCTCCAGGATTTTGTCAACAGCATCATAACATAATTGGTGTGAGTAAGTAATGTCGCTAAATTAGAAAAATATTATGTACCAAATTTATTTATTAGAAGAGAAATTAATTTTCCAATTAAATAAAAATTAAAATTAAAAAATTTGTTGCAAGAGCAATTTTAATTTTTTATCATATATATAGACGAATATGCTTATAATATTATATTACTTATCTAATTTAATAATTTTGGAAATGTTGTTTATGGTTTAATTTATAGCTCAAAATCTTTTAAAAAAATTATAATGTTTATGTATTATACTAGTTACAAGTGTAAATAAATATGGATTTAATTTTGATGCACTGACAGTGTATAACTTCATACACTGTCAGTGAACCAGATGATGATAATTCATTAAAAATAAAATAATTTGTATTTATATTTTAAACCTTTTAATGAGGTGGCATTATCTTATTCACTGACAGTGTATGAAGTTATATACTGTCAATGCATCAAATACAAACCCAATAAATATATATATAATTCTTAAAAATTTATAATATACTTATAGTATGTCTTTTTTATTCAATTTGAGCACTTGTTCATAGCCAAAGTAAGTAATTAACTTTTACCAATTACCAAGATTTCATGTGTATGTATTATACATGTGTACATGTGTTTATAGTTGTATTAAACCTTTACATGTTTTGTGTTAATATATATGACATCTCTCTATATATGATTTTTGAGTCCTTAGGACTCAAGAGGTTTTCTTGAAATATATTAGGGATAATTTTGTCCAACTACTTAACATAAAAAAAAAAAATTGGTCCTGCGTGCTTTACTAGAGTTATTTTAGATTTTTTTATTTATTTTAAAATTTTTAGTTTTAAGTTATTTTATTTTATTTTTAAATAATGTATTTAAAGTGTTGGTCCATACGTTGACTTGCGGATCAATTTAAGATTCGTACCCGACCTGCTCCGGCAAAAAATAGTTTAATTTAAGTTATTAATTATTAGTTTTTTATTTTATTTATAAATGATTTATTTAAAAGGGTTGGTCCGCACTAGAGGTGTCCATGGGCCGGGCCGGGTTCGGGCCGGTCCCATGTATGGTATCAACACTATATTTGCTTGCACAAGCCCGGCCTGGCCCGAAATATGGGCCTTAAATTTTGTCCAAGTCTGCGCCATATTTGTAAATGGATAGTCCAAGTCCGTTTAGGCCCGCCCATATTATTCTTTTCTAATTTTTAAAAAATATATATTTTATTATTTAATCTTTAATAATTTTATATTTTTTATTAAGTTCTTAAACATGAACAACTTAACATATTTTTTAATGTTTACACTATAATATTATATATATATTTATTTTTTATATGACATAAATTGCATAATATATAAAAATATAAATAATATATTATTTAATTAGAAAAAGGGCCGGGCCGGGTTCAGGCATTAAATGTTGGAGCCAAGGCCTGGCCCATATTTTAATATTTTTTTAAATTTTTCGGGCTTAATATTTTTGTCCAAGCCCTCCCAAATATGGGACAGCCTTCGGGTTTAGGCGGGTAGCCCGGTTCTTGGACAGATCTAGTCCGCACGTTGACTCGCGGGTCGATTTAGGATTTGTACCTGACCCGCACAAAAAAAGTTAAAAAAAAAATATTTTATTAATTAGTTTTTTATTTTATTTTTAAATAATGTATTTAAAAAGATTAGTCCGCACATCGACTCGCGGATTGATTTAGGATCTGTATCTGACCGGCTCGAAGAAAAATTAAAAAAAGATATATATTTTATTAATTAGTTTTTATTTTATTTTTAAATAATTTATTTAAAAGGGTTGGTCCGCACGTTGATTCGCTGGTCAATTCAGGATTTGTACCCGACCTGCTCGGAAAAAAAAAGTTAAAAAAATGAAAAAAACGAACTTGCCTTATGTGAAAAAATGATCCTACGAGAGAATAAAATACAAATCACGATTTTATTTTCTTATTTCTTATTTTTTATTTATTATTTTTCACCTCTTATAAATAAAAATATACAATATATAAGGCCTAAATATTTTAAAAATATATATAAATAAATTTTGAAAGTTCATTTTTACTACGTAATTTATAAAAATAAATAAATAAATAAATAATACCCCAACGAAATTGGGCTTTTTTTTTAGTTAGTCCTTAAATATGAGTTCAAAAATATTATAATAAAAACATATAATTCTTAAAAGTTAAATTACATCCACATGATTGATGCACCCAAAAGAGTGTATCTTATTTAACCTTGCACTAAAAAGAAAAGTATAGTAGTTAGCAAGGGTCGAGTCCTCAGGGATTGGGTTTTAGTTTATAAGTTAATAGTTTAAAACTTAAATTCAATAATAATAAAAGAAAAGGGGTTTTTGAAGCCAGATTTAAACTAAAGTAAATAATAAGAATAAGATGCAAGGCGGTATAACCAGCCAATAAAAATATATATACTAAATTAGGCGGTATAACCAGCCAATAAAAATAAATATAAAAAATAAGCAAACTAAAAGTAAGAAAACAAATAAGTAAGAAGAATCAAATATGAAAAATATGGTTAAGGTTTCATTCTCCACCACTAGACATCATTAAGAATCAATTTCAGATCTATCAATATCAACCAACTATCAAAGTTAACAACCGTAGATAACAACAAGCTCTGTTACCCCAATCTTTCCTTAGTTTGTCGTTAAATAGAACAAGCTCTCTATTTAATCTCTAACCATTAAACAACCTAGAATAAGCTCTCTAAATTCAATTTAATGGCAGCTTTATGATGAGAAAGATAGGTTGATCTAAGCAACAAACACATAAGCTCGGATTGTTCAACTTAGGTTATGTTCCACTTTGCAATTATTGAAAACTTGACCATAATCATTAATCACAAATTGCCACTTATGAATAGGAAATCAAGACAATTACACGGATCAAGACTCCTAAACTAGCAATAGATAATTATCAAGATCTATCTAGTTGTACACCTAAATAAATCTAGACAACATCATGAACAATTCTTGTAGAAGAACATAAGCAACTTTGATAGAAAATTAATGATAGATAGAATCTGAAAATCAATCACAAAACATGTCTAGGGCTTTGAAATCACCCTTAACCAAATAGAAGTTTAGCCTAGCATAGGCATTATAAACATAAACATAAAATTAAAGAAAATCTAAGAAGAAAATAAAAGAAAGAAAGAAGAAGAGGAAGAATATTAATTATCCAACCTCTTGCTCTCTCTAAAGAAAAAGAAAACTAGAGAAAAGAAAGAAAACTAGAGAAAAGAAAGAAGAAGAAAACTTAGAGAATTTTATTAAAATGGCTAATATCCTACCTATGTACAATATGATCCCTTACAATCATCCAAGGCCCTCTATTTATACACATTTTGGAGGGCTAAATGACAAGAGACAAGCTTTACAAATTTCAAAGGTAGGTATAATAGGTGGGTGCATTTTTCTAACAATTTTCGTCATACATGACAATTTTGATCAGCCAACTTGATGGTCGATTTTGTCAATTTTGGAGGCCTTATCTGATCACATGGTCTTCTAGAAAAATGTTACCCTATCAGTTACGGATCCATAGCCGTTGGAATCAGCTCATTTGCGGATGTGGATAAGTAGATATGGGCAAAATACGAAAACAGGTCAGCACAGACGTCATTGCACATCAGCCAACTTGATGGTCGATTTCGCTAGGGAAAACGACTCCGTTTCAAGAAGTGTAAAACATGAAAAAGATAGATATGCCTCTTAGCTTTGCACGGATACAAATTTCAGCCTTATTGCTTCAGTGAAACGCGAGATATAGCTGATATGGAAAAAGGTGTCGGAACTGGAACTGAACTGGATTTGCCCTTAATTCTAGTAATCTGAAATCACTCAAAGAAACTTGTGAAAAACACCAAAATACATAAAAATATAAAAGATCATAAACACAATTAGACTAAACAATAATAACTCGTATTTGACACAAAACAATAATAAAACATAACTAAAAACTATATAATTATACGAGTTATCACACCCCCACACTTAGATTGTTGCTAGTCCCTAGCAACGACTCAATAAAAATAAAATAAGAAAATCTAATCTAATCCACTTTCGTAGGAAATCACGGTGGCACTTAGCATGTGACACAAGCCTTTAAACCCCTAGGTGTCCCTAATGGACGAGTTTAGTCTCGTGAGGGTTTACTAGAACGATACCCACAAACATTGAAAAACTAAAATATAAATAAACTACATATACTAAAAATATTTACTCCTAATCCTTTCAATACAAATTAGAGACAATCTTTGAACAAGGCTTATAAACTAATCAATAGCTTAAAAAATTTCACAAAAAATCATGCTTGAATGTAAATTGTTTGAGTTGAGCCAATATTAACATAACATATCTCAATCAAAATAGTGTATGTTCAAACTTAATCTCAACTTCTCACATGGGATACTCTCTTGATTTTCACTCTTTAAAGTAGTGGTAAAGTGTTTACACTCAATCAATCTCATGAAAACACTTCTACCATATGCTTGCTTGTCCACCTATTCTCCACTATTTAGATCATACAACTTCATGAATCAAGAGGTCTTTAATCAAGGTTGTAATGGGGCCAAGGGGTTTATAATGTGGTTGAATAACAAAAGGATAAAGATATCACAAAGGCTCCAAAGAGTTCATAAAGTTTAGAGACATAATAAGATCATACAAAGAAACTTCTCAAAACTCTTTACAAGTACATAGTCACCTAGGCCGAATATTCATGTTGGGCCTTTTCTTCATTCTAAACAACTTTGTAACATCTTTTTCTTTTTCCACAAATTCAAGAGATGATTCATATTTTTTACATAGGAATGTATTTGCCAGTATTCCATTTCTTTTTCTCTTGACTTTTCTTTTCTTTTCCCCCCACACTTATTTCTTGTTTCTAACCCAAATTTTCAACTAAAAATATCCCTTGTTTTTTTGCAATATGTCTCAAAATATATAATCCATCTTTAGAACAAGGGTAAGGATATAAGTATATTTAGGCTAGGTGTAAGTTGTGGTTACCAATAAAACAACATATTTAATGTAGGCTCAAATTGGCTCACTAGTGGGGATGTTCTCTTAGAACATTAATAATGGATGGCTGTTTGGCTCTGGTTATAATCCTAATGCCTCTATCATATTCATGTTGTCACATGTATCAATATAGTCTCAAACGGTTTAAAGCAAGTTCTAGAGAATCATGTAATCATAAGAGCACTCAAGAAAGAAATTAGATTGATTTGTATAATGCATCAATCATTATAGGCTCAAAAACTCACAAGGATGATTATACAAGTCAGATTAAGTCTAAACATGCTTCTTTCTCAATCAACATATCATATTAACATTGGCTCATAAAAAGGTTGACATCAAGCTCAATTCTCATGAAAATCTTCTCACTAATAAATCTGTTTTAGACTTATGCAATTCATATCTCATCATTGTATTAAAAAGGAACTAAAACACACAAAAAAATAATAATAATAATAATAAAGACTCATAAAAAAAAAATAGTAGACAAAAATAAAAGAAATCCTAAATCATTCCCCCCACACTTAATTCTTACATTGTCCTCAATGTAAGTCTATTAACCCAAATGAAAGAATCATGTGTAAGAGAAAAGAACTAATAACATAAGAATAGGAATAACTAGACTCAAAACAAAACAAACTCATGCAACCTAAATAATCCTAAAATACTAAACAAAAATTAACAAGTAAACGTAAAAAGATTAAAATCAAACTGACAAGGTATGTCTCAAGTCTCCCTTACTCAGACCTTGTTCAGAATGAATACTTCTAAATTGCTTAAAACACAACAAACTCTTTTTTTTTTTTTTTTTTTTGTTGAAAAGAAGAAATCAAACTGACAAGGTATGTCTCAAGTCTCCCTTACTCAGACCTTGTTCAGAATGAATACTTCTAAATTGCTTAAAACACAACAAACTTTTTTTTTTTTTTTAAGAAGGTAAAATTTAGGAGATATTACCTGTAGAGGTTGCTAACCACTTATTATAACTGAGACACAACAAACAAAATGTTAGATAATGTCACAAAGACAAAGTGCAATCCACTCCTTGCTCGTCCATATCTCTTTTTCTTTTTCCGAGCGTTTGCGAAACAACCGTAGCAGATAAATACTCATAAGCTTGGAGCTTTTTGAGTAAATCTTCAATGGTTGTAGCAGAAATTATGGTTCTCCTTGCCTCTGAAAACATGAATCCATTATCCACAGCATTATCTAAATATGAAAGCAAATTACTAAAATAACCATTAATATTAAGCAAACCAATGGGTTTCTTATTTGTGACCAAAGATGACCAAGAAGCCACGCAAGCTATTTCTTCCAATGTACCCAGACCTCCTGGTAAAGCAATGAATGCATCGGCAGAATGGTACATGATTGTCATCCGTTCAGGGACACTCCAGACTTGTATTTCCTTACCCACGGTAGGTCCACAAAAACTTGTGAATAGTTTTGGCACGATTCCTAGAACTGGACTTCCTCCGGCGTGTGCTGCTGTAGCGACTGCTCCCATTAAACCCGTACTACCGCCTCCATAAATCAAGTGGATCTTTTGTTGGGCAAGTATTACTCCAACTCTTATGGCTTCATCAGCGAATATGTTATTTTTCCCTGGATAAGCACCTCCAAAGACACAAATTTTTTTAATGCGTTGGGACGAAGTACTTTCCATTTTTTTTTCTTTTTTTTTTCTTTTTTTTCGAGTGCCTGAAAGAGAATGAGTACATGGTGTAATATATAGAGGACTGAGTAGTGAATCAGACAAGAGTAATGATGTCGTCGAAAGTGTATCTGACCTGTCAGAAGAAAATGTTAACCTAACAAAAGATGTTTGCGTGATTTCAGGAAGAAAATCAAAAAGAGAAGAAAAATCAACCGTAAAAGTCAAGAGTAATAATGTCGCCGAAAGTGTATTTGACCTGTCAGAAGAAAATGTTAACCTAACAAAAGATTTTTGCGTGATTTCAGGAAGAAAATCAAAAAGAGAAGAAAAATCAACCGTAAAAGACAAATAAAAAAAATGAGAATAATTACACAAATCGAATAACACGTAAATTAAACCGAAATAAAGTTATTGCAAATCAAACCAAAAGCTGAGAAGTCATTTATTGTAGTTGTGATTGTGGCTCACATCTTCCTCTGGTTTTACGTCCAGAAACGGCTTAAACGCCTTCTATGAGTCGAGGATATGCTTCCCATCCAGTTTTCTTACAAGCTGGCAAACAGGGTCTTTTAACATCAGATTCCCAAGATGTTGCCATTCCCTTTGGAATTGCGGCCATAAATCAAGAATTTCTCTTTGTACGTCTCCACTAGGATGCGTCTCAAGAGAAAGTTGGATATTACCCAAATTCTCCTTACTCAGTCCATCCTTAATGAATTCAATTTTATCATCTCGATTAGAGGACGGAATTCCAATAGAACGACATTTACCGTTACACGTCCATCGTGCACATTTGTGGCAATTTGAACTCATGCGCTTTGCTCGTCGCTTCTTTGCAAAAGTGCTTCTACCTGTACCTGGTAAATGCAAAACAGGAAGATATTCATCTTCACGTACCTTGGCTTCAATTATCCAACGTATGTCTCCAGGAATCCCTTTGTGCATAAGCATTCTTAATCTTTCAAATCGAACTTGGTAAAGCTTCAGTAAAATATTTCGAGGAAAAGGAGGAAATCGTTTCTGCAATCTTGTGAGAATATCATCCATCCTGAAAAAAAATGAAAAAAAAAATGAAAGAGAAATTGGAAGAGAAATTTATATACAATATCAGTTTTGTGGGTAGCTGATGGAACCGATTTAAATAATCACGGAGTACCGTTATCGGCCATTTAACCGGGGTTAAAAAATTATATTTACATCTAGTTATTTTCAAAACAAGGATCAGAAAGAAAAACAACATAAAAAGACACAAAAACAAAACACTCTAAATAAAATCCTAAATTCTTCCCCCCACACATAATTCTTACATTGTCATTAATGTAATGCTATTAATCCCAAATGAAAGAATCATGTGTAAGTGAAAAGAACTAATAAACAAAATAAACTTATGCAGCCTAAATGAACTTAGAAACACTAAACACAATTAGCAAAAAAAAAACATAAGAAAAAGATAAAGAAAAAGAGAGCAAATATGAGGATGGCAGTTTGGCAATGCTTTCACTAATTAGGCTGCCTCCCCCAATTAGCACTTGATTGATTGTTTTCAGCATAGCCAACACCCCTTCTTGGCATTTTAGGCTTGTCAGGCTCATACATGAAATTTCCCAAATTTATGCGTTTGAGAGGAAGCATTCTTTGCACAACAGTGGATGCATTCTCCATTACAAGTATTATTCCATCATCCTTTGTGGTGCATATGTCATCGAGGAATGGAGCATATTTTGATACTTGTTGAATGACCTCCACAAACAAGTTGTTTAAGGTTTCCGGCATGTGTTGTTCATGTCCTTCCTCCTTGAACTTTGCAAATCTACTAGGAAAAGGTGGAGAAGAAACATTAGTAAAAAGTGAAACCTTAAACGTTACCTCAGGTGCCGAAATACTCTTATTTGGATCATTGGCTTCATTATCCTCAAGAATAGAATTCATCTCTAATTTTGTCTCATCTTCATCTTGTTCCTCATTCCTCAAGGTCACAATAGTAGTATTCTCCTTTGGGTTAATCATTGTTTGGGCAGGGAGTTCTTCAGATCTTTGTGCTACCCATCCCACCATACTACTAGCCAATTGGCTCATTTGCTTTTCCAAACTCTGGATGCTTGCCCTTGTTTCCTGTTGAAATTGCAAAGAATCAGTAACAAGAGAATAGACAAGATCTTCTAAAGAAGTACCTGAGTTTTGAGTCATATGTGGTGGTTGAAAAAGATCTGGTTCTTGAGACCATGATTGATTGAAGCTAGATGGATGAGTGTAATTGGCATAAGGATCTACTTCTTGGTAATTTTTCGAGTAGCCATAATTAGTATGATCCCACCATCCCTCATGGTAAGTGTTTGAGTAATGATCATACTGTTGGTCTTGGAACACTTGATGGCCTTGACATCCTCCCATGGCCAATTGTTGAACTGGGAAGGTGAGATTGGTTTGTTGATTCTCCATGTTCATGTATGCCACCAACTCTTCAAGTGTTAGATTGCTCAATTCCATCGTTTTTTTTTTTTTTAAATTTGAAAAGAAAAACTTGTATGTACAAGAAAATAAAACTAATTAGAACTGAAAATAAAAATAAACCAAGTAACAAATAAACTAAAGAAAGCAATCCCCGGCAACGGCGCCAAAAATTTGATGCACCCAAAAGAGTGTATCTTATTTAACCTTGCACTAAAAAGATAAATTGTAAGTATAGTAGTTAGCAAGGGTCGAGTCCTCAGGGATTGGGTTTTAGTTTATAAGTTAATAGTTTAAAACTTAAATTCAAGAACAATAAAAGAAAAGGGGTTTTTGAAGCCAGATTTAAACTAAAGTAAATAATAAGAATAAGATGCAAGGCGGTATAACCAGCCAATAAAAATATATATACTAAATTAGGCGGTATAACCAGCCAATAAAAATAAATATAAAAAATAAGCAAACTAAAAGTAAGAAAACAAATAAGTAAGAAGAATCAAATATGAAAAATATGGTTAAGGTTTCATTCTCCACCACTAGACATCATTAAGAATCAATTTCAGATCTATCAATATCAACCAACTATCAAAGTTAACAACCGTAGATAACAACAAGCTCTGTTACCCCAATCTTTCCTTAGTTTGTCGTTAAATAGAACAAGCTCTCTATTTAATCTCTAACCATTAAACAACCTAGAATAAGCTCTCTAAATTCAATTTAATGGCAGCTTTATGATGAGAAAGATAGGTTGATCTAAGCAACAAACACATAAGCTCGGATTGTTCAACTTAGGTTATGTTCCACTTTGCAATTATTGAAAACTTGACCATAATCATTAATCACAAATTGCCACTTATGAATAGGAAATCAAGACAATTACACGGATCAAGACTCCTAAACTAGCAATAGATAATTATCAAGATCTATCTAGTTGTACACCTAAATAAATCTAGACAACATCATGAACAATTCTTGTAGAAGAACATAAGCAACTTTGATAGAAAATTAATGATAGATAGAATCTGAAAATCAATCACAAAACATGTCTAGGGCTTTGAAATCACCCTTAACCAAATAGAAGTTTAGCCTAGCATAGGCATTATAAACATAAACATAAAATTAAAGAAAATCTAAGAAGAAAATAAAAGAAAGAAAGAAGAAGAGGAAGAATATTAATTATCCAACCTCTTGCTCTCTCTAAAGAAAAAGAAAACTAGAGAAAAGAAAGAAAACTAGAGAAAAGAAAGAAGAAGAAAACTTAGAGAATTTTATTAAAATGGCTAATATCCTACCTATGTACAATATGATCCCTTACAATCATCCAAGGCCCTCTATTTATACACATTTTGGAGGGCTAAATGACAAGAGACAAGCTTTACAAATTTCAAAGGTAGGTATAATAGGTGGGTGCATTTTTCTAACAATTTTCGTCATACATGACAATTTTGATCAGCCAACTTGATGGTCGATTTTGTCAATTTTGGAGGCCTTATCTGATCACATGGTCTTCTAGAAAAATGTTACCCTATCAGTTACGGATCCATAGCCGTTGGAATCAGCTCATTTGCGGATGTGGATAAGTAGATATGGGCAAAATACGAAAACAGGTCAGCACAGACGTCATTGCATATCAGCCAACTTGATGGTCGATTTCGCTAGGGAAAACGACTCCGTTTCAAGAAGTGTAAAACATGAAAAAGATAGATATGCCTCTTAGCTTTGCACGGATACAAATTTCAGCCTTATTGCTTCAGTGAAACTCGAGATATAGCTGATATGGAAAAAGGTGTCGGAACTGGAACTGAACTGGATTTGCCCTTAATTCTAGTAATCTGAAATCACTCAAAGAAACTTGTGAAAAACACCAAAATACATAAAAATATAAAAGATCATAAACACAATTAGACTAAACAATAATAACTCGTATTTGACACAAAACAATAATAAAACATAACTAAAAACTATATAATTATACGAGTTATCAATGATTATTTCATTTATTTAGCTTAATCACAATAAATCATAAATCACTTAAACATTGAAAAAAAAAATGAATTGTTTATAAAAAGGGCCAAACAGAATTGGAACCCATTTATATTTATAAAAGGGTAAAAGGCACTTACCCTCTAGGATTTAGTGAAAATTCCATTTATCCCCTAAAATTTTGAAAATTCCACTTTACTCCCTATTCAAGTTATAAAAGAATCAAATGATAATTTTATCCTTTAAGGATTTTGGAGATAACCCCCGATTAAGGGTGAAAACAGTTTGGTTAGGTTCGATTTTAGACAAAAATTGCGGTTAATGTGCAGTATTCTGATTTTTAACACTTTGCGACTACCGAACATAATAGAATCAAAAACCGAACCGACCCGAATCGAATTCCATCAGTTCAGACCCGAACCCGATTTTATTTAAAATTTTTGAAATTTTGGAACCAAACCGATTGAATGCTCACCCCTAATAATATATAGAATTAACATATATAAAAAATTAAAAGTAAGAAAAATAAAAAAAAATAATCGAGGACAGGTCAATTCGGGTTTATGGTAAACCCGAACCCGACCCGAACCCTTTATTTTTTGAAATTACTTGCCTGACCCGACGGTTCGGATTATTTTGCCAACCTTATACATATTCTATGCCATAGAAGGGCAGTTTTGGCATGATATTAATTTTTAGGGGGGAAAGAGGGTATTATCCAAACTATAGGGGGTATCTGGAATTATGATCAGACATCAGGGGGATTTTAATACTTTTCCCTATAAAGGGTCCGTTTAAATATACTCAAAACTGCCTCGAACCCGATTTTATTTAATATTTTAGCCCCCGACCCCGAAAAGACCCCTCGATCCCATCTCGAATAGACTGAACTAACCGACCCTTTTAATTTTATTTTAAATCTAATTATTTATATAATAATTTAAAATTATATATAATATAATATATTATATATATTATATTATATAATATACAATAAATAATTATTTTTTCAACTGTTAAAATCGATTAAATCGACCGAACCGACTTAAGTTGGTTTCGGTTTTTTCGGTTTTAGAATCTTTATTGGTCGATTATGTCGGTTTTATAAGTTTAGCCGGTTTAATCGGTTTTCGAAATTTTGAAATTGAATCGAATGAATGCTCACCCCTAGTAACATATAGAATTAACATACATAAAAAATTAAAAGTAAGAAAAAAAAAATCAGGGCGTGTCTATTCGGGTTTATGGTAAACCCGAACCCATTATTTTTTGAAATTATTTGCCTGACCCGATGGTTCAAATTATTTTGCCAACCCTAAATATGTTCTATGCCATAAAAAGACAATTCTGGTATGATATTAATTTTCAGAGAGAAAAAAAGATATTATCCAAACCTCATGAAGGTATTTGGAAATATAAGCAAACCTCAAGGGGTTTTAATACTTTTTCCTTTATAAAAAGAGAAAATGAATCAATTAATTGCTTTAAACATTGAACCCATTTTGTAGCCGAAATCCAAGATCGTGTTAAACCAAAACCCTATTTTTGGCCTTTATTTACCTCTCCTTCTAGAAAGTGGTTAGTCTTGGCTTCTTGCCATCTGTTCATATTCTCCAATTTCGCTTCCTTGCTCTGAAACTAGGTCAGTAAACAACAATTGTGGACACCGCCTCTCGAACTTCTCCCTCCAATAGGAGTTTGAAGCAATTGTTTCCAACCCTAACTCTCGACTAAAAGTGCAAGGTACGGACTATATCCATGGAACATTTGACTTCAATTCCATTGGGTATTTCTAGCCATGGTTTATATGAAGAAGTTTGATCTGTTTCTCTAAAATTTTGAGTCTTAAATTGCCTATCTAATGATTTTACATTTCCTTTTGTGATTAAGGATTTCTCAACTTTATGTGCTTTTTGGATTGGAAGACAGATTCATTGCATTGTTTTGAGAAAAAGGTATGACAGAACTGTAGTTATAATGACTTTTTTAATTGATTTTTATGCAAAAAAATGCCCATATAGGGTTTACACGAAAACTGACTGATAGAATTTCTGAACTAGACTTGGTTTCGTGAAATGCTTTGGTTTCTGGTTACTGTTTTAATGGACTTGATAAAGAAGCACTGTGGGTTTTTAGGGAAATTCGGGGAATGGACGTAAAGCCTAATGTGAGTACTTTGGCACGTATAATTCCGTTATGTACTCGGTGGAGGTATTTAGCTATTGGGAAATCTCTTCATGTTTTTGCTGTTAAATTGAATGATTTTTTGGTGCCTGTTTTTATTTCGATGTATAAAAATGAAGTGGATTTATTTGGTGCTAGGCAATTGTTTGACTTTGTTATGGAGAGGAATGTTTTTGTTTGAAATGCTATGATCAATGGTTATACACAAAATGAGAAATTTTTTAAAGGTTTTGAGATGTTTCTGGAAATGCTTCAATTTGATATACAGCCTAATTAGTCACTTTTGAGTCTACAGTTCTCTCATGTGAGAACTATTTTAATATTTGGTATGGTGTATATTTGCATGGTTATGTTAAATATTTGGAATGCAAGTAAAAAGACCCTTAGAGAGCAAGTTCAATCAGCTAATGCTGCTATGCAACCTTCACTTGTCTCAGAACAAAATGATGTAATTGAATCACCACAAGAAGTCCAATCAGCTAATGACCCAATGGAAACACCATAACAAGCTGATCAAGATTCACTCATTGAAAATTCTGGTATCAAATGTATTTTTTTTGAATATCTTTGTTTTGCATCAAATGGAAATGATGTATACTTTAAGTTAGATTATTCTAACACTGCAAAGATAGGTTTCCACTACTGTTATCTCAGTATTTGCAAAGGATATTGCTCATTGAATATCTAGACTAGAACCAATCATATTGTTTTCAAAGAACATATCCTTGATCTTCATGCTTGATCAAAACTTAGATCATAATAGCTGCTACTGGAATTCAAGTGCCCATCCCCCAATTTTCAGGTATATATTTTAATAAAACATTGTCTATGCATCATAGTTGGTGTCAAAAGGTTCATATGTCTATTCAAGTTTATTTCACTTGCTTGTGTGATACATAAAACCTTTACAGCTTAATACTTATTTATTCTTTATTAAGAAAAATAATCATTATTCTTATGAATTGCATTTATTATTTGTTCATAATTGTCTATTGTAGCTTCGAGTGGTGCCACAAACTCACCATCAACATGATCACCATCGACACAAGATTTGGATTGAGAGCTTCATACAAGCTATTGTACTAGCTATATCCTAGTCATGTTACTCTTTGTTTCAAAGATCTAAGTTTATTATGCTATCAGGATATATGCATTATCTAAGTTTTTGAGTTGATAACTTGAATTGTTTTACTTTTACTACTTTGTAAACATATTATTTATATGATATTTTGAATAGACTTTAAAGAAGTATTACATTTGAGAATCAATGCAAATTTTTATCGATTATTTATGTTGTAATATATTATTTAAATAGGATTTTGCATTGACAACATTATCGATGACGATTATATATACGTCATCTGCAATTACGTGTTTGGTGACACAAGTAAAATCCATTTAGTGACAATTCTAAATTGACATTAAATGAACATTTCATGACGTTATTTTGTCATATTAGGTGACGATAATTTTGTCATTAACAATGTGACAATGTCGCTTTCGTCATTAATATGTTGAATTTTATTTCATTATCGGTGACGATCTTGATAATCAATGACACATTCATATATAATTTGGTGATGAAACTATCCGTCACAAAATAGCGATTATAAGGTGACATTATGCATTATCTCACCCTATTGTCAGTAATACGTGACGATAATAAGCTATCGTCACCATTGACCTTTAGTGATGGCGCTAACATGACGAACATCGTGACATCGATTTTTTCGTCACCAAATACAAATGGTGATGTAAATGGAACATTCCGTGACATTATTTTAGGCTCCACTAGTAGGCAAATTTGTTGTAGTGCGTAGATAACAACCTCTCTCGTGTTATCTCAATCCTTCCTTAGTTCGTCGTTAAATAGGACAAACGTCACTACTTAATCTCTAGCCACCACATAACCTAAGATAAACATCATTAGGTTCAAAGTGATAGCAGCTTTATGATAAAAAAGATAGGTTGATCTAAGCAATAAACACATAAACATGGATTCATTCAACTTAGGTTATGTTCCACTTTGCAATTAGCGAAAACTTGACCATAATCATTAATCACAAATTGCCACTATTGAATAGGAACTCAAGACAATTACATATCATATCTCCTAAACTAGCATTAGATAATTATCAAAATCTATTTAGTTGCGCACCTAAACAAATCAAGAAAACATCATAAACAATTCTTAGAAAAAACATAAGCAATTTTGATAGAAACCAATGATAGATAAAATCTGAAAATCAATTACAAAATATGTCTAGGGCTTTGAAATCACTCTTAACCAAAACGAAGTTTAGCTTAGCATAGGCATTGATAACATAAATATAAAATTAAAGAGAAACTAAGAAGAAAACTATAAGAATAAAGAAGAAAATCAGAATATAAGAGTAGAAGAGTTGTGTTGTGGCTATTCCCCATTATCTCTATTTATAGGCAGCAAGTAGGGATTCTCTCCTTGTGATTTGCAACTAGGTTTTTAATAAATAAAGGTGATTTACGGTTAGAGTTTTTTCTGTCGCTAGGGTTGTTTAAGGAGATCTTTCAACGCCAATTTGGATGACCATTTCTTATCCGATTTAGGCCTATGACCTATCGTTGGAAAGGTATTCAAGTCAGCTTCAAAAGTCAAGATGAAGTTTCTTCGAATAAAGACTCTAACATCATGTTTTCTTAGCAACAATATCCGGAGTTCAAATCTGCCTTCTTGTTTTGCACCAAGAATTTGATCTTTTTTACTCCCAAATCTTTTTCCATCTTGTGATTGTGATTTTATAAGCTCTTAAACATCATAATTGACATGTTTTGACTTCATCTCTTCTAAAATACCTACAAAGCATAAAAACCTAATAAAATGTCAAGGAACTTAAGAATCAAAGCACAAAGTATAAGGAAATTAAATAGGAAATGTATGAAATTAAGCACTTATCACTATGCCTATGCTAGGCTAAACTTTTCTTTGGTTAAGGGTGATTTCAAAGCCCTAGAACATGTTGTGTAATTGATTTTCAAATTCTATCTATCATTAGTTTTCTATCAAAGTTGCTTATGTTCTTCCATTAAAATTGTTCATGATATACGTCTTGATTTGTTTAGGTGTACAACTAGATAGATCTTGATAATTATCTAATGCTAGTTTAGGAGACTTGATATGTAATTTTCTTGATTTCCTATTCAATAGTGGCAATTTGTGATTAATGATTATATTAAAGTTTTCGCTAATTGCAAAGTGGAACATAACCTAAGTTGAATAAATCCATGTTTATCTGTTTGTTGCTTAGATCAACCTATATTTCTTATCATAAAGTTACTGTCACTCTGAATCTAGTGATGTTTATCATAGGTTATTTGATAATTAGAGATTAAGTAGTGGCGTTTGTCCTATTTAGCAACGAACTAAGGAAGGCTTGGGGTAACACGGGAGATTGTTATCTACGGTTGATAATTTTGATAGTTAATTGATGTTGATAGAACTAAAATTGATTATCAATGATATCCAGTCTTGCTTTACTTTTAATTATTTCAAAAACCCCCTTTTCTTTTCTTTTATTTTCTTTAAACTGAAGTTATAAACTAATAACTAATAAATTGAAACTCAATCCCTGAGGACTCGAGCTTTGCTCACTACTATACCTAACAATTGATATTTTTAATGAAATGATTAAATAAGATACGCTCTTTTGAGTGTATCAAGTTTTTGGCGCCGTTGTCGGGGATTGCTTCTTTTAATTTATTTGTTATTTGGTTTATTTTTATTTTCAGTTCTAATTAATTTTCTTTTTGTATACATAGGTTTTCTTTTCTACCCAATCAAAGAGAGATGACATAGGTTACATCAAACATTCAAAACCAACTAGCCAATCTCATATCCATAATTCAACAATTGGCCATGGGTAATGGTCAACAATCCAGAAAGTGTGGAGTACCATGTTGCATTTAATGCACAATCCCATAAATTTATTCGTTTTTAGAAATTACAAATAAGGAGACTACAAGTTACACAAATTTTTTAGCAAGCTCTTTCAAATTCCACCTTACTTTTTTATGTGATTAGTAGACACTTCTTTCATATACACACACGAGGAGAAATTTACTTATATTGGTATGAAATTAACTAATTTTACATATTTTTTTATAATTTTGCTATACCCTAAATCTTATATATATATAAAGAGATCTACTTATATCGGTGTAAAATTAATTAGTTTTACACGTTTTTATAATTTTGTATATAATTGATATTTTAACAAATCGATTATTGGATTTAACAATATAATCGTACACGTAAAGTTTTGAATCGATTCGATATCTCTATCATATCAATCGCGAATATTGTCTTTTTCAATATATATTTAACAATTGAAATTTTTACATCGAATAAATAGTTAAGTATTTTTAATTTACTCGAAACTCTACATGCATGTTTTACGTGAATAGAGCATGAAATACAATAGCCGGATTAAAGAAATATAAATAGTATAAAAATTTACAAAAACGTGTAAAATTAATTTAATTTTACACCAATATAAATACATTTTCCTATATATATATATATTTTAAACCTTAATTTATTTGGTAGGAAAAATAAAAATAAAAAAGTTACACAAATAATTTTTTTTCCCTTAATATCTGTTACTCAAAGATTACATGTCAATGATAGGAGAATTGGTAATTAAGTTCAATGCAAATGTTCAAACTTAAAACCCTTCCTTCTCCTTTATTGATTTTTCAATTTCATAACGTTTTATGGGGAGTTCCCGTAATTTTTTCTGAAGATTTTCCATCAGTTTTAGGGATTCCTTGATTTCATCATCCAGCTTATCCAACATGGACTTCTCCGCACTATTCCTTTGTTCTGTTTTCCTGTCCTTTTTTCCTGGTCGAGGAACCAGATATGATGATATCCTTTCAAGAGGTTCAACCTAATAGAATTAATAAGCATGCATGATTTTTAGTTTAAGGCTTTCTAGCAACAAATAGCAGAAAACAATGTTGCATTAATTTCAAAACAATTGAAAAATATAACTAGATAGAGCATTCAACAAAAAAAAAAAAAAAAAAAACAATTATAAATTCATGACACTAATTAGAATAGGCTTGTTATGATACAAAATATACTAAACACTTGTATGTTTTTCTTCGCTATAACTTTTTGCCATGCAAATTGGTATTTATTTCAAATGAAAGACTTTTATTTAAGCATTGATCACTTACCTCAAAAATTACACAATCAATATGTGCAATATAAGTGCATTCTTCACAAAAATATATATGATGCTCTGGATTCCTTTCTGTTTCACACATATCGCAATAATATTCACTAGAATCATCTTCCACAACGGATTTTATAAGCGTAAGCAAATGCAAATGACGAATATGTTTAACAATAGAGGGTAGCGGAACACATTCAAGATGTACATCGAAGTTACACTTTTTGCAGCACAAGAAGGCTTCCTTACAATATTCGCCACATTCATTACACGCAATATATCTCTTTCTGCGACCGAGATTGCTCTTCCCCAAATGCAGAAGAGGGTGAACGTGTCAATTATGCTTCATGGAATGAGTTTGGTACTTAGCACATGAAAGATGCAAGTTGAAGATGATACCTTAGACTTCATCGCCACAACCACCACATTCAGCTATAGTATCCTTACCTAGCGGTTGAGCTAGAAGAGGATATTCCGGGTGAAACGAGCTTTGAATTTGTTCTGGCATGTTATTAGCGCAAGATTCATGAAGGATAAATGAACAAGACTGGCAAGAATAGAATAGTTTACCATGGATGTTTTGTTTGCATGCCATGCAAGGTACTTCATTATCCTCCTTCTCCTTGGTTTGGGGCAATAGGAAAATACAGCGAGTCAACGGATGATTGTGACTGAAATGGTTGATTATGATTTTAATTTCTTTTCCATTCGGAACCATACTTTTAGCAAGCTCCTGATTTAAAGTAGCGCATTTGACATCGAGCTTGAACATACATGATCCGCAGCTGTAAACCAAACTCCCACACAGCTCTCCGCATACATCACAGAGAACGAATCTACTGGGTAGAGTTTCAGTGGGTAGTCTTGGTGAAAAGCATGATTTTTTATTTCATGGGGCAATTCAACGCATGATTTGTGAAAGAAAAACTCAGGACTTTTTTCACAGCTATATGCTGGGCCGTGGAAGAACCTACCACAGCCATAGCAACGTATAGCTTAGTCTCCTTACCCACCTCTACAAACTTCAACTTATGATAGTGGCTAAAATGTTGGATCTCCATTTCACAAAACAGAACCAAAAAAAAAAAAAATTGAAAGAGGATTGCAAGCTGGGTACTTCTTGAATGATGAAAATTCTTGGTCTTAGCATCTTTCATTGATGATGAAAGATATGTAATGGTTATTTATTTATTTAATTTATTCTAAACTTCCCATAATGATTTTGAGTAAATCTTAGTTAAGGAATCGGCATAAAGGCTTGTTTGGGAAGATTAGTATGAAAACTTTTAATTTGTACTTTATTTTCTAAGGTTTGCTTCAGTTTTCTCTTGAACAGTTTGTAACTAAAACTTCAAATAAAAAATTTAAGCACTAGAATTTTAGTACAAATTAATGTGATTCAAAATAATTAGAAAAAGAGGCATCATGTAGGTTCCAGTTTTTTTATTCACATTGAGCAAATAAAAGAACGAGCATATATTTTATCTACACTACGCCAAAATTAATCTTAAGCAGCATTTTTTTTATAACATTTCTCAAATATTGTTAAAAATAACAAAGGCAATATTTTGACAGCATTTTGCATATTACTGTTATATATTATAATGGCCAATAATTACAGCATTTTTAAAATTTTTAAAAGTATTTGACATGTGCTGTTATAAATCTTATCATATAAAAATACTTTTGGTAGCACTTAAAATTGCTATCATTGAGATCTTTTGCAGCAGATGAAAAATGCATGCTTTTCATGAAAAGCTGTTATAAAGTAGAAATAGCAGCATTTTGATAAGTGTTATTAAACATATGTAAAAATGCTACTAAAGATATAAGGCTGCGGCAACATATACAATACATGAATAAATGCTGTCTTATCTTACAACAACATTTTTTTTTTAGTTTTCACAACACTTCAAAATGTTGTTATATGTCAAATTTGGCGTAGTGCTATTTGAAAATTGAGAGCGCAATATTAATTAGGAGTTTATATTAATTGCGGCATCTTTTTGTGTTGTATTTTGGTGTTGTATTGGTGATAACTATATCATCCATTTTACAACTTCATTTAAGAATAAAATTTCTAAATACGATAATTATAATTCTACTAGTTGATGCTTGCGTTGTTGGGGGGGTAAATTTTTTTTTATCAAATAAATTTAAATGATTGTTGTAGAGATGTCCATGGATCGATTGAGATCCAGCTGAAGGAAAAATCTTTGTCCAATGCTTAGTCTGACTTGGTCCGTCAAGCCTTAAATGCTCATTTTTAATATTAACAAATTTTAAAATTTTGATACTTTTAAATATAATTTACAATTAAAACTAATTTAAATATATTTAATTTAAGTAAATTTAATCTCGGACTAGGTCGAGTTGGGCTTTAAAGATCTTGGACAAGTCTAATTGTTGGTATAATTTTTTTTTCAAAAATTACATATTTTTGTATGCTTTATCGTATGTCCATATGATCAATTCAATCAAATTTGTCAAGTTCTTAATGCCTAAACCAAGTTTTATTTAAATGTTTAATTAATTTTTCTTCATTTTAAAATACGTGAATTTGATCTTTAATTAGAATGGTAATTGGTGCGTTCAATAGTGTTCAAATCTATCTCTCTTCGAGTTTTAATCGTGACAGGCAAGTTGGAGTCCTCGGAGGAGGAAATTAATAAAGTGTACATACATAACGCTTACACATGTTATGCTAAAAAATTGTGACATATCAAAGTTAATTAACATACACATTTAATTACTAGAAAATTTCCCATATATAGTCAAATTTCATAGGCTTTGTTTGGTAGAATGAATAGAAAAATGGCAAGATGAAAAGTAAGAGAGAGAGAAAAATGAAAAAATAGAAAATAAATTTTTTTATTGGTATGCTCCATAGGAAAAATAGAAATATAAAAAGAAAAAACTTTTCCATCCAATACTTGGTACAATTGATAAAAAAAAAAAAATTGAAATTTATATTATTTGATCATTATATCCTTTATAACTTAAGAAAAAATAATAATATCTAAAAATTTTATACAACTTTGTAAATATACACACTACTTTTTTTTCGTAGTCCAGGAAAGATTTTTATTTAAAAGCAAGGCCAGCACAAGAGTAATATCGGTTTTTTTATTCAAATATAGCCAAAAAAAAAATTATATACCAAAATATCGTTCTTTTCAGATTAATTCTCAAAATTTGCTCTTTTTTTTTTAGCTGGGAAATCGCCATCCCCCATGGCGATTTCCCAGTGTAAAAATTTGAATTTTGGCAAAAAAACCAAGGAAAATCGCCATAGAGGGTGGCGATTTCCCTTGGTTTTTTTTCTAAAATTGAAAAAAATACCAAGGGAAATCGCCACCCCCATGGAGATTTCCCTTGGTATTTTTTGCAAAAATTGCAAAATTTGTCAAGGGAAATCGCCATGGGGGGTGGCAATTTCCCTTGATACATATTTTTTTTTTACTTAAATTAAAAAAAAAATTGTAAATTTTTTTAAAATTTTGTATTTTAATTTTAAAAATTGTAAATTAAATTAACATTTTTTTATAATTTTTAAAAAAAAATTAAAAGTCCAAAGGTATATTTTTTTATTTAAAATTTATGAAAGATTTTTTAAAATTTTTTTAATTGATTTTTAGTATATAAAATTTAAAAACAAAAAAAAAATTCAAAAATTTTTTAAGGCAACGGTCAAGTGACCTTTGCCTTCAAATCCCATCCCCTCCCCCCCACACACACACCACTAATACCCCTTCATTTTCCATTCTTCTTTCTACAATCAAATTTCTTTCTACCAACAAATTTTTTTTCTACAACAATTTATTTTTTCTACAACAATATTTAAAAATGGCTTCATCATCACTATTGAGGTTGCAAGAAAATCACATATCGGAGGTTATATTTAAAGAGGTAAGTAAATTGTTGTAATATTATTTGTATTACATTATCAATTTTTAGTTATTTTTTAATTATTAGAATTTTGTAAATTTATAGTTTTATTGTTTTATAATTTTTGTATTTTTAATGTTATAGTGCTTATTATAGTTTTATCATTTATTAATTAGTATTGTTTTTTGATTTCATAGTTTTATAATTATTTATTTTTTATATTGTTTAATTTTTTATTATTATAGTTATTTAATTTGTTAATTATTTTTGTTTTTTCATTTTATAGTTTTATATAATTTTAATTTTTATATTTTAATTTTTTTTATTATTTTATACAATAATAATTTTTTAATTATTATTGTTTTTTCATTTTATAGTTTTATATAATTATAATTTTTATATTATATTATTTTTTATTATTATAGTTTTATAATTGTTTAATTATTATTGTTTTTTCATTTTATAGTTTTATATAATTTTAATTTTTATATTATATTATTTTATATTATTATTGTTTTATAATTTTGTAATTGTTATTGTCTTTTCATTTTATAGTTATTTATTTATTATATAATTTAATTATTTAATAATTATATAAAAAATTTTAAATTTAAATTTTTATTATTACTGTTTTGTTATTTTATAGTTTTAGAGTTTTTTTTTTTAATTTTTAATTGTTATAGTTTTATAATATATTAATTTTTATTATTATAACAGAAAACTCCTCGCGTGTTACGTTCGAGGAAATTTACATTGGAGGACCCGCATCCATCTATTATCGACCACTTAATAAGAGCCGGATTTTATCACGCAACTCAAATTCGATGATTTTTTATACAACCCGACTTAATCAGTGTGTTGATCGAACAATGGAGACCCGAGACGCACACTTTTCATTTTCCATTTGGTGAATGCACGGTAACTCTAGAAGATGTTGCACTTCAACTTGGACTTCCGGTCCATGGCACTGCAGTTACAGGCGGAAGCTTGCTAGATTGGAATGAAGTGTGTCAAAATCTATTGGGCTCGGTACCTCCAGATGAGTATGTATCTGGCTCAACGGTGAGACTAAATTGGTTGAAATCCTTTCAAAATCTTCCATTACACGCAACTGAACAACAGATACAATATGCTGCTAGAGCATATATTTTACGTTTGATTGGAGGATTACTGATGCCTGACAAATCGAGCAGTCGGGTACATTTAATGTATCTTCCATTACTACGTGATTTAGAGCATGTGGCAAATTATAGTTGGGGTTCTGCGTGTTTGGCGGTTTTGTATAGAGAACTTTGCCGGGCTACAGTTCCAAAAAGCCATGACATAGGTGGATGTTTAGTGCTTCTACAATCATGGGCTTGGTATCGGCTACCATTTCTTGCTCCGCGCGTGGATATTTCGGCTGTATACCCCCTTGCAAGCAGGTAATAATCTTTACTATTTTATTAATTTTGTACGAACTTGTATTTTTTATAGGTCATTAAGTTATTATATGCATTTTAATAGGTGGAGTAGGAGTAAGAGTAGAGATTTTACAGAGACTCCGACCGACCTTGCAAGTATAAGAGTACGACTAGATCGAGTAGGATATGATAAGGTAAATATTTCGATTGTTACATTCAAGTTTTTTTTTTTTTTATTTAATCCATATGAAACTAATAATTTGTAATAATTATTCACAGTTTCTGTGGATGTCATATTCCTCAAGTGAAATTATGGCATGCCTCCCATCGGATGCCTACAATAGTTGTAATATATGGAAAGCAAACACAACATTGATATGCTTTTCATATGTAGAGTGGCACCAAACTGACAGGGTGTTGCGACAATTTGGGATGCGACAACCAATTCCTGCAGCCCCGGTGAACCTTGATAAGCTTCACAAGATCGACATGCGTGGTCGTCATGAGGAATTCTGGCCTGCGAAGCATGAACATTGGATCCATTGGTGGAATATACATTTTCAACGAATTCCGACAGGTTATCCGGTTGTTGGTAATAATTTCAACCCATCTGATGATTATATATGATGGTATAAAAATGAAGGTCGGTCTTTCGTTTTTGTCCACCGTCGATGTATGAGGATGTTAGGAGTATGCCATTTACATGACAAACTTCAGCTCCAGTCCCTCCTACACAGGATATGAAGCTCCTAGACCTAGCCGACAACGTGGGCGAACGCGTCAACCAACCTCATCGGAGTTCACAACGAACGGGATCATGGAGTACCATCCAGTCATCGTTATTCCGTAAGGCACCCCGGATATGACGTTGATGAGTGTTACCGACCATCACCGCCAACAAAGAGGTTAGATGACCAGCTCCCCATCCTAAGTCCAAGTTCAGCATATCTAACATCAATGTATCAGTTTAGAACCCCTTCGTCAGCATTTGATGGTATATCATTTCTGGCTTCATCTAGTAGTCAGGTTCCCGTTATGGGTGAACTAGGTGTTGGCTCATCCAGTAGTGGGTTTCAAATTTTTGATACGGAAGAAATGACTGATGACATACAACCGGAACCAGTGGCGGTTATAACAGGAGGTCGTCGTCGGCCGCGAATACGTGCCACTGACGAGGTTGAACGACGGGTGCAACCACCACGCACTAGAAGAGCTCGACATTGTTTCTCTACACCACGCAATAATTAGAATAAATGTACTTTTATCAATATAACGAGAATAATTTGTTTTAAATTTCTAATATATAAATTTATATGTTTTGCATTTCATGTTATTTATTTTAAATTTGTTGGGAAATTAATTGTTATATTTTATTTTTTTTATTCAGCATGTGTAACTAAAATCTTAATGTTGTTATTTAATTTATAAAATTGTAAAAATAAATATAATTGAGTTATATTTTTATAATTTTTTTTAATTTTAAATAAAATAATAATCCAAATTACATGATAAGTTGACAAAAACTTGCATAACATTTTCCCTTAATGGCAAAATATGTAAATATTACAGGTTATGAAAACATGTAATTCATTTATTGTTGATGCGAAGTCTCCCCCAATGTGCCAGATCGATGCGGACAATTTCGATGGTTATGACCTTCATTTCTACATAATCCACAACGTTTTGGTTGGCCTTTCTCCCTGAGGTCCATTTCATTACGAATACGACTTGATTTTGGCCGACCATGTGGATTTCTCCGCATTTCTTGATTGGGACACACTTCTGGACCATCATATTGAGGCCAGTAACCTTTATTTCCAACAGCTTCGAACTCATGTCTATAAACATTCAATATAGTTTCCAGTCTATAGACTTTGTCCATATATTGCATGAAATCTACATGGACATGTGCACAAGCAGCAACTACATGTGAACAAGGGAACCTTTGTGCTTGAAACTTTCCACAGTCACACCACATGTCACTAAGCTTGACTTTGTACTTCATTGCAGAAACACCCTCTTGTGGATCAACTAACTCTTCAACCAGAAAAGATTGATTTGCTCGCGTAAAATTACGAACAAAGTGGGAGTTAGCTTTCCTGCGATTTTCTTGCATAGCCTGTGTGACTGTTTCACAGTATGTGTGCCCTCCCTCCATCATTACAATTTGCTTGTTCCCCATCTTAACAAAAAGTGCAGCCAACCTATGATATGTTGATTGCACTAAAGCAGTAATGGGAAGATGACGCGTTCCCTTCAACACCGAATTGATAGATTCAGCTAGGTTGGTTGTCATATGGCCATAACGTCTTCCTTGATCATATGATTGGGCCCACTTCTCCTTGGGGATCCTATCAAGCCAATTAGCCGCCTCTGCATTTTCCCTACGAAGATTCTCATACATAAAATAAAAATTTCGTCGCCTCAACTCGTATCCTATTAAATTTAAAAATAAAAGACTTGTGAATTTCAGTATTATTTTATATACTAAATGAAATATAAGAGATAAAATAACTATGATTTGATTCCATACCCATGTTAACAATGTGTCGACGTAATTCCTTATTGTTAAACTTTTTCATAAAGTTCGCTGCAATGTGTCGAATGCAGTACACTGAATATGCATGTGGAGGATTCTATCCACTACCATCGCGTCTAATCGCAGCTTTGATGGCTTCATGTCGATCAGACATCAAGCAAATGCCAGGCTGTTTTGTCACGTGTGTAAGCAAGTTAGTGAGAAAGAATGACCAAGCCTCTGTTGTCTCACCCTCCACAATGGCAAAGGCAATTGGCAGTATGTTTCGGTTGCCATCTTGTGCAATAGCTAACAATAATGTTCCTTTGTATTTTCCATATAAGAAAGTGCCTTCTATTTGCACAATAGGTTTACAATACGGATACCCTTCAATGCACGATATAAATGTCCAAAATAGTCGATGGAATATTCTCTTACCCTGGACCAGTCGATCACCGTGATATGTAGGTACCGTTTGCAATTCCACAATTGTACCATGCACGAAATGTTGCATTGCACCTAACCATTTAGGTAGCTCATTGTACGATCTTTCCCAATCGCCAAAAACTCGAACAATTGCCTTTTGCTTTGCTTTCCATGTTTTCTTGTAGGAGGTGATGTATCCATACCGGATTCGCATCTCAGCGATCAAAACTGAAACGGAGATCTTCGGATTTGCTTGGACCAATGACAGAATGCATGAACAAATCATGTTACAATCTAACTTGCAATGATCTTATGAAATCCTCCTGATGTGCAAGTATGAGGCCTTTTATATTTTCTAATCTCCCATGTCTGTTTCTTCTTCATAAAAGTTGCCCTTATTCTCCAATTACACCCTACATTACGCACTTTGCATAATATTTGGTCTGCTCAGATTCAATTACTCTGTAATCCACAGAGTTTTTGATGTTATAGTGCTTAATAGCTGAAAGCAGAGCCTATTTCATTGGGAATTGTAACCCAACACACAGATCAACTGCAGATGGATCAAATGTCAGAGGCGTAGCTAATGTATGAGCATACTCAGGAAATTCCGGCACTTGCATTGCCTCCAGATCCAGGGTATGCATATGGGATGCAGCCTCATATGGGGGAAGATCTCCATGAGTGTTGATCTCAGCAGGGATGACGTCTGGGTCAGAATCACTGTTGTCATCACTTGCGAATTCAGCATCCTCTTCCTGCTCACTAAATTCACCAACATATTCACCATGGAGTCCACGTGGCGGAACAGGATCAATACCAGCTGGCTCATCTTCGAGGGTAGTAGGAATTGTTTGTGAGACTAATGAAGTCTGAAACGTTGTAGCTTGAGATAACGACATGACTTCTTCTGTAGGAACGTCGTATGTAGTGTGAACATAGAACGGCCCAGAATCATCATCTTCTATAGGAAAGTTTTCTGTTGTGCGAATATTTGAAGGGCCACAATCATCGTCAACATCCTCTATGTAAGCATATAACTCAAGTACACCAACATTTGCAAATGTCTCATGAGCATAAAATATGCATCTGACATCATCATCATCTTCAAGTGGAAATGTTCTATATCGGACACATCCTTCACCAATAGAAAGAGGATGCCTATACTTAGCCTCTGAAACTCTTTTTCTATTTCTAGCTTTAATTTTTGTATGAATTTGCAGCTTCAGTTCCTCTAATGTGACGTCTTCTTCAACACGAAAACTTTTAGGACGTTCACAATCAAAGGTAGCACCTTCGTCAGTATTATGAATTTGGCCATTATAGTAGACCAATACGATCACTCCATTGCTCATGTTGTGTAGTAATGAAACTAAGAAGGATGAGAATGGAGGTATTATCACTCCGCAAAAGAAAGAAGAAATATAGAAGGATGAGAATGAGGAGGTTTTAGCACTCAGGAAAAATCTGATTGAAAAACTGCTGTAGGGGATGATGATGATGTCAGATGTATTATGAATTTATAATGGTTCATTATGTTGTACCAGATGACAAATCTCATCCTTTGTATAGGATGGAATCTGATTCTCATATTCTGGCTAGGGTTATTTGACTGAAAAAGTGATAACTCATTCAATGCAAAATCTGATTGATAAATCTCATCCTTTGTACTGGACTGTCCAATAGTCCCATCCATTGCAGAAGGAATCCAATTTCAATATTTTTTGCAGCATTTGATTGACTGGAAAATAGCTGAAACCTATCCCAAACCCTAAATCATTAGTCTCATCCATTGCAGAAAGAATCCAATTCCAATATTTTCTGCAGCATTTGATTGACTGGAAAATAACTGAAACCTGTCCCTAACTCTAAACCATCAGTCTCATCCATTGCAGAAGGAATCCTATTCCAATATTTTTTGCAGCATTTGATGGACTGGAAAATAGTTCTAAGCTATCCCTAACTCTAAACCATCAGTCTCATCCATTGCAAAAGGAATCCAATTCCAATATTTTCTGCAGCATTTGATGGACTGGAAAATAGTTCTAAGCTATCCCTAACTCTAAACCATCAGTCTCATCCATTGCAGAAGGAATCCAATTCCAATATTATCTGCAGCATTTGATGGACTGGAAAATAGTTCTAAGCTATCCCTAACTCTACCATCAGTCTCATCCATTGCAGAAGGAATCCAATTCCAATATTTTCTGCAACATTTGATTGACTGGAAAATAGCTGAAACCTCTCCCAAACCCTAAATCATTAGTCCCATCCATTGTAGAAGGAATCCAATTCCAATATTTCCTACAGCATAAAATAAAAATTGTATAACAAATATAATTTTCTTTTTTAAATTTTTATAAGCAATAAAATTGTATATTTTATAAATTTTAAATAATGAATTAAATTTTATTTTTTATAAAATTAAAAAAGTATAAGAAATAAAATTTTTGATATAAAAATTTAATAAGAAATATAATTTTATTTTTAAAATTTTAATAAGCAATAAAATAGTATATTTTATAAATTTTTAATAATAAATTAAATTAAATTTTTTATAAAATTAAAAAAGTATAAGAAATAAAATTTTTGATATAAAAATTTAATAAGAAATATAATTTTCTTTTTTAAATTTTAATAAGAAATAAAATTTTATTTTTATAAAATTTTAATCATAAATTAAATTTTACTTTTTATAATATTATAAAATTATAAGAAATAAAAATTTTGATATAAAAATTTAATAAGAAATCTAATTTTCTTTTTTTAATTTTAATAAGAAATAAAATTTTATTTTTATAAAATTTTAATCATAAATTAAATTTTACTTTTTATAATATTAAAAAATTATAAAACATACAATTTTTGATATAAAAATTTAATAAGAAATATAATTTTCTTTTTTAAATTTTAATAAGAAATATAAATTTTTTTTATAAAATTTTAATAATAAATTAAATTACATTTTAATATATATTTAAAAAAATAAATAAACAAACCTAGAAAAAATTTTAATTTAATTTACAATTTTTTAAAATTAAAATACAAAATTTTAAAAAAAATTACAATTTTTTTTAATTTAAGTAAAAAATATATATATGTATCAAGGGAAATCGCCACCCCCATGGTGGTTTCCCTTAACAAATTTTGCAATTTTTGCAAAAAATATCAAGGGAAATCGCCACCCCCCATGGCGATTTCCCTTGATGTTTTTTGCCAAAATTCAAATTTTTACACTGGAAAAATCGCCATGGGGGATGGCGATCTTAGCTAGAAAAAGAAAATAGCGAATTTTGAGAATTAATCTGAAAAAAAACGGTATTTTGGTATATAATTTTTTTTTGGCTATATTTGGATAAAAAAACCAGTAATATCCCTGAAAGACTAATAAATGAAACCAAAGACGAGAAAACAAAGTAGCAAACAAAAGTAGTAACCATCAAAGCCCAAACACAAAGTGCATGTGGCCACAGCCAAGCAATAAATAATTCAATTCTGTCAACACACAACTTAGCAAGTGAATCTGTAAAAGCTTTAGCCTATATGTAAACATGGACAAAATCAACCAATCCTATCACTTCTCTAAATCCGTCAATATCATTGAAAATTCCACTCCATCCGAGGACTTGAATCCTTATTGCATACCCAAGTAATTGCCACCTTAGAATCTGATTCAACAATGAGAGTCTGATTTCAAACCCAAGAAGAGGAAGAAAAAACCTCAAGGGCCTTTTTGATAGCCAAGATCTCAGCCACATTCCAACCCAGTATTCCAAGAGGGCCATAGAATATACCTAAAATAGTCCCGAGTGAATCCCTTAGTCATAAATATACCTATGGAGGGTATTTTACTTTCAGTAACGTAATATGTCATGTAGTAACATTATATAACTATGTTCATCATGCATTTTATTATATTATGTCATATAACCTAGAAACTTTTATACTAATCATCATGTAGATTCTTAAGGTAATCTTCATGTAGGATTGTACATATTAGATTTATTTTCAATCTTTCTGTTTACGTTATTTATTATGCTTGGCACTTTATTTAAATTATGTCAATAATTGCCATGAATGTTACAAATTGCATGCTTGTATCACTCTTAAATAGATCATCCAAAGTTGCTAGTTCACAAGTATTTTTTTAGATGCATACATGACAACATGGGACATTCCAACTTCTATAAAATTGTGTTCTTGCATTCAGGTTTAAGATAAAGATATAATATAATACAAGTCATTGAATGGATAAGTAGAGGCTGAATTTTATCTCAAACATGATTTTGAGCTTTGATTCCACTTAATCTTATATCAAAATCTCCGATCCATATTCTTTGGCCAAGACAAGATTTGATGCTTTGTAAACCAGTCTTCACTCCGGTATACAAATTACTCAAGTAGCGACTCTTATAATTGAACTTAGGCCCAAACCTAATCACCAAAGGATGACTCCCTCTCTGCTCACAGTGGCGACTCCACTAGGGACTCAATTTCACTTTAAATTCCATAATATTTGTATTACATTATAACATATCTGTAGACACCTAATTTTGTCCAGACCCCTAAATCAGGTACATTTTTTTCCTAAATTGATGTTTCAGAATGCTAAAAAGCTTTTCTCATCCTGCAGATGGTACTTCGAGGCTTAGTCTAAGAAAGCAGACAGAAAAAGTCAAAAAAGTCAACCCCAGAAAAAGTCAACTACTGAAAAAGTCAACCTACTTTCAAAATCAAGATTTGAGGTTCAATTGAAAAACGGTGAAAAAATTTTGATAATTAGAGGTCTACATTGAAAGTATGGAGTCTGAAGTTGGCTTACTAGATTCAGTAGAAAGGAAACTCTAATTCGGGAAATTTGGGGAAAAGTGCTTAAACGATCAAATTGTTCGGAATTGAAGGTCTCAAATGAAAGATAAGCACTGACTACGGGTAATAGAGAAGCCATTTGGAAGAAAAATCGACAGAAAAGTCAATTCGGAAGAAAATCGATGATTAGGGTTTTTTTGGTGCATTTCGGTGAAATTTGGAAGAATTGCAGAAATGGCCAAGTCGAAAGATCTAAAGCCCTTAATTGATGAGAAATGATTAAACAAGGATAGCCCGAGGCTCAATTTGAAGAAAATCTAAAAATCGGACTTGTTTTGAGCAAAACTGGGTTTCGGAGGTAAAAGGGCAAAATTGGAAAATATGGGAAAAATAGCAAATGAACTCCAAAAATTCTGAAAATTTGCAAATCTCATTCTTAAATCATTTTGAAGAGATTGGCGTAGAAAATCTTGATTCGGAGTTCGTTTGCAAAATGGCCAAATATCGGGTCCCCTATGTAGTAATTCAAGCAGATAAATCACGAAAAAAATAGAAAATGAGCTCCAAAAATTATGAAAACTTCCATATCACATTTTTAAATTATTTGTAAGATATTGGTGAAGAAAAATCTGGATTCGGAGCTCGTTTAAAAAATGGTAAAGTTCGGGTGCATAAAAAGGGTAATTTCATAAATAAATCCGAAATAATAGCAAATGGACTCGGAAAATTTTGAAAACTTCCAGAATTCAATTTTTTATTATTTTGAAAGTATTGAAAAAATAAAATTCGAATTTGAAGTCCGTTTTCTATTTATTTAAGTTTGGGGGGCAAAAAGGTCATTTCACCAAGAAAACCAAAAATGGGCAAATTGGTAATTGAAGAAAATATGAAAGAAGAAGGAATTGCTGGGATTTTTTCTTCCCTTGTTCAGACAACATAGAGGAGAAGAAGGAAGCTTGAACAACTTAATTCCCTAGTCACTATCAAACCACATGCTACCACTAACACCTTGCAAATGGTCCCCCCTTCATCCAATGGCTTAGGTGCCTTGTAGGAAAGTTGAATGCACCATCCAATGGCCAAGTTTAAATGCCAAAATGACATTTTTATTTGTCATAAAAGAACCTTCATCTAATGGCCAAGAATGGAAGAAAAAAGATGAGCACAATTCATCCAAGGGTGAGCATCCATTCGGTTAAGCAATGGAGTGCATGGGATTATCTCTTTTCATCCAATGGCTTAGGCCATTTACAAGGGATGAGTACACATGTTGAGGGCTGTATTTAATCTACAAGATGTCATTTTTATGTTGGCCTCATCCAATGACCAAGAATGGAAGAGCACAACTCATCCAAGGGTAGGCACTCAAGAGGGGCAAGCAAGGGAGTGCATGGGATTGGTCCTCTTTTGCATCTAATGGCTAAGGTTACTAAAAGGGCTGAGTACACATCTTAATGGATGCTATAAATTGGCAATATGACATTTTTATGTTGTCATCAAAATATCTAAATCTAAAGGCCAAGATTGGAGGAGAAAAAGTGCAATTCTCATCCAAGGGCTAGGGGGCATTTGGCCAAGGCTAAAGGGAGGAGTATGTTTTCATTTTTTCAGAGGTTTTTGGATGGAAAATAGTAGCTAATTTGGCAATAAAAAAGGTTTTGAAAGATAAAAAAAGAGGTTTTCAATAGAAAGCTTGAAGGTTGTCATCTCTACCAATCTTTAGCCTAGCTTTCTTCTTCATTTCCATAGTCTTTTATTGATTTTTCTATCATGTTTTCCTACTAAATTTTTCATAGGAGTAAAGTTTTTTAATGTTTACTTATGTTTTCATCTCTTTTTCTTCTTTAAAATGATGGAAAACAATTGTTTTTCTTATGGTTTCATGCCATGGCCGAATGGCACATTTATTTGCCTTGTTTTTTCCTTTTTTTCTTCCTTGCATGTTGTTGTGAAAAATTATTTTTACAAGTTTTTTATAGTATTCTAAGATTCTGATTTTTACAAAATATGAAGCAAAAAAGGTTGAAATGGCTACATGATCTTGGCTAGACCAAGTGACCATGGTTAGGTGAGAGGCTATGCCCATTTTTACCTACCATGAAGCTCACCTTATTATCTGTTTTACATGATTTATTTTCTGTTTTATTGAGATGGAAAGGCTTCATGATCTTGGCAATACCAAGTGATTATGGTTTGGTGAGAGGCTATGCCCATTTGATACCAACCATGGAGCTTAACTTTCCTTGTTCTACTTACTAGTTTTGCTTGTAATTTTTGCATGTCTATGTTAAATTTTGTATATATGTTCTTTACATTATTTTATATGCTATATTTACTTATATATTTCATTTCCATGCTTGATATTGCATCCTTGCATATTCGGCCATTGTTGTTCATATGCTCATGTTGTGCATTTTTTTTATGTATCATGTCTTACATGTTTGCATTCTCATGGTTTTGTTTCATGACCATTCGGCCATTCCATTTTGCATGCCTTGAATGTGTATTTTTCTTTTGCTTCTTAACTTGTTTGCATCTCCATGCCATGAACTTACATATTCTGATTTTAGTATGCCATGTGTTTATGAAATTGCTATGATAAAAATGTCATCATTTTGTTTCATGACCATTCGGCTATTCCATTTTGTATGCCTTGCATGTGTATTTTTCTTTTGTTTCTTAACTTGTTTGCATCTCCATGTCATGAACTTGCATATTCTGATTTTAGTATGCCATGTGCTTATGAAAATTCTATGATAAAAATGCCATCATATTGATCCATGACCATTCGGCAATACCATGTTTGTTTGCCTTGCATGTGCATTTTCCTTTTGTTTCTTAACTTTTTTGAATTTCCATGCCATGAGCTTGTGCATTTTGATTTTGGTATGTTATATGCTATTGAAAATGTCATGACATTATGCATTTTAATATGATTTATCATGTACTTATGTCATTTACTAAATAGGATTGCATTAGAGTCTCATGTGATCATTTGGCCTCTTCATGCATCCCTTGCCTTGTCATGCATTTGCATTTTGTTTAGGTAACATACTTTTCATTACCATATCTTGTAATTGTGCATTAGATGCTGTTTGTTCCAGCATTGACATTAGTTTCATGAGTCATTGTATGTTCATAGTATTGCTATGCATGTTCATTACATTTTAGGTCTAGGCCATATTGGTATTGCCATGCATATTGAGTCTTAAATCACATTGGTATGTATTCAGGTCTTAGTTCACATTCATTCTCATGCATATTCATAACATATTAGGTCCTAGTCACATTTACATTATCAAGCATTGCATGCATATCGAGTTAGGATAGCATTTATTGCCATGCAAATTCATGCTAGGCATTTAGGTTGCCATGAATTGTCATGCATTTTCTTTACCATTTAGGACTTTAGACCATGCATTTCATACATTTAATTTGCTTTATGTTCATTCATTCCATGTCATTGCCACTTGATTTGTGACTTAGGCCAATTAATGGCTCAAAGTCATGCTCCCTTGAGCATACTTATGGATGAATTAAGGAATTGTCAAATTGATTATTCTACCTTTGTGATTTTTTTTATTTAGCCAATTTTTCCAAGGTTTTTTAAAATGTTTAGCTACTGTCCTTAGGTCTTTAGGATGATTTCCAACAATTTCCACTTTGGTTTTTGAATGAATTTATCAAAGGCAAAAAATGTGTTTTGACAAACAGTTTTTTTTTTCACCCAGTACTCGAACATCTCTAATTTTTCTGGGCAGTCATCTTTAATCAAAAAATTAAGAAATTTTTTTATTGTTTATGTTTACATGTTTTGAGTCTCCAGTATTGTTTTTAGAATTTTTTGAATTTTTAAAAATAGGATAAAAAATCGTGTGGTAAAACCGGACAGTAAAGGCAGATTTGAAATCAAAAGGGAAATAATGGTTGAATTCGGCTAAGGCATTTAGAGAGGGTTGGGTAGAAGTTTTAGCTACTGTCTTAGAGTAGTTTCTAAGCCTTTTCTAACTTTAAAAATGATTTTATAAATCTCGGGTTAAGGGTAGTTAAGTCCGGGATTTTAAATTTAGGAAATTAGAGCCATTTTAAAAGGGTTTGGTAAGGGTTTTAATTTTTATTCAAGTTTTCCTCAAAATTATTTTCAAACAATCACTAAGTTTTGTTTTTTTAGAAAATCTAATTTGACATATTTTCCTAAGGTAGCTGGATATCTTTTTAGATATACGGATTTCTTTAATTAAAGAAAAAAATACATTTTCATGCATTGCATTTTCCATGTTCATGCATTTTATTTAAATGTGTGATTTTTGCTATGATATTTTTCATGATATTATTATTATTATTTTAATTCACATTTTATGATCTTATATTTATTTGCCATATGATTTTGAATGTTTCATGATATCCTATGATTTTTTATTTAGTTATTTTTGTCATATTATTTAATATATACTATGTTCATGCATTAGTATTTTTATTTTCATTTTCATGCATATTATATGTTAGCATTATTTTCATTCCATGTCATTTCTTGTCATTTAGATCATATTCCATGTCATTTAGGTTGTTTTATTTATAACATGCCATGTCATTTAAAATATGCCATATCATTTAGAATTGCCATGTCATTGAAATCATTTTATCTCATTTAGAATATACCATGATACTTAGGATTTTTTTCATTTTACCTAGAATATACTATGTCATTTGAATTATGTCATATCATTTAGGTTGCATTATATTATCTAGATTTTCCATGTCATTTTATTTATGTCATACATGTTCATGTTCATATTTTTAAATGTTTTGAAAAAGATAATGAGCAATAAAAATAAAGATATTCCCGAGTTAAAATAATTCATGAGTTCTCTATCGGGTTTGCTGGAGGGAATATCATCAATTATCATTAATAAAGGAATATATTTCTTTAAAAAAAATGAGAATGATTCGGAAAGTTTTCCAAATGAATAAAAATTTCTATATTTTGCCGATTTTGTCGGGGAATATAGGAAAATTTTGAATTAATAAATTCCGGATCATTTTCAATTAAAAATGGATTTATTTTTCTTAAAATTGGGAATAAACTTGAAATACTATATTAAAAAAACAACTTTTTAACGAGACTTGAGATAACACACGATTAATTAGGTACCGATTTATACGGGCGTTGTGGGGGTGCTAATCCTTCCCCTCACGTAACCGACTCCCGAACCCGCTTCTTTGATTTTTCTGGTTTATAACGCAGACTTGAAATTGGTTTTAAAATGTTTAATTAATTTTAAAATATTTTATAAAACCGGTTTTAATAGGTGGCCGATCACACCTAGCTAAAAAAAGATTGGTGGCGACTCAATGTCTTTTTACGAGGCCGTTTTCATACCCTCGACCTTTTATTTCAATCTAGAGGAATTAAGTCATCTTTTCCTCTGATTCCGTTTCCCCCTCACTCAAACAGGTCCCCGCGATCGGGATCACGTATCGACACCTTCGTTTTTCTAGAGGAATTAAGTCGACTTTTCCTCGTTTTTTTTTTTTTTTAATGTCACGCCTAAGGAAAACGAATAATAAAGTCTTGCAATGAGACATGTTATTTTATCATTGTTATTTTTCATAGGGTTGCAACAATATCTATCTATTGCATCATAACATTCATATGCATAACCCATGTAGACAGCTAATTTTGTCCGGACCCTTAAAAAATATGATTTTCCCTTAATCCCCCGGGTTTCTAAAATTTTCCCTAATCTCATGATTCGGTTGTGACACTTTGGGTTGAAAAAGTCAACATAAGAAAAGTCAAACTTGGAGAAGTCAAAGTTGTCAAAATCAAAGTCAACTTTGGAAAAATAAAGATTAAAAAGGAAAATTGGATGGTAAAAAGGCAATCTTGATAATTTAAAAAAGTCAACTTTGAATAATGGCGGAATGAAATTAAAAGGAATAAAGTTGAAATAAAATGGTGAAAAATTCAAGACAATGTTGGAAGCCCATTTTTTTAAAGATCCAATGGGTAGGAAATTGGGAGCCCAATTTGTAAAAGTATGTAGGAACGCCCAACTTTAAAGGTCCAAGAAGAAGGGATTTTGGTGGAAGGCCCAATGTTAAAGTCCAAGTAGAAAATGGATGGGATAAAGAGGGGTGAAATTAGAAACAAGTGAGAAGTTGAAGGAAAAATGTGGGAATAAGCATAAAGTAAACTTGTAATAAAATGGCAGAGTGAATGATGTTCTTGCAAGGCCAAATGACAACTTGGTAAACAAATCAATGAGTCACACAAGGAAGGACATGATTCAGGACATGAGTTGGCATTGACTAGCCAATAGGAGAAGAACTTAATGAGGAAGGTTGAAAGACTATTATCTAGTGAATAAGGGAATGTCAAGTGGCTAAGGCCTTGTTTAGCATTGCTTTTGGAACAGCTTTTGAGGTCAAAAGCTACTTTTTACTGCAAACGCAATGCTAAACAGGTAAAAAAAATAGCTTTTGCTGTTGAAACGATAGTTTGAAAAGCCAAACCAAAAAGCCAAAAAATATAGCTTTTGGGCTTTAAAAATTTGCTTTTGTATAAAATGACTTTATTATTCTCACATCTCTACACTTTTATTATTTTACACATATCTTTTTTTGATATTTCAGTTCCCCACAAACACTTTTTCATAGCAATGCCAAATACTTAAAAGTTTTTAAACCACAGTTTTCCATCATACTTTTTAAACACACTTTTTTCAACCCAAACTTTTTCCAACAGCAATGCGAAACTAGCCTAAAAGAAAAAGAGGATAGCTTGGGAGAATACTTGGGGAGTGTTCTTGATTTTTTGGGGGGGGAAGAAAAAAAGAAAGAAAAAGATAGAGGAGAAAGGGTTTTCATTCTTGGAAAAGCTAGATGAGGTAACTTTATTTTCTTGTTCTTGATTTCTTCTTGTCCATATTTTCTTCTCTTTTCAAGTTTTGAAGTTCTTCAAAAATGTTTTCTTAAAAAGGCTACTCTTTTCTTCTCTTTGAGAACATTTTTTTAAGTTTTAAAAATGTTTCTAAATACTTTCTTGTTATTTTCAAAATAAAAGATGACATGACTTGTGTCTCAACCTTAAAAAGTCTGAAATGCCCCGTCGCGTGACGTTGGCTTGTAAGTCCGAAATATTCTTTGAGCATTGCCAATGCCCTATCTTGGCAATACAATGACCAGAACTAGTTTTAGGAGTATGCCCTATGATGCATAAGGATCTCACAATTATAACCTTTTATAATTCCTTTTCAAAGCCTTTATGTTCCATGTGCTTCATCCAATTAGTACTTAATTACTCTTTATTATTGTACCAACATGAAAGAAAACCTTGTATCAATAAAGTATAGAGATAGGTTTGCATTATTAACTGTATATCTTTTGTCCAATTTGATTGGCTTTAGGACATATACTAACATCCATTTGGGTTGTCATGGTGTGGTGTGGTAAAGACTATCTCCAACGTACTGCACCCATTTTTTTTACTACCCCCTTAAGGGTCCAGTGAAAGCAATAGGAGTTTTCCTTCCCTTTATACCCTAATTCTTAATTTCTCTTTTTTACTATATAATTATACAAATAAGAAAAATTAACAAATAATTGAATAAATTATCATTAAATATATAATCAATTTTAATATAAAATAACATATGTCAATATATTGATTGAATAAAATTTCTATGATTTTAAATGTTAAATAAAATTAAAGTACACATAAATATAATTTACTAATCCATTTTTAGATTAATGTGATCATTTTTTATTTTTACCTCATTGTCATCGTTGTTTTTTCTAAACATATATTTTCTCAACACTGGTTTTAATATTACCGTTGCAGCTCCAATCTTACTACTACAGTAACTAATCTCATTTCTACCTTTGTTAATGAAGAGAGAAATAAAAGGTAAGAAAGAATTGGCATTATCTGCATTTATTGATTGAATTAAACTGAATATTTATAGGCTACAATAATGATCTAATCTGAGTAAATAACAATTAATGGATAACCATAAGGAATTTTAAAATACTAATAAATCCTAGATTATTAATTATCTCTATTAGATAATGAATTATCTTACTAATAAATCTTAGATAATTAAGTATCTCTATTAGATAATGAATTATCTCTCATGCTCCCGCAAGATGGAGCTCCGAGAGGAGAGTCCAATCTTGGTCTTCAAGAAGTGAAAGCGGAGCTTAGCTGCAGTGATTGGACGCTGGATCCTAGATCCGCGATAGGAGCAGGAAGGACAAGCTGGGAAGGAGAGGTTGGAGTAGTGGAGGAGAGCTTGCAGAGGGCACAGATGTCGAATCCATGGATGATGTGTCAGTAACCGAAAGAATAGACCCTTAAGAACACCAAAGAGAAAGTGTGTCAGACGAAGGATGATCTAGGTGAGACTGAAGAGAAGTAAAGTGAAAAATAGAAAGAAACAAGGAGATGAACAAGGAGTGAGTTTGTGGGAGGAAGAGACAAGAGAAGAAATTGAGAAAGGGAACTGTCGCAACCTAAAAAATAATGAGTCTCATCGCAAGACTTTATTATTCGTTAAGCGTGACATTAAAAAATCGAGGAAAAGTCAACTTAATTCCTCTAGAAAAATGAAGGTTTTGAAAATGATCTTAGAAAAAGACATGGAGTCGCCACCAATCTTTTTTAGCTAGGTGTGATCGGCCACCTATTAAAACCGGTTTTATAAAATATTTTAAAAATTAATTAAAACATTTTAAAAACCAATTTCAAGTCTGCGTTTTAAACCAGAGAAATCAAAGAAGCGGGTTCGGGAGTCGGTTACGTGTGGGGAAGGATTAGCACCCCCACAACGCCCGTATAAATCGGTACCTTATTAATCGTGTGTTATCTCAAGTCTCGGTAAAAGTTGGTTTTAAATTTAGTATTTCAAATTAATTCCCAATTTAAAGAAAAATAATTCCATTTTTTATTGAAAATGATCCGGAATTTATAAATTCAAAATTTTCCTATATTCCCCAACAAACGTGGCAAAATATAAAAATTTTTATTAATTTTGGAAAATTTTCCGAATCATTTTCTTTTTAAAGAAGATATTCCGTTATTAATAATAATTGATGATATCCTCCCCAGCAAACCCGGCAGAGAACTAATGAATTATTTTAACTCGGGAATATCTTTATTTTATTGAAAACCATTATCTTTTTTTGAAAACATTTAAAAGAAATGAATATGTATATGCATGACATAAATAAAATGACATAGCAAAATCTAAATAATATAAATGCAACCTAAATGTCATGACATGATTTGAATGCCTTAGCATATTTGATAACTCGTATAATTATATAGTTTTTAGTTATGTTTTATTATTGTTTTGTGTCAAATACGAGTTATTATTGCTTAGTCTAATTGTGTTTATGATCTTTTATATTTTTATGTAATTTGGTGTTTTTTTACGAGTTTCTTTGAGTGATTTCAGATTACTAGGTTAAATCAACAATTAAGGGCAAATTCAGTTCAGTTCCAGTTCCGACACCTTTTTCCATGTCAGCTATATCTGGAGTTTCACTGAAGCAATCAGGCTGAAATTTTAACCGTGAACAGTTAAGAGGCATATCTAACTTTTTCATGTTTTACACTTCTTGAAACGGAGTCGTTTTCCCTAGCGAAATCGACCATCAAGTTGGCTGATATGCAATAACGTCTCTGCTGACCTGTTTTGGTATTTTGCCCATATCTTCTGATCCACATCAGAAAATGAGCTGATTCCAATGGCTATGGATCACTAACTGATAGGGGAACATTTTTCTAGAAGACCATGTGATCAGATCAAGCTTCCAATATTGACAAAATCGACCATTAAGTTGGCTGATCAAAATTGTCATACAATATGACGAAAATTGTTAGAAAAATGCACCCACCTATTATACCTACCTTTGAAATTTGTAAAGCTTGTCTCTTGTCATTTAATCCTCCAAAATGTGTATAAATAGAGGGCCTTGGATGATTGTAAGGGACATTGTACATTGGTAGGATATTAGCCATTGTAATAAAATTCTCTAAGTTTTCTTCTTCTTTCTTTTCTCTAGTTTTCTTTTTCTTTATTTTCTTCTTCTTCTTTCTTTCTTTTATTTCCTTCTTAGATTCTCTTTAATTTTATGTTTATGTTTACAATGCCTATGCTAGGCTAAACTTCTATTTGGTTAAGGGTGATTTCAAAGCCCTAGACATGTTTTGTGATTGATTTTCAGATTCTATCTATCATTAATTTTCTATCAAAGTTGCTTATGTTCTTCTACAAGAATTGTTCATGATGTTGTCTTGATTTATTTAGGTGTACAACTAGATAGATCTTGATAATTATCTATTGCTATTCTAGGAGTCTTCATCCGTGTAATTGTCTTGATTTCCTATTCATAAGTGGCAATTTGTGATTAATGATTATGGTCAAGTTTTCAATAATTGCAAAGTGGAACATAACCTAAGTTGAACAATCCGAGCTTATGTGTTTGTTGCTTAGATCAACCTATATTTCTCATCATAAAGCTGCCATTAAATTGAATTTAGAGAGCTTATTCTAGGTTGTTTAATGGTTAGAGATTAAATAGAGAGCTTGTTCTATTTAACGACAAACTAAGGAAAGATTGGGATAACAGAGCTTGTTGTTATCTACGGTTGTTAACTTTGATAGTTGGTTGATATTGATAGATCTGAAATTAATTCTTAATGATGTCTAGTGGTGGAGAATGAAACCTTAACCATATTTTTCATATTTGATTCTTCTTACTTACTTGTTTTCTTACTTTTCTAGTTTGCTTATTTTTAAAAGTATATTTATTTTTATTGGCTGGTTATACCGCCTAATTTGTATATTAACTTTGTTTTATTTTTATTGGCTGGTTATACCGCCTAATTTAGTATATATATTTTTATTGGCTGGTTATACCGCCTTGCATCTTATTCTTATTATTTACTTTAGTTTAAATCTGGCTTCAAAAACCCCTTTTCTTTTATTGTTTTCTTTGAACGTAAGTTATAAACTAATAACTCATAGATTAAAACCCAATCCCTGAGGACTCGACCCTTGCTAATCATTATACTTACAATTGATCTTTTTAATGCAAGGTTAAATAAGATACACTCTTTTGGGTGCATCAAATTTTTGGCGCCGTTGCCGGGGATTGTTTTCTTTAGTTTATTTGTTACTTGGTTTATTCTTATTTTCAGTTCTAATTAGTTTTATTTTCTTGTACATACAGGTTTTTCTTTTCAAATTTAAAAGAAAAAAAAAACGATGGAATTGAGCAATCTAACACTTGAAGAGTTGGTGGCATACATGAACATGGAGAATCAACAAGCCAATCTCACCTCCCCAGTTCAACAATTGGCCATGGGAGGATGTCAAGGCCATCAAGGGTTCCAAGAACAACAGTATGATCATTACTCAAACACTTACCATGAGGGATGGTGGGATCATACTAATTATGGCTACTCGAAAAATTACCAAGAAGTAGATCCTTATGCCAATTACACTCATCCATCTAGCTTCAATCAATCATGGTCTCAAGAACCAGATCTTTTTCAACCACCACATATGACTCAAAACTCAGGTACTTCTTTAGAAGATCTTGTCTATTCTCTTGTTACTGATTCTTTGCAATTTCAACAGGAAACAAGGGCAAGCATCCAGAGTTTGGAAAAGCAAATGAGCCAATTGGCTAGTAGTATGGTGGGATGGGTAGCACAAAGATCTGAAGAACTCCCAGCCCAAACGATGGTTAACCCAAAGGAGAATGCTACTATTGTGACCTTGAAGAATGAGGAACAAGATGAGGATGAAACAAAATTAGAGATGGATTCTATTCTTGAGGATAATGAAGCCAAAGATCCAAATAAGAGTATTTCGGCACCTGAGGTAACGTTTAAGGTTTCACTTTTTACTAATGTTTCTTCTCCACCTTTTCCTAGTAGATTTGCAAAGTTCAAGGAGGAAGAACATGAACAACACATGCCGGAAACCTTAAACAACTTGTTTGTGGAGGTCATTCAACAAGTATCAAAATATGCTCCATTCCTCGATGACATATGCACCACAAAGGATGATGGAATAATACTTGTAATGGAGAATGCATCCACTGTTGTGCAAAGAAAGCTTCCTCTCAAACGCATAAATTTGGGAAATTTCATGTATGAGCCTGACAAGCCTAAAATGCCAAGAAGGGGTGTTGGTTAGGTTCAAAACACTAAATCAAGTGCTAATTAGGGGAGGCAGCCTAATTAGTGAAAGCATTGCCAAACTGTCATCCTCAGATTTGCTCTCTTTTTCTTTATCTTTTTCTTATGTTTCTTTGCTAATTGTGTTTAGTGTTTCTAAGTTCATTTAGGCTGCATAAGTTTATTTTGTTTATTAGTTCTTTTCACTTACACATGATTCTTTCATTTGGGATTAATAGCATTACATTAATGACAATGTAAGAATTATGTGTGGGGGGAAGAATTTAGGATTTTATTTAGAGTGTTTTGTTTTTGTGTCTTTTTATGTTGTTTTTCTTTCTGATCCTTGTTTTGAAAATAACTAGATGTAAATATAATTTTTATTTATTTATTTTTTTAACCCCGGTTAAATGGCGGATAACGGTACTCCGTGATTATTTAAGTCGGTTCCATCAGCTACCCACAAAACTGATATTGTAAATAAATTTCTCTTCCAATTTCTCTTTCAATTTTTTTCATTTTTTTTCAGGATGGATGATATTCTCACAAGATTGCAGAAACGATTTCCTCCTTTTCCTCGAAATATTTTACTGAAGCTTTACCAAGTTCGATTTGAAAGATTAAGAATGCTTATGCACAAAGGGATTCCTGAAGACATACGTTGGATAATTGAAGCCAAGGTACGTGAAGATGAATATCTTCCTGTTTTGCATTTACCAGGTACAGGTAGAAGCACTTTTGCAAAGAAGCGACGAGCAAAGCGCATGAGTTCAAACTGCCACAAATGTGCACGATAGACGTGTAACGGTAAATGTCGTTCTATTGGGATTCCGTCCTCTAATCGAGATGATAAAATTGAATTCATTAAGGATGGACTGAGTAAGGAGAATTTGGGTAATATCCAACTTTCTCTTGAGACGCATCCTAGTGGAGACGTACAAAGAGAAATTCTTGATTTATGGCCGCAATTCCAAAGGGAATGGCAACATCTTGGGAATCTGATGTTAAAAGACCCTGTTTGCCAGCTTGTAAGAAAACTGGATGGGAAGCATATCCTCGACTCATAGAAGGCGTTTAAGCCGTTTCTGGACGTAAAACCAGAGGAAGATGTGAGCCACAATCACAACTACAATAAATAACTTCTCAGCTTTTGGTTTGATTTGCAATAACTTCATTTCGGTTTAATTTACGTGTTGTTCGATTTGTGTAATTATTCTCGTTTTTTTTTATTGGTCTTTTACGGTTGATTTTTCTTCTCTTTTTGATTTTCTTCCTGAAATCATGCAAAAATCTTTTGTTAGGTAGGTTAACATTTTCTTCTGACAGGTCAAATACACTTTCGGCGACATTATTACTCTTGTCTGATTCACTACTCAGTCCTCTATATATTACACCATCTACTCATTCTCTTTCAGGCACTCGAAAAAAAAATGGAAAGTACTTCATCCCAGCGCATTGAAAAAATTTGTGTCTTTGGAGGTGCTTATCCAGGGAAAAATAAAATATTAGCTGATGAAGCCATAAGAGTTGGAGTAATACTTGCCCAACAAAAGATCCAGTTGATTTATGGAGGTGGTAGTACGGGTTTAATGGGAGCAGTCGCTACAGCAGCACACGCCGGAGGAAGTCCAGTTCTAGGAATCGTTCCAAAACTATTCACAGGTTTTTGTGGACCTACCGTGGGTAAGAAAATACAAGTCTGGAGTATCCCTGAACGGATGACAATCATGTACCATTGTGCCGATGCATTCATTGCTTTACCAGGAGGTCTGGATACATTGGAGGAAATAGCTTGCGTGGCTTCTTGGTCATCTTTGGTCACAAAAAAGAAACCCATTGGTTTGCTTAATATTAATGGTTATTTTAGTAATTTGCTTTCATATTTAGATAATGCTGTGGAAAATGGATTCATGTTTTCAGAGGCAAGGAGAACCATAATTTCTGCTACAACCATTGAAGATTTACACAAAAAGCTCCAAGCTTATGAGTATTTATCTGCTACGGTTGTTTCGCAAACGCTCGGAAAAAGAAAAAGAGATATGGACGAGCAAGGAGTGGATTGCACTTTGTCTTTGTGACATTATCTAACATTTTGTTTGTTGTGTCTCAGTTATAATAAGTGGTTAGCAACCTCTGCAGGTAATATCTCCTAAATTCTACCTTTAAAATTTGACATTGGGGACAATGTCATATTTTAGTTGGGGGTAAGGGACATATTTTGCTAATTTAAAATAAAAAAAAAATTTTGTTGTGTTTTAAGACATTTAGAAGTATTCATTCTGAACAAGGTCTGAGTAAGGGAGACTTGAGACATACCTTGTCAGTTTGATTTAATCTTCAAAAAAAAAAAAAAAAAAACATGTTTAGACTTAGTGTGTTTTTAGTGTGTTTTAGTTACTTTCAATACTATGATGAGATATGAATTGCATAAGTCTAAAACAGATTTATTAGTGAGAAGATTTTCATGAGAATTGAGCTTGATATCAACCTTTTTATGAGCCAATGTTAATATGATATGTTGATTGAGAAAGAAGCATGTTTAGACTTAATCTGACTTGTATAATCATCCTTGTGAGTTTTTGAGCCTATAATGATTGATGCATTATATAAATCAATCTAATTTCTTTCTTGAGTGCTCTTATGATTACATGATTCTCTAGAACTTGCTTTAGACCTTGTTGAGACTATATTGATGCATGTGACAACATGAATATGATAGAGGCATTAGGATTTTTAGCCAGGGCCAAACAGCCATCCCTTATTGATGTTCCAAGAGAACACACCCTTAGTGAACCAATTTGAGCCTACATTGAATAAGCTATCTCTTTGGTAACCATAACTTGTCCCTAACCTAAATATACTTATATCCTTACCTTTGTTCCAAAGATAAATTAGCATGTTTTGAGACAAGTTGCAAAGACAAGGAAGATCTATTGAAAATTTGGGTTAGAAACAAGAAATAAGTGTGGGGGGGAAAGAAAAGAAAAGTCAAGAAAAAAAAAAAGAAATGGAATACTGGCAAATACATTCCTATGTAAAAAAATATATATATATATATATGAATCATCTCTTGAATTTGGGGAAAAAGAAAAAGATGTTACAAAGTTGTTTAGAATGAAGAAAAGGCCCAACATGAATATCCGGCCTAGGTGACTATGTACTTGTAAAGAGTTTTGAGAAGTTTCTTTGTATGATCTTATTATGTCTCTAAACTTTATGAACTCTTTGGAACCTTTGTGATATCTTTATCCTTTTGTTCTTCAACCACATTACAAACCCCTTGGCCCCATTACAACCTTGATTAAAGACCTCTTGATTAATGAAATTGTATGATCTAAATAGTGGAGAATAGGTGGACAAGCAAGATATGGTAGAACTGTTTTCATGAGATTGATTGAGTGTAAACACTTTACCACTACTTTAAAGAATGAAAATCATGAGAGTATCCCATGTGAGTAGTTGAGATTAAGTTTGAATATGCACTATTTTGATTGAAATATGTTATGTTAATATTGGCTTAACTCAAACAATTTACATTCAAGCATGATTTTTTTGTGAAATTCTTTAAGCTATTGATTAGTTTATAAGACTTGTTCAAAGATTGTCTCTAATGTGTATTGAAAGGATTAGGAGTAAATATTTTTAGTATATGTAGTTTATTTATATTTTAGTTTTTCAATGTTTGTGGGTATCGTTCTAGTAAACCCTCACGAGACTAAACTCGTCCACTAGGGACACCTAGGGGTTTAAAGGCTTGTGTCACATGCTAAGTGCCACCGTGATTTCCTACGAAAGTGTATTAGATTCGATTTTCTTATTTTATTTTTATTTGTTTTTGCTCGAGGACTAGCAACAATCTAAGTGTGAGGGTGTGATAACTCGTATAATTATATAGTTTTTAGTTATGTTTTATTATTGTTTTGTGTCAAATACGAGTTATTATTGCTTAGTCTAATTGTGTTTATGATCTTTTATATTTTTATGTAATTTGGTGTTTTTTTACGAGTTTCTTTGAGTGATTTCAGATTACTAGGTTAAATCAACAATTAAGGGCAAATTCAGTTCAGTTCCAGTTCCGACACCTTTTGCCATATCAGCTATATCTGGAGTTTCACTGAAGCAATAAGGCTGAAATTTTAACCGTGCAAAGTTAAGAGGCATATCTAACTTTTTCATGTTTTACACTTCTTGAAACGGAGTCGTTTTCCCTAGAGAAATCGACCATCAAGTTGGCTGATGTGCAATGACGTCTGTGCTGACCTGTTTTGGTATTTTGCCCATATCTTCTGATCCACATCAGAAAATAAGCTGATTCCAACGGCTATGGATCACTAACTGATAGGGGAACATTTTTCTAGAAGACCATGTGATCAGATCAAGCTTCCAATATTGACAAAATCGACCATCAAGTTGGCTGATCAAAATTGTCATACAATATGACGAAAATTGTTAGAAAAATGCACCCACCTATTATACCTACCTTTGAAATTTGTAAAGCTTGTCTCTTGTCATTTAGTCCTCCAAAATGTGTATAAATAGAGGGCCTTGGATGATTGTAAGGGACATTGTACATTGGTAGGATATTAGCCATTGTAATAAAATTCTCTAAGTTTTCTTCTTCTTTCTTTTCTCTAGTTTTCTTTTTTCTTTATTTTCTTCTTCTTTCTTTCTTTCTTTTATTTCCTTCTTAGATTCTCTTTAATTTTATGTTTATGTTTACAATGCCTATGCTAGGCTAAACTTCTATTTGGTTAAGGGTGATTTCAAAGCCCTAGACATGTTTTGTGATTGATTTTCAGATTCTATCTATCATTAATTTTCTATCAAAGTTGCTTATGTTCTTCTACAAGAATTGTTCATGTTGTTGTCTTGATTTATTTAGGTGTACAACTAGATAGATCTTGATAATTATCTATTGCTAGTCTAGGAGTCTTGATCCGTGTAATTGTCTTGATTTCCTATTCATAAGTGGCAATTTGTGATTAATGATTATGATCAAGTTTTCAATAATTGCAAAGTGGAACATAACCTAAGTTGAACAATCCGAGCTTATGTGTTTGTTGCTTAGATCAACCTATATTTCTCATCATAAAGCTGCCATTAAATTGAATTTAGAGAGCTTATTCTAGGTTGTTTAATGGTTAGAGATTAAATAGAGAGCTTGTTCTATTTAACGACAAACTAAGGAAAGATTGGGATAACAGAGCTTGTTGTTATCTACGGTTGTTAACTTTGATAGTTGGTTGATATTGATAGATCTGAAATTGATTCTTAATGATGTCTAGTGGTGGAGAATGAAACCTTAACCATATTTTTCATATTTGATTCTTCTTACTTACTTGTTTTCTTACTTTTCTAGTTTGCTTATTTTTAAAAGTATATTTATTTTTATTGGCTGGTTATACCGCCTAATTTGTATATTAAATTTGTTTTATTTTTATTGGCTGGTTATACCGCCTAATTTAGTATATATATTTTTATTGGCTGGTTATACTACCTTGCATCTTATTCTTATTATTTACTTTAGTTTAAATCTGGCTTCAAAAACCCCTTTTCTTTTATTGTTTTCTTTGAACGTAAGTTATAAACTAATAACTCATAGATTAAAACCCAATCCCTGAGGACTCGACCCTTGCTAATCATTATACTTACAATTGATCTTTTTAGTGCAAGATCCGGAATTTATAAATTCAAAATTTTCCTATATTCCCCAACAAACGTGGCAAAATATAGAAATTTTTATTAATTTTGGAAAATTTTCCGAATCATTTTCTTTTTAAAGAAGATATTCCGTTATTAATAATAATTGATGATATCCTCCCCAGCAAACCCGGCAGAGAACTAATGAATTATTTTAACTCGGGAATATCTTTATTTTATTGAAAACCATTAGCTTTTTTTGAAAACATTTAAAAGAAATGAATATGTATATGCATGACATAAATAAAATGACATAGCAAAATCTAAATAATATAAATGCAACCTAAATGTCATGACATGATTTGAATGCCTTAGCATATTCTAAATGAAATGGAATATCCTAAGTTATATAATATATTCTAAATAAAATGAAATGACCTAGGTAACATAGTATATTCTATATGAGATGCAATATTCTAAGTCATATGATATAATCTAAATGAAATAGAATAACCTAAGTAACATAACATATTCTATATGAAATGAAATAACCTAAGTAACATGATATTTTTTAAATGAAATAAAATATTCTATATGACATAATATATCCTAAATGAAATGAAATGACCTAGGTAATATAATATATTCTACATGAAATGCAATATTCTAAGTCATATGATATAATCTAAATGAAATAGAATATTCTAGATGACATAATATATCCTAAATGAAATGAAATGATTTAAATGACATGACAAATATGAATGGTATGGCATATAATTTAAATGACATGGAATAGAATAATGCTATCATATAATATGCATGAAAATAAAAATAATAATGCATGAACATAGTATATGCTTAAATAAACATAACTAAATAAAAGCATATGATATCATGAAATATTCAAAACCATATAATAAACCATGTAACATCAAAAAATATAAATAAAAATAACAACAATATCATAGAAATTATTATAGCAAGAATCACATATTATATAAAATGCATGAATATAAAAATGCAATGCATGAAATGTATTTTTTCCTTTAATTAAGGAAATCCGTATATCTAAAAAGATATCCGGCTACCTTAGGAAAATATGTCAAATTAAATATTCTAAAACCAAAATACTTTGTGATTGTTTGAAAACAATTTTGAGAAGCTTGAATTAAAAATAAAAAACTGGGCTAAAATTTTTTAAATGGCTCTAATTTCCTAAGTTTAAAAAATCCGGACTTGACTACCTTTAACCCGGGACTTGAGAAAAACATTTTTAGAGTTAAAAAAGGCTTAGAAACTACTCTAAGTCAGTAGCTAACCCTCCTAATCAGCCCACTCTAAGTAAATTAACCAAAACAGAAAAATGATTTTTCATTAAATTCAATTCTGACTCCACTGTCCAGTTTTAATCCACGATTTTTTAACCTATTTTTAGAAATTCAAAAAATTCTGAAAAAAATACTGGAGACTCAGGACATATAAAACTACACGGAAAAAAATTGTCTTAATTTTACGAATAAAGATGAATTCCCAGAAAAATCAGAGATGTACGAGTTTTGGGAGAAAAAAAAAACTGCTTTGCCAACACATTTTTGCCTTTGATAAAATCATTTAAAAATCAAAGTAAAAATATTTGAAACTCATAAAATGACTTGCAAACAGTAGCTAGGACTTTTTGAAAGTTAGATAAAAATTGGCTAAGTAAAAAAAATCACAAAGGTAGAATAATCAACTTGACAAACTTAATTTTCCACAAGTGTGCTCAAGAGAGCATGACTTTGAACCATTAATTGGCTCAAGTCATTATTCAAGTGGAATGAACATGAAATGCATGAAACAATGCAGCAAACATAATGCATGAAATGCATGGATTTAAACCTAAATGTCATGAAAAAATGCATGGCATTCATAAAGTGACCTAGACCTAAATGAACTTGCATGGCATTTAATGTAACCTAGACCTAGAATGCATGAACATGCACGGCAAATAAACCTAACTTAATAACTAAAATATGCATGGCATTTTCACAAACACAAAGAATGCTTAAACCAAAAATCAAACCAAATATCATGCAAATGCTAACCTATCAACTAACATGGCAAGAAAGCACATAAAATGCAAGAACTTCCAAGGGTGGCCGAATGGATAGTGTAACAAGCAAACATGGCATTTTCACAAACACTTGGCATACTAGCATGAAAAACTAAGTCAAATGACATGCAAATGCAACCTACCAACTAACATGACAAAAAATGCAACACACAATGCAAAACATATGGAGTAGCCAAATGGCCTCAAGCTCCAACAAGCATGGCATTTTCACAAACACTTGGTATACTAACATGCTCAACTAAAATATAACACTTAAATCATGCAAAAATCACATAAGCATTTTCACAAACACTTAATATACTAAATCTAAAACATGCTCAACTAAGATATAAAACAAAAATCATGCAAAGACCACACAAGCATTTTCACAAACACTTGATATACTAAATCTAAAACATGCTCAAATTTAAACAACATGAAAACAGAAAATTAAAAATGCAAAAACATGATATCTAAGACATAAATGGCAACAAACAAAGCAACCAAATTAAAATATAACTCAAGAATATGAAGTAACATAACATTTAAAACATCAAAATCAAAGAAAATAGCATAAACAATATGGTAAAATAAATCAAAACAGCAACTTAAAATAAATAATGTAGGCCATTTGGCCATGGTGAGTTTATTATAAAAATAAAATGTAAAAAATATACTTAAGAAAGAGATGAAGGAAGAAATTAAAAGAACAATAAAAAAAACCTTTATTTCAAATAGAAACTCACCAAATAGAGATTAAAATAGCAAAAACTAAGAAAAAACTCTAAGAACTCAGCAAAATGAAGAAGAAAAAATGAAAATCTGACTCCCTAAAACCTGCTGGCTGAAACCCCTATAAATGGCACAAGGATGTTGTCATTTTTTTGTAACCAATTTTCCATCAAATGGCTAATAATTCAAGGTGAAAAATCATGAAATTACCACCTTTAGATTAGCATCTCAGCTCTCTCAAATTACAGCTGTCCAAGAATAATGTTGACATCTTTCTTAGCCTATGTGGCTTAATCACCATGGCTTGATCAAAGAGAATCTCTAACTAACTCTTGATTTTTAGCCATTTGATTGAAAAATTAGAAACTTCCTCCTTCCTTTGGGCTTGGACAGGCCAGCAATTCTCTTTTTCAGCCCAACTCTGATTTTTTGAAAGGCCCAAAGAAGCCCTTTTCGGTTGCTTGGGTGAAATGACCATTTTGCCCCCCGGATGCAAATAAATATCAAACGGACTCCAAATTCAATTTTTATTTTTTTTAATACTTCCAAAATAATAAAATATTGAGTTCTGGAAGTTTTCAAAATTATCCGAGTCCGTTTGCTATTTATTTGGATTTTTTCTTCCAAAAATGCCTTTTTATGCCCCTACATTTTACCATTTTTTAAACGAGCTCCAAATAAAGATTTTTCTTCACCAATCTCTTCAAAATAATTAAAAAGTGTGATCTGGAAGTTTTCATAATTTTTGGAGCTCATTTGGTATTTTTCGGGATTTATCGGCTTGAATTACTGCATAGGAGGCCCGGGATTTGGCCATTTTGCAAACCAACTCCGAATCAAGATTTTATTTCGCCAATATCTTCCAAATAATTTAAAAATGAGATTTGCCAAATTTCAGAAATTTTGGAGTCCATTTGCTATTTTCCGGGATTTATCTTTTTGAATTATTGCATAGGAGGCCCGAGATTTGGCCATTTTGCAAACGAACTCGGAATCAAGATTTTATTTTGCCAATATCTTCCAAATAATTTAAAAATTAGATTTTCAAAATTTCAAAAGATTTGGAGCTCATTTGCTATTTTTCCGGGATTTTTCTTTTTGAATTACTGCATAGGAGGCCCGGGATTTGGCCATTTTGCAAACGAACTCCGAATCAAGATTTTATTTTTCCAATCTCTTCCAAATAATTTAAAAATGAGATCTGAAAATTTTCAAAATATTTGGAGCTCATTTGCTATTTTTTCGGGATTTTCCTTTTTGAATTACTACATAAGAAGCCCAGGATTTAGCCATTTTGCAAACGAACTTCGAATCAAGATTTTCTTTTACCAATGTCTTTCAAATGATTTAAGAATGAGATTGACAAATTTTCAGAATTTTCGGAGTCCATTTGCTATTTTTTCCAAATTTTCCAATTTTGCCCTTTTACCTCCGAAACCCGATTTTGCTCAAAACAAGTCCGATTTTCAGATTTTCTTCAATCTGAGCCTTGGGCTATCCTTTTTAATCATTCTTCATCCATTGGGGGCCTTGGTCTTACCAATTCGGGCCATTTCCGTGATTCTTCCCGATTTCACCGAAATCCACTAAAAACTATAATTCTCAGTTTTCTCCCGGATTGACTTTTCTTTCGGTTTTCCTTGCAAGTGACTTCTCCATTACCTGTAGTCAGTGCTTATCTTTCATTTGGAACCTTCAATTTCGACCAATTTGATCGTTTAAGCATTTTTCCCCAAATTTCTCGGATTAGGGTTTCCTTTCTACAGAATCTCCAAATCCCGACTTTCGAACTCCATATCTTTCGATGTAGACCTCGGATTATCAAAATTCTTTCGCCATTTTTCAATTGAACTTAAAATCTTGATTTTGAAAGTGGGTTGACTTTTTCAGTAGTTGACTTTCTGGGGTTGACTTTTTTGGGGTTGACTTTTTTTCGAGGTTGACTTTTTTCAAGTTTGACTTTTTGTACTCGCCCTCTTAAACTAAGTCTCGGAGTACCACCTGCAGGATGAAAACAATCTTTTTACACTCGAAAACATCAATATAGGAAGAAAACATACCTGTTTAGTGGTCCGGACAAAATTAGGTGTCTATAGGAACTTATGATTTTTGTTGCTTTGACAAGCATGACAATTTAAATTGACATTTAAAGGAATTTTAACTGAAAAAGTAGAAGCAATATGCCTAAGAATAGGAGATGAAGGATGACCTAACATATGATGCCACTAGGAAGAAGTGGTCTTGACACTAGAAAAGGTGACTAATGGAGAAGACTCGACAGAGGAAGTCGGCCACTCGTACACACCATCCTTAGTTTGTCCCTGTAAAAGTGTTGCCCCCATGCGAAGATCCATCACAAGAAAAGAAGCAGGTAAGAATTCAATGGAACTATTATTAGATTGACAAAACTTAGAGATTGCATAATGAGAAGCCAAGTAGAATAATCATCATCAGCCATGAACGATCATAGGGGGAATGGTTTATGGCTGATATGTCAACATGATGGGGGAAAAATATTAACGAAAGGCGACGGCAGTGGTAAAAAAAAGGTTTTGGAGGCCTAGGAGTTTTAAGGCTCATATACCATGAAGAGAGAAATAAAAGGTAAGAAAGAAATGGCATTCTCTGCATTTATTAATTGAATTAAACTGCATATTTATAGGCTACAATAATGATCTAATCTGAGTAAATAACAATTAATGGATAATCATAAGGAATTTTAAAATACTAATAAATCCTAGATTATTAATTATCTCTATTAGATATTGAATTATCTTACTAATAAATCTTAGATAATTAATTATCTCTATTAGATAATGAATTATCTCTATCATGCTCCCACAAGATGGAGCTCCGAGAGGAGAGTCCAATCTTGGTCTTCAAGAAGTGAAAGCGGAGCTTAGCTGCAGTGATTGGGCGCTAAATCCCAGATCCGTGGCAGGAGCAGGAAGGGCAGGCCGGGGAGGAGAGGTTGGAGTAGTGGAGGAGAGCTTGCAGAGGGCACAGATGTTGAATCCATGGATGATGTGTCAGTAACCGAAAGAATAGACACATAAGAGCACTAGGGAGAGAGTGTGTCAGACGAAGGACGATCTAGGTGAGACTGAAAAAAGTGAAATGAAAAATAGAAAGACAGAGTGAGATGAACAAGGAGTGAGTTTGTGGGAGGAAGAGATAAGAGAAGAAATTGAGAAAGGGAACTTATGATTTTTGTTGCTTTGACAAGCATGACAATTTAAATTGACATTTAAAGGAATTTTAACTGAAAAAGTAGAAGCAATATGCCTAAGAATAGGAGACAAAGGATGACCTAACATATGATGCCACTAGGAAGAAATGGTCTTGACACTAGAAAAGGTGACTAACGGAGAAGACTCGACGGAGGAAGTCGGTCACTCGTACACATCATACTTAGTTCGACCTGTAAAAATGTTGCCCCCGTGCGGAGATCCTTCACAAGAAAAGAAGCAAGTAAGAATTCAATGGAAGTATTATTAGATTGACAGAACTTTGAGATTGCATAATGAGAAGCCAAGTAGAATAATCATCATCAACCATGGACGATTATAGGGGGGATGGTTTATGGCTGATATGTCAATATGATGGGGGAAAAATATTAACGAAAGGCGACAGAAATGGTAAAAAAAAAAAAGGTTTTGGAGGTCTAGAAGTTTTAAGGCTCAGATACTATGAAGAGAGAAATAAAAGGTAAGAAAGAAATGGCATTCTCTGCATTTATTGATTGAATTAAACTGCATATTTATAGGCTACAATAATGATCTAATTTGAGTAAATAACAAGTAATGGATAACCATAAGAAATTTTAAAATACTAATAAATCCTAGATTATGAATTATCTTACTAATAAATCTTAGATAATTAATTATCTCTATTAGATAATGAAGAGAGAAATAAAAGGTAAGAAAAAAATGGCATTCTCTGCATTTATTGATTGAATTAAACTGCCTATTTATAGGCTACAATAATGATTTAATCTGAGTAAATAATAATTAATGGATAACCATAAGAAATTTTAAAATACTAATAAATCCTAGATTATTAATTATCTCTATTAGATAATGAATTATCTTACTAATAAATCTTAAATAATTAATTATCTCTATTAGATAATGAATTATCACTATCAATTAATTCGCATTACTCATCCAAATGAATCCGTAGCCTAGCTTATCGAAGAGTTTTATTACTCCAAAAGTAAAATTGGTGTTTGATTCTCAAATTTTTAAGTTTTTTAGCTTATACGAATTTTTTTGGGGTTTAGACAAAAAAAATTTAAAGTATTTTTCAAAAAATTGTTAATGTATAGAAACAAATATTTAATGAAATTCTTTTATATTCTCACTTCATCCTTTAATAATTTATAAATTATAGGGAAAATATTTTTTGATGTTCATCTTTTTTATTTGTTTTTCTCTTTTTATTTTTAATTGTCATTTAAAAAGTATTTTATTTACTTCTTTCACTATAAATTTATTATTTGATTAATATAATTGAATTTTTTCTGTTTTCTTATTTATGAAAACAAATAAAAACATTATCAAATTTTTTTTTTTTACATTTTATAACAATCCTGCATTAAGTTTTGCTAATAATAGTTCTTGGCACAGGTAAAATGATATATAAATTATTATTTACATAAAATTAAAATTAAAAGAAAAATAAAAATAAAAATAAAAATAATTTAAAATACAATTTTGTAATATTGAGAAAAAATAAGCACAATTATCCAGTTAAGAGGTGGTTTAAAAAGTGGTTTCAAATTATATTTTCAAAAGAATTAAAAAATTAATATATTTTTATTTATTTAATTTTTCTGTTACATGAGGAGGCCTTTTTTTAAATTCATCATATGAGTTGGTGTAAATTAGCTAGTGACATCAAACTCAATGAGGAGCTTTATAGTAACTAGATTTCCGAACATTCACAATGTGAATGAAAAAAAATTAAAATTATATTTTAAAATAAAAATATATATGTGATGAGTGAACAGTTTTTTTTTAAAAAAAAGTTATGTGATGAGTTGATAGTTTTTTTAAATACATTTGAAATAAAAAGATTTATTTTATATTAATAAAAGTAACATATATATCTTATTTTATTTTTAGTTCTTATTTTATTTTTGATATTTTGATAATTTTTTTATTGAGTTGATGGTAATAAAAATGATGTTATGAGTCAAGTAATATATATATATATATTACTTGACTCATAACATCAAATCTAAACAAACACATAAATAATACATGTTACAATTTGGAATAAAAAAGAAAAAGACCAATAGATCTTACAAAAGCTCCAATCGAATCACACAACACCCATAATTTTGAATCTCTACCCAAACCTCACTCCACTATATCCTTCCAATCACTTGAATCAAGCTTTATATATATATATATATATATATATATATATATATGAAGTAGCAGTTTGGAGATAAAAAAAATTGTAAATATTAAAATTTAAATTTCAGACCTATTAAATATCACATTTTAAAAAATGATTGCATAAATTAACTGAATTAAACTCCTTGTTAAGTAAAGCCTTTTTTATGTTGGCCGACATCTCCATTATTAATGGGTCTATTTTAATGAAGATGATAAATATATAGCCTAGAGATATTTTTTAATAATTATTTTTAAGTCTCATGACTCTAGAGATATTTTTTTAAATGTGTTAGGGATATTTTTGTCATACTATATAACATTTTTTTTTTAATGATGTATTTAAATGGTTAATCTGCACAATAACTCATGGGTCGATTTAAAATTTGTATTCGACCCGTTCGAAAAAAAAATAATTTTATTAATTATTTTTATTTTATTTTTAAATGATGTATTTAAAGGGATTGGTCCGCAGAGAGTCGATTGAGGATCCGTACTCGACCCGCTAAAAAAAAAAATTATTTTATTAATTTATTTTTTAATGATATATTTAAAGGGGTTAGTCCGCACGTTGACTCGCAAATCGATTTAAGATCTATACTCGACCCGTTCGAAAAAAAAAATTACTAAAAAAATTTATTTTATTAATTATTAATTAGTTTTTTAGTTTTTAGTTTTATTTTATTTTATTTTATTTTTAAATGATGTATTTAAAGAGGTTGATCTGCAATCTGCACGTTGACTCGTAAGTTGATTTAGGATTCTTATCCGATCCGCTAGAAAAAAAAAGAGTTAAAAAACTAAATTTATTTTATTAATTACTTTTACTTTAATTTTAAATGGTGCATTTAAAGGGTTAGCTCATACGATCACTCGCCGGTCGATTTAGGATTCGTAATAGACACGTTTGGAAAAAAAATAAAAAATATATATTTTATTAATTATTTTTAGTTTTTTATTTTATTAATTATTTTATTTTTAAATAAAATATTTAAAGAGGTTGATTCCCACATTGACTCGCGAGTCGATTTAAGATCCATACCCGACCTGCAAAAGTAAAAAGAAGAAATTTATTTTATTAATTTATTTTTTATTTTATTTTTAAATAATGTATTTAAAAGGGTCAGTCCACACGTTGACTCGCAGGTCGATTTAGGATCCGTACCCAATCGGCTCGGGAAAAAAGTTAAAAAATATTTTATTAATTATTTTTATTTTAATTTTAAATGATGTATTTAAAGGGGTTGGTCAGCATGTTGACTCACGGGTCGATTTAGGATCCGTACCCGACCGACTCAGGAAAAAAGTTAAAAAAAATTATTTTATTAAATATTTTTATTTTAAATGATGTATTTAAAGGCGTAGGTCCGTACGTTGAGTCGCGGCTCGATTTAGGATCCATACTCGATCCGTTCAGGGAAAAAAGTAAAAAAAAAAAAAAAAAAAATGAACTTGCTGCTAACCTATGTGAGAAATTCGATCCTACGAGAGAATAAAATACAAACCATAATTTTATTTTCTTATTTTCAGTTATTATTTTTTACCTCCTATAAATAAAAATATATAGTACACAATAAAAGCTAAATATATTTAAATATATAAATAATATTTGAAAATATATTTATATTACATAATTTATAAATAAATAATTTTTATAATTAACAAAATATAATTATATTACAATTATTATAATTTAAAAATAAAAAAGTTAAATAAATAATTATTATTTAATAAAATATAATTTTAAATTAATTTATTATTATTAATTAATTAAAATTTTTTAAAAATATCCCAACAAAGTGGGGTTTTTTTCTAGTAGATTTGATATGTAAGTTGTAGGATGTGATTTTTTTTGAGATAGTTAGACATTGATACTTTGGATCAAAGCATATAGGCGAGTTTATAGAAAGATAGTCTGGCTTGCAAAGTTAGCAAAATTAAGTTTAAAGGCCAAAAGATGTAAGTTGTTGCCAAAAGCATGAAACAAGAAGTTGGAAATTAACTCCCAAGCTTCAATTCAGTATCAAGACAATTTTTTTATCTTTTATTTTTGTTTATATTTGATGCACTGATGGTGTATATATTTATATTTATTTTTAAATTATTTTAATAAAATATTATTATTTAATTCATTTATAATATATAAATTTATACACTATCAATAAATCAAATATAAATTCATTTTTTTTTTAGAACCTAGAAGAATGGCCTAAAGTGTAAGATGTGTCATGTTTTTTTACGTGGTTGGTTTCTCTAACAAGTGAACTCCCTGAGTCCACGTCTGTCTAGTATTTAGTTTGTCCTTTTCCCTTGATCGCTTCGAAGCAGACATGATTTAATATTTATTTATGTTTTATGTTACTTGGAAACTATGTTCACTGCTATAAAAACAGTCGTGCACTAAATATTGGACCAATAAACATAGCCAAACCAGTTTTGTAAGGGAGGGAAAGAAAGAGATCGGTGAAAGAATAACATGGAGGTGGAGCGAGTCCAAGCCATTGTTTCATCATCTCTAACTAATGACAATATCCCAGCAGAGTTTATTCGACCAGAGGAAGAACAACCTGCAATCACAACGTTTCGTGGTCCGGTCCCTGATATCCCTGTTATCGATCTCAACGACCCTGATCAGGAAAATGTTATCAGTCTGATAGCCAATGCTAGCAGGGATTGGGGGATATTCCAGGTTGTGAACCACGGGATACCCTTTGATCTAATTGCAAGATTACAACAAGTTGGCAAGGAGTTTTTTGATCTACCACAGGAAGAGAAAGAGCTGTACGCTAAGCCAGCTGGTGCACAGACTATTGAAGGGTATGGAAGCAAACTTGCGAAAGATCTTCAAGGAAGGAAGAATTGGGCTGATCACTTTTTTCACAGGATATGGCCTCCTTCATGTATTAACCACCAGTTCTGGCCCAAAACCCCTCCTTCTTACAGGTTATTTGGTTTAATATTTTCATTTTCTTATCTGCCATATATACTCGTATAAATTCATAGTTTATGAGATAATTTTGCTTTAAGTTCCCCGATGAAATTAAACAAAGAGAAATATTATTTATTTGGTGGCAGAGCGGTAAACGAGGAGTATGCGCAGAAGATGAGAAGGGTAGTGGAGAAGGTGTTCAAATGCCTGTCACTGGGGCTAGGGCTTGAAGCAGATGTGGTTAAAGAAGGAGCAGGAGGTGAGGAGATTGAGTATTTGATGAAGATAAACTACTATCCGCCATGTCCACGTCCTGATCTTACTCTTGGGGTTGCTTCCCACACTGATCTTTCTGCCTTGACTCTTTTGGTGCCCAACGAGGTCCCTGGATTGCAAGTCTTCAAGGATGGCCTTTGGATCGATGCCAAATACATCCCCGGCGCCCTCATTATTCACATTGGCGACCAGACTGAGGTTACTTACTTTATTCTTCTTTTAATCTTTGCTTCCTTTATTTATTTATTTATTACTAACGGATTGGAAACTAATTACTATTCCTATGGATTTAATTTAACAGTCTACTTTTTGAACGTTCTATTTAGATTTAAATAAATTTTTAACATAGATATTTTATTTCTAAATAATAAAAATATTTTAATTTATAAAAAAAAAATTAATTAATTCATAATAATTTCCAATGTTCAATAGTTTTTAATATATATCAAAAGGAAGAAAATAAGCAATAGTTTGTTGTTAATTTAGTTAGCATAAATTAATTAACCATGCAGATATTAAGCAATGGAAAGTACAAGGCAGTGCTGCACAGGACCACAGTAAACAAGGAAAAAACGAGGATGTCATGGCCTGTATTCTTGGAACCGCCTAGGGAATTCGTGGTTGGACCACTTCCTCAGCTTGTTGATCAACAAAATCCTCCTAAATATAAGGCCAAGAAATTCAAGGACTATAGTTATTGTAAACTTAACAAGCTACCCCAGTAATTGCAAGCTCTCTATAATCAGCCTCCCTCTTTTCTACCCATTATTACATTTCTTTATATAACAACTACGTACTGAAAACCAAGAAATAAATTATTCAGCAATAAGTTCGTGCTGTCTGCCACTACTCCCCAAAATTTTCACTTTTTTTCTTATATGCAATAAAAGTTTCTACTTTAATGATAATGATAGATTTCCCTATCAAATTATTTTCGAAGGTGTATGGCTACAATTGTCTTGCTAGACAACTCTAAATTGCTTTAATATTATGTTTGGTAGAAAGCAAGAAAAGGAAAAAAAAATGAAATATGGCAATTTGATTTTTGATTTATGTTTGGTAAATAATTATACATCTATAATTTTTATATAATATTTTATTTTTATTTGTGAGCTTTCCAACTACTTTTCGTTCTGTTATCTTTTAAAATATTTTAAATTCATTCATAATGTCATAAAAAGTCCAATAAAATCTATTATCTTAGTTTATAGGTGAGTCTGGACAATTAAATGTTCACATGGTAAAAAATGAATTTGTTGGACTCTTTTGGGTTTGATTTATGCCAGATGGACAATTAAATGTTCACAATAAAATAGATTTGCTCCCAAGTCGAATCGAGCCGTGCCTCAGTTTAAAATTTTTTCACTTCTGTTGTCCAAATCCGATTTTAGGTGAGTTTGGATTGATTTGGATTATTATTCATAAATTAATAAAAAATTATTTTTATATTAATATTTATATATTTTATAATTAAATTTAAATAAAAAATAATTTTTTTTATAAATTTCTTTAATTTGTGGCGGTAGGAAATAAAGGTCTGAGATGTCTGGACTATTTTTTTGTTTTTGTTTTTGCTCTTTTAACCATTGACTTGATGACGCTGTCAGTTTGGTTTTTTTGCTTTCGTGACACATTACTTCTTCTTTCAGTCGTTGTCTTCAGTTTGCATGCCTTTCTTTCCCGATTCTTTCCAACTTGGTGAATTTTTTTTCGTAAAAATTAAAAATTATCATCTTTCGAATTTTATTCTTTTTAATTTTCTCTTATCTAGCACATTTAATTTAATTTTTTTTTCACTTTTTCACTCTTACCATTTACCTTCAACTATTCTCTTTTATAGCTTGGTCGTGGAAAATTGTCCAAAGTTAAGTCACCAAAATATGCGAAAATATGAATTCAATTAAGGTTTTATTTATTTCAAGAAAAATAATTTTTAAAAAGTAATTTTCATAATTTTTCATTATTTATTTTACAAAAAATATTTTGATTAACGAAAAATGAATTCGAATTAACAAAACATAATGAAAAATATCTTATGCTTTTAAATCTTTAAGACATTTTTTGAGATGCGAAAAAAGTTTTGACTTTCAAATGCCTAAATTAGGACATTTTAATATCTTGATTTGATCATTCAAATATCTTTATATAAAAGTAAAAGTTTTTTTTTTTTAAATAAAAAAGTAAAAGTATTTTGAATGTCCTGATTTGGGCATTTGAATGTCACCCATTTTCCAAATAAAATCAACCATAATAAATATTTTCGTAAAATCATTCGAACAACAAAAAAATATTAATTTTTCAAATAATAAATCTATTTTTAAAAAATTATTTTTTACGAAACAAGCTATTCTTAAGTAAAAACTAGTATTACATTAAAGTTACGGATAATACTTATATTCGTTGTTAGGTGTGTCGTATATGAATTTGAAAAAATAAAAATAACAGTAGTTATATTGAATATAAAGTTGGGTTAATATGAAAAAAAATGCACTCAATAGTCACTTTATTTTTAAATAATATAATATGTATAAATTATTTAAAAAGAAGAAATAAAAAAGTTAAAAATTATTAGGAAGGATATTGTAAAGATAAAATTATCCTTAATGAAAAAAATCTATTTTTCCTTTCTCATCCCATTAAAAAAATATTATTTTTTAAAAAATTTAATTGAAAATAAATTTAAAAAATAAAATATTTAAATATTTATTTTTTTAAAATTTTAAAAAATAAAAATAAATATTTTATAAATATTAATTTTATTATATTTGATTTTTTAAAATTTTTAATTAAAAAAATAAACTAAAAAATAAAAATATTTATTTTTTAAAATTCAAAAAAAAATATTTTTTAATTAAAAAATAAAAGGAGAAGGGAGGAAAATGTTTTTTTTATCAAAAATTATTTTATCTTTACAACTTTTTTTAATAATTTTTTATTTTTTTATTTTTTTAAATAATTTTTATTTATTATATTATTTAATAATTATTGTATTTTTGATGGTATTTTTTTTAAAATTACCCTATAAAGTTTCATGAGGAATGCTAGGGACAGTGGTTTTTACAGTCACTCTTGAACACTCAAACAGCTATAGTTCCACGTCATCCAAACTTTAAGCTCGAAAACATATCACCAATTGTTCCAGTAAAATTCCATCATGGTAAAATGAATCCGTATTTGAAAAGCCGTCCGAAAAATTTTGAACCTAATTTGATAAAAAAAAATAAAGATTTAAATTTGAGAAACCTAAGTTTGAAATGATCCGAATTCGAAACGATTAAAACTTGAAATTATCTAAACCCAAATAATTCAAATTCGAGATCAATCCGATCATAAATCTGTAGTAACTCGAATTTAATATTAAAAATAAGAATAATTAATCTATTTGTAGATAATTAGATTGTGAACAAAAGAGAAATAATTTTTTTTCGAACTGTAAAGAATAAAATGGTGATTAGTTTTGAAAAATCATCTAAGGTTGCATTTGAAAATTTGGATTTCAAAAACTAAATTTGGATTTCAAAAATAGTGTAAATTGTATAGTAAAACACATGTAAATATAACATTTATGATTATTTTTTAAATTCATAAATTTGTTAAATGCCTATTTAATGGTGATTTGAAATACCTATAGATATTTATAAATTTAAAATTCATGTTTTTATATCTTTCAAATATATAATCGTATTGAATCTTAACTAATTTATACATAATATGTGGATTTCATTCTTACAATTATATAGCAAACGAAATTCAAATTCAAATTTTCAAATTCATGTTCTAAACATAGCATAAAAGATATTTTTTTAGGATAAAGTTGAAAGTATTTAAATGATGATTATTTTTTATTATTTTTAAATTTTAATGTAACATTTTATTTATTTATTTATTTTCTCTCATATACAAAAATATATTTGTATATGCGATATGTCTAAACTTTTTTAAATAATATATTAAAAATCATACTATTTTTTTTATTGCAAATTAATCTAACATTCCCTTTATTAAACAATGTATATGTGTTTTTGTCTGAGCAAGTCTCTAAATATATATACAGAAATTATAAATGATACTATTTACTAATCCTTACAATAAAGATTGAACATTTTGGAGAGCATGGAAAGTGTTCACGTGGCACACCTTTGCTCCTCTTTTTTTTTCTTTACATTTAAGTTTTAGCTTTTTTTAAATTATTTTAAATTTAAATTTTAGTTATTTTATAAAAGATAAAAAAAGTATAAAAAAAAATGTGATGGAGATAAATAAAGGAGTTGGTGAAAAAATTTAAGTTATTTCAAAATGTATTTATATCCTGTTCGTGTATTTTCATGTGTTATAATCGTATTTAAGGTATTATATATTTATATAAATTTTGATACGTTAATAATTTATTTTATATGAATTTTGACATATTCGTGTATTCGTGTCGTGTTCATATTATTTTTTTGTTTCGTGTTTTTATTATTTTTCCATGTCCTTTTTTTATTATTTTAAGTTTAAGTCTTAGTTATTTTATTCAAGATTAAAAAAAAAATGTGATGGAGATAAATGGAGGAGTTGGTGAGAACATTTAAGTTACTTTAGATTTGATAATTCATGTATTCATGTCTCATTCGTGTATTTTCATGTGTCATAATCGTGTTTAAGGTATCATATATTTATATAAATTTTGATACGTAATAATTCATTTTATATGAATTTTTGACATGTTCGTGTATTCGTGACATTTTGGAGAGCAAGAAAGGTGTCCACGTGGCATCACCCTTGCTTTTTTTCTTTTCTTTTTTTTACATTTAATTTTTTTAGCTTTTTTAATTATTTTAAATTTAGTTATTTTATTAAAAATAAAAATAAAAAAAGGTAATGGAGATAAATGAAGGAGTTGGTGGACAATTAGTGAGAAAATTTAAGCTATTTCAGAGGTATATTCGTGTATTTATGTCGTGTTCGTGTATTTTCATATGTTATAATCGTATTTAAGGTATTATATATTTATATAAATTTTGATACATTAATAATTCATTTTATATGGATTTTGACATGTTCGTATATTTGTATCGTGTTTATATATTTTTTTTGTTCTGTGTCGTGTTTTAGTTATTTTTCTGTGTCCTTTTTTTATTATTTTAAATTTAAGTTTTAGTTATTTTATTAAATATTAAAATATATATATATATGATGGAAATAAATGGAGGAGTTGGTGGGAAAATTTAAGTTATTTTAGATTTGGTAATTCGTGTATTCATATTGTGTTCGTGTACTTTCATGGGTTATAATCGTGTTTAAGGGATTATATATTTATATAAATTTTGATACGTTAATAATTCATTTTATATGGATTTTTACATGTTCATATATTCGTGTCGTGTTCGTATTATTATTTTTTGTTTCATGTCGTGTTTTAGTTATATTTTCGTATCATGTAATCATATCGTATTCAAAGTTATCAAATCTAAATTAATTTATTAAAAATTAAACAAAATAGATAAAATAGTAATAAACAAATGATGTTGCCATCATATGTTTAACATTGAATATCGCGGCAACGCGCGAGTTGCTTTTCCTAGTGAGCTATAAAAATAAAATTTAGTTTATGCATACTCCATATTCTTTTAGAATTCAAAATTTTCTTTTCTTAAATAATGAAATAAATCATTCCGTCTTCATTAGTCGTTACTATTTAATATTTACTATTCAAATGATAAATTATTAAAATATATAGATATATACTATACCTATCAAGTAATTTTAAATCATGATTTCTTAAAAAATTTAGTTTTAAGTTAAGATTAGACCATTAGGACAAATAATTGAGCAATTAATTAATAGTATTACTTCTTTTTAGCATTATCTTACCAACTCTTAAATCTTAATATTATTTTTTCTTCAAATATAGCTATTTTCCCATGTTGATTTAATTATTAGTTAGTACAATTATATTTATATGTATGCATAATATAAATCATAATGTATTTACATGTTGAATATTAGAGTTCATTGAATCAATTATTTTAAATATCAATATGATATTATATCATATTTTCTATAACTAATTATTTAACAAATTGATTTTATATAACAAATTAATTTTATATTTTTTTACTAACAAATATTGATATTAATATATAAATATAATTAAAAATGTCATATTAAAAAAAACTTACTTAAAAAACAATAATAATTTATTTTTGGATTTGAACATTTCAATTATGTAAAAATGATTACATCTAATGTAAAATAAAAAATATAGCAAACCTACCCGAGGACTGAATCCAAAAAAGCCCGAACTCAAAATGGTCCGAACTTAATTTATTTTTGGATTTGAACATTTAAATTATGTAAAAATGATTACATCTAATATAAAATAAAAAATGATGGCAAACCTACCCGAGGCTTGAATCCAAAAAAGCTCGAACTCAAAATGGTCCGAACTCAAAATAGTCCGATCCCAATATAATCTGATCCGAATCCAAAAAAAATCAAACTCGATATAATTCAAACTCAAAATGATTCCATTCAAACCCGCCCAATTGTCGCCTTTACTGAAAGAGTGAAAGCTGATCTAGCTGAAATTCTAACTTTGCTTCATCTAAAACATTTTTACAAACACTAAATCACCCTTCTTTAATACTTTTGTTTATTTTTTTGACAATGTCTTTCTTTCTTTTTCATTTTAAAGTATTGTTTCAAATTTTAATCTCCAATAAGTTTTGTCTCAATTTCCAAATAAAAGAATAATAATCAATTTTATCTCAATTTTTTTTTTATAAATCTAGAATATATGGAGCATTAGAGTTTCATCAAATATATTAGAATTCCACACATGAAAAAATATATTTTCATAAAATATAATAAATTGTGTTTTAAAAAATTAAATGTAACAAAAAATGAGTAATTTTTGTAAGTGGTTAGTTTTTTAGAAAATTGGTAGTTTTTTAAGAAGTAAATAGTTAATTTTTTTTTTTTTGTAAAAAATTATTATATAAAATATTAAAAGACATATATATCCTTATTTAATTTTTTTTAACATTTAATGATTTTTTGGTATTTTCAGTAACTGAGTTGTGTCACTTGACTCAGTGACACCAACTGAGCCACTCTTTTTATAATAGTATTGATATATAACGATATATATATATATATATATAATATCTTGTATCAGAGTAATAAACCAAATTTATTGTATTTATAAATTTCCTATATCTTTTGCCTAACTAGATAAAATATTTTCTAAAATGATAAGTAAATATATCAATTTTATTTATTTAAAGAGAAAAAGAAAAAGAACCCTCTCTTTCCTCTACAAATCCAACGCAAAGAGGCAAAAAGTGTAGGAAAATTTAAAAAAAAAAAAAATGATAAATGAGAACCCAGCAGAAAAAAAAATAGGAGAATTTAAAATAAAATAAAATAACCAAAGAGAAGATCGTTGGATTACTGCAGTTCAAGGGCCTGTTTAGGTTGCAAAAACACAAAGAGCTTGAACAATGCAACTAACTAGCCAGTGAGTGATTTGAAGAGAAAGTCTTGGAGGAAGATGGGAAGAATTCCATTAATGGCAAACTGGAATTCTAGTTTCTAAACCCAATGTTATAGTCAAGTCAAGAAGAAGAGATAAAGTAGATCATGTTTATATTATTTTTGTGTTATAATTATATTTAATGTATTATATATTTATATAAAATTTAATATGTTAATAATTTATATTATATAAATTTAGATATATTTATATATTTATATTATTTTTTATATCGTATCGTATTTTATATTATATTATAATTATTTTTTATATTATATTATATTTATATAATTTTATTTTATTTTATTTTATTTTATTTAAAATTATCATATTTAAGTTATAAAAGTACTAGTAAAAGTATAAAATTTCAATCTAAAAAAAGGTAACTTTTTTTCTAAAAAAAGGTAACTTAAACTAGTAGATGACGTGGCTCTTTAAGGAGCCGAATGATCAAAAGCGGTTGCTAGGGCGACTGCCCCTATCTATATCTATATCTATATATTAAATCATCCCATGGATACTGTAGCAAAGTTAGGCGGTGACCTTTTTTTTTTATTATTTTTTTTGTCGAAAAATTATAAAATAAATTGACCAATTAAAAATATTTACAGTTCATAATTATTATAACAAATAATTATTAATAAAGAAATAATTTTTTTTAGCTTTTGTGATTCATTCTATTTTTCTCGAATTCAGATATTACAGACTCAGATGATTTTTGAATTTGAAAATTAAATTTACTATCCGCAGTGGTTTTGGATATGAAACATTGAATATCCGTTATTCGAATCCGCTTTAATTTCAGTTCGGATAGTATCAGATATTCGAATCCGTTATCTGCTCTATTTATATATTTATAACTACAACTGAATCAATTTAAAATATTTATAATTCATAGTCATTGTAATAAATAATTGTTAATAAGGAATTCTTTTTACTTTTGTGATTCTATTTTTATTTTTTTTCAGATTCGGATATTAAAGATTCGGATAATTTTTGGATTCAGATACAATTTACTATCCGTAGCGGATTCAGAACGAATTTGAATATGAACTCTTAGATATTCGTTATTCGAATTCGCTTTAATTTTGATTCATATATTCGAATCCATTATCCGCTCTATTTACATATTTAGTTTTATTTAATTTTATATATTTATTTTTTTAAATGATTTAATAAATTCAAATATTTAATGGATTCGAATATCTGACGGATATTTGTCTTTAAATCGGATAAGAATTCGGATAATAAACAGCTTCAGATTTTGAATAAATTAAGCTGATTCAAATATTTAAAAAATTGCAAATATCTGATCTGTTGTTATCTCTATTTGTGACCAATTTTTTTAGAAGAATTACAAAATTAACTAATAAACCAAAAATATTAGCAGAATTACAAAATAAACCAATTAACTAAAAATATTTATTATCTACTATTATTATAATAAATAATTATGAATATAGAAAATAAAAATTATGTGAAAATAAATTTTTGCAATTATTTCTTATCTTTTGAGAAGAAAAAAACATACTTGCAAGAGTAATTGGTTGGTTTAGACTCCCACAATCGAAGAAAGTGAAAGCTGATTGGTAAAAAAAATCGTTTTAAGTTTCATTTTTTGATGAATTTGTCACTTAATTTTTAAAAAAGTTAAATTTTATAATTTTATTTTAAATTAATTTTGTATTAAATTTTTTTTATTTGTGAAGAAGGCATAATTTGAAATATTTAAATTTTATATTAAAAATATAATTATTTTAATATATAAATATATATTAAAATATTTTTAAAATATTTAAATAAATAATTATTATTAATATAATTAAAATTATATAAAAAAAAATTAAAACCCCTACCGAAGTAAGGGAAAACATTCTAGTATTATATTAAAAGAAGGATTTTGCTAACGAATACCCTTAGATATTTTTTTAGGTTAATTAATATACTATTTATAATAATAACATTGTATTAGTTATAAAAATTAATAATTTTATTTACTATTTTTAATACATTAAATAAAGATATTATTAAATATAATAACTTACTTGTTAGCAAAATCTTTAAAAGAATCCCATGGGTACTATAGCAACCTTCGGCAGCGACAGTTGACATTTTTTTTTTTCAGTTTGTTAAATAAATTACAAAATGTGTTGACCAATTAAAACTATTTACAGTTTAAAGTAATTATATTATTATAATAAATTATTATTAATAAAGAAATCATTTTTTTAGCTTTTGTGATTCGTTTTATTTTTTTGGATTCGGATATTACGGATCCAAATACTTTACTGATTCGAATATTGAATGTATTATCCGCAACGAACTCAGATATGAATCATGTTAATCGAATCCGTTTTAATTTTAATTCAAATAATATCAAACATTCAATTCTATTATTCACTCAATTTATATATTTACAGCGACAACTGAATAAATTAAAATTGTTTATAATCTATATCTATTTATTATATTAAATGAATCCATGGTACTGTAGCAACCTTTGGCAGCGAGAGGGTATTTTTTTTAGTTTGTTGGATAAATTACAAAATGAGTTGACCGATTAAAATTATTTACAATTTATAGTAATTATAATAAATAATTATTAATAAAAAAATAAAAAAATTTAACTTTTGTGATTCGTTCCATTTTCTCGGATTCGGATATTTTGCGGATTCGAATATTAAATTTACTATCCGCAATGAACTCAGATATGAATCACGTTATTCGAATCCTTTTTAATTTTAATTTGAATATTCGAATATGTTATCCACTTCATTTATATATTTATAGCGATAATTGAATAAATTAAAATTGTTTATAATCTATACTTATATATTATATTAAAAGAATCCCATGCTACTGTAGCAACCTTTGGCAGTTAGAGTTGCCTATTTGTTAGATAAATTACAAAATGAGTTGACCAATTAAAATTATTTACATTTTAGAGTAATTATAATAAATAATTATTAATTAAAAATTAAAAAAATTAGCTTTTGTGATTCGTTCCGTTTTCTTGGATTCAGATATTACGGATTCAGATATTTTGCGGATTCGAATATTGAATTTACTATCCGCAACGGACTCAGATATGAACTACGTTATCCGAATCCACTTTAATTTTAGTTCGGATAGTGTTGGATATTCGAATATGTTATCCACTCCATTTATATATTTAAATCGACACCTGAATAAATTAAAATTGTTTATAATTTATAGTCATTATAATAAATGATTGTTAATAAGGAAACAAATTTTTTTTTTGTGATTCGATCTTTTTTTCGATCGGATATTATGGATTCAGATAATTTTTGGATTCGGATATTGAATTTACCATCGAAGCGGATTCCGAGTTGATTCGTATATGAACCATTGGATATCTATTATTCAAATTCGCTTTAATTTTGATTTGGATATACGAATCCATTATCCGCTCCGTTTACATATTTAGTTCTTATTTAATTTTATATTTTTATTTTTATAAAATGATTTAATAAATTCACATATTTAACGGATTCGGATATCTGATGGATATTACTCTTTAAATCTTATGTGAGTTCAAATAGTAATCGAATAATAAACAGATTCAAATTTTGAATAAATTAAGCGGATTCGAATATTTAAAAAATTATAGATATCCAATCCGCTGCAATCTCTATATGGGACCAAATTTTATTTTTTTTTTGTTGAAAGAATTACAAAATTAACTAATAAACCAAAAATATTGGAAGAATTACAAAATGAATCAATTAAAAACAAAAATTTATTATCTACTATTATTACAATAAATAATTATTAAGGAAAGATAAAAAACATTTATGTGAAAATAAGATTGGAAAAATATGAAAAACATGCACTCCACCTAGAATTATTGTGAAATGGTATAATGAATAAAATTTATTTGAAAAAGAGAAATGAATAATTAGAAATTATTATAAAGGATATTGTAAAGACAAAATTACCCTTAATGAAAAAATTTACTTTTCTTTTTTCTTTCATTAAGAAAATATTATTTTTTAAAAATTTTAATTGAAAATAAATTTAAAAAATAAAATATTTAAACATATATTTTTTTAAAAATTTAAAAAATTTTAAAAAAATAAATAAAAATTAATTTTAGGCATATTATTTTTATTTTTTAAAATTTTTTAATTAAAAAAAGTAAATAAAAAATTTAAAAATTTATTTTTTAAAATTAAAAAGTTTTTATTTTCAGAATATTTATTTTTTAATTAAAAATTAAATTAAAAAATAAAAGAAAAAGGGAGGAGAAGGTTTTTTTATCAAGGGTAATTTTGTCTTTACAATATCTTTTATAACAATTTCTAATTATTCATTTCTCTTTTTCAAATAACTTTTATTCATTATACCATTTCACAAAAATTCCTCATTTGAGTGCATGTTTTTCATATTAACCCAATAAGATTTTGCAATTATGTTTTATCTTTTGAGAAGAAAAAAAGAAATACTTGTAGGAGTAATCAATCGGTTTGCACTCCCACAGTCAAAGAAAGTAAAATCTGATTAGTAAAAAAATCGATTTAAGTTTTATTTTTTGATGAATTTGACACTTAATTTTTAAAAAAGTTAAATTTATAGTTTTATGTTTTTTATTTAAACTTGATTTAGTAATAAAAAAAATTATTTGTGAAGAAAGTGTAATTTAAAATATTTAATTTTTATATTAAAAATATAATTATTTTAATATATAAATATATATTTAAATATTTAAATAAATAATTATTATTTAATATAATTAAAATTATATAAAAAAAATTCAAATCTCAGCGAAGCGGGGAAACATTATAGTATATTGTAATAATAATCTATCTTAAGACGAAAATCTAAAATCTAAAATTTATAATCTATAATCTATAACTATAACTATAATTAAAATTTTATAATTTATAATCTATAATCATAACTATAATTAAAAGTTATCCCAAGTAATGAGATTGCTCAATTTTAATTTTGAAATGCTTTGATCGGGGACAACTAAGCATGGTATTAAGTGTGTTTGAATGATTAATTAGGGTATTGTCAAGGTTTTTTTAATGAAGGAAAGAAATAGAAGAAAGAAAAGATAAAGAGAAAGAGAAAATTTGTGTGTTCGTATTGTATTTGTACTTGTGTCATCTTTTTGTGTCATTATCGTATTAAAGGTATATAAATTTATATAATTTATAACTATAATTAAAAGTTGTCCTCAAGCAATGAGATTGCTCAATTTCAATTTTGGGATACTTGATCGGGGACAATTAAACATGAGTGTTAAGTGTGTTTGAGGGGTTAATTAAGGTATTGTGAAGTTTTTTTATGAAGAAGGAAACAAAGAAAAGAAAGAGAAAGAAAGAGAAAGAGAAAGAGGAAGAGGAAGAAAGGAAAAGAAATGAGAAAGAAAAGAAGAAGAAGAGAAAATGTGTGTTTCTATCGTGTTTGTGTTCGTCTTATTTTTTGTGTCATTATTATATTAAAAATATTATAAATTTATATAAATTTTGACACGGTAATAATTCGTTTTATGTAGATTTTGACACGTTCATGTAATCGTGTCGTGGTCATATTTTTTCGTGTCTTGTCATGTTTTAATTATTTTTTCCATGTCGTGTTCGTGTCATGTCGTAATTTATCCCATATTTTGTATAATTTGGCATAGTTATTCAATTTTAACTCTAAGTTCATTGACTTAAGAATTAGATCATTGTATATGCCATACATTAATATAAATTGTCGCAACCTAAAAAAAACAAGTCTCATCGCGAGACCTTATATTCGTTTAAGTGTGACAGTGGAAAAACAGAGGAAAAGACGATTTAGTTTCTCTTGAAATAAAATGAGGGTTTGAAAATGACCTCGAAAAAGACATGGAGTCGCCACCAATATTTTCTGGCTAGGTGTGATCGGCCACCTATTAAATCCGGTTTTGTAAAATATTTTAAAATTAATTAAAATATTTTTTAAAATCAATTTCAAGTTTGCGTTATAAACTAGAGAAAATCGAAGAATCGGGTTCGGGACTCGGTTACGTGCGGGGAAGGAATAGCACCCCCACAACGCTCGTACAAAACGGTACCTTATTAATCGTGTGTTATCTCAAGTTTCGGTAAAAAGTCGGTTTTGAATTTGATATTTTAAATTAATTCCCAATTTAAAGAAAAATAATTCCATTTTTAATTGAAAATGATCCGAAATTTATTAATTCAAAATTTTTCTATATTCCCCAACAAACGTGGCAAAATATAGAAATTTTTATTAATTTGGAAAATTTTTCGAATCATTCTCGTTTTAAGGAAGATATTCCGTTATTAATGATAATTGATGATATCCTCCCTAGCAAACCCGGCAGAGAACTCATGAATTATTTTAACTAGGGAATATCTTTATTTTATTGAAAATCATTATCTTTATCAAAATATTAAAAAAAATATATGAATATGAACATGTATGATATAGTAAAAATGATATAACCAAGTCTAGATAATATAATGCAACCTAAATGATATGATATAATTTAAATGGCATAGCATATTCTAGATGAAATGAAATATCCTAAGTAAGATGATATATTCTAAATGAAATGAAATATCCTAAGTGACATGATATATTCTATATGAAATAATATGATTTAAATGACATAGCAAATTTAAATGCATGGCATATTTTAAATAATATAAGCTATATGACATGGAAAATAATCTAAGTGACATGAAATGATATGAAACATAAAACAATGTTATAATGAAATATGCATGAAAATAAAAATAATAATGCATGAACATAGTAGCTAAATGATGTGACAAAAATAAATGATTAAATAAAAAGCATAGGATAGCATGCAATATTCAAAACCATATAACAAACAATATAACATTAAAATAATAACAATAACATAGAAATCATCATAGCAAAAATCACATATTATATAGTATGCATGAATATGGAAAATGCAATGCATGAAAGTGTATTTTTTCCTTTAAATAAGAAAATCCGTATACTTAAAAAGATATCCGGCTACCTTAGGAAAAGACATCAAATTAAATTTTCTAAAATCAAAATACTTTGTGATTGTTCGAAAACAATTTTGAAAATCTTGAATGAAAAATAATTCATGGCTGAATTCCCTTTGAAAAAGGCTCTAATTCCTAAGTTTGAAACCCGAACTTGACCACCCTTGACCCGAGCTTTATAAAATCATTTTTAAAGATTAAAAAGGCTTAGAAACCAACCTAGGATAGTAGCTAAGGTTCCTAATCAACCCCCTCTAAATGCCTTAGCCGAAATTAACAATTGTTTTTCCTTTGAATTCAAATTTGACCATACTGTCCAGTTTTAAAGCATGATATTTTAACCTATTTTTAAAATTTCAAAAAAAAAAAAAACTAAAACAAATACTGGAGACTCAGAACATGTAAAAATACACGGAAAAAATTGGCTTAAATTGAAGATTTGTCCTTAAATTGAATTCCCTGACTAATCAAGGCTCGATCCGTCTTAAGAAAACGAATTCGATTTTCAAAAGAAAAAATTGTGCCCGAAGGTCTTTAAAAATAGTGCCCGAAGGTCTTTAAAATGGTGCCCGAAGGTCTTTAAAATGGTGCCCGGAAGTCTTTAAAATTGTGCCCGGAGGTCTTAAAAAACTGGTGCCCGAAGGTCTTTAAAATGGTGCCCGGAGGTCTTAAAAAAAATAATGCCCGAAGATCTTTAAAATGGTGCCCGGAGGTCTTTAAAATGGTGCCCGAAGGTCTTTAAAATGGTGCCCGAAGGTCTTTAAAATTGTGCCCGGAGGTCTTAAAAAACTGGTGCCCGAAGGTCTTTAAAATGGCACCCGGAGGTCTTTAAAATGGTGCCCGGAGGTCTTTAAAATAGTGCCCGGAGGTCTTAAAAAAACTGGTGCCCGAAGGTCTTTAAAATGGTGCCCGGAGGTCTTTAAATTGGTGCCCGGAGGTCTTAAAAAAACTGGTGCCCGAAGGTCTTTAAAATGGTGCCCGGAGGTCTTTAAAATTATGCCCGGAGGTCTTAAAAACTGGTGCCCAAAGGTCTTTAAAATGGTGCCCGGAGGTCTTTAAAATGGTGCCCGGAGATCTTAAAAAAACTGGTGCCCGGAGGTCTTAAAAAAACTGGTGCCTGAAGGTCTTTAAAATGGTGCCCGGAGGTCTTTAAAATTGGTGCCCGAAGGTCTTTAAAATGGTACCCATAGGTTTTTAAAATGGTGTCTGGAGGTCTTAAAAAAATTGGTTTGAAAATACCTTGACGACGGCCTCAAGGCTCGATTTGTCTGATAAACAAAATGAATTCAATTTAAAACAGGAGGAAGTAGCTTGATGGCAATCTCAAACTCTGAATCTTTTGAGAAACAAAACGAGTTTCTCTTTGGCGAAGTCCAAGCTTGCCTGATATCTGCACTGTTAGCTAAATGCAATGATGAGAATGCCATGCTTTTGCAAATGCTTGTATGCTTCCTAATAAATGCAATCAAATGATTGTGCCATAATTTCTAATCCATGGTTTCTTTGAGGTTCACAGATTATATGACTTCAGGACAGAGTCTTCAACTGTTCATTGATGCCCCACTTGAGGAATCCTTCACTCAAGATATCTTGTCAAACAGTCTCAGCTTCTGTCTCTCGCTGAAGTTCACAGATTTTCTGACTACGCGACGGAGTCTCCATCACGTTCACTGCTTTCTTTTCTTGGTGAACTTTCCAAACCTTCCCAAGATTTAAATCTATTCCTTAGTAATACTTTGAAATCCCTTTATTTAATTTATTACTAAACATCATTCAATTTAATAACAACCATAATGCATCTCAAAAGTATATGAAAGAGAATATGAATCAATCAAAAATTGTCATGAAAAGGATAACAAGAATTTATTGCAAGAAATGTTTTAAAATGGTAAAAATAAATATCAAGGATATAAGAAATAAATATAAGGTTATAAGCTGTAGATGCCCCGGATGCGGAATATCTTGGACTCCTCCTTTTTCAAACCATCCGAAATTTCTCTTGAACGAGCAATTTACTTGGGTAACCTCTTAACTTTTGTAGTTACATCAGACTGCATTGTTCCCCTTTTCTCTGATTGTCAGATGCTTTCTTCCCCATTACACGGAGCATTGATTCAAGCTTTGATTAGTACTTGAGCCGCCTTTTACAGGTTTTCAACTCAAGTTTCCTCTGTCTGGTATGAAGTCGCCCTTTGCGGGTTTTCGGCTTAAACCTCTTCTTTTCATTCTTTTTTTTTTATTCTACCATGCATCTGAGAAATCTAAATACTTCCAAGGTAAAAATATCAATTCAAAAGTGGGATGGATTCTGAGAATAACCTTTCAAATTAAATATCCATGCTTGATCAAAATAGACTTTTAAAGCATGTAATGTAGGCCAAGGTTTAGGTTTAGAAAGAAATGATAAATAGGCCCAAAATGTGTTTAAGGGTGATTGGATCAAGGATCACTTCCTGAGGAGAACTCATTCTTGAAACATTTGTCCCTTTTTGGACTTTCTTTTCTTTTTTTTTTTTTTTGTTGGCTTTCATTTGCCATATTTTTCGATGGCTTTCTTTTTGCCATGATTTTTTTGATTATCTTTCCACGCATTTGCCCTCCAGTGTAGAGGGTGATCCTTGATCAAGGTTTAAAGAAAGAAATAATTCTTAAGGCTCAAAGGGGTGACTAAGGATAATTTCTTCTTAGTGGAAGGAGTATGAAAAACGGCCATTCATCATATCAAACATAAATATTCTCTTTGAAAATCAATTCTCAGGGGAAATAGATATATAGAATTTCTATTTTTACACTTTGAATCATTCGAATTTTCATGTGCACAGCATCACTTTTTTATTATTATTATTTTTATTTTTATTATTATTTTTTTTCAAGCATAGTACTTCTTCATTTCATCAGCATTCACAATGTCTAAAATCGTCTCCGTCCATCCGAGTTAGAATCAATGCTCCTCCAGAAAAAGCTCTCTTTACCACATAAGGTCCTTCCCTATTTGGAGCCCATTTTCCTCTTGGGTCCTTCACTATAGGGAGAATTTTCCTCAATACCAACTCCCCCTCTCGGAACTGTCTGGGACGAACTTTCTTGTTGTGGGCTCGAATCATCCTTTTCTGGTACAGCTGCCCGTGACAAATTGTTTTCAATATTTTCTCCTCGATGAGATTCAACTGTTCATAACGAGCTCTAACCCATTCTGCTTCCTCTAGGCCAACTTCCATCAGAACCTGGAGTGAAGGGATCTCAACTTCAACAGGTAGTACTGCTTCCATCCCGTATACCAGAGAAAATGGTGTTGCCCCTGTAGATGTGCGGACCGAAGTACGATATGCATGAAGAGCGAAAGGCAGGATCTCATGCCAATCTTTGTACACATTGGTCATCTTCTCAACAATGCTCTTGATGTTCTTATTAGCTGCTTCTACTAGGCCATTCATCTTCGGACGGTAAGGTGCCGAATTATGATGTGTGATCTTGAATTGAGTACATACTTCTCTCATCATCTTATTGTTCAAATTGAGAGCATTATCCGAAATAATTCTTGCTGGCAACCCATAACGGCATATGATTTCTTTCTTGACGAATCTGCATACCACCGACTTTGTTACATTTGCATAAGAAGCAGCTTCTACCCACTTTGTGAAATAATCTATGGCCACCAAGATGAAACGATGTCCATTTGAGGCTTTCGGGGTAATAGGCCCGATCATATCCATTCCCCATATTGAAAAAAGCCATGGTTCAGTCATGACATGTAAAGGCGATGGCGACACATGAATCTTATCTGCATAAATCTGGCATTTATGACACTTCCGGGAATAACTGATACAATCTCCTTCCATGGTCAGCCAATAGTACCCTGCCCTCATAATCTGTTTAGGAAGCATGTGACCATTAGCATGAGTGCCACATATCTCTTCATGGACCTCTTCTATGATTCTTCGAGCTTCGGCAGACCCGACACATCTTAACAAGACTTGATCTTTCCCTTTCTTGTAGAGAATCTCGCTATCTAAAACAAAACCCATTGCTAACCTTCTCAGAGTCCTCTTGTCATTCTCTGTTGCTTGTTCTGGATATTGTTGACTCTTGATGTACTGCAAGATGTCATTATACCAAGGGAGACCATCTGCTTCTTCTTCGATACTCAAACAGTGGATGGGAGACTCATATATGCTCATCATGATCGGCACAACTTCTGCCCCTTCATTTACTTTAAACATTGATGACAAAGTAGCCAGAGCATCCGCCATTCGGTTTTCTTCTCGAGGAAAGTAATTGAAATTCACCTCTTCGAACTCCTCTAATAAACTCAGTATGAGTTCTCGGTAACGGATTAGCTTTGTATCTCGGGTTTCCCATTCTCCTCGTAACTGGTAAATTACCAAGGCTGAGTCTCCGTAAACTTCCAATACTTTGATCTTTCTATCCACTGCAGCACGAAGGCCCATAGTACATGCTTCATACTCGGCAGTATTGTTTGTACAATCAAAATCTAATCTAGCAGTGAAAGGATAACAGTCTTCTTCTAGGGATATAAGTACTGCACCGATTCCATGCCCCATGGCATTAGATGCGCCATCAAAGTACATTTTCCATACTTTCTTCTTTAGGGGAATCTCATCTGCTTGCGACACATACATCAAATCCTCATCTGGGAAGTCAAAGTTCAACGACTCATAATCTTCCACTGCCCGACTTGCTAAGAATTTCGCCACTGCACTGCCCTTGATAGCTTTTTGACTTACATATACAATGTCGTACTCTGACAATAAAACCTGCCATCTTGCTGTCCTCCCTGACAGAGAAGGTGCTTCCAACATGTACTTGACTGGATCTAGCTTGGCAATCAACCACGTTGTGTGGTACAACATATACTGTCTGAGTCTTCGAGCAGTCCAAGCTAAAGCGCAGCACAACTTTTCTATCGACGAATATTTCAACTCATAATCTGTGAACTTCTTGCTGAGATAGTAAACTGCCTGTTCTTTCTTTCCCGTTTCATCAAGCTGCCCAAAACACAACCCATGGATCTTTCAAATACTGATAAATACAGTATCATTGGTTTATCCGAAATAGGTGGCATTAATATTGGTGGGTTTGATAGATAATGCTTAACCTTTTCGAAAGCAATCTGACACCCTTCATCCCATTCTCCTAGATCACGTTTTCGAAGTAACTTAAATATTGGATCACATTTGTCGGTCAACTGTGAAATAAACCGAGCAATGTAATTCAATCTCCCCAGAAAGCCTCTTACTTCCTTTTGAGTGTGAGGCGGTGGAAAATTCTGAATGGCCTTCACTTTATCTGGGTCAATCTCAATTCCTCTTTTGCTAACGACAAAACCCAAAAACTTCCCCGAGGTGACTCCAAAAGTGCATTTTGTCGGATTTAGCTTGAGTCTAAATTTCCTTAATTGTTCAAAGAGCTTTTTAAGATTCGCAATATGCTCCTCTTCTCTTTGTGACTTTGCGATCATATCATCAACGTAGACCTCAATTCCCTTATGCATCATATCATGAAACAAGGTCACCATGGCTCTCTGGTATGTTGCCCCAGCATTCTTCAATCCAAATGGCATTACTTTGTAGTAGAAGGTGCCCCACATTGTAACAAATATGGTTTTCTCCATATCTTCCGGTGCCATCTTAATCTGATTTATCCTGAGAATCCGTCCATAAAGGAAAATAAAGAACTCTTCGCTGTATTATCCACCAGAGTATCAATATGGGGCAAAGGGAAATTATCTTTAGGGCTGGCCTTGTTCAAATCTCGATAATCAACGCACATCCGCACCTTGCCATCCTTCTTCGGTACTGGAACAATATTTGCCACCATTCTGGATATTTTCCACCTCTAGGAATCCAGTATCAAATTGTTTCTTCACCTCCTCGTTTATCTTTAACAGCATATCAGGCCTCATTCTTCTCAACTTTTGCTGAATTGGCTTGCACTCTGGCCTCAAAAGGAGCTTATGAACCACAATATCCGGATCTAACCCTGGCATATCTTGGTAAGACCATGCAAATACATCCACATACTCCTGGAGCAAAGCTATCAATTCACCTTTTATTGATGGTGACAATGAAGTTCCAATTTTGACTTCTTTTATCTCTTCACCATTTCCCAAATTTATTGTTTCCAATAATTCCTTATGAGGAAGTACTTGTTTCTCTTCTTGTTCTATTTTCCTCAATAGATCTGGAGGTAGACCATAATCCTCAGTATCTTCATTAGCCTCAAAATCACCCGTGCAAATGGGTCTTTCAAAATCAATTTCAGAATTACTGACAGGAGGGTCCTCATATTTCACATCCGTACACCTGTAAATAGGTGGAGAAAAACAATATAGGAAATTATATATAGAAAACAAAATGAATAACAAAAATGAAAGAATATGGACACATCAATATGGATAATGTATTGTGCTTGTTATTTATTGAATGAAAATGTTTAAAAAGCCCATTACAAAAAAAAAACTCTTAATATCTCTGGGTAAAGATAATTAAGATTGCTTTTTAAAAGTATTACTTTGGAATAGACTTAAAGACTATGGGCAACTCAGTCGCACCCCAGTTGGTTAGTCTATATCTTGGTGGACAAGGTCGCACCATCCAGCTAGTACTCTTTTTTTCAATCCTGTCTTTCTCGGTCGTGCAGATCTCCACATCATACATCTGCTCATCATTATTCACTTGGAATCTCTTGAAAGCTTTCTCTATCATTACAAGCACATCATCCGAATTCTTTTCTCCGAACAGAGAACCGGCTGAACGGAAGTTGTGAAGGATAGGTGGGAATGTCATAGGCTCCCACTCAATATCCATACCCGTAAGACGGGCCATCCTCCTTTGTCGATTATTTTCAACTTGTCTTATTTTCTCATGGGCCTTTGGAAGATATCCTAGGCCAAATCGGTCCTTCTTTCCTTTTACCTCTATGGCTCGAGCCATCCCCTGAAGATATTTCCCGAGACCCTTTCCTGCCCTGCAGCCTTTTCCTACGGTGGTTCTTACCCCCAACCTTGTGTTCTTGGACAGCTTCGGTTTTGGAATTTTTTGTCCTTCAGCGACAAAAACTGCATTTAAAAATTCCAAAGACTGAAAAGAACACTCCACGGCCTCTTCATTCGGCTCCACATAAGGAGATTCAATGGATGCGGAGGCTATTATGTCTTCCTCCCCTGATACCGTGATCAACCGGCCCTCCATCACAAATTTTAGTTTCTGGTGAAGAGACGAGGGTACAGCCCCAGCTGAATGTATCCATGGCCTTCCCAACAAACAGTTATAAGATGGATTAATATCCATAACCTGGAAATTCACTGTATATGTGCACGAGCCTATTTCCAGAGGAACTTCAATGGTTCCCATAACCTCCCTCCTGGTTCCGTCAAAAGCTCTGACCACCGTGCAACTTGGTATCATATAGGATAAATCCACTGGTAACTTGGATAAGGTTGCTAAAGGCATCACATTTAGTGAAGAACAGTTATCCAGAAGGACCCTCGGTAATATGTCCCCATTACAAGTGGTGGTTATATGGAGAGCTTTTGTTGATCCAATACCATTGGGTGATATCTCCTCATAGCTGAAAAATATGTAGTCATCAGCTGCGATGTTTCCCACCAACCTATCCAGCTTTTCCACTGATATATTATTGGCCACGTACGCTTGATTTAATACTCTTAATAAAGCATTTCTGTGTGGTTCTGAATTTAAAAGCAAGGATAAGATTGAAATCCTAGCTGGTTGACATTGCAGTTGTTCAACCACGCTATATTCACTATGCTTTATAAATTTCAAGAATTCACAAGCTTCTTTCTCACATACTGGCTCTTTGATTCTATTAACCGGGGCTGATCCCCTTTCTGCTTCTTCTGGAAAATCCATCTCAATATGGACTGGCTTGGCGACCTTCTTCCCTTTATCAATTCCTCTTTCTTTCCTTGCTACCCCTTTTTCAACGGCTTCCGAAGCATAACACCTCCCACTTCGGGTTAAATGCCCCACACCTGTAACATCCTGTTGGTCTGAAGACCCGGGCATAACCATACTGCAGTTATATTTCCATGGTGTAGCCTTGTTTTCCTTGTATGGAAAGGAAACAGGTAAATCAATGATTAATTTGGGCGCATTTTCTTCCATGGCTAGCATAACTTTTTCCTCCGGTTCATCATAGTATATGATTAGGGGTCTTCCTATCCCATAGCCACTTGTATTTTCAATGACTTCTATTTCCCCTTCTATCTCCTCATAGAATTGGGCTACCCCACTATCCATCATTCTTTGGACTTTAACCCGGAAGTCCCCACAGTTCTGTATGTCATGGCCTTCACTCTTATGGAACGGGCACCAATCATGCACCCTCCTTGCAACCATTTTCAGATCTTCCGTACCCTCCACCAATTCTGCCTTGACCATTTCAGCCCATATTGTCATCATCGGAGTCTTAACCTCCCCAATGTCCCTTTTTAATCTTCTGTCCCCTCAGGTTAATATTGCATTCACCTGATTCCCAACATGAAAGATTAGGCAATGGATTTCCAGCTACGTTCGGCCCATTTTTTGATCCAAACTTCACTACCCCAGCATTAATCAGGCTTTGGACTTTCTTTTTGAAGGCCAGGCAATCTTCAATTGAATGTCCTTGGATTCCCGTATGATATGCACAGTTGGTGTTTGCATTGTACCATCTTGGATATGGAGGTGTCAAAGGTTTTAGGTACATAGGTGCAACAAGTTGACCCTGCAACAGTTTTGGATATAGATCACCGTAGGTAGTGGGAATCAGATCAAATTGGGCTCTTTGATCATTCTTTGGTGAACGTTGGTCATTACGCGTAGGCCTTTGTGTGTTGGGAACAATATTTCTAGGAAGGGTGATTTGAGGGGATATGCCAGTTGGGAATGACTGTTGTGGTATATTGGTGTAGGGGAACGGGTTTTGGGTAAGGTGGTTGATATTAGGGTAATAAGGATTATACCCCGGGTATGGTGTGCAGGGTGTAGGAGGTGTATAAGGTGTGGTAGGGGTATAAGGCCTCGGTGGTGTGTATGGTGTAGGAGGTGTGTAAGGGTATTGGTTGAAGCTTACTGCATGGGTTTCCTCCTTTTTCTTTGTAGGAAAAGCTCTATTTGAGGTAGCAGACTCACCCCTTCCATCTTTCCACTCTTAATGGCTGACTCAATCATTTCTCCAGATATTACCATATTCGCAAAATCTTTGGTAGCATTTTCCACCAATCTGTCATAATAAGGTGCTTTTAATGTGTTGATGAAAAGCACCGTGGTTTCTTTGTTGGTTAAAGGGGGTTGCACTTGTGTGGCCAGATCCCTCCACCTCTGTGAATACTCCTTGAAGGTCTCATTGGACCTCTTTTCCATGCTCTGTAATGACAGCCTATCTGGTACCATATCAGAAACGTGCTTATAATACTCCATAAAAGCCCTGGCCAGATCCGTCCATGAACGAATTTTGGTACGACTGAGTTGGTTGTACCATCGGGTGGCTGACCCTGTTAAGCTGTCCTGGAAGCATTGAATTAGCAATTTTTCATTATCCTCATGCCCTGTCATCCTTCTACAGTACATAGTCAGATAAGCCGATAGGTTGGTGGTCCCATTATACTTTTCAAAATCTGGTACTTTGAACTTCGGTGGAATTATTAGATCATGTACCAGGCTCATCTCTTTGGCATCTAGGCTGCCAAACAACTCTGCTCCTTCCACTGCTCTTAGCCTTTCTTCCAACAACTGATATTTCTTCTCAGATTCAGCAGTTTCAACCCTCTTCAATTCAGTCATTTTGGCCCTTTCCTTCTCTGCCATTTCTTCGAAGTCTGGAACCTCAACCTCAATTGGATCAACTCCGATGTTACCCCTTTTTGGACCAAAATTTTGTGCTTCGGCCGCCGGCGGGATGTAGATGTAGGATGCTGCCCCAGTTGGGAGTTCATTTCCCACAGGGTGGGATGTCTGGCTATTTCTCTGTACCACTTCTGGTCTATCCTCCTGATTCACTGCCCCCATTCCAGCAACTGAATTCTCTACGGGCCACTTCTGCTTCATCATATTGCTCATCATCTCCATGAGCTTTGTCATCTGTTCTCGTGTCTCTTCTTGAGACTTAGTCAACTGTTCTTGTAGTTCTTTCTGGATTCTTTCCATTCTCTCAATTCTGGCAAGCTGATCGTTTTCCATGGCTTTTGTTCGAGACCGAGTATTGTAAGAGTGTTGGAAATCTGGTTCTTTCTGAGTGCGACCAATTGTACCTATATTTTTTAAAAACCATGGATTAGAAATTATTGGCACATTTCTTATTTTATTTTATAAAAAATTAATAAATGAATGAATGAATCAATGTTAATGAATGAACAACTAAGTAAATGACTAAGTGTATGAACTTAGATGACTAATTATAAATGAATGAACAAATAAATAAATGGCTAAGTGTATGAACAATTTATAAAGAATAAATGAATGAATATGAACAAATAAAAATGAGTGAATAATGAATGTATTTAAAGTATTGGCCCCGGGATAATTCCAACCAAACGGTCTTTCACTGATTTCCTGGAACTAAATACATCAAAGAAAAGATCCCTGTTTAAGACAACATGATAATCTGTCTTTCCTAAAAAACTATTACAAGATAATAGTCCTATAATAACTCCCTCGGATCCTGGACCTTCTTCAATGTCCTCCTTTAACTGCCTTGCTCTTCCATCTGATCCCTACTTGTTCACGGCCCTTTAACGTGTCTACAGAAGCATTGCCCTGTGAGCTCTCCCTAGCTTGTTTCTCAAGTTGATTTGCTCGGGCTTCCTCGTGTTTTGCCTTTTCTGCCCAATAGTTCTTCTCCTTTTTGAGGTTCCTGACATGGAGTCGCCACCAATCTTTTTTAGCTAGGTGTGATCGGCCACCTATTAAAACCGGTTTTATAAAATATTTTAAAAATTAATTAAAACATTTTAAAAACCAATTTTAAGTCTATGTTTTAAACCAGAGAAATCAAAGAAGTGGGTTCGGGAGTCGGTTACGTGTGGGGAAGGATTAGCACCCCCACAACGCCCGTATAAATCGGTACCTTATTAATCGTGTGTTATCTCAAGTCTCGGTAAAAGTTGGTTTTAAATTTAGTATTTCAAATTAATTCCCAATTTAAAGAAAAATAATTCCATTTTTATTGAAAATGATCCGGAATTTATAAAATCAAAATTTTCCTATATTCCCCAACAAACGTGGCAAAATATAGAGATTTTTATTAATTTTGGAAAATTTTCCGAATCATTTTCTTTTTAAAGAAGATATTCCGTTATTAATAATAATTGATGATATCCTCCCCAGCAAACCCGGCAGAGAACTCATGAATTATTTTAACTCGGGAATATCTTTATTTTATTGAAAACCATTATCTTTTTTTGAAAACATTTAAAAGAAATGAATATGTATATGCATGACATAAATAAAATGACATAGCAAAATCTAAATAATATAAATGCAACCTAAATGTCATGACATGATTTGAATGCCTTAGCATATTCTAAATGAAATGGAATATCCTAAGTTATATAATATATTCTAAATAAAATGAAATGACCTAGGTAACATAGTATATTCTATATGAGATGCAATATTCTAAGTCATATGATATAATCTAAATGAAATAGAATAACCTAAGTAACATAACATATTCTATATGAAATGAAATAACCTAAGTAACATGATATTTTTTAAATGAAATAAAATATTCTATATGACATAATATATCCTAAATGAAATGAAATGACCTAGGTAATATAATATATTCTACATGAAATGCAATATTCTAAGTCATATGATATAATCTAAATGAAATAAAATATTCTAGATGACATAATATATCCTAAATGAAATGAAATGATTTAAATGACATGACAAATATGAATGGTATGGCATATAATTTAAATGACATGGAATAGAATAATGCTATCATATAATATGCATGAAAATAAAAATAATAATGCATGAACATAGTATATGCTTAAATAAACATAACTAAATAAAAGCATATGATATCATGAAATATTCAAAACCATATAATAAACCATGTAACATCAAAAAATATAAATAAAAATAACAACAATATCATAGAAATTATTATAGCAAGAATCACATATTATATAAAATGCATGAATATAAAAATGCAATGCATGAAATGTATTTTTTCCTTTAATTAAGGAAATCCGTATATCTAAAAAGATATCCGGCTACCTTAGGAAAATATGTCAAATTAAATATTCTAAAACAAAAATACTTTTTGATTGTTTGAAAACAATTTTGAGAAGCTTGAATTAAAAATAAAAACTGGGCTAAAATTTTTTAAATGGCTCTAATTTCCTAAGTTTAAAAAATCCGGACTTGACTACCCTTAACCCGGGACTTGAAAAACCATTTTTAGAGTTTAAAAAGGCTTCGAAACTACTCTAAGTCAGTAGCTAACCCTCCTAATCAGCCCACTCTAAGTAAATTAACCAAAACAGAAAAATGATTTTTCTTTAAATTCAATTTTGACTCCACTGTCCAGTTTTAATCCACGATTTTTTAACCTATTTTTAAAAATTCAAAAAATTCTGAAAAACATACTGGAGACTCAGGACATGTAAAACTACACGGAAAAAAATTGTCTTAATTTTCTGATTAAAGATGAATTCCCAGAAAAATCAGAGATGTACGAGTTTTGGGAGAAAAAAAACTACGTTGCCAACACATTTTTGCCTTTGATAAAATCATTTAAAAATCAAAGTAAAAATATTTGAAACTCATAAAATGACTTGCAAACAGTAGCTAGGACTTTTTGAAAGTTAGATAAAAATTGGCTAAGTAAAAAAAATCACAAAGGTAGAATAATCAACTTGACAAACTTAATTTTCCACAAGTGTGCTCAAGAGAGCATGACTTTGAACCATTAATTGGCTCAAGTCATTATTCAAGTGGCATGAACATGAAATGCATGAAACAATGCAGCAAACATAATGCATGAAATGCATGGATTTAAACCTAAATGTCATGAAAAAATGCATGGCATTCATAAAGTGACCTAGACCTAAATGAACTTGCATGGCATTTAATGTAACCTAGACCTAGAATGCATGAACATGCATGGCAAATAAACCTAACTTAATAACTAAAATATGCATGGCATTTTCACAAACACAAAGCATGCTTAAACCAAAAATCCAACCAAATATCATGCAAATGCTAACCTATCAACTAACATGGCAAGAAAGCACATAAAATGCAAGAACTTCCAAGGGTGGCCGAATGGATAGTGTAACATGCAAACATGGCATTTTCACAAACACTTGGCATACTAGCATGAAAACTAAGTCAAATGACATGAAAATGCAAAAACCTACCAACTAACATGACAAAAAATGCAACACACAATGCAAAACACATGGAGTAGCCAAATGGCCTCAAGCTCCAACAAGCATGGCATTTTCACAAACACTTGGTATACTAACATGCTCAACTAAAATATAACACTTAAATCATGCAAAAATCACACAAGCATTTTCACAAACACTTAATATACTAAATCTAAAACATGCTCAACTAAGATATAAAACAAAAATCATGCAAAGACCACACAAGCATTTTCACAAACACTTGATATACTAAATCTAAAACATGCTCAAATTTAAACAACATGAAAACAGAAAATTAAAAATGCAAAAATATGATATCTAAGACATAAATGGCAACAAACAAAGCAACCAAATTAAAATATAACTCAAGAATATGAAGTAACATAACATTTACAACATCAAAATCAAAGAAAATAGCATAAACAATATGGTAAAATAAATCAAAACAGCAACTTAAAATAAATAATGTAGGCCATTTGGCCATGGTGAGTTTATTATAAAAATAAAATGTAAAAAATATACTTAAGAAAGAGATGAAGGAAGAAATTAAAAGAACAATAAAAAAAACCTTTATTTCAAATAGAAACTCACCAAATAGAGATTAAAATAGCAAAAACTAAGAAAAAACTCTAAGAACTCAGCAAAATGAAGAAGAAAAAATGAAAATCTGACTCTCTAAAACCTGCTGGCCGAAACCCCTATAAATGGCACAAGGATGTTGTCATTTTTTTGTAACCAATTTTCCATCAAATGGCTAATAATTCAAGGTGAAAAATCATGAAATTACCACCTTTAGATTAGCATCTCAGCTCTCTCAAATTACAGCTGTCCAAGAATAATGTTGACATCTTTCTTAGCCTATGTGGCTTAATCACCATGGCTTGATCAAAGAGAATCTCTAACTAACTCTTGATTTTTAGCCATTTGATTGAAAAATCAGAAACTTCCTCCTTCCTTTGGGCTTGGGCAGGCCAGCAATTCTCTTTTCCAGCCCAACTCTGATTTTTTGAAAGGCCCAAAGAAGCCCTTTTCGGTTGCTTGGGTGAAATGACCATTTTGCCCCTCGGATGCAAATAAATATCAAACGGACTCCAAATTCAATTTTTATTTTTTTTAATACTTTCAAAATAATAAAATATTGAGTTCTGGAAGTTTTCAAAATTATCCGAGTCCGTTTGCTATTTATTTGGATTTTTTCTTCCAAAAATGCCTTTTTATGCCCCTACATTTTACCATTTTTTAAACGAGCTCCAAATAAAGATTTTTCTTCACCAATCTCTTCAAAATAATTAAAAAGTATGATCTGGAAGTTTTCATAATTTTTGGAGCTCATTTGGTATTTTTCGGGATTTATCGGCTTGAATTACTGCATAGGAGGCCCGGGATTTGGCCATTTTGCAAACGAACTCCGAATCAAGATTTTATTTCGCCAATATCTTCCAAATAATTTAAAAATGAGATTTGCCAAATTTCAGAAATTTTGGAGTCCATTTGCTATTTTCCGGGATTTATCTTTTTGAATTATTGCATAGGAGGCCCGAGATTTGGCCATTTTGCAAACGAACTCGGAATCAAGATTTTATTTTGCCAATATCTTCCAAATAATTTAAAAATTAGATTTTCAAAATTTCAAAAGATTTGGAGCTCATTTGCTATTTTTCCGGGTTTTTTCTTTTTGAATTACTGCATAGGAGGCCCGGGATTTGGCCATTTTGCAAACGAACTCCGAATCAAGATTTTATTTTTCCAATCTCTTCCAAATAATTTAAAAATGAGATCTGAAAATTTTCAAAATATTTGGAGCTCATTTGCTATTTTTTCGGGATTTTCCTTTTTGAATTACTACATAAGAAGCCCAGGATTTGGCCATTTTGCAAACGAACTCCGAATCAAGATTTTCTTTTACCAATATCTTTCAAATGATTTAAGAATGAGATTGACAAATTTTCAGAATTTTCGGAGTCCATTTGCTATTTTTTCCAAATTTTCCAATTTTGCCCTTTTACCTCCGAAACCCGATTTTGCTCAAAACAAGTCCGATTTTCAGATTTTCTTCAATCTGAGCCTTGGGATATCCTTTTTAATCATTCTTCATCCATTGGGGGCCTTGGTCTTACCAATTCGGGCCATTTCCGTGATTCTTCCCGATTTCACCGAAATCCACTAAAAACTATAATTCTCAGTTTTCTCCCGGATTGACTTTTCTTTCGATTTTCCTTGCAAGTGACTTCTCCATTACCTGTAGTCAGTGCTTATCTTTCATTTGGAACCTTCAATTTCGACCAATTTGATCGTTTAAGCACTTTTCCCCAAATTTCTCGGATTAGGGTTTCCTTTCTACGGAATCTCCAAATCCCGACTTTCGAACTCCATATCTTTCGATGTAGACCTCGGATTATCAAAATTCTTGCGCCATTTTTCAATTGAACTTAAAATCTTGATTTTGAAAGTGGGTTGACTTTTTCAGTAGTTGACTTTCTGGGGTTGACTTTTTTGGGGTTGACTTTTTTTCGAGGTTGACTTTTTTCAAGTTTGACTTTTTGTACTCGCCCTCTTAAACTAAGTCTCGGAGTACCACCTGCAGGATGAAAACAATCTTTTTACACTCGAAAACATCAATATAGGAAGAAAACATACCTGTTTAGTGGTCCGGACAAAATTAGGTGTCTATAGGAACTTATGATTTTTGTTGCTTTGACAAGCATGACAATTTAAATTGACATTTAAAGGAATTTTAACTGAAAAAGTAGAAGCAATATGCCTAAGAATAGGAGATGAAGGATGACCTAACATATGATGCCACTAGGAAGAAGTGGTCTTGACACTAGAAAAGGTGACTAATGGAGAAGACTCGACAGAGGAAGTCGGCCACTCGTACACACCATCCTTAGTTTGTCCCTGTAAAAGTGTTGCCCCCGTGCGAAGATCCATCACAAGAAAAGAAGCAGGTAAGAATTCAATGGAACTATTATTAGATTGAAAAAACTTAGAGATTGCATAATGAGAAGCCAAGTAGAATAATCATCATCAGCCATGAACGATCATAGGGGGAATGGTTTATGGCTGATATGTCAACATGATGGGGGAAAAATATTAACGAAAGGCGACGGCAGTGGTAAAAAAAAAGGTTTTGGAGGCCTAGGAGTTTTAAGGCTCAGATACCATGAAGAGAGAAATAAAAGGTAAGAAAGAAATGGCATTCTCTGCATTTATTAATTGAATTAAATTGCATATTTATAGGCTACAATAATGATCTAATCTGAGTAAATAACAATTAATGGATAATCATAAGAAATTTTAAAATACTAATAAATCCTAGATTATTAATTATCTCTATTAGATATTGAATTATCTTACTAATAAATCTTAGATAATTAATTATCTCTATTAGATAATGAATTATCTCTATCATGCTCCCACAAGATGGAGCTCCGAGAGGAGAGTCCAATCTTGGTCTTCAAGAAGTGAAAGCGGAGCTTAGCTGCAGTGATTGGGCGCTGAATCCCAGATCCGTGGCAGGAGCAGGAAGGGCAGGCCGGGGAGGAGAGGTTGGAGTAGTGGAGGAGAGCTTGCAGAGGGCACAGATGTTGAATCCATGGATGATGTGTCAGTAACCGAAAGAATAGACACATAAGAGCACTAGGGAGAGAGTGTGTCAGACGAAGGACGATCTAGGTGAGACTGAAAAAAGTGAAATGAAAAATAGAAAGACACAGTGAGATGAACAAGGAGTGAGTTTGTGGGAGGAAGAGATAAGAGAAGAAATTGAGAAAGGGAACTTATGATTTTTGTTGCTTTGACAAGCATGACAATTTAAATTGACATTTAAAGGAATTTTAACTGAAAAAGTAGAAGCAATATGCCTAAGAATAGGAGACAAAGGATGACCTAACATATGATGTCACTAGGAAGAAATGGTCTTGACACTAGAAAAGGTGACTAACGGAGAAGACTCGACGGAGGAAGTCGGTCACTCGTACACATCATACTTAGTTCGACCTGTAAAAATGTTGCCCCCGTGCGGAGATCCTTCACAAGAAAAGAAGCAAGTAAGAATTCAATGGAAGTATTATTAGATTGACAGAACTTTGAGATTGCATAATGAGAAGCCAAGTAGAATAATCATCATCAACCATGGACGATTATAGGGGGGATGGTTTATGGCTGATATGTCAATATGATGGGGGAAAAATATTAACGAAAGGCGACAGAAATGGTAAAAAAAAAAAAGGTTTTGGAGGTCTAGGAGTTTTAAGGCTCAGATACTATGAAGAGAGAAATAAAAGGTAAGAAAGAAATGGCATTCTCTGCATTTATTGATTGAATTAAACTGCATATTTATAGGCTACAATAATGATCTAATTTGAGTAAATAACAAGTAATGGATAACCATAAGGAATTTTAAAATACTAATAAATCCTAGATTATGAATTATCTTACTAATAAATCTTAGATAATTAATTATCTCTATTAGATAATGAAGAGAGAAATAAAAGGTAAGAAAAAAATGGCATTCTCTGCATTTATTGATTGAATTAAACTGCCTATTTATAGGCTACAATAATGATTTAATCTTAGTAAATAATAATTAATGGATAACCATAAGAAATTTTAAAATACTAATAAATCCTAGATTATTAATTATCTCTATTAGATAATGAATTATCTTACTAATAAATCTTAAATAATTAATTATCTCTATTAGATAATGAATTATCACTATCAATTAATTCGCATTACTCATCCAAATGAATCCGTAGCCTAGCTTATCGAAGAGTTTTATTACTCCAAAAGTAAAATTGGTGTTTGATTCTCAAATTTTTAAGTTTTTTAGCTTATACGAATTTTTTTGGGGTTTAGACAAAAAAAAATTAAAGTATTTTTCAAAAAATTGTTAATGTATAGAAACAAATATTTAATGAAATTCTTTTATATTCTCACTTCATCCTTTAATAATTCATAAAATTATAGGGAAAATATTTTTTTGATGTTCATCTTTTTTATTTGTTTTTCTCTTTTTATTTTTAATTGTCATTTAAAAAGTATTTTATTTACTTCTTTCACTATAAATTTATTATTTGATTAATATAATTGAATTTTTTTCTGTTTTCTTATTTATGAAAACAAATAAAAACATTATCAAATTTTTTTTTTTACATTTTATAACAATCCTGCATTAAGTTTTGCTAATAATAGTTCTTGGCACAGGTAAAATGATATATAAATTATTATTTACATAAAATTAAAATTAAAAGAAAAATAAAAATAAAAATAATTTAAAATACAATTTTGTAATATTGAGAAAAAATAAGCACAATTATCCAGTTAAGAGGTGGTTTAAAAAGTGGTTTCAAATTATATTTTCAAAAGAATTAAAAAATTAATATATTTTTATTAATTTAATTTTTCTGTTACATGAGGAGGCCTTTTTTTAAATTCATCATATGAGTTGGTGTAAATTAGCTAGTGACATCAAACTCAATGAGGAGCTTTATAGGAACTAGATTTCCGAACATTCACAATGTGAATGAAAAAAATTAAAATTATATTTTAAAATAAAAATATATATGTGATGAGTGAACAGTTTTTTTTTTTTATAAAAGTTATGTGATGAGTTGATAGTTTTTTTAAATACATTTGAAATAAAAAGATTTATTTTATATTAATAAAAGTAACATATATATCTTATTTTATTTTTAGTTCTTATTTTATTTTTGATTTTTTGATAATTTTTTTATTGAGTTGATGGTAATAAAAATGATGTTATGAGTCAAGTAATATATATATATATATATATATATATTACTTGACTCATAACATCAAATCTAAACAAACACATAAATAATACATGTTACAATTTGGAATAAAAAAGAAAAAGACCAATAGATCTTACAAAAGCTCCAATCGAATCACACAACACCCATAATTTTGAATCTCTACCCAAACCTCACTCCACTATATCCTTCCAATCACTTGAATCAAGCTTTATATATATATATATATATATATATATGAAGTAGCAGTTTGGAGATAAAAAAAAAATTGTAAATATTAAAATTTAAATTTCAGACCTATTAAATATCACATTTTAAAAAATGATTGCATAAATTAACTGAATTAAACTCCTTGTTAAGTAAAGCCTTTTTTATGTTGGCCGACATCTCCATTATTAATGGGTCTATTTTAATGAAGATGATAAATATATAGCCTAGAGATATTTTTTAATAATTATTTTTAAGTCTCATGACTCTAGAGATATTTTTTTAAATGTGTTAGGGATATTTTTGTCATACTATATAACATTTTTTTTTTAATGATGTATTTAAATGGTTAATCTGCACAATAACTCATGGGTCGATTTAAAATTTGTATTCGACCCGTTCGAAAAAAATAATTTTATTAATTATTTTTATTTTATTTTTAAATGATGTATTTAAAGGGATTGGTCCGCAGAGAGTCGATTGAGGATCCGTACTCGACCCGCTAAAAAAAAAATTTATTTTATTAATTTATTTTTTAATGATATATTTAAAGGGGTTAGTCCGCACGTTGACTCGCAAATCGATTTAAGATCTATACTCGACCCGTTCGAAAAAAAAAATTACTAAAAAAATTTATTTTATTAATTATTAATTAGTTTTTTAGTTTTATTTTATTTTATTTTATTTTTAAATGATGTATTTAAAGAGGTTGATCTGCAATCTGCACGTTGACTCGTAAGTTGATTTAGGATTCTTATCCGATCCGCTAGAAAAAAAAAAGAGTTAAAAAACTAAATTTATTTTATTAATTACTTTTACTTTAATTTTAAATGGTGCATTTAAAGGGTTAGCTCATACGATCACTCGCTGGTCGATTTAGGATTCGTAATAGACACGTTTGGAAAAAAAATAAAAAATATATATTTTATTAATTATTTTTAGTTTTTTATTTTATTAATTATTTTATTTTTAAATAAAATATTTAAAGAGGTTGATTCCCACATTGACTCGCGAGTCGATTTAAGATCCATACCCGACCTGCAAAAGTAAAAAGAAGAAATTTATTTTATTAATTTATTTTTTATTTTATTTTTAAATAATGTATTTAAAAGGGTCAGTCCACACGTTGACTCGCAGGTCGATTTAGGATCCGTACCCAATCGGCTCGGGAAAAAAGTTAAAAAATATTTTATTAATTATTTTTATTTTAATTTTAAATGATGTATTTAAAGTGGTTGGTCAGCATGTTGACTCACGGGTCGATTTAGGATCCGTACCCGACCGACTCAGGAAAAAAGTTAAAAAAAATTATTTTATTAAATATTTTTATTTTAAATGATGTATTTAAAGGCTTAGGTCCGTACGTTGAGTCGCGGCTCGATTTAGGATCCATACTCGATCCGTTCGGGGAAAAAAGTAAAAAAAAAAAAAAAAAAAGGAAAAAATGAACTTGCTGCTAACCTATGTGAGAAATTCGATCCTACGAGAGAATAAAATACAAACCATAATTTTATTTTCTTATTTTCAGTTATTATTTTTTACCTCCTATAAATAAAAATATATAGTACACAATAAAAGCTAAATATATTTAAATATATAAATAATATTTGAAAATATATTTATATTACATAATTTATAAATAAATAATTTTTATAAATTTAATTTTTATAATTAACAAAATATAATTATATTACAATTATTATAATTTAAAAATAAAAAAGTTAAATAAATAATTATTATTTAATAAAATATAATTTTAAATTAATTTATTATTATTAATTAATTAAAATTTTTTAAAAATATCCCAACAAAGTGGGGTTTTTTTCTAGTAGATTTGATATGTAAGTTGTAGGATGTGATTTTTTTTGAGATAGTTAGACATTGATACTTTGGATCAAAGCATATAGGCGAGTTTATAGAAAGATAGTCTGGCTTGCAAAGGGTGAACACTACGCTAGAAACTATTGTGGTAAGAACCGTGAGAACCTTCTTGAAAAAAGAGCTAAAGTTATCTTTTAAGACAATTACAAAAAAGTCAATAATAAAAAAGTATTTTGTGTTATTGTTATAATAAAAACTTTATTACAAATTAATTAAATAAAATATTGTCATTATATTTATTTATGGATCAAACTATTTATCAAGTTTATAAGTTTGGCTAATTTGAGAATAAATTTGTTAGCCTAGATCCAATTTATAATATTATTTTATTAAAAAAATATATTTTTATTTTAATAAACTTATCACATGTAAGTCTAATAATTCGTATATTCGTATTATGTTCGTGTTATTTCTCGTGTTATAATCATGTTATAATCGTGTTTATGCTATTATATGTTTATATAAATTTTGACACCTCAATAATTCGTGCTATATAGATTTTCACACATTTGTGGATTCGTGTAATTTATTTTGTGTCGTGTCATATTTTGTATCATATTTTAGTTATTTTCTCGTGTCGTGTCCGATATTACCAACATGTTAATTTTAGTGAATAAAGTTTTTAAATTTAAACACGTATGTTAATTTAAACACATTTATTAGTAAAAGTATAAAAAAAATTTGTCGGGTCAGGCGAAGTTCATGTCGGACTTAGGTATGGTATCAATACTTTACGTGCTTGCTCAAGCCTGATCTGACCAACAATTGAGGCTCAAAATTTTGTCAAAGCCAATCAAATACTACTAAATATTACAATTTAGACCTGTCCACGGGCTAGGCTATCTATCCAAGCCCGAAGGCTCGCCCGATATTTGAGAGGGCTTGGACAAAAATATTAAGCCCAAAAAATGAGCATGAGCAAAAAACAAATCCCGTTTAAAAATTGGGTCGGGCCTTGGCTCCAATATTCAAGACCCGAGCTCAGCCTGGTCCGATCCATTTTTTCAATTATATAAAATATATTATTTTAATATATATTATATAATTTATATAATGTAAAGAATAAATATATTTATAATATTATAGTGTAAATATTAAAAATATATTAAGTTATTCATAGTTGAAAATTAATAAAATGAAAAAAAAAATTAATTACTAAAGATAAAATAAAAATAATATGTTTTTTTTTAAACCTAGAGATGAGTCTAGGCTATCCATTTATAAATATGGACGAACTTGTGCAGAATTTGAGGCTTATATTTCAGGTCGAGCCTGACTTGGGCAAGTATATATAGTGTTGATATCATATTTAAACCTGGTCGAAACCTAGCCCAACCCGACCCATAAACACCTCTATTATAATCCTGACCTGTTCAGATAATCTTTGTTTTTTTTTACAAAAAACAAAATAAAAAAATGATATTTTTTTATTTAGTCTGTAATACTTTTTTATTTTTTATTAAGTTTTAAAACATATATAACTTAACATATTTTTTAATGTTTAGATATAATATATATTTATTTTTTGAGTCCGCTTAAAATAGATCAACTACAATGAAAACTCTTACCGTGCAACCCATACAAACCCACGTTAAATGCAACAAAATTTGTCTGTTTAAATGAATTAAATAGAAGGGTGATAAAAAAATATTTATCTGTCATAAAAAATTTTATATAATTATTATATTATGAAATATGAATTATGATAAAATATTAAAAGCAACTTGAAATATTAAATAATTATTATATTTGTGATTAGACTTATTCATGAGTTTGATTATTTGTCAATTTTCGGGTCTCATTAAAACTCTAAGAGGATTTGTCCCTCTCTCTTAGATTTTATTTGTTTCATAAATATTGACTTTTGCAATTTTTATATCCAGGTTGACAAAAATTTAAATGACAATGATAATTCACTTGAGGTCTACAAAAAATAACTGAAAACTTTAAAATTATTTTTTTTACAGATAAGAAAAGAAGATTTCTAATCTCATTCAAACAAAGCATAATTTTTTTCCCAAATTAGACTTACCCACAAGAAAAATCTTGGACACAAATTTTAAGTTCAAACTCAACTTGATATATTATTATATTTATAAATAATTATTTTAATTTATTTTATTAAATAAATATATTTAAAAATATTAAAATATTAATATTCAGCTAGTTTTATATTTTAAATGCTACTTTTGAAATATTAAAAATATTTAATATTAATATACACATATTTTTTAATAGTTTAATTAAAAAAAACTTTTAATATTATTATTGTAAATATTAAATAATATTTGAGTACTAAATCTCATTATTAATAATAGAGAAGATTAATATAAATTAAATTATTTTTAAAATAACAAAGTCTTATTTCTTTTTAATAAAATCTTTTGTCATGATTTAGAATTAGTAAATAGGTTTTAGTTGTTAACTTTTTTTGTAATTTTCTCACATTTTCACATGTGAATCAGAAAAGGCATCTAATGACAGAAAAAATGTGTGGCTTAGATTGATTATGTCAGATCTAATGGCTAAAATTGAAAGGGTTCTCATAGTTTGCATTGAAAAAGTTTGCATTGTAGTTGTTACCCTTGCAAAGTTAGCAAAATTAAGTTTAAAGGCCAAAAGATGTAAGTTGTTGCCAAAAGCATGAAACAAGAAGTTGGAAATTAACTCCCAAGCTTCAATTCAGTATCAAGACAATTTTTTTATCTTTTATTTTTGTTTATATTTGATGCACTGATGGTGTATATATTTATATTTATTTTTAAATTATTTTAATAAAATATTATTATTTAATTCATTTATAATATATAAATTTATACACTATCAATAAATCAAATATAAATTCATTTTTTTTTTAGAACCTAGAAGAATGGCCTAAAGTGTAAGATGTGTCATGTTTTTTTACGTGGTTGGTTTCTCTAACAAGTGAACTCCCTGAGTCCACGTCTGTCTAGTATTTAGTTTGTCCTTTTCCCTTGATCGCTTCGAAGCAGACATGATTTAATATTTATTTATGTTTTATGTTACTTGGAAACTATGTTCACTGCTATAAAAACAGTCGTGCACTAAATATTGGACCAATAAACATAGCCAAACCAGTTTTGTAAGGGAGGGAAAGAAAGAGATCGGTGAAAGAATAACATGGAGGTGGAGCGAGTCCAAGCCATTGTTTCATCATCTCTAACTAATGACAATATCCCAGCAGAGTTTATTCGACCAGAGGAAGAACAACCTGCAATCACAACGTTTCGTGGTCCGGTCCCTGATATCCCTGTTATCGATCTCAACGACCCTGATCAGGAAAATGTTATCAGTCTGATAGCCAATGCTAGCAGGGATTGGGGGATATTCCAGGTTGTGAACCACGGGATACCCTTTGATCTAATTGCAAGATTACAACAAGTTGGCAAGGAGTTTTTTGATCTACCACAGGAAGAGAAAGAGCTGTACGCTAAGCCAGCTGGTGCACAGACTATTGAAGGGTATGGAAGCAAACTTGCGAAAGATCTTCAAGGAAGGAAGAATTGGGCTGATCACTTTTTTCACAGGATATGGCCTCCTTCATGTATTAACCACCAGTTCTGGCCCAAAACCCCTCCTTCTTACAGGTTATTTGGTTTAATATTTTCATTTTCTTATCTGCCATATATACTCGTATAAATTCATAGTTTATGAGATAATTTTGCTTTAAGTTCCCCGATGAAATTAAACAAAGAGAAATATTATTTATTTGGTGGCAGAGCGGTAAACGAGGAGTATGCGCAGAAGATGAGAAGGGTAGTGGAGAAGGTGTTCAAATGCCTGTCACTGGGGCTAGGGCTTGAAGCAGATGTGGTTAAAGAAGGAGCAGGAGGTGAGGAGATTGAGTATTTGATGAAGATAAACTACTATCCGCCATGTCCACGTCCTGATCTTACTCTTGGGGTTGCTTCCCACACTGATCTTTCTGCCTTGACTCTTTTGGTGCCCAACGAGGTCCCTGGATTGCAAGTCTTCAAGGATGGCCTTTGGATCGATGCCAAATACATCCCCGGCGCCCTCATTATTCACATTGGCGACCAGACTGAGGTTACTTACTTTATTCTTCTTTTAATCTTTGCTTCCTTTATTTATTTATTTATTACTAACGGATTGGAAACTAATTACTATTCCTATGGATTTAATTTAACAGTCTACTTTTTGAACGTTCTATTTAGATTTAAATAAATTTTTAACATAGATATTTTATTTCTAAATAATAAAAATATTTTAATTTATAAAAAAAAAATTAATTAATTCATAATAATTTCCAATGTTCAATAGTTTTTAATATATATCAAAAGGAAGAAAATAAGCAATAGTTTGTTGTTAATTTAGTTAGCATAAATTAATTAACCATGCAGATATTAAGCAATGGAAAGTACAAGGCAGTGCTGCACAGGACCACAGTAAACAAGGAAAAAACGAGGATGTCATGGCCTGTATTCTTGGAACCGCCTAGGGAATTCGTGGTTGGACCACTTCCTCAGCTTGTTGATCAACAAAATCCTCCTAAATATAAGGCCAAGAAATTCAAGGACTATAGTTATTGTAAACTTAACAAGCTACCCCAGTAATTGCAAGCTCTCTATAATCAGCCTCCCTCTTTTCTACCCATTATTACATTTCTTTATATAACAACTACGTACTGAAAACCAAGAAATAAATTATTCAGCAATAAGTTCGTGCTGTCTGCCACTACTCCCCAAAATTTTCACTTTTTTTCTTATATGCAATAAAAGTTTCTACTTTAATGATAATGATAGATTTCCCTATCAAATTATTTTCGAAGGTGTATGGCTACAATTGTCTTGCTAGACAACTCTAAATTGCTTTAATATTATGTTTGGTAGAAAGCAAGAAAAGGAAAAAAAAATGAAATATGGCAATTTGATTTTTGATTTATGTTTGGTAAATAATTATACATCTATAATTTTTATATAATATTTTATTTTTATTTGTGAGCTTTCCAACTACTTTTCGTTCTGTTATCTTTTAAAATATTTTAAATTCATTCATAATGTCATAAAAAGTCCAATAAAATCTATTATCTTAGTTTATAGGTGAGTCTGGACAATTAAATGTTCACATGGTAAAAAATGAATTTGTTGGACTCTTTTGGGTTTGATTTATGCCAGATGGACAATTAAATGTTCACAATAAAATAGATTTGCTCCCAAGTCGAATCGAGCCGTGCCTCAGTTTAAAATTTTTTCACTTCTGTTGTCCAAATCCGATTTTAGGTGAGTTTGGATTGATTTGGATTATTATTCATAAATTAATAAAAAATTATTTTTATATTAATATTTATATATTTTATAATTAAATTTAAATAAAAAATAATTTTTTTTATAAATTTCTTTAATTTGTGGCGGTAGGAAATAAAGGTCTGAGATGTCTGGACTATTTTTTTGTTTTTGTTTTTGCTCTTTTAACCATTGACTTGATGACGCTGTCAGTTTGGTTTTTTTGCTTTCGTGACACATTTCTTCTTCTTTCAGTCGTTGTCTTCAGTTTGCATGCCTTTCTTTCCCGATTCTTTCCAACTTGGTGAATTTTTTTTCGTAAAAATTAAAAATTATCATCTTTCGAATTTTATTCTTTTTAATTTTCTCTTATCTAGCACATTTAATTTAATTTTTTTTTTCACTTTTTCACTCTTACCATTTACCTTCAACTATTCTCTTTTATAGCTTGGTCGTGGAAAATTGTCCAAAGTTAAGTCACCAAAATATGCGAAAATATGAATTCAATTAAGGTTTTATTTATTTCAAGAAAAATAATTTTTAAAAAGTAATTTTCATAATTTTTCATAATTTATTTTACAAAAAATATTTTGATTAACGAAAAATGAATTCAAATTAACAAAACATAATGAAATATCTTATGCTTTTAAATGTTTAAGACATTTTTTGAGATGCGAAAAAAGTTGTGACTTTCAAATGCCTAAATTAGGACATTTTAATATCTTGATTTGATCATTCAAATATCATTATATAAAAGTAAATTTATTTTTTTTTAAATAAAAAAGTAAAAGTATTTTGAATGTCCTATTTGGGCATTTGAATGTCACCCATTTTCCAAATAAAATCAACCATAATAAATATTTTCGTAAAATCATTCGAACAACAAAAAAATATTAATTTTTCAAATAATATATCTATTTTTTAAAAATTATTTTTTACGAAACAAGCTATTCTTAAGTAAAAACTAGTATTACATTAAAGTTACGGATAATACTTATATTCATTGTTAGGTGTGTCGTATATGAATTTTTTTTAAAAATAATAGTAGTTATATTGAATATAAAGTTGGGTTAATATGAAAAAAAATGCACTCAATAGTCACTTTATTTTTAAATGGTGTAATATGTATAAATTATTTAAAAAGGAGAAATAAAAAAGTTAAAAATTGTTAGGAAGGATATTGTAAAGACAAATTTGTCTTTAATGAAAAAAATCTATTTTTCCTTTCTCATCCCATTAAAAAAAATATTATTTTTAAAAAAAAATTTAATTTAAAATAAATTTAAAAAATAAAATATGTAAATATTTTTTTTAAAATTTTAAAAAATAAAAATAAATTTTTTAATTTTATAAATATTATTTTTATTATATTTTATTTTTTAAAATTTTTAATTAAAAATTAAACTAAAAAATAAAAATATTTATTTTTTAAAATTCAAAAAAAATATTTTTAATTAAAAAGTAAATTAAAAAATAAGAGGAGAAGGGAGGAAAAAGTTTTTTTATCAAGATAATTTTGTCTTTACAACTTTTTTTAATAATTTTTTATTTTTTCATTTTTTTAAAATAATTTTTATTTATTATATTATTTAATAATTATTATATGTTTGATGGTATGTTTTTTAAAATTCCACGTCATCCAAACTTTAAGCTCGAAAACATATCACCAATTGTTCCAGTAAAATTCCATCATGGTAAAATGAATCCGTATTTGAAAAGTCGTCCGAAAAATTTTGAACCTAATTTGATAAAAAAAAAATAAAGATTTAAATTTGAGAAACCTAAGTTTGAAATTATCCGAGCTCGAAACGATTAAAACTTGAAATTATCTAAACACAAATAATTCAAATTCGAGATCAACCCGATCATAAATCTGTAGTAACTCGAATTTAATATTAAAAGGAATAATTAATCTATGTGTAGATAATTAGATTGTGAACAAAAGAGAAATAATTTTTTTTAGAACTGTAAAGAATAAAATGGTGATTAGTTTTGAAAAATTATCTAAGGTTGCATTTGAAAATTTGGATTTCAAAAATAGTGTAAATTGTATAGTAAAACACATGTAAATATAACATTTATGATTATTTTTTAAATTCATAAATTTGTTAAATGCCTATTTAATGGTGATTTGAAATACCTATAGATATTTATGAATTTAAAATTCATGCTTTTATATCTTTCAAATATATAATCATATTGAATCTTAACTAATTTATACATAATATGTGGATTTCATTCTTACAATTATATAGCAAACGAAATCCAAATTCAAATTTTCAAATTCATGTTCTAAACATAGCATAAAAGATATTTTTTTAGGATAAAGTTGAAAGTATTTAAATGATGATTATTTTTTATATTTTTTATTATTTTTAAATTTTAATGTAACATTTTATTTATTTATTTATTTTCTCTCATATATTTGTATATGCGATATGTCTAAACTTTTTTAAATAATATATTAAAAATCATACTATTTTTTTTATTGCAAATTAATCTAACATCCCCTTTATTAAACAAAATTTTTAAACAATGTATATGTGCTTTTGTCTGAGCAAGTCTCTAAATATATATACAGAAATTATAAATGATAAACCACAATAAAAGTTATACTATTTACTAATTCTTACAATAAAGATTGAACATTTTGGAGAGCATGGAAAGTGTCCACGTGGCACACCTTTGCTCTTTTTTTTTTCTTTTTTTTTTTTACATTTATGTTTTAGCTTTTTTAAAATTATTTTAAATTTAAATTTTAGTTATTTTATAAAAGATAAAAAAAAATTAAAAAAATGTGATGGAGATAAATAAAGGAGCTGGTGGAAAAATTTAAGTTATTTTAGAATGTATTTATATCGTGTTCGTGTATTTTTATGTGTTATAATCGTATTTAAGGTATTATATTTATACAAATTTTGATACGTTAATAATTCATTTTATATGAATTTTGACATATTGGTGTATTCGTGTCGTGTTCGTATTATTTTTTCGTTTCGTGTTTTTGTTACTTTTCCATGTCCTTTTTTTTTTTTTTTAAAGTTTAAGTCTTAGTTATTTTATTCAAGATTAAAAAAAATGTGATGGAGATAAATGGAGGAGTTGGTGAGAACATTTAAGTTACTTTAGATTTGATAATTCATGTATTCATGTCTCATTTGTGTATTTTCATGTGTCATAATCGTGTTTAAGGTATTATATATTTATATAAATTTTGATACGTAATAATTCATTTTATATGAATTTTTGACATGTTCGTGTATTCGTGTAGTGTTCGTGACATTTTGGAGAGCAAGAAAGGTGTCCACGTGGCACCAACCTTGCTTTTTTTTTTTTACATTTAATTTTTTTAGCTTTTTTAATTATTTTAAATTTTAAATTTAGTTATTTTATTAAAAATAAAAAAGGTAATGGAGATAAATGAAGGAGTTGGTGGACAATTAGTGAGAAAATTTAAGCTATTTCAGAGGTATATTCGTGTATTTATGTCGTGTTCGTGTATTTTCATATGTTATAATCGTATTTAAGGTATTATATATTTATATAAATTTTGATACATTAATAATTCATTTTATATGGATTTTGACATGTTCGTGTATTTGTACCGTGTTCATATTATTTTTTTTGTTTCGTGTCGTGTTTTAATTATTTTTCCGTGTCCTTTTTTTATTATTTTAAATTTAAGTTTTAGTTATTTTATTAAAGATTAAAAAAAAATATATGATGGAAATAAATGGAGGAGTTGGTGGGAAAATTTAAGTTATTTTAGATTTGGTAATTCGTGTACTTTCATGCGTTATAATCGTGTTTAAGGGATTATATATTTATATAAATTTTGATACGTTAATAATTTATTTTATATGGATTTTGACATGTTCGTATATTCGTGTCGTGTTCGTATTATTCTTTTTTGTTTCATGTCGTGTTTTAGTTATTTTTTCGTATCCTGTAATCATATCATATTCAAAGTTATCAAATCTAAATTAATTTATTAAAAATTAAACAAAATAGATAAAATAATAATAAACAAATGATGTTGCCATCATATGTTTAACCTTGAATACCGCGACAACACGCGAGTTGCTTTTCCTAGTGAGCTATAAACCTACAATCATATTAATAATCATACTACTAACTTTATATAAGATAATGAAATAAATCAAAAATTTAAAAACTTAATTACTACTACTAATTGTTTGCATTTCTTTCATGACTAAACTTAATTAGTTTATGCATACTCCATATTCTTTTAGAATTCAAAATTTTCTTTTCTTAAGTAATTTTTTTCTTTAATTACAACATAATTAATTAATAAGATCATGATATTATCTTATATATCCCATGTCGTTCACGTGTCGTATAATCATATCGTATCTAAAACTATCATGTATACAAATTATTATATGATTCCGTCTTCATTAGTCGTTACTATTTAATATTTACTATTCAAATGATAAATTATTAAAATATATAGATATATACTATACCTATCAAGTAATTTTAAATCATGATTTCTTAAAAAATTTAGTTTTAAGTTAAGATTAGACCATTATGACAAATAATTGAGCAATTAATTAATAGTATTACTTCTTTTTAGCATTATCTTACCAACTCTTAAATCTTAATATTATTTTTCTTCAAATATAGCCATTTTCCCATGTTGATTTAATTATTAGTTAGTACAATTATATTTATATGTATTCATAATATAAATCATAATGTATTTACATGTTGAATATTAGAGTTCATCGAATCAATTATTTTAAATATCAATATGATATTATATCATATTTTCTATAACTAATTATTTAACAAATTGATTTTATATAAAAAATTAGTTTTATATTTTTTGCTAACAAATATTGATATTAATATATAAATATAATTAAAAATGTCATATTAAAAAAAACTTACTTAAAAAACAATAATAATTTATTTTTGGATTTGAACATTTAAATTATGTAAAAATGATTACATCTAATGTAAAATAAAAAATATGGCAAACCTACCCGAGGCCTGAATCCAAAAAAGCCCGAACTCAAAATGGTCCGAACTTAATTTATTTTTGGATTTGAACATTTAAATTATGTAAAAATGATTACATCTAATATAAAATAAAAAATGATGGCAAAACTACCCGAGGCCTGAATCCAAAAAAGCTTGAACTCAAAATGGTCCGAACTCAAAATAGTCCGATCCGAATATGATCTGATCCGAATCCAAAAAAATCAAACTCGATATAATTCAAACTCAAAATGATTCCATCCAAACCCGCTCAATTGCCGCCTTTACTAAAAGAGTGAAAGCAGATCTAGCTGAAATTCTAACTTTGCTTCATCTAAAACATTTTTACAAACACTAAATCACCCTTCTTTAATACTTTTGTTTATTTTTTTGACAATGTCTTTCTTTCTTTTTCATTTTAAAGTATTGTTTCAAATTTTAATCTCCAATAAGTTTTGTCTCAATTTCCAAATAAAAGAATAATAATCAATTTTATCTCAATTTTTTTTTTATAAATCTAGAATATATGGAGCATTAGAGTTTCATCAAATATATTAGAATTCCACACATGAAAAAATATATTTTCATAAAATATAATAAATTGTGTTTTAAAAAATTAAATGTAACAAAAAATGAGTAATTTATGTAAGTGGTTAGTTTTTTAGAAAATTGGTAGTTTTTTAAGAAGTAAATAGTTAATTTTTTTTTTTTGTAAAAAATTATTATATAAAATATTAAAAGACATATATATCCTTATTTAATTTTTTTTAACATTTAATGATTTTTTGGTATTTTCAGTAACTGAGTTGTGTCACTTGACTCAGTGACACCAACTGAGCCACTCTTTTTATAATAGTATTGATATATAACGATATATATATATATATAATATCTTGTATCAGAGTAATAAACCAAATTTATTGTATTTATAAATTTCCTATATCTTTTGCCTAACTAGATAAAATATTTTCTAAAATGATAAGTAAATATATCAATTTTATTTATTTAAAGAGAAAAAGAAAAAGAACCCTCTCTTTCCTCTACAAATCCAACGCAAAGAGGCAAAAAGTGTAGGAAAATTAAAAAAAAAAAAAAATGATAAATGAGAACCCAGCAGAAAAAAAAATAGGAGAATTTAAAATAAAATAAAATAACCAAAGAGAAGATCGTTGGATTACTGCAGTTCAAGGGCCTGTTTAGGTTGCAAAAACACAAAGAGCTTGAACAATGCAACTAACTAGCCAGTGAGTGATTTGAAGAGAAAGTCTTGGAGGAAGATGGGAAGAATTCCATTAATGGCAAACTGGAATTCTAGTTTCTAAACCCAATGTTATAGTCAAGTCAAGAAGAAGAGATAAAGTAGATCATGTTTATATTATTTTTGTGTTATAATTATATTTAATGTATTATATATTTATATAAAATTTAATATGTTAATAATTTATATTATATAAATTTAGATATATTTATATATTTATATTATTTTTTATATCGTATCGCATCGTATTTTATATTATATTATAATTATTTTTTTATATTATATTTATATAATATAATTATATTTTATTTAAAATTATCATATTTAAGTTATAAAATTACTAGTGAAAGTCAATCTAAAAAAAGGTAACTTTTTTTCTAAAAAAAGGTAACTTAAACTAGTAGATGACGTGGCTCTTTAAAGAGCCGAATGATCAAAAGCGGTTGTTAGGGCGACTGCCCCTATCTATATCTATATCTATATCTATATCTATATATTAAATCATCCCATGGATACTGTAGCAAAGTTAGGCTGTGACTGTTTTTTTTTTTTTGTTGAAAAATTACAAAATAAATTGACCAATTAAAAATATTTACAGTTCATAATTATTATAACAAATAATTATTAATAAAGAAATAATATTTTTTAGCTTTTGTGATTCATTCTATTTTTCTCGAATTCAGATATTACAGATTCAGATAATTTTTGAATTTGAAAATTAAATTTACTATCCGCAGCGGTTTTGGATATGAAACATTGAATATCCGTTATTCGAATCCGCTTTAATTTCAGTTCGGATAGTGTCAGATATTCGAATTCGTTATCTGCTCTATTTACATATTTATAACTACAACTAAATCAATTTAAAATATTTATAATTCATAGTCATTGTAATAAATAATTGTTAATAAGGAATTCTTTTTACTTTTGTGATTCTATTCTTTTTTTTTTTTTTTTTTTTCAGATTCAGATATTAAAGATTCGGATAATTTTCGGGTTCAGATATCAATTTACTATCCGCAGCGGATTCAGAACGAATTTGAATATGAACTCTTAGATATTCGTTATTCGAATTCGCTTTAATTTTGATTCATATATTCGAATCCATTATCCGCTCTATTTACATATTTAGTTTTATTTAATTTTATATTTTTATTTTTTTTAAAATGATTTAATAAATTCAAATATTTAACGGTTTCGAATATCTGACGGATATTTATCTTTAAATCGGATAAGAAATTCGGATAATAAACAGATTCAAATTTCGAATAAATTAAGCTAATTCGAATATTTAAAAAATTGTAAATATCTGATCTGTTGTCATCTGTATTTGTACCAATTTTTTTAGAAGAATTACAAAATTAACTAATAAACCAAAAATATTAGCAGAATTACAAAATAAACCAATTAACTAAAAATATTTATTATCTACTATTATTATAATAAATAATTATGAAAATAGAAAAAAAAATTATGTGAAAATAAAATTTTGCAATTATTTTTTATCTTTTGAGAAGAAAAAAACATACTTGCAAGAGTAATTCGTTGGTTTAGACTCCCACAATTGGAGAAAGTGAAAGCTGATTGGTAAAAAAAATCGTTTTAAGTTTTATTTTTTTTATGAATTTGTCACTTAATTTTTAAAAAAGTTAAATTTTATAATTTTATTTTTTTATTTGAAATTAATTTTGTATTACATTTTTTTATTTGTGAAGAAGGCGTAATTTGAAATATTTAAATTTTATATTAAAAATATAATTATTTAAATATAAAAATATATATTAAAATATATTTAAAATATTTAAATAAATAATTATTATTAATATAATTAAAATTAGATAAAAAATTAAAACCCTTAGCGAAGTAGGGGAAAACATTCTAGTATTATATTAAAAGAAGGATTTTGCTAACGAATACCCTTAGACATTTTTTAAAGTTAGTTAATATACTATTTATAATAATAACATTGTATTAATTATAAAAATGAATAATTTTATTTATTATCTTCTATACATTAGATGAAGATATTATTAAATATAATAACTTAAAAAGTGTCCTTATAACTTGTTACCAAATCTTTAAAAGAATCCCATGGGTACTATAGCAACCTTCGGCAGCCACAGTTGACATTTTTTTTTTTCAGTTTGTTAAATAAATTACAAAATGTGTTGACCAATTAAAACTATTTACAGTTTAAAGTAATTATATTATTATAATAAATTATTATTAATAAAGAATTCATTTTTTTAGCTTTTGTGATTCGTTTTATTTTTTTGGATTCGGATATTACGGATTCAAATACTTTACGGATTCGAATATTGAATGTATTATCTGCAACGAACTCAGATATGAACCATGTTAACCGAATCCATTTTAATTTTAATTCGAATAATATCGAACATTCAATTCTATTATTCATTCAATTTATATATTTACAGCGACAACTGAATAAATTAAAATTGTTTATAATCTATATCTATTTATTATATTAAATGAATCCATGGTACTGTAGCAACCTTTGGCAGCGAGAGTTTTTTTTTTTTCTTTCAGTTTGTTAGATAAATTACAAAATGAGTTGACCGATTAAAACTATTTACAATTTATAGTAATTATAATAAATAATTATTAATAAAGAAATAAAAAAATTTAACTTTTGTGATTCGTTCCATTTTCTCGGATTCAGATATTTTGCGGATTCGAATATTGAATTTACTATCCGCAATGAACTCAGATATGAATCACGTTATTCGAATCCGCTTTAATTTTAATTTGAATATTCGAATATGTTTTCCACTTCATTTATATATTTATAGCGATAATTGAATAAATTAAAATTGTTTATAATCTATACTTATATATTATATTAAAAGAATCCCATGTTACTGTAGCAACCTTTGGCAGTTAGAGTTGCCTATTTGTTAGATAAATTACAAAATGAGTTGACCAATTAAAATTATTTACATTGTAGAGTAATTATAATAAATAATTATTAATTAAAAAATAGAAAAATTAGCTTTTGTGATTCGTTCCATTTTCTTGGATTCAGATATTACGAATTCGGATATTTTGCGGATTCGAATATTGAATTTACTATCCGCAACGGACTCAGATATGAACTACGTTATCCGAATCCGCTTTAATTTTAGTTCGGATAGTGTTGGATATTCGAATATGTTATCCCTCCATTTATATATTTAAATCGACACCTGAATAAATTAAAATTGTTTATAATTTATAGTCATTATAATAAATGATTGTTAATAAGGAAACAATTTTTTTTTTATTTTTGTGATTCGATCTTTTTTTCGATCGGATATTATGGATTCAGATAATTTTTGGATTCGGATATTGAATTTACCATCGCAGCGGATTCTGAGTTGATTCGTATATGAACCATTGGATATCTATTATTCAAATTCGCTTTAATTTTGATTTGGATATACGAATCCATTATCCGCTCCATTTACATATTTAGTTCTTATTTAATTTTATATCTTTATTTTTATAAAATGATTTAATAAATTCACATATTTAACGGATTCAGATATCTGATGGATATTACTCTTTAAATCTTATGTGAATTCAAATAGTAATCGAATAATAAACAGATTCGAATTTTGGATAAATTAAGCGGATTCGAATATTTAAAAAATTATAGATATCCAATCCGCTGCAATCTTTATATGGGACCAATTTTTTTTTTGTTGTTGAAAGAATTACAAAATTAACTAATAAACCAAAAATATTGGAAGAATTACAAAATGAATCAATTAACTAAAAAAATTTATTATCTACTATTATTACAATAAATAATTATTAAGGAAATAGAAAAAAAATTATGTGAAAATAAGATTTTGCAATTATGTTTTATCTTTTGAGAAGAAAAAAAAGAAATACTTGCAGGAGTAATCAATCAGTTTGCACTCCCACGTCAAAGAAAGTGAAATCTGATTGGTAAAAAAATCGATTTAAGTTTTACTTTTTGATGAATTTGACACTTAATTTTTAAAAAAGTTAAATTTATAATTTTATGTTTTTTATTTAAAATTGATTTAGTAATAAAAAAAATTTATTTATGAAGAAAGTGTAATTTAAAATATTTAATTTTTATATTAAATATATAATTATTTTAATATATAAATATATATTTAAATATTTAAATAAATAATTATTATTTAATATAATTAAAATTATATAAAAAAAATTCAAATCTCAGCGAAGCGGGGAAACATTCAAGTATATTGTAATAATAATCTATCTAAAGACGAAAATCTAAAATTTATAATCTATAATCTATAACTATAATTAAAAATTTATAATTTATAATCTATAACCTATAACTATAATTAAAAGTTATCCCAAATAATGAGATTGCTCAATTTTAATTTTGAAATGCTTTGATCGGGGACAACTAAGCATGGTATTAAGTGTGTTTGAATGATTAATTAGGGTATTGTCAAGCTTTTTTTTTTTTTTTTTTTTTTTTTTTAATGAAGGAAAGAAAGAGAAGAAAGAAAAGAGAAAGAGAAAGAGAAAGAGAAAATTTGTGTGTTCGTATTGTATTTGTGTTTGTGTTATCTTTTTGTGTCATTATCGTATTAAAGGTATATAAATTTATGTAATTTATAACTATAATTAAAAGTTGTCCTCAAGCAATGAGATTGCTCAATTTCAATTTTGGGATACTTGATCAGGGACAATTAAACATGAGTATTAAGTGTGTTTGAGGGGTTAATTAAGGTATTGTGAAGTTTTTTTTATGAAGAAGGAAACAAAGAAAAGAAAGAGAAAGAAAGAGAAAGAGAAAGAGGAAGAAAGAAAAAAAAAGAAATGAGAAAGAAAAAAAAAAGAGAAAATGTGTGTTTCTATCGTGTTTGTGTTCGTCTTATTTTTTGTGTCATTATTGTATTAAAAATATTATAAATTTATATAAATTTTGACACGGTAATAATTCGTTTTATGTAGATTTTGACACGTTCATGTATTCGTGTCGTGGTCATATTTTTTTCGTGTCTTGTCATGTTTTAATTATTTTTTCCATGCCGTGTTCGTGTCATGTCGAAATTCATCCCATATTTTGTATAATTTGGCATAGTTATTCAATTTTAACTCTAAGTTCATTGACTTAAGAATTAGATCATTGTATATGCCATACATTAATATAAATTGTTGCAACCTAAAAAAACAAGTCTCATCGCGAGACCTTATATTCGTTTAAGCGTGACAGTAAAAAAACAGAGGAAAAAGACGACTTAATTTCTCTTGAAATAAAATGAGGGTTTGAAAATAACCTCGAAAAAGACATGGAGTCGCCACCAATATTTTTTGGCTAGGTGTGATCGGCCACCTATTAAATCCGGTTTTGTAAAACATTTTAAAATTAATTAAAATATTTTTTAAAATCAATTTCAAGTCTGCGTTATAAACCAGAGAAAATCGAAGAATCGGGTTCGGGACTCGGTTACGTGCGGGAAGGAATAGCACCCCCACAACGCCCGTATAAAACGGTACCTTATTAATCGTGTGTTATCTCAAGTTTCGGTAAAAAGTCGGTTTTGAATTTGGTATTTTAAATTAATTCCCAATTGAAAGAAAAATAATTCCATTTTTAATTGAAAATGATCCGAAATTTATTAATTCAAAAATTTTCTATATTCCCCAACAAACGTGGCAAAATATAGAAATTTTTATTAATTTGGAAAATTTTCTGAATCATTCTCGTTTTAAGAAAGATATTTCATTATTAATGATAATTGATGATATCCTCCCTAGCAAACCCGGCAGAGAACTCATGAATTATTTTAACTAGGGAATATCTTTATTTTAATGAAAATCATTATCTTTTTCAAAATATTAAAAAAAATATATGAATATGAACATGTATGACATAGTAAAAATGATATAACCAAGTCTAGATAATATAATGCAACCCTAAATGATATGATATAATTTAAATGGCATAGCATATTCTAGATGAAATGAAATATCCAAAGTAAGATGATATATTCTAAATGAAATGAAATATCCTAAGTGACATGATATATTCTATATGAAATAATATGATTTAAATGACATAGCAAATTTAAATGCATGGCATATTTTAAATAATATAAGCTATATGACATGGAAAATAATCTAAGTGACATAAAATGATATGAAACATAAAATAATGTTATTATGAAATATGCATGAAAATAAAAATAATAATGCATGAACATAGTATATGCTAAATGATGTGACAAAAATAAATGATTAAATAAAAAGCATAGGATAGCATGCAATATTCAAAACCATATAACAAACAATATAACATTAAAATAATAACAATAACATAGAAATCATCATAGCAAAAATCACATATTATATAGTATGCATGAATATGGAAAACGCAATGCATGAAAGTGTATTTTTTCCTTTAAATAAGGAAATCCGTATACTTAAAAAGATATCCGGCTACCTTAGGAAAAGACATCAAATTAAATTTTCTAAAATCAAAATACTTTGTGATTGTTCGAAATCAATTTTGAAAATCTTGAATGAAAAATAATTCATGGCAGAATTCCCTTTGAAAAAGGCTCTAATTCCTAAATTTGAAACCCGAGCTTTATAAAATCATTTTTAAAGATTAAAAAGGCTTAGAAACCAACCTAGTATAGTAACTAAGGTTACTAATCAACCCCTTCTAAATGCCTTAGCCGAAATTAACAATTGTTTTTCCTTTGAATTCAAATTTGACCATACTGTCCAGTTTTAAAGCGTGATTTTTTAACCTATTTTTAAAATTTCAAAAAAAAAACTAAAACAAATACTGGAGACTGAGAACATGTAAAAATACACGAAAAAAAATTGGCTTAATTTTTTGATTAAAGATAACTTTCTAGCGGGAAAGTCAGAATATTGGGTGAAAACTGTTTTGCCAAAACACATTTTTTTGCCTTTGATAAAATCATTTAAAAACCAAAGTAAAAATGTTGGAGACTCTTCTAAGGACCTAAAAACAGTAGCTAAATTTTCTAAAAAACTGGACAAGATTTTTCTAAGTAAAAAAAATCACAAAGGTGGAAAAATCAACTTGACAACTCTTTAATTTTCCACGAGTATGCTCAAGTGAGCATGACTTTGAGCCATTGGTTGGCCTAAATCACAAATCATGTGGCATGAGATGAGATGCATGAACATACAGCAAATTGAATGCATGAAATGAATGATTTAAAACCTAAATGAGATGGAAAATGCATGGCATAAAGAACATGGACTAGACCTAACATGGACTTACATGGCAAAAAATGCTATCCTAACCTAAATATGCATGAGATGCGTAGTAATGCAAATGAGACTTAGACCTAAAATGACATGAAAATGCATGGCAATACAAAGTGACCTAAGACCTAAATAGCATAGCAATGCATGGCAATGCCAATATGATCTAAGACCTAATATACATGGGAATACACATGGCAATACAAATATGGCCTAGACCTAAAATGTCATGAGAATACATAAAAGCATCATGAACATATAATGACCAAATAAACCTAATACTAATGCTTGAACAAACAGCAACTAATACACAATCTCATGGCATAGTAATGCAAAGCATGGTACCTAAACAAAATGCAAATGCACACACAAGGCAAGGAACTCATGAAGAGGCCGAATGGTCACTAATTCTATATGGAAAAATGTAGCAAGGCATTAACACAAACACATGGAAAACTAAATCAAAACACACAATATTATGGCATGAAATGCAAACCTATCACCTAAATAAGATGAAAATGCAAAAGCAAAATGGAACATGTTGGCCGAATGGTCACTAAACAATCATAGTGAAATCCTAGCTAGAAATAACACAAACACATGGAAGCATAATAAACTAGCAAACATGATAATAATGCAAACATGTACAAAAAATCATCATGGCCGAATGAAAACAACATGGACATGGCATGGTCTAAATGTATGAAGATCAATGGAAACATATTAAACAAGTAAACATGATAAAAATGCACACATGCACAATGAAATCCATCATGGCCGAATGAAAACAACATGAATATGGCATGGCATTATCACAAACACATGGCATGGTTTAGAAATAAGCTACCACAATCAAGCTAACCTACCAAAATCAAGCTAATCTAACACAAGTAAGCTAACCTACCACAACAAATCTCATGAACAAAATAAAAGATAAAATCATCTAAAAAAGGAGACACCATTCGGCCATGATGTAAAAAAAATGAAGAAAATTTGTTTTTTTTTTTATTTCTTTTAAAACAAAGTAGAAAGCTCCTTAGAACTTATTTAAAAAACAAGTTTATTTCATAAAAGAGAATAAAATAACAATCAAAATAGCAAAATCATGTCAACAAAGTATGAGAAAATCATGAAAGAACATAGCTACCTTGCTCTAGCTTTCCAAATCAAGAAGTAGTAAGCAAAACCTTTCTTTTTTCTCTTTTTTCCCTCTTTTCTTTTTTCCTTTCTTTTTTCCCTCCTTTTTTTTTTCTCTCTAGCTACTGCCCTTGTTCAGCCCCTTAGCCTCCAAAAAAATCTGAATCCCCCTCCATAGTGATGGCCGAATAGCCCTTAGTAGTGTAGGTTCTAGGTTTTTTTACACCAATTCTCATCCAATGGTCTTTGATCCAAGATGCTTTCTATGTAGAATTCTCACCCTTAGATTGGAATAATTAGCTCCTAAATATGATTTCATGAAGATGATGTCATAAATAGGATGTCATAAATAGGACATCATTCTTCTCCATCCATTGGTCCATGTGTCACAATTTCAAAGGCTTGATCAAGAAAAATAACTACCTTCCTCTTCACTCTTGGCCCTTTGATCTAAAATCTCAACAAAATCACTCTCCATTAAAGGGTTGGCTGATTGCCCTTTTAAAATCTAGCCCAATCTCCAAATTTTTAAAGGCCTTCTTCCGTTTCTTCGGTGAAATAACTTTTTTGACCCCCAAACCAAATTAAATAGAAAACGGAGTCCAAATCAAAATTTTTCATAATTTTTGGAGCTCATTTGCTATTTTTTTTTCGAGATTTATCTGCTTGAATCTTTGCATAGTGGGCCCGGGATTTGCCATTTTACAAACGAACTCTGAATCCAGATTTTTCATTGCCAATCTCTTCCAAATAATTTAAGAATGAGATCTGCAAATTTTCAAAATTTTTGGAACTCATTTGCTACTTTTTGAGATTTATCTTCTAGAATTTCAACATAGTGGGCCCCGAGATTTGCCATTTTGCAAACGAGCTCGGAATCCAGATTTTTCTTCGCCAATATCTTCCAAAAGATTTAAGAATGAGATCTGCAAATTTTTAGAATTTTTGGAGCTCATTTGGTATTTTTCTCGAATTTTTTAGTTTTGCCCTTTTGCCTCCGAAGCCCGGTTTTGCTCAAAACAAGTCCGATTTTCAGATTTTATTTTTCTGGGCCTTTGTCATATATTTAATTGGAGTTGGTTCAAAAGCACCCAATTTTTACAATCAAATTCCCCTTCGATTTGATTTTTCTTTTTTTCACTATCGGGAATTTCCTCGTTTTTTCGTTTTTTCTCCAATCGGCTCTTTTCTCGAAATTTCTTCAAACTTAGCCTTGGGCTATCCTTGTTTACTCACTCCTCATCAATTAAGGGCTTTAGTTTTATCGAATCGAGCCATTTCTGTAATTTTCCCAATTTCACCAAAATCCACCAAAAACCCTAATTCTCGGTTTTCTTCCAAATTGACTTTTCCTTCTGTTTTTCTTCCAAGTAGCTTCTCCATTACCCATAGTCAGTGCCTAGGTTTCATTTGGAACCTTCAATTTTGACCAATTTGATCGTTTAAGCATTTTCCCCCAAATTTTCTGAATTAGGGTTTCCTTTCTCTTAAATCTCCGTAACCTAACTTCCGAACTCCATATCTTTCAATGTAGACCTCGGATTATCAAAATTCTTTCACCATTTTTCAATTGAACTTTGAATCTTGATTTTGAAAGTGGGTTGACTTTTTCAATAGTTGACTTTTCGAGGTTGATTTTTTTGGGGTTGACTTTTTCAAGATTGACTTTTTATGTCTGCTTTCTTAAACTAAGTCACGGAGTACCACCTACAGGATGAGAAAAGCCTTTTTGCATTCTGAAACATCAATTTAGGAAGAAAATATACCTGATTTAGTGGTCCGACAAAATTAGGTGTCTACAGCTGCCCCTTTTTGGCTATTGCTGAGAATTAGGAATCAGGCAAAGATAAACAAATACTAATTTTGTCTGGTTAGTGAAATCACATGTGAAGAAAGGGGAAAGGGGTTTTCATTTTTTCACTTTTCATTTTATCATTTTTTTTTTTGTTTTGAAAAGGTTGTAAATAGAAGAATTTGTCCTTAAATTGAGTTCCCTAACTAATTAAGGCTCGAACCGTCTTAAGGAAATGGGTTCGATTTGCAAGAGAAGAAATGACATCGACGATGGTCTCGGGGTCTTATCTCGTCTTGTGCTAACCTTACTGGCATGGGTGAAATCGAAAATTGAAAAAGATCTAGATGAAGCCAAAGATTAAAAAGGCATGGGTGAAACCAGAAAATTGAAAAAGATCTGGATGAAACCAGAGAATAAAAGGGCATGTATGAAACCAGAAAGTTGAGAAAGATCTGGATAAAACCAGAAGTTGAAATGACATGGGTGAAACCAGAAAATTGAGAAAGATCTGGATGAAACCAGAGATTGAAATGACATGGGTAAAACCAAAAAATTGAGAAAAATATGGATGAAACCAGAAAATTGAGATAACATTGATGAAACTAGAAAATTGAGAAAGATCTGGATGAAACCAGAGATTAAAAAGGCATGGGTGAAACCAAAAAATTGAAAAAGATCTGGATGGAACTAGAGATTAAAAGGCATGGATGAAACCAGAAAATTGAAAAAGATCTGGATGAAACCAGAGATTAAAAAGGCATAGGTGAAACCAGAAAATTGAAAAGGATCTGGATGAAACCAGAAATTGAAAAGCATGGGTGAAACCAGAAATTGAAAAGCATGGGTGAAACCAGAGATTGAAATGACATGGGTAAAACCAGAAAATTGAGAAAGATCTGGATAAAACCAGAAAATTGAGATAACATGGGTGAAACCAGAAAATTAAGAATGACTGGATGAAACCAGAGATTAAAAAGGAATGGGTGAAACCAGAAAATTGAAAAAGATATGGATGAAACCAGAGATTAAAAAGGCATAGGTGAAACCAAAAATTTGAAAAAGATCTGGATGAAACAAGAAATTGAAAAGCATGGGTGAAACCAGAAATTTGAAAACAATCTGGATGAAACCAGAGAATAAAAAGGCATGGGTGAAATGAGAAATTGAAAATCATGGGTGAAACCAGAAATTTGAAAAAGATCTAGATGAAACCAGAGAATAGAAAGGTATGGGTGAAACCAGAAAATTGAAAAAAAATTTGGATGAAACCAGAAATTGAAATGACCTGGAAATTAACCTGAAGGATTTGAGAGAGGATGCAAATGCTTCATGGTGTAAATGCAAATGTCCTGGATTGATGCAAATGCTTCTAAATGCAGATGCAGATGTCTTGGATTGATGCAAATGCTTCTAAATGCGGATGTAGATATCTTGGATTGATGCAAATGCTTCTAAATACAGATGCAGATGTCCCCACGAATCATGTTCATGTAAGTGGTTCATGAATGGTGCAATTGCAGCTACAATGAAGATGCAATGATCCTAGAAATGATGCACTTGCTTGAGATGATGCGAATACAAATATCTATGAAGGATGTACTTGTAAAGATAGAATGCAGATGTTCATGAAAAAATGCAAATACAAATACTCATGAATTATGCAAATGCTTGCTGACACGGTGCAGATGCAAAGCTTGATGAAGAGATGAGTGCTCATGAGTGATGCAAATGCCCCTGATCATTTTTCTAGACTTTGGCTTAGCCTTTCCCATTCATTTTTCCTCTTCCAATCAGAGTATATCTTTGGCTATTCTCTTGCCCCAACAGTTTTCAAACTCTTATCAACAGAAATCTGCTTGCTGAGTTCTATTTCTTCTTCTCATATTTGGAAGTCAAGGTTAACCCTAGTAGTTCCACACCTTTGGGTTGGAAAACCCTTATCTCATGTCAACATCAAAAATGGGTATTTCAAAAATATTTTTATTTTTTTTCTTGTTTTGAAAACTTCTGAACAAAAAATATTAACCCCACAGTGTGTGATGTACAAAGCTTTTGAAGACTGATGATCACTGTTAGAAATTTCTCTAAGTGTCAATCTAGGTTTTTTTCAACTGAGATTGGCAAGGCTTGGTATAACAAGATTCTGGCTTTTCCATGAAAACTTCATAACAAAAATGTATACCCCTTCTAGGCTCACAAATGGAACAGGTTTTATAAATCATAAATTCATTGAGAACCAAACAAATTCAACATTATTTTAGTTTCCATATCAAGGCATTTTGACAAGCGTCAAGATTGGCCGGGATGTTTAAACTAGAAAGTCGATTTTGGAGGGAAAAAGTTTTAGTTTTTGAAATCAATCCTCCAAATGACAGTTGACAATTTGGGGGATTCAAGAATTCCTAGATGTTCCTCGATGACCACTTCTTCAAGATGACCTTCTCTTTTATGGTATTGGCACTATCATAGATGGCATCGAAAATTCCCATTTTACTTTAGACCGCCCATTTTTGGGTTTTCGCCCTAGAGTCCCATTCTTCCTTATTTTTTTCTTCTCTTTTTTATTGTTTTACCATGCACTTGAGAATTCTAAATTCTTCCTTAGTGAAATGATAATTCGATGAGATGGGCTAAAATCTGAAGAAAAACCCTTCAAGTTAAATATTCATGCTTGATCAAAATGGACATTTAAAGCACGTAATGTAGGCCATGGCTAGGGGTTCAGAAAGAAAGGATAAATAGGCCCAAAATATGTGTTTGAGGGTAATCAGATCAAGGATCATTTCTTGAGGAGGGTTCCCTTTTGAGGCATTTTGTCCCTTTTGGACTTTTCTTTCCTTTTTTGACTTTTGCTCTTTTTCTTCCTTGCTTTTGGCTTTCATTTCGCCATCCTTTTCACATTTTTTCTTTTTCCTTTTTCTCTTGCATCTTCATTTCGACAGAGTGAGCCCATATTTATTTGGGAGCTCGATTTGTTTTGTATACGTCTTTGAGTTAGGAATCATTTTTCCGTGATCTTTGAGAAGATCTTTCCTCGTATTTGCCCTTAGTGCAGAGGGTGATCCTTGACCAGGGTTTAAAGAAAAAGAATTCCTTAAGCTCAAAAGGGGTGACTATGGATAATTTTCTTTTTGTGAGAGGATATAAAAGATGGCTATTTATCATATCAAGCACGAATATTCTCATTGAAAAGCAATCCCCAAGGGAAATAGATAATCAAAATTTCATTTTCACTTCGGAATCATTCGAATTCTCATATGCATGATATCACAATTTTTCTTTTTCTTTTTTCTCTTTTTTTTTTTGTCGCATGCCCCCAACGATTCATGCATTAATTCTCCTTTAACCATCATGTATCCATCATTTCTACATATGATGCCCCAATTGGATCAACTTTGGGAATTTGTATCATTACAAGGAACATCGCAATTCTAGATTGAAAATGCTGAGTTTCAATCTTGGGTGGGTTTGTTTGAAATACCAAGGAAAATATGACCCAAAAAACGGGTTTTCTCTGGGACATGGGATAATCTAGTTTAATCATTGTGCCCCAGGGTGTCAATCATGAAGTGATGTTTGGGCTGTCAATATGTGATCCCGTCGCGGGGACCCGTTCGAGTGAGGGGGAAACAGAAGCAGAGGAAAAGAGGACTTAATTCCGCTTGATTGAAATAAAAGGTCGAGGGTATGAAAACGGCCTCGTAAAAAGAAATGGAGTCGGCACCAATCTTTTTTAGCTAGGTGTTATCGGCCACCTATTAAAACCGATTTTGTAAAATATTTTAAAATTAATTAAAACATTTTTAAAACCAATTTCAATTTCGCGTTTTAAATCAAAGAAATCAAAGAAGCGGGTTCGGGACTTGGTTACGTGTGGGGAAGGATTAGCACCCCCACAACGTCCGTATAAAATGGTACCTTATTAATCACGTGTTATCTCAAGTCTCGATAAAAAAGTCGATTTTAGATTTGGTATTTTAAATTCATTCCCAATTTAAAGAAAAATATTTCCACTTTTAATTGAAAATGATATGGAATTTATTAATTCAAAATTTTCCTATATTCCCCAACAAACGTGGCAAAATATAGAAATTTTTATTAACTTGGAAAATTTTCCGAATCATTCTCGTTTTAAAGAAGATATTTCGTTATTAATAATAATTGATGATATCCTCCCTAGCAAACCCCCAGAAAACTCATGAATTATTTTAACTCGGGAATATCTTTATTTTATTGAAAATCATTATCTTTTTCAAAACATTTTTTTAAAAACATGAATATGGACATATGTGACATAAATAGAATGACAAGTCTAGATAATATAATGCAACCTAAATGAAATGATATAATTTAAATGGCGTAGCATATTCTAAATGGAATGAAATGATTTAAATGACATGGCAAATGTAAATGATATAACATATTTTAAATGACATGGCATATTCTAAATAATATAATCTAAATGACATGGAATATAATCTAAGTGACATGAAATATAAAATAATGCTATCATGAAATACATGAAAATAAAAATAATGCATGAACATAGTATATGCTAAATGATGTGACAAAAATAAATGACTACATAAAAAACATAGGATAACATGAAATATTCAAAATCATATGACAAACAATGACACCATAGAATATAAATCAAAATAATAACAATACCATAGAAATTATCATAGCAAAAAAAATATTATAAAATATGCATGAATATGGAAAATGCAATGCATGAAAATGTATTTTTTCCTTTAAATAAGGAAATCCGTATATTTAAAAAGATATCCAGCTACCTTAGGAAAATATACCAAATTCAATTTCTAAAATCAAAATACTTTGTGATTTGTTTGAAAACAATTTCGAAAATCTTGGATGAAAAATAAATCTTAATCGAATCCCTTTTAAAAATGGCTCTAATTCCTAAGTTTGAAAACCTGGACTTGACCACCCTTAACCCAAAGTTTATAAAATCATTTTTAAAGTTTAAAATGGCCTAGAAACCACCCTAAGATAGTAGCTAAAATTTCTAATCAACCCCCTCTAAGTAACTTAGCCAAAACAAAAAAATGATTTCCCCTCAAATTCAAATTCAAATCTGACTCTACTCTCCAGTTTTAAAACACAATTTTTTAACCTTTTTTTTAAAAATTTAAACAAATCTAAAAAAACTACTGGAGACTCAAAACATGTAAAACTACACGGAAAAAATTGGCTTAATTTTTTGATCAAAGATAACTTCCCAGAAAAATCGGGAAAGTTAGAAAATTGGGTGAAAACTGTTTTGCCAAAACACATTTTTTTTTTGCCTTTGATGAAATTATTTAAAAATCAAAGTAAAAATGTTGGGGACTCTCCTAAAGACCTACAAACAGTAGCTAATACTTCTAAAAAGTTAGACAAAAATTGGCTAAGAAAAAGAAATCACAAAGGTAGAATAATCAATTTGATAACCCTTTAATTTTCCACAAGTATGCTCAAGTGAGCATGACTTTGAGCCATTGATTGGCCTAAGTCATAAATCATGTGGCATGACATGAGATGCATGAACATACAGCAAGTGAAATGCATGAAATGCATGATTAAAAATCTAAATGGCATGGAAAATGCATGGCATACAAAATAACCTAATACCTAGCAGGATTTTGCATGGCAATAAATGTAATCCTAACCTAAGTATACATGAGATGCTTAATAATGCAAATGAGACTTAGACCTAAAGTGACATGAAATGCATGGTAATGCAAAATGACCTAAGACCTAAATAGCATAGCAAATGCATGGCAATATCAATATGATTCTAGACCTTATGTGCATGGAATTATGCATGGCAATACAAGGATAGCCTAGACCTAACAAACTTGCATGGCAATAAATACAATCTCAACCTAAGTATGCATGATATGCATAATAATGCAAATAAGACTTAGACCTAAAGTGACATGAAATGCATGGTAATACAAAGTGACCCTAGACCTAAATAGCATAGCAATGCATGACAGTACCAATATGATTCTAGACCTTATATGCATGGGAATATGCATGGCAATATTAAGATGGCCTAGACCCTAAATGTCATGAGAATGCATGGAAATGTCATGAACATATAATGACCAATAAACCTAATACTAATGCATGAACAAACAGCAACTCATACACAATTTCATGGCATAGTAATGCAAAGCAATGGTCCCTAAACAAAATGCAAATAAACACACAAGGGAGAAACACATGCAAAGGCCTAATGGCCACTAAATGATCTAATGCAATCCTATCTAGCCAATAACACAAAAAACAGGGCAAACCAAATCAAAATACAAAATGTTATGGCATGAAATGCAAACCTATCAACTAAACAAAATGAAAATGCATACACAGAGCAATAGGAGTCATGTTGGCCGAATGGTCCTGAAAATAATCATGGTATAATCCTAGCTAGCAAATAACACAAACACATGGTAGCAAACATGATTATGATGCAAATATAATGACTAACATAACTCAGGAACATATCAATGACTATATAACAAACACATGGCATGGTCTAACTATGTAAACATAAATGGAAGCATACTAAGGAAGTTAACACATAAAAAACATGAACATGGTAATTTAAACCTTGCATGGCCGAATGGTCTTATGAATTTAGCAAGGCATTTCCAAAAACACATGGCATGATGTATTGTTAACCTACCACAAATCAAGCTAATCTAACACAAGTAAGCTAACCTTCCATAATAAATCTAATGAACAAAATAAAAAATAAAATCATTTAGGAGAAGGAAGGCCATTCGGCCATTGTAGAAAAAACATTGAAAACATGTTGTTTTTCATATTGGCTTTGAAAAGAAAAATAGTAGCTATTTACAAACAAATTCATTTCATAAAAAAGAAAACATATCAATAAAAAAAACAAGATTATGTCAATAAACTATGAAAAATAACCATGAAAGAGCATAGCTACCTTGACCTAGCTTTCCAAATCAAGAAGAAACAAGCTAAAACCCTTCTTTTCTTCCTCTTTTCTTCTCCTTTCTTTTCCTTTCTTTTTTTTTCTCTCTTTTTCTCCTTAGCTACTGCCTCTTTTCCAGCCTTCAAAGCTTGTGAAAAAACAGCTCAGCCCCCCCTCTCTTAGCCTTGGCTGAATGGCCCCTCAACCATAAGATAGGTTGTGCACTTTTTCTCCTCCAATTTTGGCCCTTAGATTAGGATCTTTTGATGACACAATAAAAATACCTTCTTGCCAATTGATAGCAGCCCTTAAGATGTGTACTCAACACTTCTAATAACCTCAGCCCATAGATGAAATAAGGATACAATCCCATGCACTAACTTGCTTGGCCAAATGAACCTCTACCCTTGGATGAGTTGTGCTCATCTTTCTTCTTCCATTCTTAGCCATTGGATGAGGTTTCTTTCATGACAAATAAAAATTTCAGCTTGGCATTTAATCTTGGCCATTGAATGGTGCATTCAACTTTTTTGCAAGGCACCTAAGCCATTGGATGAAGGGGGAACCATTTGTAAGGTACTAGTGGAAGCATTTTGAGCATGATAGTGACTAAGGAATTAAATTGGTCAAGCTTCCTTCTTCTCCTCTATGCTGACTGACCAAGGGAGGAATTATCTCAGCAATTCCTTCATCTTTCATATTTTTCTTAAATACAAATTGGTCCATTTCGATTTCTTCGATAAAATGACCTTTTTTGACCCCCGAACCTAAATAAATAGCAAACAGACTCCAAATTGAAATTTTCTTTTTTCAATACTTTTGAAATAATAAAAAATTGAATTCTAGAACTTTTCAAAAAATTTCAAGTCCATTTGCTATTTTTTTTAAATTTATTTCCAAAATTACCCCTTAGTGCACCCGAACTTTTACCATTTTGTAAATGAGCTCTGAATCCAGATTTTTATTCACCAATCTTTTCCAAATAAATTAAAAGTGTGATTTGGAAGTTTTGGTAATTTTTGGAGCTCATTTACTATTTTTTTCAGGATTTATCCTTTTGAATTTTTGCATAGTGGGCCCGAGATTTGACCATTTGCAAACGAACTCCGAAGCCAGATTTTCTAACCAATCTCTTCCAAATAATTTAAGAATGAGATCTGCAAATTTTTAGAATTTTTGAAACTCGTTTGCTATTTTTTTGGGATTTATCCTTTTGAATTTCTACATAGTGGGCCCGGGATTTGACTATTTTGCAAACGAATTTCGAATCCAGATTTTCTTTCTCCACTCTCTTCAAAATGATTTAAGAATGAGATCTGCAAATTTTCAAAATTTTTAGAGTTCATTGGCTATATTTTTCAAATTTTCCAATTTTGCCCTTTTGCCTCCAAAGCCTGGTTTTGCTCAAAACAAGTCCGATTTTCAGGTTTTCTTTTTCTGGGCCTTTTTCATATACTGAATTGGAGTTGGTCCAAAAACACCCAATTTTTACGATCAAACTCCCTTCCGTTTTGATTTTTCTTTTTTTTTTTTAGTATCAGGAATTTCCTCGTTTTTCCTTATTTCCTCCAATCGGCTCTTTTCTCGGAATTACTTCAAATTGAGCCTTGGGCTATCCTTGTTTAACCATTCCTCATCAATTAGGGGCTTTATTTTTACCAAATAAGGCCATTTCTGCATTTTTCCCAAATTTCACCAAAATCCACCAAAAACCTTAATTTCGATTTTTTTTCGAATTGACTTTTCTTTCAGTTTTTCTTCCAAGTAGCTTCTCCATTACCCGTAGTCAGTGCTTATCTTTCATTTGTAACCTTCAATTCTGACCAATTTGATCGTTTAAGCACTTTTCCCCAAATTCCCCGAACTATGGTTTCCTTTCTACTAAAATTTCGTAACCTAACTTTCGAACTCCATATCTTTCAATGTAGACCTCGGATTATCAAAATTCTTTCACCATCTTTCAATTGAACTTCAAATCTTGATTTTAAAAGTGGGTTGACTTTTTTAATAGTTGACTTTTTGGGGTTGACTTTTTTGAGGTTGACTTTTTCAAGATTGACTTTTTCTGTCTGCTTTCTTAGACTAAGTCTCAGAGTACCACCTGCAGGATGAGAAAAGCCTTTTTGCATTCTGAAATATCAATTTAGGAAGAAAATATACCTGTTTTAGTGGTCCGAACAAAATTAGGTGTCTACAGCTGCCTCTCTTTGGCTATTGCTGAGAATCAAGAATTAGGCAAAGATAAAAAAACACTAATTTTGTCCGGTTAGTGAAATCACATGTGAAGAGAAGGGAAATGGAGTTTCCTTAACTTTTTTTTTTCTTTTTCATCATTTTTTCATTTTTTTTTTGAAAAAGCTATAAATTGAAGATTTTGTCCTTAAATTGAGTTCCCTGACTAATCAAGGCTTAACCCGTCTAAAGGAAATAGTTTGATTTTCAAAGTGAAAATTATGCCCGAAGGTCTTGAAAATAGTGCCCGGAGGTCTTATCCATGATTTAAAGAAAAATGATGCCCGAAGGTCTTAAAAATGGTGCCTAGAGGCCTTATCCGTGATTTGGAAAAAAATACGCTATATGCGACTTTAAAAATGATGGCCGGATGTCTTAAGAATAGTGCCCGAAGGCCCCATGATTTGGAAAAATGCATTGTATGTGACTATAAAAATGATGGCCGGAGGTCTTAAGAATGGTGCCCGAAGGCGTTACCCGTGATTTGGAAAAAATGCGTTGTATATGACTTTAAAAATGATGCCCAAAGGTCTTAAGAATGGTGTCCGGAGGCCTTACCCTTGATTTGGAAAAATGTGCTGTATGTGACTTTAAAAATGATACCCGGAGGTCTTACCCATGATTTGGAAAAATGCGCTATATACTTTAAAAATGATGCCCGGAGGTCTTAAGAATGGTGCCCGGAGGCCTTATCTATTGTAATAACCAATTTTTGCCCGGGTCGGACCCGAACCCGACCCGGGCCTTCTACAAGCCCACCCTGGCCCAACAGGCCAAATCGGGCCTGCTAACCAGCAGGCCCAACAGGGCCTGCTACTCAGCAGGCCTAACAGGCCCGTTTTCATCTAGCCCAATAGGGCCCCTAACCAGAAACCCAAGCCCAGCACCAAACCCTAGCTGCCAGAAACCCTCCCCTGCCACCACCAACCCCTGACAGCCCCACACGCCACCAGAAACCCACTGCCACCACCAACCACCCAAACCCTCCCCCACACTCAAGCACCTACCCACTGCCACCACCACCCCTGACAGCCCCAAACCCAAACCCACACACAAACATCTACACACGCCACCCCCCATAAAACCCCAATCAACCCCCCCTCCACAAAAAAAAGGAGATCCGGACCCCAAAAACCCAGATCAGGACCCCAAATATCCAGATCGAGCCCTCCTTTTCTCCCAAAAAAAAAACACCCCACCACCGAACCCCCACACACAAAGAAAAGCATTCCAAACCCTGCAAAAAAAATCACAAACACCCATTCAAAAAAAGGTAGAAATCGAAAACAACCAGAAACAAAAATCATTTTGAAAATTTTTTTTGGGCCAGATCTACTCGGATCTGGCCCGATTTGGAGGAAATCGGCGGCAGATCCGCATCGAGGGAGCCCCCGCGAGTCGTTTCGACTCATTTTGGGCCAGGAAGCTCGCCAGAGTACGGCAGAGCATGACGGCCAGCGGCGGAAACGGCGATCGGCGTGACGGTCCTCTGGCCGGTTTTTGGGGCTTTCAGAGAGAGAGAGAGAGGAAAGAAAAAGAGGAGAGAGAGAAAGAAAAAAAAAGAAAAAAAAAGAAAAAAAATAAAAAAGGGGCTATTTATAGCCCCAGGAAGCGGGTCAACAGACCAGCGCGTCGACCAGCGGGTCGACCCGGGGTCCGCGCGGGTCACCCGTTTTCTTTTTTTTAAAAAACAATATACGGCGCCAAAACGGCGCCGTTTCGCCCAGGGTCTGCGCGTGGACCCGGATCCGACCCGGGGTCCGCGCGCCCGACCAGGGTTCCAAAAAAAAAATACGGCGCTGAAACGACGCCGTTTCGCCCAGGGTCCATGTGTGGACCCGGATCCGACCCGGGTCCGCGCGCTCGTCCCTGTTTCAAAAAAATATACGGCGCCAAAACGGCGCCGTTTCGCCCAGGGTCCGCGCGTGGACAAGGATCCGACCCGGGGTCCGCGCGCCCGACCCGGGTTCAAAAAAAATAAAAATAAAAAAGAGAAAAAGAGTATCCGGCCCAAACCGAATCCGGCCTGCGCCGAACCGGCCCAGGCCTTGGGCCCAACAGGCCAGGGAGGAGGGCCAGGAAAAAACAAAAAAAAAAGAGAAAAAAGAAAGAAAAAAAAGAAAAAAAGAAAAAAAGGAAAAAATTAAAATATAAAAAAGGGAAAAATAAAAAAATAAAAGATAAAATTTTTAAAATAAAAGAAAAAAGGAAAAAATTGAATAGGGGTAAAAATAATAAGAAAGAAAAAAAAAGAAAGAAAAGTAAGAATTTTTTTTATAAAAAAATTAAAAAATTAAAAAATAACAATAATAATAAAAAAAGGAAAAAGAATAAAAAAAAATTTTAAAAAGAAGGGGAAAATTTTACGATTATCCATTTTGACGTTTTGATTTTTTTCAGGTGGTCGAGAACGAGCGAAGAATTTTACGAAGATCAAGTTCTGCATTTTGAATTCTCGGATTCTCGATATTTTTCAAGTATGGTTTTAATTTCCTCATTTATTTATATTACAATTTTTGTTTATTTATTCTTTTTCAGTATTCGATGTATTTTTATTGTTCTGTTTCGGTTTTAAAATTATAAAAGTAATTTTTCTAATTAATACATGTCTTTTAAAATTATTTTCGGTAAATAAAATTTTCTAAAAACGGATTTCTTTCTCGGGATGGTCGGAGCATCAATCGTTCTTTGAAATGGTCCGAGTAAGAATAATAATCGAAACATTATCGAAAATATCGGAGTGATTCGAGAATTATTCTTACATAGATAATTTCTTTTATTTCGAAAATAATTATTAAAAGCATTTTAATTTACACTTTCAAAAAAAAAAGATTTTTAATAAATGCGAATTACCGACGACGGAATTCGAAGGACGTCACGGTAGTGATTCCTAAGATATCTTGAGGTGAGAGAATCTCGTTAAATATCACCACGAGTGGTGGGAGTATTTAGCGACATGCTCGATACAAAAATTCGTTTTCATTTAAAAAAAAATAGAAATAGTCAAAATAAAAAATGAATTAAAAAAAAGTGAATGTTTATGTGTTCGATATCTTGTCATGCTCGTGTTTTTTTGAACATTATGTCGTGCATTTGATCGTATAATTAAGCTTTTTTTCGTACATGTTATATGCTAAATCGTGTGTATTCAATATTTTATTCGCATCATTCGCATTTAAATAAAATCGAGGAAAATGGATTAGCCGATGACGGAAATCGAAGAACGTCACGGTTGTGATTCCTAAGATATCCCGAGGTCAGAGAATTTCGCTAAATATCACCATGAGTAGTGGAAGTATTTAGCGATATGCTCAATACAAAAATTCGTTTTCATTTATGAAAATCATCAAAATAAAAAAGGAACGAATAAAGAATGAATATTTTCGCATTTGATATCTTGCTATACTCGTGTTTTTAATTTGCATGTTTAATCTTAGAGTTATGTATTTAATCATATGTCTTATATGCTAAGTCGTATGCATCCGATATTTAAATACTTGCATCATACGAAAATAAAAAATGGATATAAATTGCCGACGACGGAATTCGAAGGATATCACGGTTGTGATTCCTAAGATGTCTTGAGGTGAGAAGATCTCGTTAAATACCACCGAGAGTGTCGGGAATATTTAATGAGTATTTTCGATAATAAATTTGTGTTCACTTTCGTTTTCAAAAAAAAATAATAATCCAAAAAAATTCAAAAGTAATAAACATGGTTTTTTTTTTTTTTTAAAATAAAATAAAAATAAAAGAGAATTATTTTTAAATATTGATGTCAAGTCCATTAAATCGAGATTTAAGATAACACGTGATTAAATGGTACCGTTTCTAAACGGGCGTTGCGGGGGTACTAATCCTTCCCCGCACGTAACCGACTCCCGAACCCAATTTTGTTTTTTCATTCTGGTTCAAAGCGCGGACTTCGAAATTGGTTTTACAAAATGTTGTAATTAATTTTAAAATATTTCACTAAAACCGATTATAATAGGTGGCCAATCACACCTAGCAAAAATGATTGGTGGCGACTCCATTTTGTTTTCAAAATCGTCTAGCGGTCGAAAAAATAGTTATGACAGCTTGGCGACTCCACTGGGGACTTTTTGAGAGTCGAACCATAAGTTAGTCATGTGTTATCTTAAAATCTCGATTTAACGGATTTAATCGGTCTTTAAATTTAATTCTCTTGTTTTTGATTTTCCTTATCTATTAATTCGGCTGTTTATTTATTGTCGTCATTCTCGTTATTTTGCTTGCATTTATGCTTCGATATTTGTTGATTTTTTATTCTCATTTTTTTATTATATTTTTTATTATTCATTTTTTCTATATATTATTGATTCTAGTAATTATGGGATGGTTAGAATAAAGCGTCGTAAACAAGTGGTCGAAGGTTTGTTTGTTCCTTCTCACACACAGACACGTGCATTTCATACATAAGCTCTATACTCGAGCTACGTCCCTTTAGGAAAAAGTAAAGTACCTACGCTCTCGTGAGGTAATAACCTCCGCATGGGCTAGCCAAACGCTTTTAGAGAGAGGAAGTACCTACGCTCTCGAGAGATAATAATCTCCGCACGGGATAGCGAAAAATCTCTCGCTCGAATTGAACCCTTTCCTTTGGAAGCCTATAATGGGTAAGGATCGGGGGCCTTGCTAGCCTTCGTAGGTGACAGCGAGGATCAATTTGAAGGCCTTTAGATTGCGAATCCGAACCTCATATTAGAATGCCATGAGAAACTCTCCCTAGGTAGAGCCTATCTTATCCGACGTCTGTAAGTCCACCCGAAATTAGGACACATGAAGGAACGCTTCTTACCTTGCACTACTTTTGTTTACTTTCGAACCACGAAGTGGGAAGTGATCGAAACGGCCCAAATACCCGCATTGGTTCACTTCGCGATTTTTTAGGGTGAACGAACACCCTAATTAAGTCCTTCGTAGGCAAGGACCGAAGTTTTTCTAAAATAAGTTTTTCTCAAAATATTTGTTATTTTATGTAAATAAATAATGCCGGGCCTCTTTATTCATTTGTTCTTTGAATTCTTTCATGTGGATATACTGACGAGTTTTCCTTTTATGTTGCTCTGCATAACTTACATTGGCATCACATTAGCATTCCACGACGAGGTATTATTCTCAAAAGTATCTTTCAGCAAGTTAATTTCTCATGGAGCCCACCGAGCGTCAGATTATCTCGTCATCCGTAAGCGTCATGTGTGAATCGCCGGTAGATGTGCAAGAATGGGCAAGAAATTTGCAACAAAAAGAGGGGGACTATTTGATTGAAGGTTATATCCCCAGTCTACCCGAAAAAATAAATTTGGAACTCACACAGAATAACTTAATTGAGTTGGCCGATATTTGGGAACAAATGACCTGGGAAAGGAAGAAGAAATTTTCTGAAAAATATGGCCAGATTGCTTCGCTCATCCCAGTGGTAATTGAAGAGCCCATGATCAGGGCAGCCATTCAGTTTTGGGACCCTTCTTATAGGTGTTTTGCTTTTAATGGAGAGGATTTGACACCGACTATAGAAGAGTACTCAATTCTTGTCGGGTTAGAACTTCGTTTCCCGGATAAGGTATACGTCAGAAAGCCAAAGTTGGGTTTCCGTAAAAAGTTGAAAAAGCTCATCGGGGTAGAGGTAGGAGACCCAGATCTGAAACAAAAAGGGAAACATATCTGCATTCCTTGGGATTTCTTTCGAAAATTCATTGAGGGGCACCTCGATGACGAGCAAGGAGTCATCGCTTTTGCTTTGGCTATTTACGGGTTGGTAATTTTCCTAAAGTTTTAGGGCATATTGAAGTGGCGGTGATAGATTTCTTCGAGCAAGTTGAGAACCATGCCAATCCCTCGCCGACAATCCTGGCTGAAACCATAAGATCATTGAACTTCTGCCGCAAGAGAGGGGAGGGCCGTTTTGTGGGATGTGCTCCATTACTGCATATATGGCTCAAGAGCCACTTCATGTGTGACAATAGTGCTTTTTCCAAACCTTACCTAAAGAATTGTGCCCCTATTAAAGAATTCTGTGAAAGCAAATGGCCGGAACCCAAATCCAAGAAAGAATGGTTAGCCTTCCTACGGTCGCTGACTAGTAAGCAAATA